>JAHLJT010009355.1:82525405-82623088 GCA_031308135.1 Acheta domesticus
TTTTTAAGTCCGTTGAAAAGAAAAATAATGTCAATTTAAAAAAAAATAATGGTGATATATGATTTTATCTGATTCTTTCCATATATTGTAGTTTAACTGATTAAAGGGCTATTTAAGAATTTTTTTCAGTTCAAAATTGCAAAAATGCTTGAATAAACACCAAACATTGTAGGCTAATATGGTTTTAACCATCATACTTCAAAAAAGAGTATGTTGCTGAATTTCTAATAAACATTTCCAAACTGGTTTTCAAGCCAAATTGGTTTCAAACAAACTAAATAACAATTTGTTACTGCAATAACACTTTTTCAGTACAAAAACAACAAATTTCTGAAACAAACAAACATTCTTCACAATATCCACTGATTGTAAACAAGATTCCTCTCAAACTTCTTTGGAATGATCAGCTGTATTTCTTTTTTTCGTAATATTTATGTCCATATAAAGAGCAACCGGCAAAACACTTCAATTTAACTAGAATCTTTCTAACTACCTTTAAGGATCATAAATGTGCCACAGATATGCTGTTGTTGCTTTGTACGATTCTCAAAATTATGAGAAAGGAAAGTCAACTTATGTGTAATGTTTCAATCTGTCAAATATGAGAGGCTCATTTATTAAGATTTTCTTTTGCTTTTTCTGCACAACATGGTTTATTTTCCAGTTTTCAAAAGGCGTTGGCTTGCAGTAACTTGGCACATGTTATTTCCAGAAAACTTCAGATTGCTTTTCATAGGTTATGTTACGTAAGGCATTGCACTCTTAAGTTACAAAGTAACACTTACCTTACTCTGAGTTACAAAATCGAATAACTGCAACTGCAATGAATAATACAATACAATAAGATCGAAAAATACTCAAAGTACTAAAAGTAATTGTGATGTATTATCTTACAATAGTAAAAACGTAATGAAACACTCGGCAGTTCGTGATAATTTTGTTCTACTAACACCAAATTAACTGAACACTTTTTCCTTTAGTTACTGCATTTGAAACAAACACTGAAACAAATTATTTTTCATCTAAAATGTAAGTCACAAAAATTATGCACCAAATTAGTAGCATGTATGACATTCATACGCTAAAACGCAACTTGAAGCAAAGCGAAGTAAAGGTATTTAAACCTTGTTACCAAATCTAACGAATAAATAAATAAAATGTTAACAATATTACAACAAATATCTGCATATTTTATCACGCTTTCTACGTATTTTTGTTCGTGCAGAATGTCAGGAAATAAATCAATTTGGAAGGGACCTAACTCCTATAGCGTACGACGCCCGGAGGGGTAGTGTGGTGTTCGTCAGCCAATGAGAACAAGCGACGACCACATGCGTTTGTTTACGTGCAGAGTGAAGTTACAGCGAACGGACCTTAGTACTATTTTTTATCGTCCCTTGATTCATACGAGGAGAAAATTTAAAGAAAAAATATGTTGCCTTTAGAGAAATAATTGTTTAAACATTAAAAGTTGCCTATATTTCACGGAATATTGTTTGATATATTATTATAAAATTAAGTTTTATGGTACCTCTTTTAGATAACTTACTATTAAAATTCTTACAAACGTATATATTTACTTAACAAAATATTTAATAGACCTCCATACTCCAACACACGTCAAAGGATTGTGATTGCTATTAGATTAAAGATCTAGATCTTTGGGTTTAAAAAGCAGGAAAAGAGAAAACCCAGAAACTTCGAAGTATATTTCTCATTGTTTTTCAAGGAAGCGATTAGAAAAAACAGATACATTTCGTTACAGGTTTTCATGTTTGGAGAACGCGAATATTGTTTTCGGAAAATTTAAGAGGAAAGAAAATTTCAACACGCTTTGTTACTTCAAGTGACCATGTTTCAAGATAATGGAATCATGAATATTCAGTTCTATTCAATTTCAACTCGCAATGACATGTTTGGGGAAGAAGAGTTTCAATCGGAAAGTTTTCGGCGAATCTAAGATACAACTGTAAAGTCAACGTTTCTACCTATACAAAGCCATTTGTTTGTGTCTACATGTAAGAGTCCTTATTCAATTTAAAGAGTGGATCTTGCATAAATTGCTCTTTTGATCAAGGTTTGATACCTATAAAGAAAACAGTTGAATTAATGTAACAGCAAATGTTAATACCATGATCATTTATACGTTCGAATTTTTGAAAATTATGTCACATTACTTGTTACTAGTTGAATGTGGGGTCTCCGACACTGTTGACTGTTTTGAAAGATTTGTTATATGAAAATATCGAAATGCATAGCTTCAAATAAATTCTTAGTCTCCCTGGCATTTGGCATACTAATGAATCGTAGTGGCAGATAATGTTATACTCTCGTTCACAAATTTCCAACACCCAATGGCTTTCCATGTTACCTGCAGGTGGGATACGAACTGGTAATATAGCAATTTCAAAATTATAATTGTCGTAAAAAATGCTTGCAGGTATTGCGATGTGTCGTATGACCATCGCACTCCGCCACCCCAGTGTCACGCCACATTAACAGAAGCTCGGAAGGACAAACGGGCTCCCTCGCCTCGCCTGAATCAGTTCCGCACTGCTGCACAGCTGCGAACGGGCCTTCCCGAACCCTCAACCATAAATCCAATCCTCTTTGTGCCTCCAACAAAATGACTTGACTTCCAGAACAACTGCGTTAGGAACACGGGCGCTACTACGCAGTACGGTAATCCCCTTGGCCCAATAAACATATCACAATCACAGCGGAAAAGCCACGCGCGCGCCTCTCTGTTCTAAACAATGCCATCCAATGAGAAGCCAGGAGGCGTCGGCCCCGACATAGCGATGATCATTTTATCCAATCAGCTCACGAATGACATAGAAAATTCTGGAATTCAACAAATCGACCTATGAAAACGCTTGGCAGGAAGCACGTGACAACCCTTGCATGGTGCGAAAGAAAGGAGAAGGGGAGAATCACAGCGAGAGGCTTGAATTTGAGACGGGTGAAAAACACGAGAGAGGGTGGTCGATCAGAGAGAGGGCAGAGACATAGCAGAGGACGGTCGAAATTGTCATCAGCATAAAAGTTATAGTTAGAGAGCGGCCGAATATCGGTCCTTAACAAAATTACGATGGAGAGCAGCGGCGAAAGACAACAGTAGCGGTTGGTGAGAGGCAAGCATAGTGCCGACCACCACGAGATCTGCCCGGCCTTCATCCAGCCGCGGAATTTATTCCACACAGCCAGATTTTGGCTTACAACGTCACACGCGGTCCAGGCGACGTTTGACGACCTGAGCCGCGCGCCTGCACTACGTCATTGCTGCGCGGACACCCAACGCCGACATCCCGCGCCGGAGCATTCATCCCTGGGGTCATTGTGAGGCCTGCGTTCCAACGCTCCAGCGTCGCCCCTGAGGGTCCGGCCGCGTCAGTCCATCGATCGGTGAGCAATCCCGTCGCGGTGACGTAGCCATCACGCCATCAACATCCTGTAAGTGCTCATCACCATCACTCGTTTGGCAGCCACAAACAGTATTTTCATGTCTCCAAAGAACAGTTCTTTCTAATAAATGTGTCACCGCCATTTTGGCCGGGTGAAAAAGCTTAACTTCTGAGAAAAGTGTTCATTATTACCGTAATCAAAGAAACCAATACAATCCTTCGACCAGGGCACTCACCCCTGAGACGCTCAACGCCGGCAGTAAAATAGCAGGTAAGTGGGCATGCGCTTGGCGCCCCTTAAATAAATTTAGCGCGTGTCCCCCCCTGCTCTCTGGGAACGACCGTCATACCTTCAGTGTGACGGCGCTTCCATCCTGTGATGTGACCCCCTCCGATTCCATTCCAAAGAATCGGCACCCGACGAGGGCGGTTGCATTACAGTATGGATGATGCGAATAGTAAGAATTTAATACAGCTACATTTTGTACTTTTTTTGTTAATAATCACAAAATTTCACACAATAGATCGCCTGTTATCTGTTCTTCAGCGTTGTTCTCTAATCCAAATACAAGATAATTCTCAATGAGTAACAAAATTCTGTCACAAAACCTATAATTACATTTGATTATTCCCCCGTATGCTTAAGAACGTAAATGTGCAAGGTCGAATACGCATGTGCTTCCGTTTTCTAACGTTACTCACAGTTCTGGTTTTTCTTGTATTCATTTGGCATTCAAATTTAATAAGTTCCAAGGTAATATTGTACTTAGGTGTTTTTAAAAATTTATTATTAAAAATACGGTAATAGGGACGAAACACTTCACACTTATGTTCAAAGAAGCATCACTATTGATAGTGCTGGCGTCACATGTTCTGTTGTATGTATTTCACATATTCCAGAACAATCAAGTGTCGCCATCCTCGTAGAAGAAAATTATGGCGCTGTGGACTAAAAATTACAAGGATTCAATCAAAGGCATCTACATAGCTCCATTTGGATAGCGTTGGCTTAATTCTCCGCTCAACCTACTAACATCGCTGCGCTAAAACATCAGAGCCGAGAAGTTAACCTGTTAGATTCTTAACGATGCTAAGAGGACTTGTGACATACATTTTTTATTTAAAATTATAATTTTATTGATGTTCTATGGCAAATTTTTCTCTGTGGTTGACTCTGTACATGAAGAAATAGTTAAATTTGCTTACGAATGACAGTACTACAAGAAAGTTTGTGCTCGTATTTTAGGATGCTGATAATGCGTAAAAATATATGAAAATATTGAAAATCTACACACGTTCGTATAATTAGAAATAATGTCGTAGCATCATGCTAATTTGCAAATTGTAATTTTAATATCTGGGATCCAAAACAAGACTTGTTCTGAATTACTCGTGAAGATGCAGTTCTGTAGCAACGAGATATCATATCTGTTAATAGCTGTACTACAATGTCAAATAATTAATAATGTAATGGTTTCATTTATGATACTTTCCCCAAAAACAATTGTGGACAAGGAATAAATATTTATTAAACTATAGTCAATAAAAACAACGTGTACATGAATCGATACTAGCGAGACAGAAGAGCAGCGTGCCGCGGAAAGTATATTTCGACAGTTTTGGAAAACACAATGGATTCGGTAGTTTTGGAAAGAAATCTGACCGTACAGTTAGCTGGAAAATAAATAAACAAACATTGTGGTCTTTGTTTGAACACAATCGGACGGCGGGTTCATTTAAAATTAGAATATAAAATTTTAGAGAAAAAGCCCCAGTGACGTGTCAGATATAATAACTTAAAATATCAAAATTTTATGAAGAAATTTTAATTAGGCAACGAGAGGCGTGTGAATCGTCGTTGTATAAATTTAATGAAAAAATTATAGATGATCCAAAGGGTTTATAGAACATTGAATTTCTGAAATAAAGAAATATTACGAATTAATAATACCAAAAACAAGCGACGAATTGGTGTGTAATGTCGACGGAGAAATTTCGCATTTTCGACGTAAAAAAGATCGAAAATATGTTTGGGCAAGAAAACCTTAACATTGGGAAAAGGCGTTAGTAAATAAACGCACAAGCATGTCAAAAAAATTGATATTGGACATTTTAGAAAAATTAAGAAAACAACAATGAAAAGGCAAGAATGGAGTTCGCCGGCATTTTTCTCTTGCGAGGTAACATCTTAAATCGACATGATTTTAAGAAGAGTTCTGGCTAGTCAGTGGTGATAGAAACATCGTGTCCACGTTGGACGAACTCGAGATTTTTCAAAAGATTTGGACTTAGACATTTTGGCGGCGAATCGATACCGTGCAATGGACATGTGAACGGATAGCGTGAGCATCTATTGATGCAGTGAGCGTATTGGAAGAGAGAAGAAGTTGTTTATTTATTTTTGTGACTTTGTGCTTCGACGTGATCGGGCAATTTCTGGAATTCCCGGGGAATTTTTTGAAGAAAACCAGCATACGCAAGATTGGAACATGCGAATACGTCGACGCGTGCACGTGGGCACGCGCAGGACGACCGAACTGGCGACGGTGCTGTCTCGACGAACGCAACAACAGGAAAGTGTCGCATTCGCGGCGTAATTATTAAATCAGATATTCGTTTTGCGCATATTCAAGTAAATTAAATAAACTCCGACAAGATCGGTGGAAATCTCGAAATTTTAAAAAACAGAACGCACGCAATTTTTGTCAACTAGCAATGTAAAATTTAGTCTTGTTTTTCATTTTTTTTTCATTGTTACATTTGCAAATACGTACGTACGAGGAAAAATTTGTTAATGACATTGGTTTTTTTGGGGGGTAAAAGGAATTCCTGAATATACAGTAATTTGGAATCAGCTGATTAATATTAATTTCATGTAAGGGTATTTGAGCTATAACACTGTTGCCAAGCTCGAGTGAATTTATATTTCACGCATTGTTACATTGTTGTTGAGAGAATAACAAGAGAAAAAAGGATTAAAGTTCTTTCTTTCCTTTTTTGAAAAATAATGTGTTCTCATTTCAGTATTTAGCAGTCCTGTAAATGTTGCAATATTGAACGCTGTTTACAGGTATTTCCCGTACGGGGCCGACCACGACCTACGATTCGACATAAATTTATGCAACGTTGTCATATAATAATAATATTGATTAATTGAAAAGAGGAGGGGTATAGTAATATATTCGGTTGCATTGGATATTAAAAAGGAGAATACGGTTGCATTGGCGCAATAACGTGAGGGCAAGTAGGAAGGACGGTTGCAATAAATACTATTTGAAACTTAAATCGAGCTTTAGAAGGTATGCTGCTACGGACTTAGATGCGTGTTAATGAAAATGAATAGCAAATATGTAATTTTAGATTAGTATAATTGATATACAATGCATGGTAATAAAATACTACACAGTGCTAAGTATTGCTGCTATACAATACTTTGTATGCTAGACATAATGCTAAATTGTGTTAGTTACACTTTCAGGACATTTTTAGATAATAAAATTTATATCATTTATTTTAATAGCAATTTAAATAGTTTGATTAGCTTCCTGACACTTATGTTCAAATTTCTCTTTAGATTTTCTAGCACTTATTCAACTGCCAAAAAAGTTATTGAATATAGTTCGTCAGTTTTCCCTTGACTGTACAAATGTTCGTGAATACGCCTGTGCAGCAAGTGGAATGAGTACATGGAACTAGCTTAGTCACGAATCAGGCTTAATCTACTCCAAGAGCACTCATGCAACCCAGAAACGTACTTAATTATCCACTTACCGTGCCAGGCACGTCCCCACCTACGTATTCACACCCTCAGATTAAGATTAGTGGAGCAACCATTACGTGTCATGAAGTGACCGTTCCGTGCGGGACAAAACGAGGGAGAAATTGAACACTAGGTGGTTGATTGAGAGCATGTTAATTTGAAAACTAATACTTTCACAGAAGAGTCACAGGAAAGTTCAGATAATATTAGAACTCCACCGGAATGCAGAAATTAAACAATAAATAGATGACAACATATTTAAATAACACACTCAAAAGCAAATAATGCATTATTGCAATAGTACAATGTGTTTATGCCAATTTATTGGTTTCTATCAGTATTGTAACGCCAGAAGAAAGAATATGTTTTAGAACAGGGCAAAAAAGGAATTATTCCAACAAATATTGAAAAATGATAAAAAAATCAACTTTACATAACACTAAGCTAACATCCCTATGTAACGTGCCTTCACCCCCTCCCCTCTTTAGCGTTACGTAATTCTGTGGTCAAGGGGTAAAAGTTCTTAATTCAATTTTTGGCGAAATTAGGTTAAGTACTGAAGTTAAGTATCTACCTTTTATTTTAGTAAAACGACCGAATTCAAATGTCTCCTTAACGAGAAAATAGCGTTGGGCGTAGGAAAAAGCGTTGGCTCAATAATCTAGCCCTTGTTTTCTCCAAACTAAGATTTTTGATTTGAGAGCTTTCATCCCGTGACCACAGAATTAATGGACGACCTCTGAGGGGAAAGCGGAACCTTTCTCAGGCCAGCCACCACCGCAGCGGGAGGGGGGTGGATTTCTCGCGGGGCGGTGGAGGAGGCGACGTCATTGCGTGGAACAAATACAATGATCTATTAATATTTTAGAGTTCCTAGCGTGTCAACTGCAATGGTCGTTAGCGCCGTAAGTGTAGTTCTGGTTATATCTCGGTGTATTCGTTACGTGAGATCCGTCACCCATCTTCCCATCTGCTCAAGGGGTGACCTCCAAGTATCTCCCCCAGCAGGTTGCTGGCACAGCGTGACGAAGCTTCTGGCTAGTCTCCCGATACGGCAAAGCGTTAGTGTAGTGAATAAACTGTGTGTGTGTGTGTGTGTGTGTGTGTTAGAGGAGAAGACTTGGGTGAGGGAGGAAAGATCGCGTGCGATTCATGGCCCGTTTGTGAAGGTACTATTGTGAAATTCCACTGGGATTGAACATGCAGTTAGAATTCTCCTGCAAACAAGAGTAGGATTCGATATAGCAACTGTAAAAATTCGTCATCGTCGGGTCTAGGGCCCTAGGACTTGCCGGTCAATCATTTTGCAGAGTCAACAATATTATTGCCACAGAACCACCAAAGCCGGTCACAGTTCGTACAACTTAGGGGCCGTTTCTAGAAAGTAAACATGAAAGACAAAGGGCTTCGGCTCGTCAGTTAATGCAAAAGTTCGGTATTAATTGAGCGCTTTTATTAACAACAAAATAAAATAGTATAAAAGTTGAAATGGCGGTGTTTTAAAAACATTGTGGACCTTGGTCTGTCACTCAACCCCCCCAATACTTCTTAGGAGAGCAGAAGGGAGAGCGACGCCCACGGGAATCTGCGGAAGCAAAATGCTCATAAAGGCTACTTATATGGCAATCCCAGTAGTCTTATCATTGCTCCATAAACTATGTTCCTGAAAACAGCTCCCGATCATGACCGTGGGAAATTCCCAGGTCAACGGAATATTTGATTTCGATGACATTGTATGGTTAACGAAATGCTTGATTCAGACGACGTTGCAAGGCCAACGGAATGTTTGATTCCAATGTCATTGTGAGTTTCAGTGACACGTTTTCTGATCGTGGGAAATGATCCGGTCAGCAGAAAGTTAGGTTCCAATTACATTGCACATTTCGAAGAGACATTTCTTTCCAGTCAGACGTCAGAAATGTGATAAACAAGTTGGTTGTAAAGTTGTGGAACCACCTCCCAAAGGGAGCATTCGGCCACGAGACCTTGTTATTAACTCTCGATATCAATATTATATTCATTTCGACCACTTCATTTGGAATATTTGTAAACTTGTGTTATAAATAAATCTACATTTTGAAATTCAACATTTTCGAAGTTTCTTTTCCACGACCTGCATTCAACCACTGGTTTTCAACTGCGGCACTTCACATATTCTCGGCATCTGCGTCTGAGAGAAGTGAAGAACGTTACTCGCATATCCAGGGCAGCAGCAACGACGGTGGCGGTAGCTCGAATGAAAACTTCATCAAAAGTAAGAAAAGCATAGGGATTGTTCCCAGAAATATAAAACGTAAAATTATGGCCGAACTGCATAGTGTTCTTAATGCTCTAACACACTATTTATTTATTCTTTGATAAAGAGAAATACATAAACTCTCGTAGAAAATATCTCCAAAAGGTTCCGAATCCTGTTGGGATGCCACCTCTGACCGCAGGACACGAGGATCAAGCACACAGGGGAGTCAGCGGAAAGCGAAACTGTCGCACGCGCGTATCCAGGCCAGCTGCGGTGGAAGCATCACCCGTGTGTGGGCGGGCGAGGGGGCGGCGGCACCGAACATACACTTTGAGGAGAAATTGGGAATCGCCTGTAGTAAAGAATGCTCGGTATAAAATGAATGCTTTTATTATTAATTTATTTATTTACTTATTTATTTATTTATTTATTTACTTATTTATTGTTCGCATGTAGGCCTCCTCGGACCACGCGTACTGCCTTTACTGGGGCTCAGAAACACTATCTCGGTAGCAGGGCATGAAACTTCATTGGGGGGGGGGGGGATCGCCAATTTAGCTGAATCCCATTTTTATCTTTCAAGGTTGTTAGTTTTGGGGGTATGGATGAAGGAAATAATGATGATAGTGAAGGGTGAAAGGATGAAACACTTATAGGCATACACAAATACACTCATGTCCGAGGCGGGATGCGTGACCCTGCGGACCGAGATCGCCACGACACTACTGTCTTAGTGATCTCGACCACGGGGTCGACGAATGCTTTTATTTATTAATAATAACAATAATAATAATAATAATAATATTGCGGAAACATTGTCGGTCCTGGGTTTATAACTCACCACTGTCAAAACCTTCTTTGACCGCAGAGTCCACCGACGTGTCAGCGGAAAGCGAAACGGTCGCACGTGCGTATTCTGGCTGGTAGCGGTGGATGCGGGAATGATTCGCTAGCAGCGAAGACGCGCAGATCCAAAAACACACACACACATACACACACACACACACACACACAAATAGAGCTTATACTAATTAAAATGAAAGAACGTTGGGTTGCTTTGCCTCGTCAATTAATGCACAAGTTCTGTATAAACTGTTTTTATTATTCAGACACAATATTTTAATTAATAATAACAATAATAATAGTAATAATAATAATATCCAGTAGTAAAACGTGCAATGAAACCCTTAGTAAACAAAGTCGGTCTGCGTTTATCACCCATCCCCGCCGATACGTCTCCTGACCGCAGGGCGCACGGGGGAGTCAGCGGAAAGCGAAACGGTCGCACGCGCGTATCCAGGCCAGCGGCGGCGGCGGCGGTGGCGGCGGCGGCATCTCCCGCGTGGCGGCGGGTGGCGGGTGGCGGCGCGCGGCGCGAGGTCGCGCCTGCCCCAGCGCGCGCACGTGGGTCGCGTGGGCGGCGTGCGCGGGGCGCGGGCGGGGCGCGGCGCGCGGGGGCGGCGCCCGCGGCGGCTCGCGGCGCAAATGGGGCGGCGCCGCCGGCCACGCCCCCGCGCCGCCCGGGGATGCGCCGGGAATCCACGGGAAACGCCTCATCCCGCCGCGCTTTCTCCCGCCGTGACGTCATGGGCGGCCCGCCGCCGCCACCGCCGCTCCGTCGCGGTTGGAGCTGGAGTGGGGAGGGGGCGCCGGACGGCGAGAGTGCGAGTGAGAAGCCGGCGCTTGCGGCGCTGGCGGCGGTGACGCGCTGACCACGCGTTATCTCATTTTAAGGAGTCTTTGCACGCCTTAGCGAGCAACAATCGACTGCAATCTCCATCTTCTGCGCAGATGCACAAAAGTGATGCGAAACTTAAATTGCGCATGCGCAGAAAATCGATAGTGCTGTCGATTGCTTTAACGTTTGAGGGTTCTAAAGCTTCCTATTAACAGGAATTCTTCTCTTAGTGCTGGAACGAGTCATTTTTTTTATTGATTGATTCGTGATTCCGAACGCGTCTACTGATAATGTCAATAGTCACGTAAGTGTTGTGTTCGTTTTTGTCGCGAGAGGTGACTGTAATCATCCTCCGCTGCATTGTGAGATCCGGCACCGACCTACCGTCGGCTAGCGGGGTTTCTCTCAACCACGAGTCTCTTACTAGCGTGGCACCACTCCAGCTGGGTGAAGCTCTAAGCTCCCGACCGGTCTCCCGTCATGCGTAGTGTAGTGCACGTAAGTGTGAGAGTTTGTAAGTAAGGATGAGGATGGGATAAGAAAGAGGAAGGAAAGATCGCGCGCGTTCCGTAGCCCGTTTGGTACAGTACTGCACCGACATTCGCCTGGTATTGATCGGAGAAACCATGGGAAACTACCGATCAGAAGCAGCCGGCCGTTAGATTTCTCTAGATAGTGCCTGAATTCGACCCACCCTCTAACTATTGTCAAAATTCTGCCACCGTTGGGACTCGAACCTAGGACCTCCCGGTCGGAGGCACTGAGTTAATGATGGCCTGAGCCACTTATCCCGGTGTAATGAGTGGAAATTTATTGTTATTTCGAATGAATTTCACATCAAGAAGACATGTATATGCATGGCCTACTTGGGATAGGAACGCATGTTGGCAATAGTTCCAATGCCCTGGAGACCATCGACATAGGAAGAAGGAATGAAATCAACAACCACACGGGAAATGGACTTTCTTAAATGAGAACGTAGATGATAAATGCAGCTGTCAGTCGGAGTGATATGACTCAATAAGGAATTTGGATGTGAGTGGAGTAATTTGATATTGACCGCGTATTCAATTGAATATAATTTTAAGGAAAAATGGATGTACTGAAATATTTGAGTACGTTGATGGTCAATTAAAAAAAGAAAGGACTCTTGCATTTTTGAAAGATAAGATGAAGAAGAGAAACTTACGTACGGTCTGAAAATTTGTTTTATCAATTAAATGTTATATTATTTCTGTTTGCAAACAATATTATGTACAGTTTTTTTTGTTTTTGTTGTTATTATCATAAATAAATGTTCTCTTTTATTTTAAAATTGAAAGCGTTTGAGTTTGATATTTCAGTAAGTTGCCATATTAAATCTATGGTGTATGCCGTAGAATCATTAGCTCTAAATAAATAATTAAATAGATATTTCTATTTTTCATCCCATTCATTTAATTCATTAGCGAAAAACAAGAACCATCACAACACTGAAACTGAGCTTCTTATCTACAAAACAGTAAGACCAACTATAAAATAAGCAGGGCCTGTGTGGCGCAACATAGCACTAACGAACCTTGATGTATTACAAATCATCCGAACCAGTATCTAAGAAGAATCTTGAAAGCTCCTTGGTACATTCCCAATTCACAAATACATCATGAATTACAAGTACCACTCCCAACCGAATTAATTTCAAAGCCACCTGAATAATTATATTCTCTCCCCAAATGTGCCTATGCACTCCAATCTTCAAACTAGGACAAAGCGAACACCATCCTTGTCGCATTATATCCAGATTTCCCAAAAACGTTTTTCAGCCACCACAAATTATAAAACCACGTCTCCCTTTTCTCACTAATTCCCTCTCTCCACTCCTAAACCTAAATTACCAAATTGCATTTAACGTAGAAAAACTTATAAAACTACAAAAATAGAGAAAGGTTTTCTCACAGAGGCCTGCATTTGTCTGAGGAACAAAAAGAAAAATCCATTGTAAAAGTACGTATCTTTGAAAAATCGCAAAGACAAGTTGAACGGAAAAAATAGAAAAATCAAACTCGCTATCTTTGACGTATAAATACAATTGAAGGTCTTGGGGCAATAATTAGATAAGCCACACCAGCCGCCACTGCAAGCCGCTCACTACATGGTAATGTTTATATCGCGATTTTGGAGATAGTGTGGTTTATCTTGTTACTAATATGTCTGATTCGTATTAATGAGGGGCTTGGGGCAATGGCAAAGAGGCACTCTTCGACCAAAATTGAGATATTAATGTTTACGAATTGCGAGACACTTGCTGTGGTTGATGTAGAACGTGGTTTGTGATGGCTGTGGTTGGTATGACATCATGGACGGACCGCCGCTGCGGTGGGAGCTTGAGGAAGACAGGGGTGGAGCTCTGTTAGGCTAGCGTGCGTCTGTTCCTAGCCCTTCTATTGTAGTATTTGTTTGTGTCTTTCTGTTCTGATGGGTGGTTCTTCAAATGATTAAGAAGCCAACTTAATTCTTTTTTATAATTTTTGTGTCTGCAAGTTTGTCCCAGCAAATGTATGGGACGTCTAAACCTATTTCGATTAGGTTTTAATCAAAAGGTGGGGTATTGTGTCGGGCAAAATGTAGGCTACTTTCTTTTCGATTAATTATGGTTTTGATTGGTAAAGAAAAATGTTTTTATACAAATCTGAAGTAACATTCCGATCTTAATGAAATTTCGTAGACTTGACCTGCGAAACAAGAGAAAAGTTATTCTCAACAAGACTGGTTAAATTACCGCAACTACATTTTCTTCTCTAATGCAAAATTTGAGGGCGGCTATTTCCATTTTTCGCAAGAATCCTTTGAGGTACTAATCCTTCCTTAATTATCTCCGAAACGTAACTATACGTACATACGTGTAGACCTGTGGTTGCCAACTCAATGCTCTGTGACGTCACGGAAATCTGCTGTCTTGCTCCAAACCGACCGACCCAGCAAAAGTAGAGGCAGTCGCGGCGGCAAGCACACAGTGTTCCGATGATGGTACGGAAGTGGGGGAAAAGGTTCGCCTGGAAAATCGATAATTACGATTTTTAACTGGTAATTATTATTTCGAATGTTTATTATTTAATAACAATATTAAGGATTATATAATAGAAAATACATTATTACATAACTCAAAAGAACATCCGACTCTTTATCATAACCAGTATTGTAATTCCACTTCCATTCTTCTATTAAATAACATTTTTGAAAAAGACAGTTTTCACATTTTAGGGCAATAATATTTTATACAATAGTATATTGTAATATTCCTGCTTCAACTGCGATAATTTCTAAGTAATATCTTATCAATTTATGTACCCTTAATTGGAAACGTGAACGTGGTACATGTGGGTGGCTGGCTCGACACCACGTCCACTGGATGCTCCTGAAAAATAAGAATACTTACTCTCTGCATTTGTCGTGGGCTGAAAATACCGCTCTACAAGGACTCGGTTGATGGATCTTATACTTACGCTTTGGTTACCAATAATACAAAGGGAATAATTTTGAGAATACCTAATTTCTATTTAATGAAACGAAAATTTATATATGCACGTAACGACATGAAGTCTCTTTTTATTCTTAGACATTTTTTAATCAATCTCTTACATGCATTATCATATTATTTACTTGACAATTAATTTTCCCTAATGATGGCTATCAACTAATTGTTACAATTTTAAATTTTAATTATTGCTTTAACCAAAATTTTAATTATTATTGGGGCTTGTACATCAAAATTTAGCTGGGTTTGTCTTTCTCGAATTCGGGATTTCGCGGAAATACTTCCTTGTCCATTCGGCGTCAGCACACTTGGCAGTTGAATACCAGTTCAGCTCCATAGCACCATATCTTCTTCTGGATTCCGATCTCCGCTTCAATCCACACTTTGTTAATTAGCTAGTCTCAGAAAACTTCCTACGATCCCGATACTCCTAAATTTTAACTATATAATTCTTACACAGAGTTCCAATCTCAAATTAATCATCAAAGATGACGATTACAATTCGTACGTCTCGATTCTATCACGCGCCAGTCTCCAGAAACTATAACTTCCTAGTACACAATCCTACATCCGATCGCTACCAGATCCTGACACAAAGTGTTGTAAAAATTCCAAAATGTTCTACCTCGTTCTTTTTTTCAAATGCCTCTTGTTTCTATTCTTGTCCCGTAGTCCTTCTCGTGTTTTTAATCCCTATGTTATTGCTAATCCATCAATAAATGACTAATCTCTTCTGGTTAACTACGTTCCTATTTCTTTATGTTATTTTTCGTGATAATTTATTAATAAAACTATTTTCCCCATTCTTCAATTAAATATATAACATTTTTTTCATATTTATACGTATTATTTTTCACGCCAAATTACGTACTGAAGTGCACGAAAATTGAGGGCTTTTCCGATGCACTTCAATATAATATAACGAATTAGTTCGTTCTGAAACAATACTTAATGTCAACAAATAGGTAATAGACACCCGGTAGGGTTCACGTAAGAGAATTTTGACCCCAGTCTTGATTATCATTGATATACCGTGTCCCATGTTGCCTGAAACACCGGCAAAAGCCCACTGCTAAAGTTTCGGTACCGTCTGCCCCTCCTTCCTTCCCCCATTAGCTCGCACTGCTTATCCGAGAGCCTTATCTCGGAGGGGAAACGGTGCTCCGACGTCATTCCTTGTCCAGTTGGCAGTCACTGGTGTAGACGGTGTGTGTACTATAATTAAATTTCGCATATGTTCAATAGAAGCAAAATTAAGGAATTATACTCTGTTTGATTGATTTGTGTAACAAGGGGGTATTTATTTTGAGAAAAAAACTATGGAATTTTATTAAGAACAAGACCCACCAGTCGAAATACAGCTTAAATATTTTTGGTGCAGTAAAACTGAGAAGAAACATTTTTAACTTGAGATATGCAACGTTGATAGTTCATAAGGAAGTGTAATAATGCGCTCTTGAAAATTGATCAATGAAATGGGGAGCTGCTGAATAATTTTGTAATATTGTCAAGAAGAAGAAGAAGAAGAAGAAGAAGAAAGGAAGAAAAAGAAGACAGAATGAGTAGAACTATAGAGAAATGATCGGTATTCTGTTCTTTGTCTATGGTTGAAAGGAGACTAATTGGCCATTCGTGTAGATGTAGTTTCTTTGAGAGGCATGGTCGTGAGCTTGTAATGGGGAGTGAATTGATTGATAAAAGACTATGGTAATTATATGACGTTAATAATGTCGTTAATGACGTTAATAATGCCGAATTGGGCTAGGGGAAACGGGAGAACTTCGAAACACCTTCTGCGAACCCTCTGGGTTCTTGGGAGTGACTGAAGTTTAAATTTCTTTCCAGAGTTGGAGAGTTAGCACCCTAGCTGCTACTCTGAGTTGGTTGCCCCCGATCGCATTCCGATAAGTCGAAGCCATATTTTTTTCAGATTTTGCAGATATGTCTCGTTGCCCTCTATTACTCTGGCACAATACTCGTTGCATTCAGAAACAAACGTAATGTAACTCCAACGCGTAAGCTTAAAAAAATCATTTTTATGAGTATTAAGATTAGATTAGTTTACAAGAACCGAGAGATTAAGGTACGTTAAGTGCATAGGCTTGATAATATTGTATTGTGAATTGAATTATGCGCAGAAATGGAAGTTAATGTTGTAATAAGTGGCGACCAGATTTTTATAGATTTTGTAGATAAACCTATTACTCTCCGCTACCCTGGCACAAGATTCGTTGCATTCAGGGTCAAACAAAATGTAATTTTTCTCACGAAATTTTGAAAAACGATTGTTTTTGTTTGTAATTGAGATTACGTTAGACGGAGAGGGAGGATAAAGAGTAACATTCATTAAATAGGTTTACTTAATCAAATTGTATTGTGGATTCAATTACTTAGAAAGGGCATTAGTATTGTTATGAGGCCGAAGCAATGTTTTTATATATTATGAAGATGCACCTCTGTTATGCTATATGGCAATGACTACGTTCGTTTCTTTAATACCACATGCCAATCAAAACGCTCTCCCCCTTTCTGTCAAAACATTCATATTTGGTCTAAAATCCCCGTTCCTTTTACGTTTGAGTACGTAGATATTCACGAATTTTCCCTACAAATAACATGATATTGAAAATTGAAACAAACAAGTCCTCAAGTAGAAAAAATCGAAAAATTGTTGAAATTAATGTGCGAACACTAAAGTTTCTTTCAGTCATGTGTAAAATAAAGTGTATCAATATCCAAATATCACATATTGAAAATAAATGTTCAATATTTTAATGATTTTACTTCACATGTGAAATATTTTCGTATTGTAAATATCCCAAAAGAAAAGTCTTTCAATATATATTCTAAATACAAAATATGTTTGAAATACAAATTTTTCCTTTGTATATTGTGTAGTTAATGTGGGAAAACATCTCAAGAACTTTAAAAACACTATTTGCTGTAATAAATATAATTTCCAATTGTGAAGGTATTCAAATTTTCGTAATAAAGAAGTTCGACTGAAAGAGATTCATGACGAATAAGGCAATATTTAATTCAGATCAAGGCCAATCGTCCACTTGAATACTGACAGCATTTTCCTCCTTGCAAAATCTGAGAAACGTGTAGATTAGGAAATGTGGCACCTGGCGTGAAGGGAGAATAGAAGAGGCTTTCAAATAGCGGAGGCAAAGATGATAATTAAAAAAAACGACTTATTATTCCTATTCCTTTGCAGAGGTTGACAAGGTAATACGTATTCAAAAATTTTCTTTCAAAAATTCAAATAGCTCAAAAATGTAATATAACAGAAAAGAAAATCAGATATGACACGCCAAAAGCAGCGTTTTGTCTTTTTTTTACTTTTTTGTCTGTGGATGTAATGAATGACTTACATGCCCGTGGCTTCTGACTGTCCCTCCACGTGCCCTTGTTATTAGGCCCAGATCCCGTTTCAGCTGTGCCTATCCCATTGCTACCAATCCAAGAATTTTTGTAACTCCTTTGGTTTGAAAATGTCAAAATGTGGAAATTACAAATGAAAGCCTTTTTTGTTACACTGTTTATTTTCAATCAGTCAATTTTACAATGAATCATATGTAAATCATATAGTGCAGGTAGGCTGCACAGAGAATCCATCAAAATATAAATGGAGTCGTCTGATATCTGAATTGTTATCGAAGAATTGTGTTGCTGAAGCATTACAAGTCTATAATTTAATTTTATAGATGTAATTATACAAATATTTTTCATACATTTTGTACATTTAGCATTTTAAAACCGCTTTATAATAGATCGTTTCTAACTTACATGATTCGCCTACAAAAGGACTGATTAAAGGACAAATTAATGCCTTTCCAGCAGAGAGCATTACATTCTAGTGAGAGGGGAGGACCACCGAGTCAACTGTACCCGGAAATTTCGAATTAAAAAGCCCATATCTGCGTGCACAGGAACGCAGGGGGAACCTGGGCCCCACTGAAAATTTTGAAAGGGGCTCCGTCACCTTATGTAATATATCTGTTTTATTTCCCTAAATATGTTTAATCACCAATTTTTCCAATTTTAACTGACAATTTGAGGAATTGGTTTACGGGATTACAGTAGCCTTTGAGGATGAGGCTCTCCAAGCTATCTACCAACCACGTAAAGATTTCACTGTACTAAATTGTTTCATAATATTCATAGTTTCATAATCAATAATTAATAATTTTATTATCCTTGCAATATATTTTATTTATTACTAAAATACTTCTAAAGTATAAAAAAAGTGTAATTGAAAGGGGCCCGAAAATGTAGTTGCCAATCTCTTCTTTTAGCCTGTGCTTGGCCAAGGATAAGACTAGAGAAGGGATTGCCAACCTTTTCTTTCATCGACCCCTTTTAAACGAGTGGTTTGCTTCATCGACTCCTTAATATACTCGACTGTTTAATATACAGCGTACATAATCATGACACAAAGAATTGCACATACATGACTTAAACATCGTTCCCACTTTTGATCGTTTTAAGCGAAGACGCTTCCACGTTTGATAGTTCAGTTTCTAATCTCCATTGAAATGCAATGGTTACAAAATGTGTGTGTTTAAGAACTGGCCATTACATTTCTCAACAAGAAGGGTTTTACGGTGAGTATTTTCTTGCATGATAGAGAATCGTTGTGAATGGATAGTTCCAATTTCTTAGTTGTCTAAACATCCTAATTCGTAAGAAAGAAGAGGGATGGTTTTGTAATTTTTTATCAAACACTTTGTTGCTTTATATCAGAAAATAGTTAATTAAGTTCATTAATTCATTAACTTCATTAATATGTTTGTGTAATCAATGGGATCCTGATTATCCTGATAAGGGGCCTATTCCTAATCGGCTGTTGACCTCTAATCGACCCCTGAATCATCATTGAGCCCCTACAAAATCCCATCGACGCGCGGAGGGTCTACAGCTCTACACCGACCTCGTTGGGAACCCTTGGGCTAGAGAAATCTTGCGATCGCTGGCAACGCGCACCTGCGCCATGGCTGCCGCTCGCGCCGCTCCGCGCCCGCAGTTCCTGCGTCCGCCGCCCGAGCGCCACCTGCCGCCGCCGCCGCCGCCGCCGCCGCCTCCTTCCCCCACCCGTTGCTTTCCGCCGGCCTGAGTCACGCTTGTTGTGACCGGCCGTCCGGCGCCGCCCCCGCCGCCAGCGCGGCGCCGCGCCGCGCTCACCTCTCCGCCTTCTCTGCTGCTCCTGGCACGGCGCCGCGCCGTGCACCGGCGCCCCAGGCGGTGCACGCGCCTGGGAGGAAAAAATTAAGTGCGGAATAGTAACTCATGGTACCATGTGTGTGTTCCAATCCATGGTACCATGTGTGTGTTCCAATCAAACATACGCTGTTTGTCCCTTCGCCGAGCGGACTATGTCTCTCCCGAGGGATGACCCTGAGGCTCTGGTATTTCCTGTGCCCTTCCTCGGATTTCGACTACCGGCAAAGGTGGCCCAGGGCACCAACTGATGGCACTGCAGTGTCTCTGACCGGGAGGTCCTAAGGTTCGGGTTCCGATGCTGGCAGGATTTTCGACACTATCCCGATGCGCCTAATTCAGTCACCGGGAGAATTCTAGCGGCTGGCTACTCTGATCGGAAGTTTTCCGAGCTCCGATAAGTACCAGGCGAATGTCGGAACAATACTCTAACAAACGGGTCCACGGACCGCGCACGATCTTTCCCTTTCTTTCCTTGTCCTATTCTCGTCTCTTACTTACTCACACATGCACAACACTACCATACATGCCGAGAGACCAGTTGGGAGCTTGAGCTTGACCCGGCAGGAGCAATATCTCGCTGATGGGAAGTATCTGGGTGGAGAAAATCTCCGTAAGCCGACATAGGTCGGCGCCGGATCTTGGCATTCAACGGGAGAATATCACCGCCACCTCTCGCGATAAAAATATGCACTACTCTAATGGTACTAATGACCTTAGCAGTTGTCAGGCGCAAAATCACCAATCAATCAATCAATCAATCGCATTTGGCATGTGGAGAAGCGGAAAACTCATGCACCGTGGCTGCAGAACCTCATATTTCCAAGCTTTCAACTGAGATGGTTATTATTCCCGTAGGTGTAGTGCATGTTACTCGTAGACGGTGATACTTGCATTTGCTTGCATGTAGTCGCATAAGATGCGGCTTATGTCCGAAATGTGACTAATGTTGGGAGTAAACGGTTAATTTGCACATTAGCAAGACGATAGGGATGTAACTGTAAGAATGACGGTGAATAGATCATTTGGGACATCGTCCGTCTAATATTGGTGGGAGCTGGTTTGTCCGAGTGTGAGTCGTCTTGTGTGATCGCAAGAAGTACTTTAGGATAAAAATGCTTGGGAAATTGTGCGTTTCACACACTCAAAGTTGTTTTATGTATCTCTTTATGTTATGATTGTCTTGTTATTGAATGTGAGTTGTATATGATCCAATATATATTTCAGACAATTTCGTAAGAAATGAGAAATAATTATAGCTTAATTTCTTTATTGCCTACACAACTCATATTGTTTTATGTATAATCGAGAAGAAGGGAGGACGAAGTCTCATCGACAAGTCGGAAAAGCATAGCGAAGCGCCAACTCAGGTATGCAGAAAGATTACGTTAGGTTAGGTGGTATCGTGAAAATAGAAAATTACAACTCACCAAGTAGAACTCAAATCTACCTGCATTTTCCCTCACTATCCTCAGAAATCTTCCACCAGCAGTCTTATAGCTATTTATCAAACATCTGCTATTTCTCATCGCCATAATGTACGTCTCCTATCCTAAGCACTTCACGTTGGCTAATTTTAACTTTGTCCAGCTAAATTCCAAAGTATGCTTCATAGCTGTTGATGCTTTGAACTTTATCCACCCATTTCGTATAATGTGAGCATTAACCACATATTTCGCGACTTGTGCTTGCTTTTGAATGCAACTGACAATTTTTTCCCATACAAATAATATTTTTGGATTGAAATGAGCCGTCGAAATGAAGAGGGCTGAGCCGAGCGTTTGGGAAACAAATACCGACGCGTCATTTCATATCAGGGGTTTTTATTTACTTTATTTATTTTTAGCAGTTACAAATTGTCCAAGCGCCTATGCTGGAGCATTTTGCAGGACTTTCAATATATACATCATATTATTAACAAAACATTTCTGAAGAATCGGAAAATTAAATAGAAAACAATGATTTCTGCGTGATGCTTTTCTTAATAATATAACAGATCTTAACTAAAATAAGTAGTTAAAGCTACGTCGAGGAATAAGCTGAATAACAATAAAATAATAACTGCACAAAAGAGTAATAATTTCATCTTGTTCCAAAGAGAGCTTCACTTGCCTGTCTAGAAAATAATTAGTTATAATAATAAGTGTATACATTTGTGAATATATAAGAGGGGCGGGGAGGCGCAGCGTTTCCGAGCGACGGTGGACGCGATCCGGGGCACGGGCGCTTGCGCAAGCGCACCGTCGCTGCTGACCACCGGTTCGAGCCCCGCTTCCAACCGTGTCACGGCCGCCCCGCCCCGCGCCGCGCCACGCCACGCCGCACAGTGGGCCAAACGACAGCAACAGCGATTGAAGCGCATCGCTTTTCTTATAATTTATTTTTTGTTATTTAAGGCCGCATCAACATCTAGGTCTTTAGCGACCACTATTGGTAACTGTGAAGATGACATGATATGGTGATGACAGGAAGTTAAAGAAAGAACACAAATACAACCTTGCCCGAGGCGGGACTCGAACCCGCGAGCCTTCGGTCCGAGATCGCTACAACACTACTGCTTTAGCAATCTCGGCCACTGGGAATCGGCCGCGCAGCGCTTAGATTGATTGATTAATTAGTGAGTCCAGGCGCAACAAAAATATGGAAGTTTGATGACTTTACATTCAAAACTTACATTCAAAACTTACAGTTCTATATACATTTTTACATTCTTTTTACCTTACATTCAAAATAGTTTACATTCAAAATTTGACTGTAAAATATTTAGCAAATTCAAAGCAAGCATTTCTAGCTGCATATTAAAATTTACACCAATAACGGATAAATAATAATAAAATATTTTTATAGGAATAATGATTAAGCTCTTTTTTCTACCCCTTTTTTAAGATTTTGGCATCCCATCACAGGAACATGACCGTGTTTCACATAGAGAGAAATGCATTAAAAACAGTTACATTATTGAATTTTTTGTTAATGCTTCATAATTTGGAAATGAATGCAGAAAAAAATTAACTATTATCACTCTTCGTTTGATAGGTTTTATCACATTTTATTTTCTTTCATGTAAATGTGATTTTGCCAAATTTGATCACGAGATTTCTTAAAAATGCGTTCATCAACGGTCTTCAATCTCAAAAACCGTCTGTCCATCCGTTTGCCAACAACTTAATCGCACAAATGATTTTGTTTTTTTATTTACCAATTGGTTATGCAAAGCTCAGGCCTATTTCGAAGCAGTGTGCATTGCGAGCCGTGTAATATCCGCCCACCCCCGCCCACGGCACCCCAAGGCCCCCTCTCCCACGCTCCTCTGATGATTTACGGGGGCCTTGAACTACGGCACCGCCTTGCCTGCCGCCCCCGCCGCGCCGGCCCCTCGCGACGCGCGGCAGTGCCTCATTATCCAGGTGGACACGCGGAGGAGAAAGAACGCGCGCATGGGCAGAGCGGCTTCTTATTTCTGTTGCAATGGCTCAATGGTAGCATTGTCGTTGTTACAGCAGCGATTCTGACCGTGATCTTCTAGGGTTCGAGTCCTGCGGGTGGTGGATTTTCGACCCGAACTAGATACCTTGGTCGAATTCAGCCGCTCTCTGGGGGAGAATTCTAGCGGCGAGCAGGCCTAATAATTGGTTTTTCGTAGGTTCTCCGATCAATACCGGCGAATGCCAGAACAGTAACAAACGTATCACGAACTGCGCGCAATCTTTTTTTCCTCGTCCTTGGCCCCACCTCTTCCCTTACACTTTCCTACACTTCGCGCACTACATTATCACCCTTGTCGGTGGACCGGTCGGGCGCTTAGAGCATACCCGGCTGAGACTGTCCGCTCTGGAGACATCTCGGGTGGGGGAAAACCCCGCAATCCGGCGTGTAGGTTGGCTCTGGATCTCACATTATATTGTGGACAAACTGCGCCACTGGGATATTACATATACTACACTTACGGGGCTAATGACCGTATAGTTAATGTGCCCGTACACAAAATAAGCAGTCAATTTCCGAACACCAGAACAAAGCCACACTGTGTGCAGGCGTGTGCTAAAATCCCAAAAATCTTTGGTCAAAAGAAGTATGTAAGGAAGGAAGTAAAGGAAATAAGTAAATCAGGGCATACGGAGAAGCAATGTTTTAATTCGTTTAGCACATTTTTTGCCTGATTCGCGCAAACCTCACCAGCCATGTGTATTAATAAAAGTGGATGCGTTTTGTAGGGGAGGATTAAAATTCCCAAGGAGATGATCAATATCTCAGTCGTTTCTTCGCGGCAAGGTGGATCGTTTACCAGTATTTCATCCGGAACGTACTAAGTCTGAAAGAATGAAATGAAAGAAAGTCTGAAAGAATCCCAGAGTGTTTTTGGTGGTTTGAATGCCCAGCGGTAAAACGTTGTGAATTTCTATACTGCCTTCTCGGGAATAACATGATTAGTTACGTCTTGAATAACTATAATTAAGTATTATTTTGTAATAAAACAAACATTTTTAAAGTGTTTTTGTTGATACTTTTTCATGTAACTTTCTTCCTTCGAGGATTGAAAAGCCAGACAACATATTATGCTTAAATTTTATTTTTATCACCAATCTGCCATAGATCAAATAATCAAAATGTAACGTGAACATATTCGCCGGAGGTGCCGTATTAAACTAGTGATGAAATATTACGTTTCATTTAAGAAACAATGGATTCCCTCAGAAATCATTCTTTGAAATAATGTCTCAAAATTTACACACTTAACTTATAATTACATAGCAAACGAATATATTCCATGACCATCATCCAAACTTCCTTTCGCTCAGAACCTGCATTCTAAACTCATTTCAGAAAGTAAAGTTTATATTTTCACTGTTTCGCCAAAGTTATGTAGCCTATTTAATAAATAAATTAATAAGTATATTGTTATAATAGATATGTACTAAAACTACGCCGATGGTTTAGAGCTGTAGAAAAAATGAATGTGATTCCTTTTTGTAACCACATGCACGTTACTATTGTTATCGATCAAAAAAGTCTTCATATTTTTTATATGCATACAATAACTGCTTCTATAATATTACTGGCGTCTTCATAGATGTACTCTCATACCTATCTATTATCCATATTACAAATATTAAATATAAGACAAACTACTTACTACACTTACATATTTATATCATCAATTAAAATTTGTACTTTTTGCAACTTATAGGACAAACCTCTTGTCAAATGCAAATAAATTAATAAATACTAATTATATTATTAGGAAATAGGTTTGCTATGCTTTGTGATCGTAAAAACATTAAAGAATTGTCGTACAAGAAGTAGAAGTCTTGCATCTAAACCCAAATAAATACATCAGTCACTTATTTGGATGATATCGTTAATGTGGAAAACCAATTTAATTCTCATTTAAATTGAGTTTCAAAACCACCCATTTGAAGGTTGTACCTATGTCCAAGCGTAGGTGTACGGAAAATTTGAGTTTAATTTCCAAGAGATTAATAGACCTCCGATCACAGCCAGTGGCAGTGATATTTGATATGTATCATCCAAACACAAAATTACGTAGATGACCTTGAAGTTCGACAAATGATTTATGTAATCTCATCTATCAATCTTCCACGGTAGCTCTGCGGCCGTGAATATGGATGTCTTCTGGCATAATTTGGACTCTAATATTCTTAGAAGAACAATTTGAATGAGGTCGAAAAAGTTCAACATTCCTTTGTGGGTGGCGCTATGCTAGCCATTATGCCATGACAACTTAAATGCGACGAAATGTACACCAGCCTCCAAAACAATTGCAATTCTAAAACAGTTCGTGCGTCAAAATGTGTTCACTAGCACTACAATCATACCAAATTCAGGAGAACGTGCAAAATAATATTTCTGCGTAAAAACAACGCAACCTTTCCTCTAGAACTCACTGCAAGGAACCAAAGAAGAAAGTAAATATAAGAGTAGTATTAGCGAGGTTCTTTACAGCTGACGCCGCTTCTCGCATCCTAGTCGCCACGTCCTTCGATCTTCCCAATCTTCCTCTTGAAGATCTCGTTCCTTCATTGCCTTTTCTATCTCCTTTTCCCATGTTTTTCTCGGTCTGCCACGTTTCCTGTTTCTTTGAGGTAACCATTTCAAAATTTTCTTAGGCCACCGACTTTCCGTCATCCTTTGGATATCACCATACCACCTCAATCTTTTAGCATCAACTACATCCATTATATCGATATTAATACCCATTTGATTTTTATGTCAACATTGGGTACTTTATCTAGGAGTGTAAGGCCACAACAGCGTCTCCAGTAGTTCATTTCCATTGATTTTAATTTTTGTTCTTCGCTCTGATTAAGAATCCAAACTTCTGAGCCATATGTACATACACTTTCAACCAATGATTTGTATATTCTTATCTTTGTCTTGCTTGTTATTTTTTGGCTACACAAAACATTATTCAGCAGTCTTGTCACTACCCTTCCTTGAGAGATCCTATGTTTTACTTCTTCTGCACATCCGCCTTCCTTTGATATATGTACACCAAGGTACTTATAAGCTGCTGTATTTTTAACCTGTTCCCAATTACTAAATTAGTCCCTTGTGCTCCCGCAACAACATATTCAGTTTTCAGTGGATTCATAGTCAAACCCCAAGCTGTATATTCCTCATTTAGCTTTCTTAGCATGTAATCTATATCTTGTTCATCTTCGGCAAGAATAACCTGGTCATCAGCGAAGTGAAGGGTAAAAAATTTATCATTGTCAACTTCTATCCCCATGTTTCCACATTTACGTCTCCAATTTTCAAGAGCAGCGTTTAAATATATTTTGAAGAGAGTAGGTGCTATACAGCATCCTTGTCTCAGACCTTTAGAGATGTTAATTGGATTCGTTACCTTTCTTCCAATTTTGATGCAGCTTGTCATATCATTGTACAGGTTTTGAATTGCTGTTATTAATTGTATATTTATATTTTGATGTCTGAGACCTTCCCACAATGTTTCCAATGGAACATTGTCATAGGCCTTTGTGAGATCTATAAAGACCATATGTGTCTCTAAATTATGTGCCAGCCTCTTATCTATTATTTGACGAAGGCAAAATATTCCATCAATGCAAGATTTTCCTGCCCGAAAACCATTTTGTTCTTCAACATCCTTGAATGTGTTTTCTAATCTCATCTTTATAATTTTCCCGTAAATTCTAGAAACAGAATTTGTTACACTTATTGGTCTGTAATTTGTACATTCTTTACGATCTCCTTTTTTATATATATTTGTGATATACGCTGTCTTCCATTCTGTAGGGACATCTCCACCTCTTATCATACAGCTGAAAATAAAAGCTAATTGCTTGAATAATACATCTGGGCTATTTTTATTAATTCTACTGGTATACCATCTGGTCCAGCAGATCTACCATTTTTCATCGATCTTACTGCTTCTTGGACTTCTTTCACACTGATTTCATTAATGCTTTCATTACAATCCACATCAGTTCGTGTTACATTCAAGAACTCTGTCCGATCTTCTCGGAACATCTTTTCATAATATTCCTTCCATTATTGAACCTGAATAATTTGTAATTGATATTTTTCGTTCCAGTTGTTCTTCATGGTTTTAAGCGTTTTCCATGCTTCTTTTGAGCGAGAGGCGCGTAAGTACTTTTCTATTCTTTCATATTGGTGTTGCCATGCATCATTTTTTGCTTTCGTTACTCTTCTTTTTACCTCTCTGTTTAGTTTCATGTATTTTTCTCTATCATCTTGTTGTTTTGTTGAAAGCCATTTGTGGTACAGGTTCTTCTTAATATCTACTAGATTTTTAATATCTTTATTCCACCAGGGACTCTTATTGAAATCACCCTCTATCTTTTCCTTTTCTCCCAAGATTTCGTTTGCTACTTCATGGATTTTATTTTTTATTTCTTCATACATATTCAAAGCGGAAAAAATGGAAATTTCATTTAATATTATTGAAAGTTGTATTTTAAACATAAATTTAATGGAATTATTTTCTAATTTTTTTAAATTATATTGTTTTGTATCAATTTGGAGCATATTTTCGTCTATCGTCGAAGTTTCTTTGCTGTCATTAGAGTATGGAAAATACAGTACTACTTTCAGCAAGTGATGATCTGAGCCACATTCTGCTCCTCGATATACTCTGACATCTTCAAATTTTAATTTAGTGGAGATTTTACAAATGGCATAGTCGATAATTGACTTCAACTGTCTAGTAGTTTATGTCAAAGTAAACTTGTGTATGTCTTTATGTTTGAAAAATCCATTTAGAATACGAAGATTATATTCTTCACATAATTCAATCAATCTATGCCCATTATCGTTTGTTACTGGTTCTCCGTATCTTCCAATTATATTGCTACTTTCATTTATTCCAGTTCGACCGTTCAGATCCCCTAATATAATTACTTCTTTTCTATTTCCAATCTCTTCTAAAACAGCAGTCAATTGTTGATAAAATTCTAATTTTTCCGTATCCCTTTTATCATCTATCGGAGCATATGCGCCAATTATTACAACTTCGTATCCTTTCAGTTTCAATTCCACTAATATCAATCTTTCATTTTTCTGATTCCATCTTTTAATGCTGTTTAACCATTTTTTATCTATTAGAACTGAGACACCGGCCTTTGCTCGTTCTTCCTTGTTAACTCCACTGAATATATGGATATAATTATCAAATTTTTCACATCCCTTTCCCTTCTTTTTTGTCTCCGTTAAAACTATAATATCTAATTTAAATCTCTGTACCTCTTCAAGTACTTCTTTTTTTTCGTGGCAAGACCTTGAATATTCCAGTTTCCAAAAATCATTTTCCTTTTTCTTTGCTTAAGTCGTCGTCTGTTAGGTTTATTCCGAGGCAAGTTACTAGGAATTTTTGCAATAACTGTGATAACACAGGGTTTTACAAAGAATGGGGGGCAGGCCCAATGCTTCAACCCCCAACCTGGAGGGCCAGGGAATTTTTCTTCAGGCTTTCCATGCCCTAGGAAGGTTGCCTTCTCTATGGCTAAAGAGACCCTCCTCCCCTGATTGTGAAGGAGAAATAAAGATGGATAGCAGAGAAGAATAGAGAAGTAGGGAGATAAAGTAAGAGGAAAGAGAAGAATAGAAAACGAATGACTCCCTAGCCCTCGAAACCTAATAGCGTCGGGGTCGAAAACACAAGATATCTAGAGTGACAAAATAGGATAGAAGATAGCAATGTGTCACAAGTAAGTGGAAGTAATGCCACACTAGAGACCCTCCTCCTTTTCCGGGCTTGGGACCGGCAATGTCCGTCGTCGCCGCGCTGCTCGGCATCGCAGGTACGTCGAACAGCCCATCATAAATTCCGACAGGCACAGGCGTAAAGTAAATATGCCAAGGTGATATAAAAAGCAACGTTTCAAATATTGATTTCGCATTAAAGACGGGATAGTTAAACCACTTAACAGCTCTTATTGGTAAACATTTATTCTGTCCTTAAACTGAACTTCTATTGGGAGTAAGTGTGGCACATTAAAGTAACATCAAGTTTTTTTAGTACGTTTGTATGGATTTCATACCTTATAAGAAAACTAGGAAAACCCGGCAGACGTTTTTCTGCCCTTCATCTCCCTCTTCCCCTCCCATCACCCTTTCGCACTCTCTCCCTCCCTCACCCTGTCCCAGTCTGTTTATGTCTTTGCCGCTCTCTGTCCCTCTCATTCACATTTACTTGCAGATTCTCTGCACGTCTCTAAGCAGTTGAGGTAATATCGGGAAGCGCCGGACCAGCAAAAATGTAATAGAATGTTCAAGAAGGGCTCATTCTGTAGATTAGGGTGTGAGAAACAAAATTTTTAGTTTTTAAGTCCCTAAAACGCCTTAGTTAGGAGTTATTTAACGATATAGATTAAAAAAAAAAATTGCTGCCGAGTGTGTTGCGGGTTGCATTTGACGTTAATATTTTGTTTGTTCTACAGCGCCATGTAGTGGAGTTACAACAAAATTAACAGAACATAAACCTTCTGTGTGAAAAAAACACGTAGAAGTGCCAACTTTCATGGAGACCGGTCCAACGGTGTCGGAGCTTAGCTCTTATATATTTACCAACATCCAGTTTTATATACGAGTATATATGAATTTATTTGGTATTAATAGCTATTAATACTATTAATAGCTACCGTGGTGTGTCTCAACAAAAATTAAAAGCATTTTCAGTGTGCGTGAGAGCGCGCGGGGCTGAGGGCGAGAGACTAGCGAAAATCAGCCAACGACTGCAATTTCGTCTCGCGAACACCCGCCGGCCACTTCAATTTACCTGGCAACACGCGATCCTGACAGCCGCAATTTCGCAAAACTGTTGGTCGCCTCATAATCGTCCTTTCAGCGCTCATGAGCGCCGTAACAATGTGCGAAGGCACCTGCAGTGAAGGGTGGGTGAGAAAACCCGTGTTTAACACGTCCGCTGCTTAAGGAAACGGATGATAGCATCGTCACAGAACCTTCCCTGAGCGCACGTCTCTCTTGAGCGTCGTATAAGGCACGGTTGTGTTTCTTGCACGCTTTTGAAGATAGTAGTTGTAGCGTGTAAGAACATTTACAAGAACACAACTTCCTGAAAAATCGAGCAAGTTTCATATCCCACATTTTTTTAATATTTCTTTTAATAAAATATTAGGTAATTTTGTTCTCCAGTTTAAATATGTATATCAGGAAACCTATCGGAATATCGGAACACTTCAACGATACGTGAACCAATAAAATAATAAAATGTAAACAGTATTTCTCATTATTATTGAAATTTTTATTTTATCGCATGTTTATTATAGATATTTGCATATTGTAATCACAGAGAAGACTTCATGTTCTTTCTCAAAATTTCTTGGAAATCATGTCAAAAATTACTTTTGTTTCCTGCACAAAAGAAAGTAAAGGATGTAACTAATACTATCCTTAAAACTAAACTTAAAACTATTTTAATTTTTATAAAATATCGATTTTTAAATGTAAATAGTAATAATACTAATTTAGCATCGATAGTAACTCTATGTTTTAAGTGATTTATTGACTGTTGTGATATACGGTTTTCTATTTTTGAGTTACCGATTGATGAACGTACAACAAATTGCCGATCGTATGTGTACACCAATCACCGCCACCGCCCACATCAGCGCACCAATCACACCCATTGTGTTGCGGCGCATGCGCGGGTGGCGTGGGCGCTGAGAGTAACGAGAGAACAGTAATGGGCGCGGCTCTCAGTGCGCGGGCGAGTGGGGGCCGCAAATACTAGGGTATTCAGAGCATTCTGCTCAGCCTCCCTGGCTAGCGTATCGGCAGCGATAGCACAGCGAAACTACCGCATCCCTTGCAGCGATGCTGAAGGAAAGATTGATTGATTGGTTAAATGATTTAGGGCGCGTCAACAGCTAGGGTATTAGTCCCTGAAGGGTAGCGGTGATCTTTTCCCACTGAATGGGAAATTCCGGCGCTGACCTACGTTAACTTGCGGGGATTTCCCCAATCAGGCATCTCCTTGCAGCGTGACACCGCTCCAGCCTGGACATGCTCTAAGCTCCCGAGTAGTTTCCGACAAGTGTGATAATGTAGTGCATGTAGGTGTGTAGTAAGTAAAGGGTGAGGATAGAACAAGGAAGATGAGGGAAAGATTGCGCGGTCCGTGGTCCGTTTGTTAGGGTACTGTTCTGGCATTCGTCTGGTATTGATCAGAGAAACCACGGAAAAGTATCGATCAGACCAGCCGGCCGCTAGAATTCCCGTCAAGGCCGCGGATGAATTACTCCTAGCTGTCTAGCTAGTGTCGCAAATCCTGCCACCATCGGGACTCTAGCCCTAGGGTCTCCCGGTCAGAGGCACTGCAATGCCATCGGTTGTTGCCCTGAGTCACCCTCGCCGGTGAGGGAGAAATCCTAGGGTTTGAGGGCAGTGACGGTGGCGGATTCTCGACTCTAGCTTCACTGCTGGGCCGAAATCATCCGCTGTTTTCTGGAATTCTAGAATTCTAGAATTCTCGAATTCTCTAGTGGCCAGCTGCTCTGATAGTAGTTTTAGTGATTTCTCCTATCAAAACCGGGCAAATGCTGAAGCAGCGCCTTCACAATGGGCCATGGACCGCGCCAGATCTTCACTTCCTCATGCTTGTCCTCTCCCTCACCCCTTACACATACTCACACACTTAGAAGCACAACACTACCACATATGTCGGGAGCTCAGAGCTTGTCCCGGCTAGGGCGATGCCCCGCTTTACCTTGTGGAGAGAAAGAGCTCGCCGACACGCAGGTCGGTACCAAATGTCACATTCTAGCGGGGGAAGGTCGCAACCACATCCTGGGATATAACATACCTACACTTGCAAATTAAAAATGTGTAAAATTTGAGATCGTAAAATTTCGGGGTAAAAAGTACGATCGTAACGGGCCGAAATTGCTATTTAAAGAAATTCAATTTCTAAGGGGATTTAAAATTATAATAAAAGTTTTAATACATGAAAAATTATTTCGTTACTTGATTAAATAAGCTAGAGATAATAAGTTCAATTAATATAGGATAGACAAGAAAAATAATAAATAATTTTGAAATGTTCTAAAAAAAATACCATTTCATTAATTTTTAAAATAAAATGGATTTAATTCAACATAAAATGTCAAATATTTTGAAAAATTCATTTAGTACAAGGGTATATTTAAAGCAGTTGGTAAAAGTGTTTACAGTAAGTTTCAAGTAACTTTTATCGTCAGTATTTTTTCATCGGTAGACATGTAGACAACTTTTGTGTGCTTTTCATTCTCTAAGAATTCTATTGTTTTTAAGACAAATTTTCGGGACTTCGTGAAGTTCAGACCAATTGTGTTATCAGTATTTTTATCAGTATTTATTCATTTTATTTGGCTATCATTTGTGCATCCCGTCGCTCGGTGCCCTTGCGACGGGGTAAAAAGACAGAAATTTAATGGCCCCAGTCAGAAGCGGGCGAAATTTAAAAGCTTATTTCCAAACTCACGTCTCTCCCTTTTTGCTTGTTTTCTATTTACGTATCAATATATTCATACGAAGCTTCGCCATCAAGATGACAAATATTTTGTTCAAAAATTGCGTTTTTTCCAAAGTTAAATGGTATACGAAAACTGTTGAATTCTATTTCGTATAATAAAGCTCAATGTGAATATTTTCCTTCATTGAAAACTGTTTTCATGGATAGCTTATTTATTTATTTAACGTTAAAATAGTTTTAAAATGTGTATGGCGTACATTGAGGGAGAAGAGAAACATTTGCACGTTTGCTTGAGCTATGGAATCCCTAACTTAGCTCTTGCACTATCTTAAGTTCAAATACGAATACTTGTTGTTGGGTAGTCTAAAGGAATTAACCTTAAGAGAAAGGTGCAGGTTTCATGTTGGTTGAAAATCCTGAAGTTTCAAACATTGAAAAAAAAATCAAATTTTTTGCGGAGTCTTAGTACAACTACAATTGTGAAGGTACAATATTTTTCTTAATGAAATGTGTTTATCAAAACCAGATCTAAAAAATAAGATCATGTTAATTTTTTGAAAATAAGTGAATATTTTGTCTAATTTGGCAACAAATATAATCGCCCGCTCCGATCTTACTGCGCTTGGTGAAGTAATTTCAGGCAGTTGGATGCTTCGTAAATTAAAATTTGTATATTATTTCAAACATCTTTGTTCGTTTCTTGCATTCGACATGTTATACACATTAATCTTTTAGAAATTATTTAAAACCTATTTGAAATATATGAAATAAAAATTACTAGTCTTCAGAGAATTTCAGATTGGAGTGCTACAATAACACGACAATAATGACTCGGAAGCAAATGTTGTGCATTACGTACATTAATGTTGGCACATGCTTCAATTAATTGCATGAAAAGCAATTATAATGATCAAATTTGTGTTGATATTTGCTTCATAATATTTAATTTTTGCAGCAAATGTTCTATGATTTGTAATGAGTTTGACAAAAAATGATCACTGAAATGGGTTAATTCGGAGAGAAATTAAGATATAATAGTATTACAAAACTATTTCTAAAGGCGAGAAAGTACGTGCTATTCTAGTCCCCATTGGTTCATAAACGAGGTGACGAACTCTAAGTTACAAGAAACTAATGTTGTACAAGTATACAAATTCAAAAAATTGAAGTAAATGTAGCAATAATAATCATTCCAAACTAAAAACCAGAATAATAAAAGAAGAATAATCATTTGCATATTTCGTTTCACACTTTTAAAATTCATTAATTTGAAATTGTGGCAATCTAGTCAATGTGATACATTTACGCCTCAACTTCCTCAAACGGTGTTCTTGAGAAACAAAGAAATGAATTGTAATAATTAAATTAACTATAAAAGCTATTAAATGTCTCTAGTCAATATGAAAGTGCTTTTATTTCAATTATCTAATGAACAGTTAGGAAAAAAGTATCACCGTTCTATTTACATTGTCGCCAATACAAATAATTCCGTTACAGTCGGTTTTGACATCGTCATCGACTTAATTCCAGCACCTTGCCTCACTACCTACGCCCCCACGATTACATAAATCATTCCGAGGTCACTTCTGCTGAAAACAATACCATCTCCATCGTATGTCATGTTATGACTTCACTTTCCGACTTATATTTTCGACTGATCTCATTCAGTTTACAATTTTAAGTTGTAGGAATAAATTACTATTTAATTATGTCGTGTTAATGGAGTACTCATTTTCTGATTAAATCAGTTTTTTAAGGTGATTTGAAGAAGCGAATTAGTAGTTTATATCGTAGGTTTCCCTTGTTATGTCATTTGCGAATATATTCCTTACCTCACTGTCATAACTTTGATAATTTAATCGTCTTCTTCCTCATGCGTTCAATGACTGTTCCTTTTCTTCTATTATATCACAAACTATTATTATATCCCAAAACGGCCCCGCCGCCGTCTTTCGAACAACCGCCACTCCCATACCCCTCGCGCCCCTCTGGCATCTCAGCCATCCCTTGGAAGTCACCTTCTCCCCGTCATTCTCACCGCATCAACCGGACCCCCTATCCTCGCCACTCCCAACTTCCACGACTTTCGTCTACACCGCCGGCCTCGTCGCTCCCTCGACTCGACACTCCTTCACCCGCAGCTTCACTATTGTCGCTCCATCCCCGCCTTTGTGGCGGCGATGGTGTAATGGTTAGCGTATCGGACTGTTATACCCAAGTTCGAGGCTTCAAACCGATCAAAGCCATGGATTTTTAGGGAAAGTAAAGCCGGCTGTCCCCTGTCAGTAAATTTACTTGCATGTAAAGATCCTCAACCCTAAATGACGCCTCTAAGCTAAATTCAAAATCGCCTGCTTCTTCGCCCTAGTAATACCTTCTTTCTCCGCTAGTCGGTGAAAGAGCGTAGCGAAATTTGCGTTGTCAGACGCAAATTCAGACGTCAGACGGAAGAGTAGGCAATTCAATTCAATTCAATCCGCCCGGCCACCTTCACGGCTCGCCATCGTCGGTATCACCTCCCCCGTCTCCCATCACCAACCCGAACACCCTGCCGCCTCCGCTGTTCCGTCAGTTCCCAGTCTTGCCGACACAACCAACTGCCTCTGCGCCGCAACCCTAACATATCATACCAACCCTACCATTGTCGCTTGATATGCCACCGCTGCCAATCCTCCGCCATTTCTGTACCCTCTTACTCTCCCGGCACTCTCGCCACCCCAGCAGTTCACAATCGTCCTTGTCGCTCCCTCCACCCACGCTCATGAGGCCTTAACCGGAACGACTACCGCCTCCATCACGCTGGTAGGCTGACGAGGCATGATGTGCGTGAGTGTCGAGAGTCGTAGTAGTGGTCGTCCCTTACTGGCGCTACCACCGCCGCCGTCCTCGTTAGCTCAGCCAGCGCTACCGACAGCTTCGTCGCCGCTTTGACCAGCCCTGCCGCCACAACCGTCCTTGCCCACTTCCTCCGCCCCAGCAACCCATCCCCCTTCTCTGCAAGCGCGCTGTTGTCGCCAACACCACCGCCCGCGCTGCCCTGCCACCCACGCAAATCCCGTCTCGGTGTCACCACTACCATCGTCGTGGCCACCCGCAACGCCATGGCTACCCCTTAACCCATGTACATCATTCCTCGACTGCACCGCCTCCATTCGACGCTGACACAGTCACCGCGACCTCTGCTACCACCTCAATAGTCGCCATTACCGTCCTCACCACCCATGCACATCAGGACATCATCGTCCTTACCATCGCCGCCCTCGTCGTCGGAAACAGAAACAAATCTCTCACCACCTCCGTCGGAATTGTGTCCACCTCGACCGCCACGACCACCACCTACGCCACCCACACTACATCATGCCTCGGCGACCCCATAACCGTGATCTCTGCTAGCACAGTTTCCGCGGCTGCTGCCTACCGTCCCCACCTCTCAACACCCACGGCCACCACTCCCGCCACCCACGCAATCACGCCTCGTCGCAAACACAACCAACGCTCCCACCACCTCGACCGCCGCGAGCGCCGCCCCCGTCGGCGGCGCCTCGTTTGGCGTAGGCTTTATACACGCGCGACGGGATTATCACTTCTATTTTGAAGCGCGGCGCGGCGGCGGTGTCTCGCGGGCGGGGCGCGGTGTCGAAAGGCCAGGGCCGCCCTCCCGCTTAGCGGGCGGCGGCGGCGGGATGTCGCGGGGACTCCCTCCGGACGGGCACGCCCCACGCAGCCCGCCGCCCGCCGCGCCCCCTCCACTCGCAAGGTGCCCGCTCGGCGCGTGGGTGGCTCTGTATTTGGCGCGCCGCGAATTAAGAGCATCGCTAGCGTGAAGACGGGCGTTTCTTGGGCCGCCGGCGCGGCGCTGGCGGAAGGGATGGGGTCATGGTTTCAGGAGCGGCGGTGCTACCACTCCCATTGGCTGTGATGGTAGTGGTGAGAATGGTGGGTTGATTGTTCGTGATTCCGGGCACGTCAACTACAGAGGTCATTAGTCCCGTAAGTTTAGTGCATGCTTTTCATCGGGAGGGGGCGGTGGTCTTTTATTATAAGGGAAGGTCTTTCCCCATCGGGAGGGGGCGGTGGACCCCATAACCATGATCTCTGCTAGCACAGTTTCCGCGACTGCAGCCACTTCTCAACACCCACGGCCACCGCTCCCGCCACCCACGCAATCACGCCTCGTCGCAAACACAACCAAGGCTCCCACCACCTCGACCGCCGCTCCCACCATGGTGCCCCCTGGGGAGATACCTCCCCAAAGGGGCACCGTCCTAAACGGTACAAGGTTTAACTTCCAGACTCGTCTCCTGAAATGTATGGTAATGTAGTAACGTAAGTGTATGTAAATAAGAGGATGAGGGCAGACAAGGAAGAGGAAATGAAAATCGTGCGCGATCCTTGGCCCGTTTCTTGGGGGTACTGCTCCGACATTCGCTTGGAATTGAACGGAGAAAGCACGGAAAACTATCACTCACAGCATTGGCCTCTTGAATTCTCCTCCAGACAGCGGCAGACCTAGGTAGGTAGCAAGCATCGAAACGTCGCCACCGTTAGAGCATAAATTCTAGGACCTCCCGATCAGAGACGCTGCAGAGACGGCGGCAATGCTTGCTCTGTGCTCAACTCAGCCGCAGGGATGTTGAGGGGAGGGTGCTGTCGGTGATTTGGGCTGGAGATGATTCACAGCAATGGTGGTGATGCTGGTTGTGACTGTGGTGTGGTGCTGGTGGTTGTGGTGGTGCCAGTGGTTGTGGTGGTGCCGGTGGTTGTGGCGGTGCATATGGTTGTGATGGTGACGGTGGTTGTGGTGGTGGCGGTGGTTGGGATGGAAGGAGAATGTGGTGGTTGCAATGGCATTTATTATATTGGTGGTGCTTTGGTACTTGTGGTGATGATGGTACTATTGGATGTCGATAATGATACTGGTTGTGGTTTTGGTGTTGAGGGTAGGAGGCTGAGGATGAGAGTTGTGGAGGTCACAATGACATTGATAGTACTTTTGGGGGTGACAGAGGTGATGGTGGTTTCGATCGAATAGACGATTGCTGAGCCGATGAGGCAGAGATCTGCGACAGTCACCTAAATATTGTAATCATGGTACCTGTGAAAACTACTATGGTTGTACAATAACGCAACGAACATTGTTACGGGATGAAATAAGTTGACAATTAAACGTGTTTTCTTTCCATGATCTGTAATTACACACGCTTATTCTTTCTATACAACGGAACCACAATATGTGTTTTGAAAGAAACATGTTCGAGATTTTGTTCTGTACCAGACCTAAAGAGAAAAGAATGTACTACATTAAAAATGTATTTCATGATCCAATTCACTTCCGTTCTTTAGGTGTCAAGTTTCTCTTAAGACAAACGTTTTCCCGAAATTCCCTCCAGACCGTGAATTCATTACTTACTAAAAGACTCATAAGTTTAATATACTACAATTACTTACACAAAGTGAATTACCTTGGATGTATTCACTAATACTTATTATTTTTCAGAAGACAGCGTAGCACGTTGAGCAGCACCTATCTCCTCGATCGACAAGTATTAGGGCGCGGGAAGATTGATTATCCCTCTTGTCATGACCGTGACAGATGACCTTCGCATCTCGTGGATCAGGAAATGCCATCCACACAAGCTCACCTCGACAAAATAGCAGATCGCGATTTTAAGGTATGACTTGTGCCACTTATGAGAAAACGTCCCTCAGACCAGAGCCTCTGTTATTCGTCGTCGGGGGTGTATTATGATGTAAATTCATCGGAGATCGAAGACGAGAAAAAAAAAACTTCAAGGACACACGTCCCAGAAGGAAGACTGAACCTCCTTGCGCTTTCTTGTCGGGCTCCTACGACGGGTGCTTATAAAACACCAGTAGCCAAATGAGGACCGCAACTCATTATCTCATGAAAGCGGCTCGCTGTCTAGGAGATCCCAGAGACTCGTTAGCATGTAATCTAGAATGGAAAAGAGAAGCAAACTCGTAAATGTGAAGGCGTGCGATTACTCGATAAAAATAGAACTGGTTAGACGTTAGAGGTTCTAAAAATTCATAAAGCGTTCAAACATTTGTATTACAAGAATAAGATTCTGGATTGCAGAGGAATGTATTCGATATTCTCTTTGCAAGTTCATAAAAGTGTGATTATTTTCAATTCAAAATACATTAGCCCATACATTACTCTGCAGTCTTAGCAATGAAAAGAGATGAGAAATGTGGTTTAGGTCTTCAAATGAATATTAGAAATAGCACAAAAATTGTATGTTTATATAGAAGAACTTTACTACTAGACTTGTAATTATAATACGTAATATTTATAACAATTATGAATGATTTTTAAACACTTCTTAAAATTACACCTTTCTTTAAAACACCTTTAAAACATCATAAGAAAACAATGCACACCATTGAATCATTGACTAAATGCATACGAACATTTTATTTGTGTAAATCATACTTTTCTTACTGTGCCTAAATCGTTAGTTTTCTGTTGTGACACGAAAACTCCAGAAAAAGAATCTGTGCCTCTAGACCCGTACTGGGTGAAGGCCGAACAACAGTGGAATAACAATGCGTAGCCATCTTTGGTAACCACCTACCTAAAATCGGATTTCATCTCACGTTTTTCTTTCGCTTAAATTTCCATTAGTAATAGTTTACGTTTCTGTTCACACCTGAATATTCGTGACTTAAATGCCTTGCAGTACTGAAGGAGACATACCTTCGGTTTTTATTAATATTTTATTCAAAGCATATGTTGGTTTAGAAGGAAGGGAGAGAACCTTACCTTCAGAGAGAGAAAAATCTTACATCGGTATTACGTCTGCCAGCTCGCAAATAAAAGCCACTTTTACTTTCCCGTGTACGTAACTGTATACGGACTAATATACGTAGAATAGGGAAAGTTATGTAATGCTGCGCGAAAAAATGGCGAATTTTCAGCAGAAAAAAATTCATTCCCAGGCCCTGATAACGAAAAAGTTGATAAATCCAGTTACTAAATTAAGAAAAAAATCCCCTAACACGTGGTGTAGATAGAATACCTGTTTTGTGGGCGAATGATACCAAAAACCAATTGAAAGCAAAACGTCCGTCTGTCCGTCTGTGAACACTACTAGCGCGTAAACCACTCGTAGTACTTTTTTCCAAATTGAAGAAAGCCCTGTCCATCTGGCTTTAGTCGAAGCTTTGAGATTTGAAAAACTACCTTCAAAATTTGGGGGTACTTTACATGAAGCCCTCCGGACATTTTCAAAATTTTCTCAAAAACAGCTCCAAATGTTTTCTTTAAATTTATTGTAAGACTAGAGTAAAATAAACTTATGAAAGCGGCTTAGATCCGATTTTCACGGTTAACTCTGAATTTTCAAAAATTGCAAAAGTTTGAATTTTCTTCCGCATTTTCCTCCAACTTCAAAATTGAAGATGGAGATTTTTCCTTCAAATAAAATTTGTTCTCCGAAGTGAGTTCTTTCTTTAAGTTTTTGTACATTTTTTAAGCGTTTAGTAGTTTTAGCGCAATGTTGCGTGCATTGCAAAAACAAGATTTTCTCAAAAACTGCTCCAAATTTGTTCTTTAAACGTTTGGAAGCGATAGTAACTAATGTACTCTATGAGATTACATAAACAACATACTGCCCTATTCTTCTGTTTTTTTATTACAATTTTTTAAACTTCTCTCTCACATCGTTAATATTCACATTAGTGGCAATTTGTTCACATTATTAAATTAATGAGTGCATGTGCTTTAAATAATGTCAAGTAACGTTTTCAAAAACTCAACCGTTTTCTGTGAAAACTAGCTCAAAATTCCGCATTTTCAGAAACGTACAAAGGCCATTTTCTCATAAATGGCTCCAATTTTTTCTTCAAACTTTTGTAACGGATAGTGCTAATTGCACTCTTTAATGTGACGTTAAGTTCATTTTGGGGTATTTTTTGTTTTTGCAAAAATGACATAAATGTATTTTTTAATGATCTCTCACACCTTTAATATGCACATTACCAGCAATTTGTAAACACTATTGTATTCGTGAGTTGATATACTTCAAATGAAGTGTATCGAAAACTCAATTTCTGTGAAAAAGAACTTCAAATTTCGCATTTTTAGTAGCGTTTTAAACGCCATTTCTTGAAAACAGCTCCAAATTTTTCAAAGAAAATTACCATTTAGAATCAGGTTTCACTGTTCTTTAATATTCTAAAATTAATATTTCCGTTCATTTATCAGGAAACCAAAAAAATTATAAAATGTCTAAAAAATGTACTTCGGGCGGCGATGGATGGCAGCCAGCAAGAGTGCACGGCAGGTCGGAATATCTAACAGAGACCAAAGGAATTAGAAAACTTATACCGGAAAGTGTGCCATTTTGTAGCACCACTAGTTATTCCATCAATTCACATATAGTAAACGATACAGGTTACTATAGAGGATTACTTCTTTCATTTTCAAAATGCTTGGGAAATTAGAATACTTTTTGAATAGAATACTTTAAATAGAATACATGTTAGTGCTAAAAAATGAGAACATATGGAAATAATTTGTTTGTAGTATGTATATATGTATTTGGCATTTTAAGGTCGGGTTAATCTTACTTTTGTCAGCTAGCGGTGTTCCTAGGCCTGGGACCTGTTTTTATTAATTATATATTAATTATTATTTATTTTTATATTTTATTATATATTATATATATTATTAATTATTAATAAGTAAAAACCGAAATAATAAGTCGACTTTCTGTATAATTAATGCAAGAAACTTGCACAATGTGTTTAATAAAAAGTAATAATACACAGATGTAAAGTATAAATAAAACGTACAATCTCTTGCTTTTTGGAATAAATATAATTGGAACTCAAATGCAGATAATGAAAATCTTTCCTTCGTATCTCAAAATCAATTCCATCATTTAATTGTGGTCATCATTATGTCAATGTAGCATACACAGCGTTCTTTGAATTGTAATAAAAACACTGAGACTGTTCGCTAAATGTGGAATCCATTAAATAAATTATAACTAAATAAACGAAGAAAAATCCAATTATTACTCTAACAAAACGTTACAAAAAATTATTACTACGATATTACTCACTAGTGGAAAACAACAACTTCCGAAGTTACAGTATCATTCAGGAAGGACAATCTTTCCTCTATGACTCAGTGCAAACTTTCATTATTTCACCGGAAAGTTAAATTGTTGTTTATGTTTCCAGTTACAAATTGATGTGTATTTATTTATTCCAAGGAAGATAATTCACTACACCAATATCACAAATTCTAGCGTTGGTTTTTTGCAGCCATCGTATTTCGTTTCGTGACTGATATCTTTCAATTATTTCAGAAATTCATCATCAATTTCGTATTTTCCCCTGTTTTAACGAGAGGAAAAAGGCTATTGTGAAACAAATAAAATCTAAACTATATTGCCTACAACAACCAAAATGTCTTGCAAAGAATATCTTTTGAAGTGTTTAAATTAGCACTCCACAGGAACGAGGTCTCGAAAACGATAGTCAATCGTTAACCTAGTTTTTGCATTGAGCAAATTGCCCTTGATTCTCTCGTAGTGGTGTTGCGCCTCCATTGAAGTAATTTATTTCAGTCTTTCCCCATGAACTATTTATAAAAATCGATAACTGATTTGTTCTGTAAAAACAGCTCACAAATAAGAATTATATAATAGACAGTGTTATTAGCAATTAATACATTGTAGCTAAAAATGTTTGTTCAGTACTGTAATGTTAAATGATCAAAACGTAACCAAGCAAGAAAAGGAAACCCTCTCCGCACTGCATCCATTAAGAACAATGAAAAGAAATACATATGGCAAATTGCAATGTATGCGTAGTCCTATTAAAATCAACGATAGATATATCTTATTTTTATGGCGTTTGTCTAATAAGGTGGTATTAAAGCAATATTGACGTCACGGTCGATAATATTCGCAATCATTTGGTTACAATCTCGGCTAGCGTCACAATTCATTGATTTCAACCGCGTCCGTTCTTTTCTCTAGTTCGGCCTAATGACGTTAACACCTTTTGGTACGAGTAATACCGTTCTGTTACAACGACTTAAGACAGAGGAACCATTAGGGCGGCGTCAGTTAAGTTTTTTTACGGAACCTCCGGCCTATAAGAATGATGGGAACTAAAGAATTATGGTCAAAGAAGACGGTTAACTACTCATTCTCCAAGAATAGTTATTTATAATACGAATAGTAAAAGCAGGGTTTGATTTCTGGCGGAACGCGACGGAACGGCGTTCCAGTACCTTTGAAATATATTATTAAATTATTTTTTAAATATATAAGTATTTCTAATAATTAATAATTAATTTGGGATGCGTTTCGGTATCTAAAACTTTATAAATCAAGCACTGAGTAAAAGTAACATTTTATTTCGCGAAAATGAAAAGGAAATGTTGCGATACGAGGCCGACAAGGCAAGGGACGCGAGTAAAAAAATCACTTTTATCACACGTGTCAACACTAATTTTTAGACAGCCTTATTTACTCATTTCATTTCAAGTATTCAATCAGTTAATCATACATTTGAAGTCAGTTGTCAGTTGTAGCTGATCAGACGAAAGCATTTTCTTCCCTTTTTTGCATTCAGTTTTGTGTGAACATTCGAGCATCAGCTCACTTTTAGCACTGTTGCTAAAACTTGAACTTGTAGCTTGCTGTGCCAGCTCTAAAAGTAACCGATTTTACTATTGGCAGTCTAAAAAAAAGGTATTTCTTAATAATATTATTTTTTTATATAAGAATGAGAAAGAACGGGATGCATTAAACAACGTACGGCCGACTCCACAAATTATAGAGTTGGTCTGTTACAGTGCATCTCGGCTAACATCTCGGTTTACGAACTTCAGCCGCGTCCATTTGCTCTTTTTTTAGATCTCCCCTTCCCAGTAGCCTTGTAGGGGAGGGAATTGATTCATGTCTAGGTATACAATCAGTAATGCAGCCGATTACATTTGTAAAGCGGGGTTAGTGCCTATCTTAAATGAACTAACTTCTTATAAAATTAAAACTAACGTACAAACGCCTCTTTAGGCATTCCTAGTTTAAACAAAACTTGATGAACTTGATGTCCTAAAGGTTTTTATGAATGTTCGTTTTTCTTCTTTAAAAAAAAGTTAATTACATTCACTTACATTCACTCGTACGTTACATAAACAAATACATTTGCTCAAGATCGGCGTAATAATGTAAATAACGATGCAATCAATACAATCACCCAGGCCTCCTGCCGCCATGCCAACTGCGGCTCCCTGCCCTGTCGGGAATAGCGATGAGGTCAGCGCTGCAGCGGTTGCGCCTTTTACGGAACAGATGCGACCTGCAGCGCGCGCCCACGCCCCGCTACGTCACAGCGACGTCACCCACCGGACCCTCCCCCCTCCCCCCGGCGCCACGAGAACCGGGAATGCTCGGACCAAGAGTACGGCCAGTCCCACGCGCTCCGGCTGCGGATATCGCCACCCTTTGCGGCGTCCTCCGTATTTAGCGAGGGTGCGACAAGTGGTCCGAGCTGTTTGGAGTTGCCCTGTAATTTCCTCTGATCTCTAGATATAACCAATTACACACACACACACACACACACACACACACACACACACACACACACACACACACACACACACACACATATATATATATATATATATATATATATATATATATATATATATATATAGTATAATAGTATAATCCGCGTATAATTACTTGAGCTTCAGAATCCTTACCTCTCTTTTTATTAAACATAGTTATAAATGACTGTACCAACGAGCGTTGATTGCAACATTGAAAAACTAGAAATTATTGTTCTCGATTAGTAGAAAACTTATTTGTATCTGCCAATGAACAACAGATTTGATTTTCTAGTAAGCTGGCAAAATAACAATTCCTCACCCCAAACTACTACTTTGCATCCAGATGGTGGACAGAGCTCAAAAAACGCGCTCATGGTGAAATTACATTTATGTTCATAAGCAAAGTAAGGGCCCATCTCGGTCTTTTATCAAGGATAACTGTGACGGTTCGCATGTATTTTAATAAAAATTACGTTTATAAATATAATTTCCATCAAAGAAAATAATAGCATTGTCATAGTGACTAGAGACGGCGCAGGGGCGTAGGAATTTTGTGTTATTTCGCGAATATCGCATAATTTCCTGAAGTACGAGCAAGCAAACGTAAATAAATAAAAACTTGATATTTATTGTGATGCGTCATAAACAGTAGATATTAGGATAACGCCAAATTAAGAGAAATGGTAATAACATGAAGTGACGTCAATAGACAAGTGAAGGGTATACGCCGCGCAAGAGGGCAAATCACGGTAAAACAATTAAAAACAGCTTTGGCGATTTTGAGGAGGCAGGACACTTAAATGAATATCGCCAATAATTCATTTAAAATCGTACGTGAATACATGACCGAATAAGGTCAAGAACGCCGATTTTCGTCGTAGAACAATGCTTTGGACAAAAGATGAGGGAGACAGTGCGTTGTTTTAAAAGTTTTCCTGGTGAGTGCAGAGGATCAGACGATCAGATGGTAGATAGTTTTGATGAAGAACGCGTCGAGGCTTGAATGTGAGACGGTAGATAGAGTGCACGTGGAGTCACCACAATGTTAGAACGGTGAACGTGTCGGGGTTCGAACGTGTGAGATAAGATGAGATGCTAAACTTCGGTGTAAAATGGAATAACGGAGTGCAGAACTACAAAACCTGCGAAGAAGGATGCAGCCGTGATTGGTGGCGGCCGACTCAACGTTGCCGAACTTCGAAAGGAAAGTTAATGTATTTTGCTTTCGAATGACTGGCGGCAAAAATTTATGACAAGGCAAAGTTTTTGTTGTCTATTTTTAAGAACTATAGATGCAATTAATATCCATTAAAGTAATGATAATTACAAATTGCCATTCTTAGAGCTACGGTACGCGCGTTTACCCTAATGGATCTTGGAATGTTAAGTTTGTGTGAAAGATAAATATTTTTGTTGTTGTATTAAGTGTTCTTTTGTGTTTAAAGATATTTCATTGTATATGTTGCTGATGCCGTTGTTCAGAAAGGGTGAACGATTCAATAGGTAGTAAATGATTAAATCCACACGCCATTGATGGTGGCTTTAAGATTAACATTTCGTGTTTCATTATTACGTAGTAGAATCCTGCAATGCCAGATAAGCACCGTATTCTATAACAGGCGACTTCGAATCCCACGTTCCTATAAACTTTCGGCAATGGCCCAGGGTGGTTGGTCACATGCTCGTGCATTCAGAACAATTAACATTCAATTTAATACTGAAACGATAGGAACCATATAGTTTATCTTTTGTGGTATTATAGTGTTGAAGTAAGAAAAACGAAACCGTTTCAGAGGCACGCCGACGCACGGCACAATATAGCTTTGTTTGTTGATTATTAATTAAGTAAATATTTTAATTATATTTAAAGAGATTCACCCCATACAAAAGAAGAAAACGGTTTACTTAACATAGTGGAAAAATCTGCTCGAAATGGGGGATGTTCATTTTGATAATTGCAGTTATTCGCAACAAAAATTCTATAAAATTCTTTATAATAATTAAAATAAAAATTAACGAATAAAATTTACCTTCCTTAGCAGATCATCCAATGATACCTCTCGAAGGATATGTTCAGTCTCAAACAAAACCATTCGTACTTAGCTAAATAAATATTTCAGATGTTTTAAGTTGTTAGATGTCCAGAATTCGCTTAAGTTGCATGCATGACGAAAGGAAATCGGCCAGAAAGCTAAGAAAAATAACGCGAAAATGCAATACAGGTTCTTGAACACTATTGTGATCAATCGAGAGATCTTTTCATTTTTAAAACCACGTTATTCAAATCGAAAACTATATAAGAGTTTTCATTATAATAATTCAAATTGTAGCTCAGTTAGATCCCCGTGTTAGATTTAGTCTAACACGAAATATTACAATATCCGTTACTAGCGTGACAAGTACTAAAGGTTTTATTGCACTATTTTGGATAACAAAATTACGATTTCATACGAAAAGAGAAATATTACTCAAAACCAGTGGTGCTACAGAATGGCACAGACTTTCCCGTATTAGTTTTCTATTTTCGGAATTGACATATACTCTTTCTTGCCAGCTACCATCTATCACCGCCAAAAGTATATTTTTTTTTTGTCATTTTTCATAATTTTTCGGTTTCCTATTGGTAGAACGGAAACATTAATTGCAGAATATTAAAGAACACAAAAACCTAGTCATAAATGGCAATTTTCTTTTTAAAAAATATGTGCCGTTTAAGAGAAAATGGTGCTTTAGCGCTACTAAAAATGCGAAATTTGAAGCTCATTTCACAGAAAAGTTTTGAGTTTTCAAAATCCTTTATTTTAAGTTATTTGACGTACTTACACTTACAATATAATCATGTTTACAAATTGCTGGTAATGTGCATATTAAAGATGTGAGAGATCTTTCAAAAAAATTACAATTATGTAATTTTTGAAAAAACAAAAAAATAACTCAAAATAAACTTTACGCTATGCTAAAGAATGTAATTAGCACTATCCGTTACAAAAGTTTCAAGAAAAAAATTGCAGCCATATACGAGAAAATGGCGTTTGAGCATTTCTGAAAATGCCGAAATTGAGCTACTTTTCACAGAAAATGGTTGTGTTTTCGAGAAACTTTACTTGACATTATTTAAACCATATATACTCGTGAATATAACAATGTGAAAAAATCGCCGATAATGTGAATATTAACGACGTGAGAGACAAGTAAAAAAATTTACTTTTTTGTAATTTTTGAAAAAACCAACCAATAGACCAATATGGCTTTTATGTCATTGATATAGTACATTTGCCACTATCCCTACCAAAGTTTAAAGAAAAAATTTGGAGCCGTTTTTGAGAAAATTTTGTTTTTGTAATTTTTTAAAATTGCACATATTGCACGCAATATTGCACGAAAACTACTAAATGTTGAAAAACATTTACATGACCTTTATTAAAGAACTCAATATGCAGAATGCAGAATAAATTTTATTTGAAGAAAAAATCTCCATCTTCAATTTTGTAGTTGGAGAAAGACGCCGAAAAAAATTCAAACTTTCACAATTTTCGAAAATTCAGAGCTGTACGTGAAAATCGGACCTATGCCATGTTAAAAAGTGTATTTTACTCTAATCATACAAGAAATTTAAAGAAAAAATTTGGAGCCGTTTTTGAGAAAATTTTGATATTCCCCGGGGGGCTTCATATAAGTGCCCCCAAATTTTGAAGAATCTTTTTCAAAATCTCAAAGCTTTGACTAGAATTAGATCGACCGGGGAATATCCATTTTGGAAGAAATCGTACGTATGGTTTAGGCGCTAGCAGTGTTCACAGACGGACAGACGGACGTTTTCCTTTCAATTGGTTTTTCGGTATCAAGGACCTAGAAAACAGGGTCTCTGGCTACACCACGTGTTAGGGGATTTTTTTCTTAATTTAGCAACTGGTTTTATCCACTTCTTCGTTTTCACGGCCCGGCAATTAATTTTTTTCCGCCGAAAATTGGCCATTTTTTTCGCGCAGCATTACATAACTTTCCCTATACTACGTATATCACTCCGTGTATACGTACGTATACGGGAAAGTAATTACAACCGAAAATGAAATACGTTCATTCAGCTTCGACTTATCACTGCCTCCTGGAATAACTTATAATCAAGTAACATTTGAATAACAGTTTAATGCAGAAAATGATTTCAATTTTATGGTGGAGAAACAATCTCAGAGGTGGCCATGCTTCTAGAATAGTGCTACCAAATATTATTGTTATATTATTTCAAATATCGTGATATTTAATTGAATTATCTCAGAATAATTTGATTCTACATCATTTAAATCTACTGTTTTACCAAAAGAGATAAAAATCTACGAAAAACTCAAGATCTTCTTATAATACTCATCTCCCTTACGGGAGACGAGTTGTCTTGGACAAGACAAACATGTTTTCATCTGATGTTCAGACTTCTACTCAATACGTTGGCATGCAAGCAACTCCAGTTCAAGGTATGGAGTATTCAACCTCACAACCACCAAATTATCAGCAATCAATCTTATCCAGCTACTTCAGAAAACATCTTTTAAAGAATCTTCGGCAAACCTAGTACCACAACCTGAAACTAACATAGAAGACATCTCTAACAACGTTCGTCGTCCACACCCCACAGATGCTCCAGAAAACCCTGCCAAACGATCAAAATCATCTACCCCCATGTATAATATTCCAACCCACTCCAGATATGGACCTTTAGGTAATCTACAAGAGTCGTCTACTTCAACTTCATCACATCAAAAAGTTCCACCTATAACAGTGATTGGTATTGCAAAAAGGTACTCCCCCTTTTGTGCCCCACACGGGGCTGCCAATGCAAAAGTACCCACGGGACTTCCTCTGGATTCTCTATCTATCTGACGTTACTACCGAATATTACTCTGCTAAATCCGTGATTGCAAAAATTTATGGGTCGTGGGCGGTGGGTGCCTCCGTACGGACCAGGCTGAAAACAACATTCAAAACAACAACAGTTTCCAGGAAATATGCTACTGAAATCAAACACGGTGTTTCCTTTTAAACATGAAAACAAAACTTTAATCAGCGTTTCTTTTAACTGCGGCAACAATGTAAATTTTAATATAGGTGCTCTTGGCGTGATTGTTACGATTCGCTCTGTTTTATAAATCACAATTAATTCTTATGCTAATCTTTATTTATCATTGACCAGCTGATCATGAATGATAATTAATTAAAGGAATTCCTTGTAGCAATTGAATTTTATTAATATTGTGCCAAAATCTCGTACGTACGTACTTATTCTATACTAATACACAAAAAATGAAATTAATTATCCTTGCTTAGTATTTGTTAAATCGTCTTATCTGGATTAATGTTACTTTTGACTATTCAGTTCCGTAATCTCCATTACTGTTCACATTATTGTTAAAAATTGCGAAACCAGCTTGGATTCATGAATTACGTCGCGAACGTTTGCTGATGCGCCACTTTCCTGCGTTTGTTGTTGAAGAACCGCGCCGTTGCCACTTCCCTCGATGTACACGCGCCTCCTCGCGTGCGTTGCCGTCGGGTCTGTTGAATCTCGTGCGGCTCGTCTTCTTCAATTAATCTCCTTCCGTGGAAAATCCCATAAATTTCCAGAATGTTCCATTGAAAAATCACTAACAAAATAACATAAACTTCTTCTGTCTTCAATACGAATACGTCCCGTTTTACTACACGTTCACAGTTCTTAACTGAATGCTCGATCACCACAAAAAAATTACAAGTCCCAAAAATAATTATGAATTTTGAATCGGACCGACGTGAATTCGATGTGCTTTCCACGGCTTTCAGAACCCAACTGTCTCAAAAACTTGCGTCGATTTAACACAACACCTTTGTTTTTCAAAAAAATGCCGACCACCTTCTTTCGCTTCTTCTCATTGTCGTCCTAGAAAATTTTCTCAAAATGTTCAATTTTAAGAGTTTCGAACGGGTTTCGGGTTCATTCGCTTCGTCATGCATCCAATGTCATGATTATCTTGTTAAAAGTGCCGTTTTCTAAATATTTATAGCCGAAAATCGTGGATTTCTATGTTGACGTTATGCAACATGTCTTCGTTTGTTTCATCATCTTCTTACGTTTTAATATTTATTTAATAATACATTCCCCAGTGTTCTAAAAATTCAGAAACCCAGTTCTAAATTCGGCCGAAATTATCTTCCAAAGAATCCCATTATCTTTCATTATTTAATAAATTTCATCCTCCGTAATTTCATTATTTTCTCTTCTTTTCCATGTTCCTTAGTCTTATATATTTGTCTAATTCTTAAAAATGTTCCTTCATAAATCCTCTTACAGAGATTACTGTAAGTGTCCAAAACGACTGTCCATTATTGTAAATTTCAATGCCCTGAAAGACAAATTGTCGAACAGGAAGTAATAAATTTATTTTTTTAAATTATGGTAATAAAACGTTCAAAAAACAATTTTAACAAGGCTACTTACAAGAACAGTTATTAAAAACAGAATTACTAAAAGTAACTAATAATTTTGGTTGAAATGTTCCACATAGTTTTGATTGCATATTCTTTGTACTTTTCCCCATCTAATCTTCGTTTATTAATTGTCTAAAATATGTATAATTTCTTCATTTGTAGTTTGTGCTGTCCAGTGTATTTTATTTCTTGACAAAATTCTTGAAATTGCTTCCATACGCTTTCTCTGTTCCTTTCCCTGTTTTTCGGCACTGAATGTTTAGTAATAGATTCTATTTCAGAGTTTTTAAACATTACCAAAACGACACATTTTAATATAATATTGATGCGCACAGGCTATTTTGGAGCTGAAACAATTGCTATCGTTGTCTTAAAAAGGTAAACGACGATTTTACAGAAGTAAAAAAAGCGGTAAAGAAACAAAATGATGGCGATAAACATCTGGGATTGGTTTAATTTGAATATATCCTTGCTTAGCATTGGCTACAGAACGGACACACATTAGAGAAATTGAATAAAATAAAACAATACACCGACGTGTTTAGCGAAGGAACTGTTTCAGAACAGACTAAAACGAGACGGCCACTGCACTTTACGTACGAAAGGGTACTGAAGACAGGGAAATGTGGTGGAATATGGAATCTCGCATAGCAATATATCAAATTAGTTGATGCCTTGATTCGAAAATAACATCAGTTATTTCTAAGACATTAACTACTTACTTATTCAGGTACTACCGGAACCCTGCAGACGTTCTGTCCTTTACCTCCCTCACTCTCCATCTTCCCGTCTCTCTCTCTCGTCTCATCCTCTACGTCTCACTCTCTCCGTCTCACCCTCTCCGTCTCACTCTCTCCGCCACACTTTCTCGCTCTCACTCTCTCCGTCTCTCCCTCTCTTTCCGTATCTCCCTCCCCGTCTCTCCCTCTCTCTCCATCTCCGTCTCTCCCTCTCCGTTTCCGTCTCTCCCTCTCCGACTCCGTTTCTCCCTCTCCGACTCCGTTTCTCCCTCTCCGACTCTCTTCCCTCTTCGTTCCTACCTCTCTCTTGCAACCGCCACCTGGTAGTTACATGTGGATCTAGAAAAGCGAAAACAGCCCCGGCAGGTTACTAGAGAGAGCGCTACAGTAATACGCTAAGGTCGGAAGTTTTTACGTCCAAATGGTTCGACCAATAGGAGAATTTCCTCTTCAGGCGACGGAATTTCGAATTAAGTAGGAACTCCGTCATTTTGTCGGCGACCACTAGTCAAGAAACATTGTGCGATATTGCTAGAGAAGCAGCCTACTCTACAGTTTCAGCGTGAAAAGCTTTATAAAAGGTAACGACTTCTTATCTATTCGAAATGTTCTACAAGCTAAATGGATTGTAATGTTGAATAATTGAAATAAAGGAATACATGGTTTTGATATGATACAATATGTGTTCGCAACACGTGGAAAAGATTGAAGTACAACAAGAAATGTACTGCATGAAAATAAAAGGGATTTTCATACATACATTTCGCCGTTCATCTGGATTAGAAATACTAATGAAATATTTCATTCTACAGCTTTTTTTGTTGCTTGAGACTTCATACTGAGCTTTAAGAAAGCGACGCTCGTATTTGATCGTACGCCACCACGACATATCGACGCTGAGGGAATTTCGACACCGCAAGACGCAGCAGGGAGCGACTGACCACGGACTCTGCTCGCTAGCGACCTTGAGGGTGTAGGCCAGCGTCGAAGAATTTCGTCGAAGCATGAGACAAAGCGAAAACGAACTTTTACCGTTACGCGCAGCTGTTAGAACTGCAAAGAGGAGAGATTCCGTCTGTACTGTCTTGTATACTTCGAACAATAAATATTTTCTTCGTCACTGTACGATGTAATTCGCAGAAATTTGCAATCTCTCTCTCTCCATATATATATAACAAAGTTGTGATAGTTACACCATTCATAACTCAAGAACGGCTGGATCAATTTTTTTTGTTTTGTTGGATTCATCTCCTCCCCTAATAGCAGAATAACTATTAAAATATAGAAAAAATGGCGTTAGATGGAACTGTAGAATAAAAGCTAAATTTTCATGTCAAATTCAACCCGCTACACACGGTAAGAATGTTGAATTTAAATCGTTAAATAACTCCTAAACGAAGAATTCTAGGGCATTAAAAACCAACATTTTGGAGCGAGAGGTCTCAAAGGAACGGTCCTCACAACATAATCTACAAGTTGAGATCTTGAACATTTTATTACATTTTTGCTGGTACGACACTTCTCGATATTGTTCCACCTGCTCAGAGACGTACAGAATCAGCAAGTAAAAATATTAATGAGAGAGACAGACAAACAGGGACAGTCAGACAGACAGGGACAGAGAGACGGAGAGAGGGAGTAACGGGGAGAGAAAAGGAGAGGGAAGGAGAAAGAGCAACTTCTTGAATATTCTATTGCATTTTTGCTGATCCAGCGCTGATACCCCACCTGCGCAGAGACGTGCAGAATCTGCAACTAAATGTGAATGAGAGAGAGGGGGAGAAGAAGAAAGAGGAGAGTATTACCCTCCTTACCCTTCTTACCATCGGGGTACTGACGTATGACTCGTGCAATCGTTGTCGATGCATGACTCGCAACCTGGGGACTGCCAGTTGCGACAACCTATTGTAGTTATTAAATTAATACACAACAATTTAGGGTCTAGGGTTAATAATCGAAGTTTGATATTAAATGAAAAACAATCACAATACTGGAATGAACAGTAAGAGCATATATTCTTTGCAATTTCCTAGCATTACATTAATTCTGATCCTTCAACCTTTCAGGTTGGTTACAAGTTAACATAATGAATCATTAAACCTTGAAGACAAACATTAATCACATGCATACATTATGGTGGAAAAGAAATAACATACAAAAAAAACCCTTTGACTCGCAAAGAAGTATACAGAAAAATATTCACTCTTGAAATCTGATTAATTATATCAAATGGATTCAATTTGATCGATAAAACACTGAGGAATTGAATAATCCTTGAACGATTAATTCTTTCTTATCGTATTAACAAAAAATGAGCGATTTCCTTGTCCTGGTTTATCACAATTTCATTATGTAAGACACTAATAAATTTAATAACAAAATGGAATTACTATCTTGCAAACATATGTACAAAGAAATCTTAACTACTAAATAAATTACAAATTACGGTTTCCTATGACTGCAGTCTATTCTAAATTCAAAACATGACAGTCAAATGAATATACAACAATCTGGTTTTAAATTAATGTCGTCTACTTTAAATCTAGTATGTTTACTCTCCACACAATGCATAAATCATTCTGTAAACGTTCGGAATCGAACTTTTGAATCGAAGTTATGAATGGTGTAACTAACACAACTTTGTTATACAGGGTGGAACAGCTAAGTGTTAACACCCCTTGTATCTCCTCAACCGCGCAAGATACGAAGATGCCGATTGAACAGTCGATTGATTGAACAGGGGCTACTTGATTACAGCACACTTCGTCATTGCGCAATTTTTTACTATAAAGATATAAGGTCAACTTTGTTTTTTAAATGGAACCCTATGATAAATTTTAGCGTATCGTAATGCACTTAAAAACACGATTTCAAATATGTGTATATCGTTGTATTTTAGCGAATAGTTTTTTAGCAATTGATGTGCTTTTGTAACATATTTTTCCACTGAGGCGGCGATTTTCTGTTCGACCTTCCTGTTAACTAAATGGGGAACTTAGCGAGTCCGTCTTTCAGACAAAGGCGCTCATTTACTTCAGCACAGTAGCAACGACTTTCTTCGATACTAATTTTACCGAAAGATGACTTCGTACAAAGAAGACTCAAATGCTGCATTCAGGATTCAGGAAAGTTCTTGTTTTGCCACGCAATTACTATTCGGTTGTTTTGAAAACTGTGACAACACATTCTATTATCAATTGGAAGTAAATAATACAAAAATAAATGAACAATATCTTATTAATCATAATTTATTCGTAACTAACCGTCACGTACAAAGAATACACATTGATCAAAATAGAAATAAAAACATACCAAATACATTGTAACAGAACAATGCTTTACTTACGCATGTGCTCGAAGTGTTGTCCATCTGCTGCAATGCACATTTGCAGTCGCCGTTCGAAGGACAAATGAACAGATGTGAGGGTGTCACTTGATATACTCGAAAGAGCTTCGGTGATACGTCGCTTCATATCCTCTGGCGTTGTTGGAACTTCTGCATAAACCATATTTTTGACTGCCCCCAAAGAAAAAAATCAAGAGGGTCAAATCAGGAGACCGGGCAGGCCACTTTACTTCAGCACGCCGTCCTATCCAACAATTCAAGAACTTCTCATTTAATACTTCTGTTGCCACACACGTGAAGAGTGAGCTGGACAGCCGTCATGTTGAAACCATAAGCACTGACGCGTATCCAGTGGTATCTCTTCTAATAATGTGGGTAGAACATTTCGAAGAAAATGTTCGTACATAATACCATTTAACATGTCTGGAATGAAGTAAGGTCCCACAATGAAATTTCCCACGATGCCACACCACACGTTAACACTCCAAGGTTTCTGGTGTTGTACTTGCCGAATCCAGTGAGGATTCTCTAATGCCCAGTAATGCATATTTCGTAAATTCACATTACCGTAGTTAGTGAAAGTCCCTTCATCCGTAAATAGCACCCGTTTAAAAAAAATTAATAATCTTTCAGTTGTTGCAAGGCAAGCCGACACAATTCCATGAGCCGTTCGAAATCCCGACCTCCGAGTGCTTGATGAAATGACAAGTGATACGGATGGAATTTGTTTCTACGCAATATGCGAAGGACACTCATGTGACTCACACCACATTCCTGGGCTACATGTCGCGAACTAGCATGTGGATTGCACTGCGTCAATGCCAGAATAACCTCATGTTTTTCGTCAGTTGCAGTTTTCTGCCTTGTCCTCTGTTTGGTGTTCCAAATTCCCGATTCCAATAGTTTCGTGCACATACATGCAAAAAGCTGGCGTGAAGGTAGCTGACGATCAGGATACAGCTCTCCATATCGTTGCACTGCTGTAACGGCATTTCTTCCGCATTCACCATACACCAGTAGCATATCTAACTTCTCTTCATTGGTGTACATGGTGTGACTGCTCTAAGAAACTGGTAGAAGTGCGTTATCATAACCCCAGCGGCGCATTTTATACTTCTGGCCTCCGCCCTGTTATCTACGTAGTACATGGCCTTCGATCGTTTTCGGAAAGTAGGTAAAACCATTCACGAGACATTTTCCTTTAGGTTTCTCAGCGGAGAGCACGTAAGGTCGAGTGGAGAAGTGCCATTTCAGTAAAAAAATATGTTGCAAAAGCGCATCAATTGCTAAAAAACTATTGGCTAAAATACAAAGATATACACATATTTGAAATCGTCTTTTTAAGGGCATTACGAAACGCTAAAATTTAGCATAGGGTTCCATTTAAAAAAACAAAGTTGACCTTATATCTTTATCGTAAAAATTTGCGCAATGACGAAGTGTGTTGTAATCAAGTAGCCCCTGTTCAATCAATCGACTGTTCAATCGGCATCTTCGTATCTTGCGCGGTTGAGGAGATATAAGGGCTGTTAACACTTAGCTGTTCCACCCTGTATATACGAGGCCTGTCTAAAAAGTATCCGACCTTAATTTTTTCCGCGCAAAGTAGTGATTCTAAGCGGCGCCACTGTGCACGATTGGAAGGAGGATCCTTAATGCGCATTCTTGAATTTTTTCATCGCGTTTGCTTGTGCCAGTCGCTGGCTGGTGGCCGCTAAGTTCGTAGTGTTCGTAATGCTGTTCGTAGTGTTCATCGGATTTAGTTTTCTCGCAAGATGACTGAACGAATTGAGCAAAGATACTGCATCAAATTCTGTATAAAGCTAGGTGATTCTCAAAGCCAAACAATTCGTAAGATTCAGCAGGTGTTTGGAGAAGATGCAATGGGTGTAACACAAATTAAGCAGTGGTTCAACCGATTCAAAGATGGCCACACATCAGCCGAGAGTGAGCAGAATGGCGCCAGGCCCCAAACTGCTCGCAAATGCAGCTGTTGTTGAAAGTGTGCGAAATTTGGTGATGGCAGATCGCGGATTGACAGTGCGGCAGATGTTCTCCGGCGACTCCGTGACGCAATTCGGCGCAAAAGACCAGACATGTGGACGGCGAAAAACTGGCATTTGCATCATGACAACGCCCCTGCACATTCATCCCAATTGATCCACACTTTCTTAGCTTCTCTGGTTGTTTCGAAAATTGAAGATGTCCCTGAAAGGATCCCGTTTTGAGAGTAGAGAAGAAATAATGTGGAACGCGACGACGGAGCTGAACACCATACCAAAAGAAGACTTCCAGAGGTGTTTCCAGCAGTGGAAGGATCGGTGGGGCTAAGTGAGTGGAAGCACAAGGGGCCTACTTTGAAGGGGATTAGGGTCCGAAATCTGTCAAGTATTCGAAATATTTTTTCTGGCCAAAGGTCGGATACTTTTTAGACAGGCCTCGTATATATATATATTGAAACCAAATAGCCCAAATATTGGCTAAATCGATTGTCAGCTATCGGTCGTTCGAGATCCCGCCCGCCCGATCACTCGCGCGCCGCCGAGCGGCCGCCGGTTTTTCTTATCGGTGGCTGGGTAGGGTGAAGAAGGGGTGTGCACTTCTTATCTGGAGAGTGACGTGTGCGGTAGGGGAGAGAGAGGGGAGTGCGGGACGACGGGGCAGAAAGTTCTTTGACTCCGAGGTGTAAGGTTGACGGCAGAGTCAGAGAGATGTAGCCGCGAGTCAAGTCAACGAGAAGTTGTACCATGCAAAGGCGGCTTTCGCCACCCCTTGTTCTTCCTGCAAGCTTTGCTGTTTTGGGTGAGGCTATTTTTCCAACGGACTAAGGTCGATATTTCGATCCTTGTATGTCATACATCGGGTCCTTTCTACACGAACTGCCCGACTGCGTGAAACTGAGTTTATTGTCTCGCAAGATGTGTGTATAATGCGCGATAAGACAAGTGGCGTAAAAGTGCTGCGGTGTTCTACGGGGACATGAGGGAAATAATCTCAGAACTAAAGTGGCCGCGCATTCCACACTAGAACTGAGAATTTTGAAGCAATTAGTTATAGAATGCAGACTGGTGTAAGGCACGTGTTCACTCAATTCACCGTCAGAGATAATTTTAGGGGCCATTAACGTTATTTCTAAGAAAATTCTTTTGAATATTCTGTGCTATCAACAAACTATGTTTATTCACTGTAATAGAATACAAGATATTCTTCTTGTAATGTCATTTATTTAGTTTTAAAGAAACTTCTTTTGAATATTCTGCGTTTTCAAGAAAACATTATATTTGTTCATTTAATTGAAAGGAGATTTTTTGGGGGGATTCTAGAGAATTTCGAGCACGAAATTATTTGCATATGTGTCTTGATGCAGTGTATAGTGAGGGACAGTAAACTGCAATTTTCGTAAACGGAAACGACATTGAGTCATGCGAGAATCATGTGCCTCTTCACTCATCCAACCGGGATTTCATTCTTTCCATTTCTTGAGCTTCAACTTGTTTTGTCACGGAAGATATTGCTGCAATTCTAAGTTGTGCAAATCTTAAAATCAACTCGTGATAACTTTGCAGTTGATTCTCCCTTTTTGATGTTTTCTTTGAATTGTGTTAATTTTTTTGTTTGTGTATTTTCTTTGTGTATCAATGTTATTGTAATTCTTCGAGGGTTTTTTGTGGTTTCGCTTCAACGCGTGTCCAATTACATGTTGTTCTGTGGTCACGATTTTGTGTTGTTTTTTTATTTGAAATCTTCTGATGAATTAATTTCATCAATTTCATTAATACATCCAAAACAAAATATATGGTAGTGGGAGGAAATGGCCAGGATCTGTTAACCCATAGGGGCGTCATTAAATGTGTAAAGGAATTCAACTATCTGGGTGTAACCTTAACAAGTGATGGTCGTGATAGCAAAGATGTTTTAAATAAAACGAACAGAGGTAGGCAAGTAATAAGATATTTACATTCATTGATATGGAATTCAAACATAAAAAGAAACACAAAAATTACATTGTATAAACAATTGTTGAAAGTCTATTCACATATGGAGCTGAGTTATGGACTATTAATGCCAAGGATAGAAGTAGGATTCAAGGAACAGAAATGGAATACTGGAGGCGGTGTTGTCAGGTTACAAGAAAGGAAAGAATGAAAAATCAAAGAATAAAAGAAATAATGAAACCTGGAAAATCAACTTTAGAACTGATAGAAACAAAGGCTTTGCTATGGTATGGGCATTTAAGAAGGTTGGACAGTGAGCGACTGCCAAAGATGATGTGGGAATACCATCCTGAAGAAAGAAGATATAGAGGAAGACCAAGAAGGAAGTGGGAGGAAGACATAAGATCAATGATGGCGGCGAGATATTTAGAAGATGATGCTTGGGAAGATCGAAAGAAATGGAGATTAGGCAGCGAGAAACGGCGACAGCTGTAGAATACTCGCTTTACTACTACTAAATCTTCTGATGAGCCACAATCCCACTAAATCCCCCGAAACAGACAGCTCGTTCGGTTGCAATATATATGAAGAGAGAGAGAGAGAGAGAGAGAGAGAGAGAGAGAGAGAGAGAGAGATTGCAAACTATATCGTACAGTGACGAAGAAAATATTTATTGTTCGAAGTATACAATCTTTCTTAGAGCCGGGGACATTTTATTTTAAAAATTTAAATGTTATCCACAATTGAAGCTAAAGTATAAAACATTCTAAAAGGTATTTTCATAAAGGAACATTTCTTCGCCAGAGATCCTCCCCCATTTACTTTACGAAAACATTCAAATTAATGAGAGGATATTATGGTCCTTTGAAAAGTTTTAAGACACTCATTAGTGATTACGAAATATATCGAATCGAAAAAACTAAATGAATAGAAAACGTATGGGATAAAGATGCCAATGAGGTAACATTTATTGTTCCATATAGGAAAATTTTAAGGAAATAGTGACTAATCCTTATTAATTATATATAGTACTTCCAGTAATATCTCCCTGAAATGTGGACCTTAACTTTTGACCATAAAGAGTATCCATTACTTTCGGTTCTTAATGTCGTTTCGCGGGCTAAACTGTTTCGCCCCTGAATTAAAGCTTACTTTGCTCGTTTATATCATAAAATTACTCAATCCGATTTCTCACATATTTATAATACTGCTACATCTCATTGTTGTTTTAGAAAAAGGATTATAAATCTGCGTTATCTAGTTGTAAAAGGTACTCACTAAGATCTATGAGTTTTTTGATAATGCATTTCATAAACTAATGTTCTTGTTCCTTTCTTTGTGAACAGTTTTTGCTTTACGGTTCGTTGGAAAGAGAACGAGGTGTTTTGAAAAGAGTTTATAAATGATACTATATTTATTTTTATAAATAACAATTACATTAGAGCAACAAATTTAACACACAGTTTTGTTTTTATATTCAATGACGATCTTGTAAAATTAAACGTATGAAACTATGTTCACTCAACTTCGAATCAAATTTATATTCCACAGCTATTCTGTTAATTTAAATCAATGTGTTTTCAAATTAACGACAATTAAAAAAGAAGGGGTAGCAAGCTTAGTGCAAAATTTGCCTGTTCTGAATTCTGTAGACTGGAAAATTCAATCTCGGAAAATTTAAATTAATCTTAATTCGAAGAGACATTTGATCCTTGAATTTCATCTTTAACAAAGTTTAAAATGTTTATTCAAATTAAAATTACGAAGGTCACATTGAGGTTGCACGAAAATTTAATGCAGATTCCTAAAACTTTGAAAAATTTGACTATGACTCAAAGAAGTATCTGTTTTGTACACTGGCGATTAACGTGAAGATTGTCACTTCCTGAGTAATTCTGTCCAACGATTTAAAATGATTCATGACCCTATTGAAGATTAAAAAGTAAAAAATATTGCTCGTAAATCACCTTAAAATTCTTAATTTATTTAAAGATATAATTTCTTGACAATGTATCTATTTGTTAATTCAAAGTCTTGATTACTTGCTCTTCTTTGGTAACTGTAGAAATCCAAATTCATAATCATGTTATTCATTTTTCATTCATTAACTGCACTACGATGACTAAATACCCCAAAATCGTTCCGAGCAGACCAACGAACAAGCGTAGATCCACAGGAAAAATTCCGCCAGCTGTGAAGACGATCTCTGTGGCTCCGAGCTGCGCCAGAAAGTTACGCACCTCTCTCTCGACTGATGGTCTCCCCTTTGCAGCCACTAGGAGCGCGGCAGTCGCTTTTTTAGCGTCGCGATTTCCAGCTGTAGCTGTCGCTCCTGCGACCGCCGAGATTATCGCACCAGCAGTCAATTCAGTCACGGAAAAGCTGAGCACATGCATGAGTTCAGTTGTCGAGAAAATCCGGAATGATGTAGCTACATAGAACAAACCTAACAAACTATCGACAAGAACGAACACGTACAACGTCACTAAGAGTCCCTTAAAGGATTCATCAATCGTTCCGCAGGCCTCTTGATTAAGTTGAAATGCTTCGCGAAGCATTTCAATTGTTTTCTTGTGTTTGAAATTGGGTTCTGTAGACACTTGTGAATAATCTTCGTAAAGGAATATTTTGCAACATTGCGCTTGGGTACAACAAATTCCTTGCGGCAAGGTCCTCATATTTTCTTCCTTCATTGTCACTGATAAGAACAAAAGTTTCTCATTTATTACTTGAAAATTCTTCTTCGCGATCAACATCAGCGAGGAAATCAAGTGGCTCGTTATAAAGATATATCCCACCAACAATGTTTCGTACACTATATATTCTATTCTATCGAAACCATTAATATATCTGCATAACGTGAACCATAATTCTAATATTAACGAAAGAACAATCATTGCTATCACATAAAATTGTCGCACAATTCCAGGTGGTTCTGAACAAAGCATAGGCTCAATCGTCGATAGAAGACGAACCAGATCATTGCACAACAGTATTTTATGCATTGACAATACATATGTCATGAAACAAATGGGGAACATCAGGGTCTGTATACAAGATGCTACCAGAAGAAATGACGAAATATCCATAATTGAACTAGACTGTACGATTCTAAATGTATTACACGTGCAGGAATACGTGAAAATGACAGCTGCCACACTAGAAATTACTATTGCTGACGTACTTCTTTCCAGATTTGCCTTTGGTGTCAATCTGAAAGGTATGAATCCCAGAAAACTAGCATATGTAAGTAGTGTCTTCAGTTCATGCACACTTCTACACACACGTGAAACAGTCATGATTTTATGTTCTGCTAAAAAAGGTTGCCCTCAATTATTATTCTTTTCTTTTATAACTGAATTATTTCCTTCTGTCCACTATTATTCGTAAAAATACTTATGAAGCACTTATTCTACGACCCTGACGCTTCCATTGTAATGCGGAATCAAGTATTTTACACCCTATTGTTTAATACCAACTTCACAAAACCAACATTTGTTCATCGTTTTGAATTTGTACAGAGTTAGGAGCTAGTAAAATATAGTTGTAGACAAAAACGGTCAATTGACTACCGTTTGTTTCAGGTATTGAATTAATTTCCCAATGCAAACCATCTATTGAAAATTATCCATTAAAGTAATATCATTAATTTCATGAAAGGATTGCCATTTCAATGAAACAGGAAATGATAAATATAAAGACGTTATCTATAAACACGTAATTCAAGAAAACAGTCACCATGACTATCTGTTGTATAGGGTGATCGATTAACGTCAACTGAAAGTGTTAGGCTACGTTTGTTTCAATAAATTGTCACAGTAGACAATTCTGACACAGTAGACCCTTGTAACAAGGGAATCCGCTTTTAAGAGAAAACACTGTTTGGCCCGAGTTGAAGTGTTTAAATAACGAGCATTGTCTTCCCGCATGTAAGACACTCGCTTATAAGATCTTCCCAACTGTAGGATATATTAGTTTCTTTCCCCGAGAAAGAGTCAGAAATGGAACCTCCAATTTTTTCGCGCGCCAGCCGGCTAATACGTTTGTTTCACTGGGATTCCTATCCACTATTACTCTTCAAGGAAGAAGCCAGCTTGTATGTGAAAGGTGAAAATATGTTGCTACTGCCCATGTTTTCTTTTATGAAATGCGCGCTGTCTAGCTGAAATCTCATTCATTCTGCTGTCCTCATATTGAGAGCGGAAATGGTGTGAGCTGCGTGGAATTCGTCTAGGCGCAAGGCTGATATTCTTAATGCATTCTGTCAGATGCGATTTCTCAGGGAAGGGAAAGGAAGAGATGGGAAGGGAAACACATCTCCCTAAATGCCAAAGGCATTACCTAAGAAAACAATTTACGCCCATCCTAATATTACATATTGTAAATAAAGATCAGTATTTTTCTCAGATATTCTGTTGCGAACTGGATCGCATAGAGATCTGTGAAAACCTATTCACGTGAATAATAAATTGATGCAGAATACTACCTCGTATTGTTCTCGACGAAGGGTATCTTTATTTATTTCTATTTATTTACTTATTTTATCGCAAAATTAATCAAACTGAAAGATATGGGGAGAAGTAGAATCTGCGTACGTTACTTCGACCTCCAAAATCCCTACCCCTCCGTTTACTTAAGATCGTTATAAAAATAGACACCAAACTTCGCGGTTTGCAACGCTTGAAAATTAAAATTATCGTTCCTCTTTAGTAGAAAACGAACAACAGATCGAATTTTCCTCTAATGCTGACAAAATAACGATCACTCACCCCAAACTACTCTTTTGCATTTAATATGGCTAAAAAAATGTGCTCATAATGAAATTAAATTTATTTTCATAAGGAAAGCAAGGGAACATCTCGGTATTTGATCAAGAGTAATTAAATCGAAAAACCTGATTGAAATGAGAAAACGCCAAAGGAGAATGTTCATTTTAAAACTCCAAGTTATTCGCCTCAAAAACTGAATAAATTTTTTCGTTATAATAATTGAAATTAAATTAATTAAAAAATAAAGTTTATCCCTTTAGCTTCATCTCTTAAAGCAGACCTGCACAACGCCTGCTCCCGCGGGCATTCTGCACTTGGGAGCCGCTCGCCTGCCCGTGGCAGCGCCGAAAGTGCAAGTAGTGGGGAGTAGGAAGCTTTGCGGGGAGGGGAGAAGTCTGACGTAGCACGACGCGGCGCGTAGATTGAATACCTGGGCGTCTAATACCATGATCCATGCTTCAAAATTATATGCCCATTTGTTTAAATGGATTATTTCTAGTATTTCAAGTTACCAGGGTCATAATTCACTGTTTACGTTCTGTGCACTGCTGTATATCCACCTTTGTATTCACCACTGTATGTATTTTCATTTCTAATTTTTTCAAAGAAAATAACATGCTCATTGTAATTCTTAAGCATTATTTTAAAGCAATAGCTTTAAATATATGCTTATATAAGAGAAAAATATTATTTAATTCTAATCCAAAATTGCAATTTAATAATTGATTGTTCACCAGGAATGGTATAATCTCCAAATCATAGAAAAATGAACAAAATCATGAGAGCGATCTCGCACATCAAGATTGACATAAAAATACAATATGTGGCAATTCCAAGAAGGGTAATGTTTAATAGCACATTTGTGACGATTTTCCTCATTATGAAACTGAATAAAAGAGATCAACGAGCAAACTTCTGTCACGATATGTTATGGACAATCATAAGATAATCATGGGTATTGGTTAAATAGAATGCAAAGGGTTTTATATTTTCATATTAGTTTATTGCTGTCATCATAATTCATTAAAATAGTTTATCGCTGTCATCATCAAACAAAAACAAGTCAGTATCACAATTTTGTGTTTAGCGCAACACTAAATTTGTGATTACATCGTAGCAAAGCGAATTACATTATAAGCCCTACAATCAATTATAATACTTGGTGTCGAAATCTAATACGTATAATTCGTTGTAGTTTCATATTTCGCCCTGTCATATATCGAGCACAAACATTTGCAATATATCACAAAAGACTATATTACTTGAACTGTATATGACCGTCATGTTCTTGCCGATTGCTTTTTAAATTTACGCGCTATCTTTCGAATTGCGCATTCTGATTGGTGGACCCCACTCCTAGATTGGGTCTCATCCCCACCCTTCATCGATTTTCTCATTTGCACCCGAGTTGCCCGCACGCAGCTCCTGAGGTCAGTGAAAGTGCAAAATGCTGTGCAGGTCTGTCTTAAAGGGTGTGTATAGTCTCAAACAAAATGGTAAATTATTTCGTGCCTTAGAGAGACAAATACTTCAGGTGTTTTTCAGACTGTTTGGAGAAGGTCAGTTTTCGCTTAGGTTCCATTCATGAAACCTTCGAAAGTAACAGCGATAGAGCACCTGTTCATACTGCACGGCCTGTGGCGGAGTGGTTACACGGCAATAACATCCCTGTAATGGACTGGCCTGCACAGAGTTCTGGCTTGAATTCTATTGAACATCTTTGAAATGTTCTGGAACGCCGACTTCGTGCCAGCCCTCACTGATCTACATCGATACTTCTCCTCAGTGCAGCACTCCATGAAGAATGGGCTGCCATTCCCCAAGAAACCTTCCAGCACCTGACTGAAAGTATCCCGGCGAGAGTGAAAGCTGTCATAAAGGCTAAGGGTGGGCCAATACCCTATTGAATTCCATCATTACCGATGGAGGGCACCACGAATTGATAAGTCATTTTCAGCCACGTGTCCGGATACTTTTGATCTCTTAGTGTATCATATTCCCTGATATCTTGATTCGAAAATAAATTGTTTCGAAGACCTCAACTACTTATTCATATATTGTAGATTTCTGAGAAAACTATAGATCGTACAGAGACCCAAAGAATATATTTAATGTTCGAAGTATACAGCAGCGTATCTTGAGGTAATCCTTACACTGAGATAATTTATTTTAAAAATTGAAATGATATTCACAATTGAAACTAAATTACAAATCATTCTGAATAATATTATTCATAACGTAATAATTCCCCTAGCAAGATTTCCCCCATCCACTTTACGAAACAATTCATATTATAATTAACGCGATGTCTTTATGGTTCATTGAAAAACACTCAGTAGCGATTCCGATAAATCGAGCCGTAGAAAGTAACTTGAATACATAATACAGAGGCAATATTTATTATTTGAAATGGAAAAAATTTAAGGCGCCGTATTAGTGACTAAGCACTATTGTAGCACTTCCAGCAATCTCTCTCTGAAATGTGGACATTAACCTGTTTAACAATTGAAATGTGTTTCTCATTTACTTTCGGTTTTTATTGTCATTTTGGAGGCTAAACATTCTCAGCCCTGAATTAAAGCTTACTTTACTCGGTTCTGTAATAAATTACGAGTATTACACTTTCCTCACATATTTATAATACTACGTCATTTCCCTATTGCTTTTAAGAATTTTGATAAATCCGTGTCATCTGGTTGTTAAAAGTCACTGACTTACTGTGATCTTAATATAATATGCCCAGAATCAAATAGGAATCCCTTCAGTCAGTAAGGTGAATAACTTAAATATATAATAATATTGAAACAATTTGTTTTTCAGTAGGATCTGTAAAGCAAACATACATAAAGAGTTATACATAAAGAGTTTTATCAAGTAATGTTCTTCCTCCTTTTTTTGGAACAATTTGTGCTTTACGGATTGTTGGAAGGATTCATAATGAGGTAATTTGAAACGAGATTTCAAATGATTTATTAATTTTTCTAAATAACGATAACATAAGCACACAAAATTAAACACACAATTCAATTCTTGTATTCAATGACTGCCATGTTAAATTACGGCCGAAGAAAGGTCCACTCACGACTTTAAAGCAAGTTTATGTTGCACAGTCATTTTGACAAATTCAAATCAACCTGTTTAATATTAATGACAATTAAACAAGAAGGGGTACCAAGCCTCGTGGAAAATGTGCCAGTTCTGAATTCTATGGACTTGGGAAAATTTGACAATTAAAAATTTCAATTAATACTAATTAGAAAAAACGTGTTTTTTTAATTCATCTTTACCCAATTAACATACTTTTTAAATTCAAATTTCGATGGTCACATTGAGGTTATTTGGATGCAAAATTTTTAAACAAATACAGGAGTACTGAAATTTTTAACATAACTCAAAAAAGTGTCCGAACTGTAAAAACTGTGATGAACGTGGAGACTTGTCATATTCTGGATTACGATATATAAGAATTTGAATTGCTACACGACCCTGCTGAAGATTAAAATTACAGTTTTGAAAGTGAAAACTACTGCTCATAAATTACTTAGACATTTTAAATTAACTCAAAGATATATTTTTTGTATCTGCTGTTCACTCAAACTCTTGATCATTTGCTTTCTTCTTTGGCGGTAACTGTTGAATCAAAATTTACTGTCATATGTTTAAAAGTTACTTCATTTCTCATTCTTCAACTGCACTACAATGACTAAATAACCCAAAATTGTTCCCAGCAGACCAACGAACATGCGTAGATCCACAGGAAAAATTCCGCCAGCTGTGAAGACGATCTCCGTGGCCCCGAGCTGCGCCAGGAAGTTATGCACCTCCCTCTCGACTGATGGTCTCCCCTTTGCAGCCACTAGCAGCGCGGCAGTCGCTTTTTTAGTGTCGCGATTTCCGGCTGTAGCTGTCGCTCCCGCGACCGCCGAGATTATCGCACCAGCAGCCAAATCAGTCACGCCAAAGCCGAGCAAGTGCAACATTTCGCTTGTCGAGAAGATGGGGAATGATGTAGCTACGAAGAACAAACCTACCACACCATCGACAAGAACAAACACGAACAAAATCACTATCAGTCCCTTAAAGGATTCATCAATCATTCCGCATATCTCTTGATTAAGTTGAAATGCTTCGCGAAGCATTTCAATTGTTTTCTTGTACTTGAAATTTGGATCTATAGACACTTGTGAATAATCTTCATAAAGGAATATTTTGTAACGTTGCGCATGGGAATAACACTTTTTGTTTGGCCAAGTTCTTACATTTTCTTCCTTTATTGTCTCTGACAAGGTCAAAAGTTTCTGATTTATTACTTCAAAATGTTTTTTCGCAATCAGCATCAGCGAGGAAATCAAGTGACACGTTATTAAGACAGAACCTATCAACAACATTTCATACACTGAATTTGACGTGCTAGCGATACCACTTATATAACTCAAAACATAAGAACCATGATTGCAATAATAGTGAAAGAACAATAATTGCAATCACATAAAATCGTCGTACAATTCGAGGTGGTTCTGAACGAAGAGTAGACTCAACCGCCGATAAATGACGAACCAGTTTATTGCACAAGCGTATTTTATTCATTGACAGTGCATATGTCATGAAACATATGGGGAACATCAGGGTCTCTATTTCAGATGCTACCAGAAGAATTGTTGAAATATCCGGAGTTTTAGTCCCAATGATTCCAATCATATTACAAGCGCAGAAATATGTGAAAATGACAGCTGCAACACTAGAAATCACTATGGCTGACATATTTCTTCTCATATTTGCCTTTTGTTCCAACCTGAAAGGTATGAATCCCAGAAACCGAGCATAAATAAGTAGGGGCTTCAACTCCTGCATACTACTACACACACGTTCAACAGTCATGACTTTAAAATACTTCCTGTTCTAAAATATTGCTATCAGTTATTCTTCTTCAATGCAACCAATCTGAAATATTTTATTCTCTTCACTACATAAGTAAAATCTCTTACAAGATATTCTAGTTCCCCGACACTTGTATTATAAAGCAGACTATAGTATTTTACTATCTTAAAATACGTACTTCGCAACTTTACTTTTGCTAATCATTTTGAAACGATGCCCTTTTTTTCCAATGTACAGAGGAGCTAGAAAAATTTAAGTGTAGACAATAAACGGAATAAGCCACCTTTATTTTGGGGACTGAATTTATTACCTGATGGAAACCACCTATTAAATTTTCTCCATTAAAGCAACATCTTTAATTTCATTAAAGGAATCCCATTCACTAGAAACAAAATGATAAATATAAAGACCTTATCTTTTAACATGTAATTCATGAAAACAATCTTCCTGAGTACCTGTTGTATGGTGTGTTCAATTAAAGTCATCTGAAAGTTCTTTGTTATGCTTGTTTCAATAAATCGTTATATTTGACACAGTAGGATCTCATAATAGGAGAAACCGCTTTTAAGAGACGACACTGGCAGACCAGAATTTAAATATTTATATTAGGGGCATTTTCTTCCTGCATTTACGATACTCGCTGATGAGGCTGCAAACATAGCTTGATTTTTTTATTGGGAGAGCTTGCTGACGGTATCACTCTGTAGAAAAGTGCTCCGGGTCTTCTTAATGCGTTAACCCCAGGGAAAATTTCTGAAAAAGACAAGCAATCGAGAAAATTGGGCAATTTAGCGTATAATTTTGAAGTATGGGATACGTTGTTAGTTTTACCCGTGTTTGGACACACGGAACGAGTTTTCCCTCGCATATCGCGCATCGCGTAGGTGTTTTTGACGCGCTCTAGACTCTAGTCCACAGAGAATGAAATTCCACTTGGCCTTGAAAAGATACCAACTACGTACAAATAGTATAAAAACCTTTTATACTATTTGCTACGTACTCGCGCGACTTTTCTTGACGTCTGAGCTCGCTGCTGCTCAACCCAGCACGACTCGGCACGGCCTGGTCAAAATCTTGGTCTCACATGGAACGGCACAGCAAGACTAAAAATGTATGTAGTCTTCTTTTGAAAATATCTTTGACTTTTTTGTTTTATATCCTTCACTTTTCCTTTTTAAAAATGCTAACAACTGGGTAAACTTACTTATATCAATATTATCCTTAACTAATAAAGTACTCTTCAGCATATAAAGTGGGTCCAAAGACTACTCGGTTTTTCCTTTTCTGACTTGCCGGAAAAGTAAGCCATTAAAACTTTTTCTGACATGCAATGAACGTTTTGTTTTCACAATAAATCCTTAAAAATTGAGTACTCACGCTCATATTTCTTCTTTGATTTTTATGGTAACAAAGAATCTATAGCAGCATTTGCTGCTATTTCTATTTCTGAGTCTGAACTGCATACGCTCATGTTGTCGAAATGTGTACACCATGCGTGTCAATTCTTCTCCTTGTTAAGAACAGTGTCGCCACTTAAAGGGGAAAAATGTGAATACTAAATGAAAATTTTAATCTTAAATCTAACAAATTTTGTGGATAAAACTTTGTACGATATTCGTGTCGTAACATCTGATTACAATATTCAATTGGTTACCAAACTCGTCCTAACGGACTCGTTTGGCAATTTTCCAATCTCGTATTGTAATCAGATGTATTACGACACCAATATCGTAAATAACTATTATCTGTGTTTACGTCTTGTTCAATTGTAGTACATAATTTTCCAGGAGGATGAATGCTTTGTATATAAATTTTTCTGGAGAAACCAGAATTCAATTATGATAATTATCAGTTACATTTGAAAAAATATGTGAAATAAAATTGGAAATTTATTAGGTACATAGTTAATTTTAAAATAAATTTGTGTTATGAGAAAGAATTGCGAAGAAATAATATAGTAATTTCTAAATTAAGTTCTTTAATATTTTATTGAAATCTAATCATTTTCTGAAGCATTGTGAATATTCAAATTTTGCGAAAGAACTAAATAGTGTGGAAAAGAGATTAAAAAACTCAATTTCTGCATTAAAAGTTTGATCTGATTTGATTGTTGAAAATTGATGTAGGCAGACTGTTGACTGACTTCCGATGTAGACTGTTGCTTAATATTGGATCAGAAGAACATAATTTTGTTAAATTTGTAATATTTAAAACATATGTTAATTTTGTAATAATTAAAAACATGTTATTTTTTTAATGAATAAACAATTATTGTTGACCATTGTGGTCTGTAGTCTGCTATTGGGGTGTATTCATGCAATATAATTTTGAAATTTTTCTAATTCATATTGGTTTATGAGAATTTAAAAAGAATGCAAATTTTTATTTATTAATGTACATTATTCCAAACGTTCTTTTGTTTCTTTCCTTTAAAGATCATTAGTGATTGGATGCTACTATTTGCTCAAATATTTTGTCCTGGTAAAAAAGTGCTCTTTTACTGAATTTATCATGAACTGAACATTAGATACTGAATTAATTTTTTCTTTGTTTGAGGACTGCAATGTTTAATGGAATATTTTTATTTATAAAATTGGAATTATTTTTATATTATCAATATTGCGAAATTCTACACCTCCACTATTTTGACATGTGTTTCTGTATGAATGCAAGAAATTGGCCCTCAGTCGTTATACTGATTGGGTGGATGGGTAACAATAGCGACGCGAGGACGCGGCTAGGCGCTAGGCGAGGCGAGACGAGGCACGAGGCGAGGCGAGGCAAGGCGCGAGGCGAGGCGAGGCGCGTAGCGTGGCGAGACGCGAGGCCAGGCGAGGCCAGGCGAGGCCAGGCGAGGCCAGGCGAGGCCAGGCGAGGCCAGGCGAGGCCAGGCGAGGCCAGGCGAGGCGCGAGGCGAGGCGCGAGGCGAGGCGAGGCGCGAGGCGAGGCGAGGCGCGAGGCGCGAGGCGTGGCGAGGGGAGAAGAGAGGCGAAGCGAGGTGAGGCGCGAGGCGAGGCGAGGCGCGAGGCGCGAGGCGTGGCGAGGGGAGAAGAGAGGCGAAGCGAGGTGAGGCGCGAGGCGAGGCGAGGCGCGAGGCGCGAGGCGTGGCGAGGGGAGAAGAGAGGCGAAGCGAGGCGAGGCGCGAGGCGAGGCGCGAGGCGAGGCGCGAGGCGAGGCGCGAGGCGAGGCGCGAGGCGAGGCGAGGCGCGAGGCGAGGCGCGAGGCGAGGCGAGGCGCGAGGCGAGGCGAGGCGAGGCGCGAGGCGAGGCGAGGCGCGAGGCGAGGCGAGGCGCGAGGCGAGGCGAGCGAGGCGCGAGGCGAGGCGAGGCGCGAGGCGAGGCGAGGCGAGGCGCGAGGCGAGGCGAGGCGCGAGGCGAGGCGAGGCGAGGCGCGAGGCGCGAGGCGCGAGGCGAGGCGAGGCGCGAGGCGCGAGGCGCGAGGCGCGAGGCGAGGCGAGGCGAGGCGCGAGGCGAGGCGAGGCGCGAGGCGAGGCGCGAGGCGAGGCGAGGCGCGAGGCGAGGCGAGGCGCGAGGCGCGAGGCGAGGCGAGGCGAGGCGCGAGGCGAGGCGAGGCGCGAGGCGAGGCGCGAGGCGAGGCGAGGCGCGAGGCGAGGCGAGGCGAGGCGCGAGGCGAGGCGAGGCGCGAGGCGAGGCGCGAGGCGAGGCGAGGCGCGAGGCGCGAGGCGCGAGGCGCGAGGCGCGAGGCGAGGCGAGGCGCGAGGCGCGAGGCGCGAGGCGAGGCGAGGCGAGGCGCGAGGCGAGGCGAGGCGAGGGCGAGGCGAGGCGCGAGGCGCGAGGCGCGAGGCGCGAGGCGCGAGGCGCGAGGCGCGAGGCGCGAGGCGAGGCGAGGCGAGGCGAGGCGAGGCGAGGCGAGGCGAGGCGAGGCGAGGCGAGGCGAGGCGAGGCGAGGCGCGAGGCGAGGCGCGAGGCGAGGCGAGGCGCGAGGCGAGGCGAGGCGAGGCGCGAGGCGAGGCGAGGCGCGAGGCGCGAGGCGTGGCGAGGGGAGAAGAGAGGCGAAGCGAGGTGAGGCGCGAGGAGAGGTGTGAGGCTTGGCGTGAGGCAAGGCGAGGCGCGAAGCGAGGCGCGAGGCGAGGCGCGAGGCGGGGCGAGGGGAGAAGAGAGGCGAAGCGAGGTGAGGCGCGAGGAGAGGTGCGAGGCGAGGCGCGAGGCGTGGCGGGGCGCGAAGCGAGGCGAAGCGATGCGCGAGGCGAGCCGCGTGGCGAGGCGTGGAGGGGCGAGGCGCGAGTCGCGAGGCGCGAGGCGAGGCGAGACGCGTTGCGAGGCGTGGATAGGCGTGGCGAGGCGCGAGGGGAGGCGAGCCGCGTGGCGTGGCGAGGTGAGGCGAGGTGCGAGGCGATGCGCGAGGCGATGCGCGAAACGAGATGCAAGGCGAGGCATAAAACAGATACAATTACGTTTTGACTAAAATATAAGTAATTGCAATAAATGTAGTGGAAATGTCTGTATTTATTTGTTCAAATTTTTAACTTTAACAATTTTTTACTTTACTGCTTGGATTTGTAAAGCGTATGTACCATCATATCAATTGTTTCTTAATCATGCATTTACCATTTTATATGTCCGTTCTATTCTTTCATGGCTGTGTTCGACACAGGCGGTGTTGGTGTGGCGTAGTTTTAAAGTGCCGGTTCGTTGCCTTTGAGTTTCGGATGTCGGGTCTCGGAACGGAAAACGTTTGCTGGTATAATACACTTTTGCTGGTTTATGAAGTAGTGGAATAGCAATAAGGACCGTATAGAAGCAGAGCGAGAAAGTATGTGCGTTGGAAGCACCACTAGTTTTCCGATGATATGCAAACAAGCAAATATATGAAAGTGACACTATTTGTAGAAGAGATGTAAAGGATAAGAAACGCTAAAGATATTTTTTTTACCGTGAGTCTTTAACAAATTCTAAAAATTGCAATAAATGGAAACGTAATATTTTCAAATTCTTGAATTTTGGAAGAAAAATTGCTGAAACTACTTTCAAGCTACTCTGTAAATTTCATCATGGAATCTTGAATGATTTGTAAGTTATGAATAAAAGTATCTTACAGGCGCTCTGTAAACGAACTCATCTCCGCTGCTAGAGCCGCCGCGCCCAGTCCTCTTCGTCAGCACTCGGCGTTACTTTTTTTCTCCGCGGCGCGATGGTGGATTTTGCAAAACTACTTCTCGATGGGTTAATTTTGCCGTATGAGCTACATGAAGAGATACGCCAAATTCGACCATTAGTTTTTGTTTACCTCAATTTTTTGGTAAACACGTTTAAAACCATATATTTCTCATTAGCTGTTTTCACATTTGAAAATTTTTCTTTGAATTGTATCAACGTTTCTTCTCTTTCATTTTTTTCTGTACTCACATGAAATAATTCAGAAACTGCTTTATTTATGGCACTCACCTTTCTCCTTGCGTACGATTTCTCTCTGGTTTGCTGAATGATGATTGACTCAGAGGATTCAAAATGTTTACATTACTGATAGTGGCTTCCTCTGCAACTCCAGGGGCTACGTACTCCTCTACACTTGACGTTTTCACTTTACTGTCTGTTTCAGTTGAGTCACTAAGACCTGCATTGAGCATTTTGGATATTTTGTGACGACACAGATCGCATATTGCTTCTCCTACCACTAAATTTAATATTTTCTTCCACATCGCCTCTGTTATCTTTCTCTTACCCACCCGACTTTTGTGCTTCTCAAGTCCGAAAGTATTGCAGCACCAAAACCTGTTAAACGTTTTCATTTTTTACTTTCCCGTATACGTACCTATTCACGGAGTGATATACGTAGTGTAGGGAAAGTTATGTAATGCTGAGAGAAACTAGTGGTGCTACAGAATGGCACAGACTTTCCCGTATTAGTTTTCTATTTCCTTGGGTTTTCGCTAGCTATTCGGAATTGCCACATACACTTTCTTGCCAGCTACCATATATCACCGCCAAAAGTATATTCTTTTTTTGTCATTTTCTTAATTTTTCGGTTTCCTATTGATAGAACGGAAACATTAATTGTAGAATATTAAAGAACATAAAAACCTAGTCATAAATGGCATTTTCTTTTAAAAATTATGTGCCGTTTAAGAGAAAATGGCGCTTTAGCGCTACTAAAAATGCGAAATTTGAAGCTCATTTTCACAGAAAAGTTTTGAGTTTTCAAAATACTTTATTTGAAGTTATTTGAAGCACTTACACTCACCAATATCATGTTTACAAATTGCTGGTAATGTGCATATTAAAGATGTGAGAGATCTTTCAAAAAAATTACAATTATGTAATTTTTGAAAAAACAAAAAAATAGCTCAAAATAAACTTTACGCTATACTAAAGAGTGTAATTAGCACTATCCGTTACAAAAGTTTCAAGAAAAAAATTGCAGCCATATACGAGAAAATGGCGTTTGAGCATTTCTGAAAATGGTGAAATTGAGCTACTTTTCACAGAAAACGGTTGTGTTTTCGAGAAACTTTACTTGACATTATTTAAAGCATATATACTTGTAAATATAATAATGTAAAAAAATCGCCGATAATGTAAATATTAACGACGTGAGAGACAAGTAAAAAAATTACATTTTTGTAATTTTTGAAAAAAACCAACCGATAGTGTAGCGATCCTGAGCTTGCTCAGTCACTATTTGGCGATAAGAAAGACCTCGTCTGCGTGCTTCGCCGCGCGATTACGTAACCCGTCGCCTTATCAGCGGTCGCTGGAGGGGTGGCGGGGGTAAGACAGTTGTCCCCCCCCTACGCGGAAAAGAAGGGGTTGTAACCGCGGTGTCAGGGGAGTGCGCAGAATGTTTCGAGAAGCGGCAGCGTGAGGTAGCAGCGTGAATTTGGAAGCTGATGGTGTGGGGCCGCGAGCTCCAGTTAGCGAGAAAGAGGTTTGGCCCAGTGGTGGCTAAATTCACACCGCAGATGCGCGTTCGACGAAGGCATCTGGTCTTGGAGTAAGACGTGGTTACAGAGAGAACCCGTGCTTAGGCCCAAGACAGAGCGTCGGCAGCCGCATTAGTTCGCTGTGAGTTGTGCGCTGGTGGCGAACGCCACGGCCACCGAAATAAGATCGGTGTTAAAGACAAAACAATTTTGTATGTGATACTATAAAAAGTAATGAGAATTTGGAAGCAATTGACTGTAGAATGCAGGTTGAAGTGTTGTTCCTGTAGTTCACTGTCAGATTGTTTAATTTTTTTTTTGGCCATTAACACTCTTGCATAATGTATGATATACCCGACCATTGGTATTTCCATAATCATTGTGGACTATTTTCAAAAGATATTTGAATTAGTGTGTCTTTCTAAGGGGAGAACATCACTTATTTATGATAGAATCTTGTCATGTTAATACACTACAAGTGCAGTTTCTGTCTTTAAATCAAAAAGAACATTTTGATGATAGTGTAAAATCCAAATCAGTTAGAAACAATTTGGGTTATTTATGAACAATTAAAAGGTTATAAAAGTATATTTGCTATGAACTGTTGAATTTAAGTGAACTTAAATATCTTGAAATATTTATTGAAATTTGGATGCCTGTTGAGTAAAAATACAACATATTTTTTAATTTCAACCAAAGGTGTAGGTTGTAATAAATGTTTCTCATTTATGGTGTAAACACACATGTTTAGTTTTTTATGCAATTTCTTTTGAATATTCTGTGTTTTCAAAACTATGTTTCTTCATTTTAATTGTACACAACATATGTCTTTGTAATTGAAGTGAATTGTTTTGCAAGAAACTACTATGTATGCTAATGCAGTGTATGTTGAGGAAGGGTTAATTGCAACTTTTGTAAACAGAAAGTGCTGAGGCATTTTGTCATCCGAAATGCCTGTGCTCTACCCTCTGATGTACTATTATGTGTACTCATCTCCCCAGAGATATCTTTGATTCAATTTGTTGGATTTCAATTTATTTTTGTCACAGAAGATGTTGCTGTGATGCTAGTTTGTGCCAACTTTGAAATTCATAATTTCTGCAGTTGATTTTTCCTCAAAAAGTTTTTTTTTACGCTGTTCAGTGTTGTATTTTTCTTGGTTCATTTGTTTATCTGTGCATGTTAGGTAATTTTGCAATTTGTGTTTCTTTTTTTTTGAGATTCAATTATATTAATATTTGTGGCTTTCAACTTTGTGTTTTTTTTCAAAATGTCAACAAGAGCCAAATTACCCACGAAATTTCCCACGGCCGACCTACACGAACGGTCACATAAAATGGCGCCCAACTGGCTGGCTTGAAATTTTGAGAAATTTACACAATAGCCAAAGCTATTGGTGGTTCCAGCAGTGTTTTTTTAGTATCTTTGATGTTTGACAAGGTTGTGTTGTGTTTGTTAAAGGTATGCATTTCTATAGATATTGTAGGTGGTAAAATACTCACTGAATAGTTAATATTAATTTTTGTCAATTTGAACTCAAATTAAGACTGGTTCATTTTGTTAGATAAAATGGCTGATAAATACAACCAAGCTAGGGATTTGGGAGATCTTTCTTCAAATGAGGATGATGGGGAGACTACAGTCAGGGAAATAGTTCAACAGGTAGAATCACCGGTTGCTACCGAAGAATATGCTACTCTTGGTACGTCGGGAACTGAATCTGCGTCTCCTCAAGATCCAACGACATCAGAAACTGACATTGACAGGGCGAATAATATGATGATAAGATTAATGTCGCAGTTTATGATTCAGATAGATGAGAAACTTAGATCCTCGAATTCGGAATTAAAAGACAGTTTATCTTCTCAATTAAATGATAAATTAGCTGAACAGTCCTGTCAATTAAATGATAAATTAGCTGAACAGTCCTGTCAATTAAATGATAAATTAGCTGAACAGTCCTGTCAATTAAATGATAAATTAGCTGAACAGTCCTGTCAATTAAATGATAAATTAGCGGATCAATCTAATCAATTAAAAGACAGTTTATCCGCTCAGTTAAATGAAAAATTTGCGGAACAATCTACTCAGTTGGAAAATAGATTAACTGCTAGTTTAATGCAAGACTAGTTCACTTAGAACAAGCCATAATAGAAAAGACTTCGCAACTTTCATTAGAAACAAAACAACTATCTGAAAATATAGTACAGATGGAAAAGAATTTTCAAGATAGGACGGAACAGTTGTCAAGAGATCTTTCGGACAAAACTTCACAATTGGAACAAAAGTTAACCGATACGACCTCTCAAATTAGAACTGAATTAGAAGAAAAGCTGGAGGAACAGATGTTACGTTTGAATATTAATTTTGAAACAAAAGTTGATAAGGTCAAAACAGAAGTCGACAAAAACGTTTCTGATATAAGGGCAGAAATAGTAGACAACGAGCACAAAATTTTGTCGCAATTAGACTCAAGGAAACGGGAATTAGAAGCTAAGGTAAACGACCTCCAAGAGAAGATTGATGGTTTACCTGCGGGCCCTATGACTACACATCCTATGATGGTTAGCTTACCGCAAGGTTTAACTTTTGGAGCCCATGGGAAGGAGAACCCCTGCGCATTCATAAAGGCAGTAGAAAATTTTTTTACATTGTATAATCTGCCTGAAAGCAAGAAAGTCAGATTGGTTATCAGATGCTAGTGAGTAATGCGAAAATTTGGGCGGACACTCTGGATCCATTACCGACTTCAATGGAGGGATTTAAAGAAAAGTTCTTCATGAGGTACTGGAATCACGAAACCCAGGTTAATTTTCGGTTGAAGCTTATGTGTAGTACCTGGAAAAAAGGTCAGAGCATGCAAGACTACGCTACGGAAAAGCTAGCAGGCTTCAGATTATGCTCTCCCACGATTCCAGAAAGTGAAACCGTTTGCCTTATAATTAGACATTTTCCAATAGGCATTCAGAATTTGCTAAAAAGTCAACTGCCCATGACAGCAGAAAAGTTAGTGACGCAGTTAGGTCTGTATGATGCAACTTATGAGATGTCGGGTAAGCAGGATACAACAAAACCGACAAGCATTTCATCAGCAGCCATCATACAAACTTCTGGCACTAATATGGAAAATGGAAATGTGAAGAAAAAGGGAAAGAAACACGAGATATCAGGAGATCATGAAGACACTTCTACTCCGTCGAAAGTTGCTAAATCGGCTTATTATCAACCTGAAGCAGCTGCACAACTGTACAACGCAGAAAAGGGAAAGCAGAAAATGGGCAAGGATAATCCAACACCATTTACTTCAAAAGATCCTGGACGAGGGTTAAACTAATGAGGTTTGTCTCGTGTGGTCACCCCGAAACAAACCAAGAAATCAAGGAAGTAGAAGAGGTGACGATACAGTCTGTGACGTGTTTGCAACCATACTCAGAATCTGAAAGGATGCCGTTTACCAGTGTCAACGCAACCAGACGTAGGTGCCCGATGATCAACATAATATGCGAAGGAAAAGAAATCTAAGCATTGGTTGATACAGGGTGCACATGCTCTGTGATTGTAGAAGATCTGTTAATGAAATCTCTAAATTGAATCCGAATATACCGCAATTCCCTATGCACAAATCATATATTGTTGGAACGAACAAAAAGAGGTCGCGTCCAATATCTCGACAGGTCCTATTGCAGTTGACAATTGGCCTAAAGATGTATGATGTTGTCTGCATAGTAGCAAAGGAATTGCTGTATCCACTCATATTAGGGATGGATTTTCTGCACGACTACGGAGTGGTGATTGACCTATCTAGGAATACTATACAATTCCCGTTGAACAACACTGTAAACTGTAATCCAGAAGACGACGAGCAGTGCATGGATCTTCACATCAACTGTGTTACTTCTACTAACTTATTAACATCCATTGAAGATACGATTAACAAAAATGAAGAAAAACCATCAGCAAGGAAGAAGGGCGTTGAATTTCAAGATTATTTTTTCTCACCATTTCAAGACGTTGATGATACGAAAAAAAATCTTATTCATTGGGGGGCTATGTAGCGATCCTGAGCTTGCTCAGTCACTATTTGGCGATAAGAAAGACCTCGTCTGCGTGCTTCGCCGCGCGATTACGTAACCCGTCGCCTTATCAGCGGTCGCTGGAGGGGTGGCGGGGGGAAGACAGTTGTCCCCCCCCCTACGCGGAAAAGAAGGGGTTGTAACCGCGGTGTCAGGGGAGTGCGCAGAATGTTTCGAGAAGCGGCAGCGTGAGGTAGCAGCGTGAATTTGGAAGCTGATGGTGTGGGGCCGCGAGCTCCAGTTAGCGAGAAAGAGGTTTGGCCCAGTGGTGGCTAAATTCCACACCGCAGATGCGCGTTCGACGAAGGCATCTGGTCTTGGAGTAAGACGTGGTTACAGAGAGAACCCGTGCTTAGGCCCAAGACAGAGCGTCGGCAGCCGCATTAGTTTCGCTGTGAGTTGTGCGCTGGTGGCGAACGCCACGGCCACCGAAATAAGGTCGGTGTTAAAGACAAAACAATTTTGTATGTGATACTATAAAAAGTAATGAGAATTTGGAAGCAATTGACTGTAGAATGCAGGTTGAAGTGTTGTTCCTGTAGTTCACTGTCAGATTGTTTAATTTTTTTTTTTGGCCATTAACACTCTTGCATAATGTATGATATACCCGACCATTGGTATTTCCATAATCATTGTGGACTATTTTCAAAGATATTTGAATTAGTGTGTCTTTCTAAGGGGAGAACATCACTTATTTATGATAGAATCTTGTCATGTTAATACACTACAAGTGCAGTTTCTGTCTTTAAATCAAAAAGAACATTTTGATGATAGTGTAAAATCCAAATCAAGTTAGAAACAATTTGGGTTATTTATGAACAATTAAAAGGTTATAAAAGTATATTTGCTATGAACTGTTGAATTTAAGTGAACTTAAATATCTTGAAATATTTATTGAAATTTGGATGCCTGTTGAGTAAAAATACAACATATTTTTTTAATTTCAACCAAAGGTGTAGGTTGTAATAAATGTTTCTCATTTATGGTGTAAACACACATGTTTAGTTTTTTATGCAATTTCTTTTGAATATTCTGTGTTTTCAAAACTATGTTTCTTCATTTTAATTGTACACAACATATGTCTTTGTAATTGAAGTGAATTGTTTTGCAAGAAACTACTATGTATGCTAATGCAGTGTATGTGAGGAAGGGTTAATTGCAACTTTGTAAACAGAAAGTGCTGAGGCATTTTGTCATCCGAAATGCCTGTGCTCTACCCTCTGATGTACTATTATGTGTACTCATCTCCCAGAGATATCTTTGATTCAATTTGTTGGATTTCAATTTATTTTTGTCACAGATGATGTTGCTGTGATGCTAGTTTGTGCCAACTTTGAAATTCATAATTTCTGCAGTTGATTTTTCCTCAAAAAGTTTTTTTTTTTACGCTGTTCAGTGTTGTATTTTTCTTGGTTCATTTGTTTATCTGTGCATGTTAGGTAATTTTGCAATTTGTGTTTCTTTTTTTTTTGAGATTCAAGTATATTAATATTTGTGGCTTTCAACTTTGTGTTTTTTTTCAAAATGTCAACAAGAGCCAAATTACCCACGAAATTTCCCCACGGCCGACCTACACGAACGGTCACATAAAATGGCGCCCAACTGGCTGGCTTGAAATTTTGAGAAATTTACACAATAGCCAAAGCTATTGGTGGTTCCAGCAGTGTTTTTTTAGTATCTTTGATGTTTGACAAGGTTGTGTTGTGTTTGTTAAAGGTATGCATTTCTATAGATATTGTAGGTGGTAAAATACTCACTGAAGAGTTAATATTAATTTTTTGTCAATTTGAACTCAAATTAAAACTGGTTCATTTTGTTAGATAAAATGGCTGATAAATACAACCAAGCTAGGATTTGGGAGATCTTTCTTCAAATGAGGATGATGGGGGAGACTACAGTCAGGGAAATAGTTCAACAGGTAGAATCACCGGTTGCTACCGAAGAATATGCTACTCTTGGTACGTCGGGAACTGAATCTGCGTCTCCTCAAGATCCAACGACATCAGAAACTGACATTGACAGGGCGAATAATATGATGATAAGATTAATGTCGCAGTTTATGATTCAGATAGATGAGAAACTTAGATCCTCGAATTCGGAATTAAAAGACAGTTTATCTTCTCAATTAAATGATAAATTAGCTGAACAGTCCTGTCAATTAAATGATAAATTAGCTGAACAGTCCTGTCAATTAAATGATAAATTAGCTGAACAGTCCTGTCAATTAAATGATAAATTAGCTGAACAGTCCTGTCAATTAAATGATAAATTAGCGGATCAATCTAATCAATTAAAAGACAGTTTATCCGCTCAGTTAAATGAAAATTTGCGGAACAATCTACTCAGTTGGAAAATAGATTAACTGCTAGTTTTAATGCAAGACTAGTTCACTTAGAACAAGCCATAATAGAAAAGACTTCGCAACTTTCATTAGAAACAAAACAACTATCTGAAAATATAGTACAGATGGAAAAGAATTTTCAAGATAGGACGGAACAGTTGTCAAGAGATCTTTCGGACAAAACTTCACAATTGGAACAAAAGTTAACCGATACGACCTCTCAAATTAGAACTGAATTAGAAGAAAAGCTGGAGGAACAGATGTTACGTTTTGAATATTAATTTTGAAACAAAAGTTGATAAGGTCAAAACAGAAGTCGACAAAAACGTTTCTGATATAAGGGCAGAAATAGTAGACAACGAGCACAAAATTTTGTCGCAATTAGACTCAAGGAAACGGGAATTAGAAGCTAAGGTAAACGACCTCCAAGAGAAGATTGATGGTTTACCTGCGGGCCCTATGACTACACATCCTATGATGGTTAGCTTACCGCAAGGTTTAACTTTTGGAGCCCATGGGAAGGAGAACCCCTGCGCATTCATAAAGGCAGTAGAAAATTTTTTACATTGTATAATCTGCCTGAAAGCAAGAAAGTCAGATTGGTTTATCAGATGCTAGTGAGTAATGCGAAAATTTGGGCGGACACTCTGGATCCATTACCGACTTCAATGGAGGGATTTAAAGAAAAGTTCTTCATGAGGTACTGGAATCACGAAACCCAGGTTAATTTTCGGTTGAAGCTTATGTGTAGTACCTGGAAAAAAGGTCAGAGCATGCAAGACTACGCTACGGAAAAGCTAGCAGGCTTCAGATTATGCTCTCCCACGATTCCAGAAAGTGAAACCGTTTGCCTTATAATTAGACATTTTCCAATAGGCATTCAGAATTTGCTAAAAAGTCAACTGCCCATGACAGCAGAAAAGTTAGTGACGCAGTTAGGTCTGTATGATGCAACTTATGAGATGTCGGGTAAGCAGGATACAACAAAACCGACAAGCATTTCATCAGCAGCCATCATACAAACTTCTGGCACTAATATGGAAAATGGAAATGTGAAGAAAAAGGGAAAGAAACACGAGATATCAGGAGATCATGAAGACACTTCTACTCCGTCGAAAGTTGCTAAATCGGCTTATTATCAACCTGAAGCAGCTGCACAACTGTACAACGCAGAAAAGGGAAAGCAGAAAATGGGCAAGGATAATCCAACACCATTTACTTCAAAGATCCTGGACGAGGGTTAAACTAATGAGGTTTGTCTCGTGTGGTCACCCCGAAACAAACCAAGAAATCAAGGAAGTAGAAGAGGTGACGATACAGTCTGTGACGTGTTTGCAACCATACTCAGAATCTGAAAGGATGCCGTTTACCAGTGTCAACGCAACCAGAAGTAGGTGCCCGATGATCAACATAATATGCGAAGGAAAAGAAATCTAAGCATTGGTTGATACAGGGTGCACATGCTCTGTGATTGTAGAAGATCTGTTAAATGAAATCTCTAAATTGAATCCGAATATACCGCAATTCCCTATGCACAAATCATATATTGTTGGAACGAACAAAAAGAGGTCGCGTCCAATATCTCGACAGGTCCTATTGCAGTTGACAATTGGCCTAAAGATGTATGATGTTGTCTGCATAGTAGCAAAGGAATTGCTGTATCCACTCATATTAGGGATGGATTTTCTGCACGACTACGGAGTGGTGATTGACCTATCTAGGAATACTATACAATTCCCGTTGAACAACACTGTAAACTGTAATCCAGAAGACGACGAGCAGTGCATGGATCTTCACATCAACTGTGTTACTTCTACTAACTTATTAACATCCATTGAAGATACGATTAACAAAAATGAAGAAAAACCATCAGCAAGGAAGAAGGGCGTTGAATTTCAAGATTATTTTTTCTTACCATTTCAAGACGTTGATGATACGAAAAAAAATCTTATTCATTGGGGGGCTATGTAGCGATCCTGAGCTTGCTCAGTCACTATTTGGCCGATAAGAAAGACCTCGTCTGCGTGCTTCGCCGCGCGATTACGTAACCCGTCGCCTTATCAGCGGTCGCTGGAGGGGTGGCGGGGGGAAGACAGTTGTCCCCCCCCTACGCGGAAAAGAAGGGGTTGTAACCGCGGTGTCAGGGGAGTGCGCAGAATGTTTCGAGAAGCGGCAGCGTGAGGTAGCAGCGTGAATTTGGAAGCTGATGGTGTGGGGCCGCGAGCTCCAGTTAGCGAGAAAGAGGTTTGGCCCAGTGGTGGCTAAATTCACACCCGCAGATGCGCGTTCGACGAAGGCATCTGGTCTTGGAGTAAGACGTGGTTACAGAGAGAACCCGTGCTTAGGCCCAAGACAGAGCGTCGGCAGCCGCATTAGTTCGCTGTGAGTTGTGCGCTGGTGGCGAACGCCACGGCCACCGAAATAAGGTCGGTGTTAAAGACAAAACAATTTTGTATGTGATACTATAAAAAGTAATGAGAATTTGGAAGCAATTGACTGTAGAATGCAGGTTGAAGTGTTGTTCCTGTAGTTCACTGTCAGATTGTTTAATTTTTTTTTTTTGGCCATTAACACTCTTGCATAATGTATGATATACCCGACCATTGGTATTTCCATAATCATTGTGGACTATTTTCAAAAGATATTTGAATTAGTGTGTCTTTCTAAGGGGAGAACATCACTTATTTATGATAGAATCTTGTCATGTTAATACACTACAAGTGCAGTTTCTGTCTTTAAATCAAAAAGAACATTTTGATGATAGTGTAAAATCCAAATCAAGTTAGAAACAATTTGGGTTATTTATGAACAATTAAAAGGTTATAAAAGTATATTTGCTATGAACTGTTGAATTTAAGTGAACTTAAATATCTTGAAATATTTATTGAAATTTGGATGCCTGTTGAGTAAAAATACAACATATTTTTTTAATTTCAACCAAAGGTGTAGGTTGTAATAAATGTTTCTCATTTATGGTGTAAACACACATGTTTAGTTTTTTTTTGCAATTTCTTTTGAATATTCTGTGTTTTCAAAACTATGTTTCTTCATTTTAATTGTACACAACATATGTCTTTGTAATTAAAGTGAATTGTTTTGCAAGAAACTACTATGTATGCTAATGCAGTGTATGTTGAGGAAGGGTTAATTGCAACTTTTGTAAACAGAAAGTGCTGAGGCATTTTGTCATCCGAAATGCCTGTGCTCTACCCTCTGATGTACTATTATGTGTACTCATCTCCCCAGAGATATCTTTGATTCAATTTGTTGAATATCAATTTATTTTTGTCACAGAAGATGTTGCTGTGATGCTAGTTTGTGCCAACTTTGAAATTCATAATTTCTGCAGTTGATTTTTCCTCAAAAAGTTTTTTTTTTACACTGTTCAGTGTTGTATTTTTCTTGGTTCATTTGTTTATCTGTGCATGTTAGGTAATTTTGCAATTTGTGTTTCTTTTTTTTTTGAGATTCAATTATATTAATATTTGTGGCTTTCAACTTTGTGTTTTTTTTCAAAATTTCAACAAGAGCCAAATTACCCACGAAATTTCCCCACGGCCGACCTACACGAACGGTCACAATAGACCAAAATAGGTTTTTTGCATTGATAGAGTACATTTACCACTATCCATACCAGAAGTTTAAAGAAAAAATTTGGAGCCGTTTTTGAGAAAATCTTGTTTTTGTAATTTTTTAAAATTGCACATATTGCACGCAATATTGCACGAAAACTACCAAAATTTTAAAAAACATTTACACGATCTTTATGAAAGAACTCAATAAGCAGAACAAATTTTATTTGAAGAAAGAATCTCTATCTTCAATTTTGTAGTTGGAGAAAGACGCCGAAAAAAATTAAAACTTTCACAATTTTCGAAAATTCAGAGTTATTCGTGAAAATAAGACCTATGCCATGTTAAAAAGTGTATTTTACTCTATTCATACAAGAAATTTAAAGAAAAACTTTGGAGCCGTTTTTGAGAAAATTTGAAAATCCACGGGGGGCTTCATATAAAGTATCCCCAAATTTTGAAGAATCTTTTTCAAAATCTCAAAGCTTTGACTAGAATCAGATCGACCGGGGAATATCCTTTTTGGAAGAAATCGTACGTATAGTTTAGGCGCTAGCAGTGTTCACACACGGACAGACAGACGGACAGACGGGCGTTTTCCTTTCAATTGGGTTTTCGGTGTCAAGGATATAGAAAACCGGGTTTCTGGCTACACCACGTGTTACGGTATTTTTTTTCTTAATTTAGCAAGTGGTTTATCCACTTCTTCGTTTTCACGGCCCGGCAATTAATTTTTTTCCGACGAAAATTGGGAATTTTTTCGCGCAGCATTACATAACTTTCCCTATACTACGTATATCACTCCGTGTATACGTACGTATACGGGAAAGTAAAAATTGCCAATTTTCGGCGGAAAAAAATTAATTGCCGGGCCGTGATAACAAAAAAGTGGATAAAACCAGTTGCTAAATTAAGATAAAAAAATCCCCTAACACGTGGTGTAGCCGGAAACCCTGTTTGCTAGGTCCTTGATACCGAAAAACCAATTGAAAGGAAAACGTCCGTCTGTCCGTCTGTCTGTCTGTCCGTCTGTGAACACTGCTAGCGCCTAAACTATACGTACGACTTCTTCTAAAATGGATATTCCCCGGTCGATCTGATTCTAGTCAAAGCTTTGAGATTTTGAAAAAGATTCTTCAAAATTTGGGGTACTTTATATGAAGCCCCCGGGGATTTTCAAAATTTTCTCAAAAACTGCTCCAAATTTTTTCTTTAAATTTCTTGTATGAATAGAGTAAAATACACTTATTCACATTGCATAGGTAATTACCAAATATAATATTTGCTTTGATGTTTGATGAAAAAAGTATAATTGTGAGTTGATAGATATGAGGAAATTTGTACGAGGAAATATGTGCGATTTCAAGGTACGTGTAAATAATTGAAATCTTTTAAAACCTCTGTGAGGAGGAACTGTCAGTCTTTGTTCTCTCGTATGTTATTTGTGAACATTTCAAAGCGCTCCTGCGGTCAGAAGTGGAATATGTTTATTGGGCTATACGGCAGGGCTTCTTCCTTTGAAGTGCCACCAAGAGAGTCGAGACAAGGCGAGGCGAGAGGCGAAACGAGGCAAGGCGAGGCGAGAAATGAGAGGAGAAAAGCGAGAAGTATGAGACGAGAAGTATGAGATGAGAAGCGAAAGGTGAGGAGCGAGGGGCGAGGAGCGAGAACCGAAGAGCGAGAGGCGAGAAGCGAGAGACGAGAGGCGAGGCGAAAAGTACGGGGCGAGAAGCGAGAAGTGAGAGACGAAAGACGAGGAGCGAGAACCGAGGAGCTAGAGACGAGGCGAGAGGCGAGATGTAAGAGACGAGAAGCGAGACGTGAGGAGCGAGAGGCGAGAAGCGAAAGGTGAGGAGCGAGAGGCGAGGAGCGAGAGGCGAGGAGCGAGAGGCGAGGAGCGAGAAGCGAGGAGCGAGAGGCGAGGAGCGAGAGGCGAGGTGAGAGCCGCGTGGCGAGGCGAGAGCCAGCCATCTAAAGCTAGCAGCGCCCAGAAACCAATCTCAACCAAACTATATCCAAAATTTTAGGCTAATTTTAGGCTAATTAAATGCTCTATTCCCGAATTTTAGGCTCCTCTGGATTTCCGAAAATCGTGGGCGCTGCTAGCTTTAGTCTAAAGCTAGCAGCGCCCACCCAGAATCTATCTCAAAATCAATTGTAAAATCTGAAACCCATCCCAAAATTTAAGAATAATTTTAGGCTCTTGGAAAAAAATTATCCCCGCCTTCAAATTCCAAAAATCAGGGCTGTACAAAGCGAAACAATTAACATTGGTTCTTATGGGCGAATAAACATCAAAATCAAAAAACCTTAGGAAAATCTGAAACCCCTCCCAAAAGTTAAGAATAATTTTAGGCTCTTGGAAAAAAATCATCCCAGCCTTCAAATTCCAAAAATCAGGGCTGTACAAAGCTAAACAATTAACATTGGTTCTTACGGGTGAAATAACACCAAAATCAAAAAACCTTAGGAAAAATCTGAAACCCCTCCCAAAAGTTAAGAATAATTTTAGGCTCTTGGAAAAAAATCAACCCCGCCTTCAAATTCTAAAAATCAGGGCTGTACAAAGCAAAACAATTAACATTGGTTCTTACGGGTGAAATAACACCAAAATCAAAAAAACTTAGGAAAAATCTGAAACCCCTCCCAAAAGTTAAGAATAATTTTAGGCTCTAGGAAAAAAAATCAACCCCGCCTTCAAATTCCAAAAATCAGGGCTGTACAAAGCGGAACAATTAACATTGGTTCTTACGGGTGAAATAACACCAAAATCAAAAAACCTTAGGAAAAATCTGAAACCCCTCCCAAAAGTTAAGAATAATTTTAGGCTCTTGGAAAAAAATCAACCCCGCCTTCAAATTCCAAAAATCAGGGCTGTACAAAGCGGAACAATTAACATTGGTTCTTACGGGTGAAATAACACCAAAATCAAAAAACCTTAGGAAAAATCTGAAACCCCTCCCAAAAGTTAAGAATAATTTTAGGCTCTTGGAAAAAAATCATCCCAGCCTTCAAATTCCAAAAATCAGGGCTGTACAAAGCGAAACAATTAACATTGGTTCTTACGGGTGAAATAACACCAAAATCAAAAAACCTTAGGAAAAATCTGAAACCCCTCCCAAAAGTTAAGAATAATTTTAGGCTCTTGGAAAAAAATCATCCCAGCCTTCAAATTCCAAAATCAGGGCTGTACAAAGCGAAACAATTAACATTGGTTCTTACGGGTGAAATAACACCAAAATCAAAAAACCTTAGGAAAAATCTGAAACCCCTCCCAAAAGTTAAGAATAATTTTAGGCTCTTGGAAAAAAAATCAACCCCGCCTTCAAATTCTAAAAATCAGGGCTGTACAAAGCGAAACAATTAACATTGGTTCTTACGGGTGAAATAACACCAAAATCAAAAAACCGTAGGAAAAATCTGAAACCCCTCCCAAAAGTTAAGAATAATTTTAGGCTCTTGGAAAAAAATCATCCCAGCCTTCAAATTCCAAAAATCAGGGCTGTACAAAGCGAAACAATTAACATTGGTTCTTACGGGTGAAATAACACCAAAATCAAAAAACTTAGGAAAAATCTGAAACCCCTCCCAAAAGTTAAGAATAATTTAGGCTCTTGGAAAAAAATCAACCCGGCCTTCAAATTCCAAAAATCAGGGCTGTACAAAGCGGAACAATTAACATTGGTTCTTACGGGTGAAATAACACCAAAATCAAAAAACCGTAGGAAAAATCTGAAACCCCTCCCAAAAGTTAAGAATAATTTTAGGCTCTTGGAAAAAAATCAACCCCGCCTTCAAATTCTAAAAATCAGGGCTGTACAAAGCGAAACAATTAACATTGGTTCTTACGGGTGAAATAACACCAAAATCAAAAAACCTTAGGAAAAATCTGAAACCCCTCCCAAAAGTTAAGAATAATTTTAGGCTCTTGGTAAAAAATCAACCCCGCCTTCAAATTCTAAAAATCAGGGCTGTACAAAGCGAAACAATTAACATTGGTTCTTACGGGTGAAATAACACCAAAATCAAAAAACCTTAGGAAAAATCTGAAACCCCTCCCAAAAGTTAAGAATAATTTAGGCTCTTGGAAAAAAATCATCCCAGCCTTCCAATTCCAAAATCAGGGCTGTACAAAGCGAAACAATTAACATTGTTCCTTACTGGTGAATAGGGTATGTTGTATTCCTAACGGGAATTTTCCATTTTTGGGTAGGAAAAAGAGAAGGCCAGAATTTTTTGTGGGTTTTAATAGAATTCTCTATAATGTGTGGAATATGAAGTTCAATTTTCAGAAGCTAAGTCGTTGTAGTTCAGGTGTTATAAGAACTCAAATATTGAATATCGAAAAAAAAGTGTGTGTGTTTCGATTAATATTCTATTTTTTTCAGTCAGAACGGTGCTAGCCCAAAATTATTTGAGATTGGCATATTGATATGTAATGTATGAGCAATTGCTAATAAATTCCCCATTTGAATTAGTAAAGTAGTTCAGAGATTATTTTGTGAGAAATGAAAAATTAATCGAAAGGCATGTTGTAGTTCTCACGAGAATTTCCCATTTTTTGGAAACGAAAGAGAGAAGCCCAAAATTATTTGTGGGTATAATACTATTCCCTATATTGTGTGGAATATGACGTTCAATTTTCGGAAACTAAGTCGTTGTAGTTCAGGTGTTATAAGAACTCAAATATTGAATATCGAAAAAAGTGGGTGTGTTTTGATTAATATTCTATTTTTTCAGTCAGAACGGTGCTAGCCCAAAATTATTTGAGGTTAGCATATTAATAGGTAATAAATGGGCAATTGCTAAGAAATTTCTCATTTGAATTAGTAAAGTATTTCAGAGATTATTTTGTGAGGAATGAAAAATTAATCGAAAGGTATGTTGTAGTTCTCACGAGAAGATTCCATTTTTTGGAAATGAAAGAGAGAAGCCCAAAATTATTTGTGAGTATAACCATATTTCTTATTATGTGTTGTATGTCACGCGCCTTTCCAAGGAGCCAAATCCTTGTAGTTCAGGTTTTATAACAACGGAAATATTAAATGTTGGAAAAGAATTAGGAAAGTTTTTAGTAATATTAATTTTTTCCAATAAGAACGGATCTAGCCCAAAATTATTTGAAATTGTGATATTAATAGGTAATGTATGAGCAATCGTTAATAAATTTCTCATTTAAATTAGTAAAGTATTTCAGCAATTTTTTGTGAGGAATGAAAAATTAGTAAAAAGGTATATTCTAGTTCTCACGAGAATTTTTCCATTTTTTTGGAAAAGAAAGAGAGAAGCCAAAATCATTTGTTAGTATATCTGTATTCCGTATCATGTGTTGTATATGGCCTTCAATTTCCAGGAGCCAAACCGTTGTAATTCAGGTGTTATAAGAACGCAAATGTTGAATATCGGAAAAAAATTGGGTGTGTTTTGATGAATATTCCAAATTTTTCCAATAAGAACGGTGCTAGCCCAAAATTATTTGAGATTGGCATCTTGATAGGTAATGTATGAACAATTGTGAATCAGTTCCTCATTTGAATTATTAAAGTATTTCAGAAATAATTTTGTGAGGAATGAAAAATTATTAAAAGTTATACTGTATTTCTCACGAGAATTTTCCACTTTTTGGAAAAGAAAGAGAAGCCCAAACTTATTTGTGGGTATAATCGTATTCCTTAATATGTATTGTATGTCACACTCCAATGCCATGAGCCATATCCTAGTACTTCCGGTTTTATAAGAACGGAAATGTCGAATATCGAAAAAAAAATATGGACTGGTTTTGACTAATATCCCTTTTTTAATACGAACTAATATAGCCCAAAATTATTTGAGATTTGAATATTATTAGCTAATTTATGTGCAATTGTTAATAAATTCTTTATTTGAATTGGTACAGAATTTTGGGGTTTACTTTTTCAGAAGTGGAAACGTGGTGAAATGTATATTGTAGTTCTCACGGGAATTTTTCTTTTCTTGGAGAAGAAATCGCGAAGTTCAAAATGATTCATGAGTATAGCCGTATTCTCTATCATGTGTTGTATATGGAACTTTATTGCCAGGAACGAAATCCTTGTAGTTCAGGTTTTATAAGATCGCAAATATTGGATAGCAAAAACAAAAGTTATTCTATTGATTATTATTCCTTTATTTTTCAATAAGAACGTTTCTAGCCCGAAATTATTTGAGATTAGCAAATTGAGAAGCAATGTATGTGCAAATGTAAATAAATTCTCTTTTTGAATTTTGAAGTATTTTGGAGTTTATTTTGTGAGGAATGAGAAATTGGTCAAGAAGTATATTGTAGATTTCACGAGAATTTTCCATTTTTTGGTAAACAAAGAGAGGAGCCTAAAATTTTTTCTGAGTACAGCCGTAATCCTTATCATGTATTTGAAAATGACATTATCAAACGCGAAATACCTGTAGTTAAGGTAACACAAATATTGAATATCGGAAAAAAGTTGGGACTGTTTTGATTAATATTCCTTTCATTTTCAATAAGAACGAATCTAGTCCAAAATTATTTGAAGTTGACATATTGATGGCCAATGTATGAGCAATTCTAAATAAATTCCTCTTCTGAATTAGTACAGTATTTTGGAGTTTATTTAGTGATAAACCAAAATATGATCAAAATTTATATAATAGTTTTTACACTAATTTTCCAATCTTTTTAAAACAAAGTGAGTAGTCCAAAATTATTAGAGAGTACAGCCGTATTCCCTATTATGTGTTGTATATGACATTAAATTGCCCGGAACGAAATCCTTGTAGTTTAGGTTTTATAACAACACAAATATTGAATTTTGCAGGAAAATAGGGTGTTTTGATTAATATTCAATTCTTTTCAAAAAGAATGCATCTACCCCAAAATGATATGCGTGTCGCGATTTTTTGCCATAATGTGCATGTTATTTGTAGAACATTGAATTGATTGAAGCGAAATACCTGTAGTTTAGTTTTGAAAAAACCCAACAAATATTTGAGATCGGTAAGTATTTCGGACAGTTTTTTTTTACTTTGCTTTTCTTTTTCATGAAAAACATGGCAATGCCCAAATTATTTCAAGATCGCATCTTATTTGTTGGTATGTGTTCAATTGTTAGTAAATTCCATATTTACATTTGTTAGTTAAGTTTGTTTTCTTTTTTTTTTTTTTTTGGACGAATGAAAGATTGAGAAAAAATGTAGTTTGCCTTTTATACTAGGCATTATTCTTTTCCCATTTTTGGATTTCTCTATTATTGATTGTGATTTTAGAATTGTAGATGTATAGTTAAATAACTATTTTATCTTTTAATTCGTCGCTGCTTTTTGGAGAGAATTTTTCTTGTATGAAATATTTAATAAGTCCATATTGGATATTTACATAGGAATGAATTAAAGTAATTATTTCAAGGCTTGATATTGATCCTGTCCGAATAAATGGTAAAACTCTCAACAAATACATTTTTTTTCTTTTTTAATGTTGGAAATACACGTGTACGGTATAATTCTCCCAAAATATATGTGAAGTTTCTCCGGATTTCCTAGTTTTGAGATAGTGAGATTCTAGCTTCTCCATCCTCGTTTTTGCTAAGTTGATTTCGGGGTGTTTTTTGATGACACTAAAGAACCCAAAATTATGGCCCAAGATTTTTTGAGTTGAGTTGCTATTGGGATGGTTTTAAATATTTGTTATTGTACGTAGGGGTGAGTTTCGAAATTTTGAAAAGGAACAAAAATTTCGCACGTTTACGACCACACAAATATTTTCGAATTTTCAGTACGGGTGGGTGTTCAATTAACAACCCACAATTTTTAACCTTAATTTCGGAGATTGTAGGGTACCAAAATAATGTTTCTGGTGTCACTGAAGAGCCCAAAAATATCCCGAACTTATGGTGGGAGAAATTTTGAAATTTGAGAATTAGGAGTGGTTTTGATTTTTTGTTTTCGTATTTAGGGGTGTGTTTCGAAATTATGAAAAGTGGCCCCCAGAAGCCCAAAATTCACTTGTTTTGACCGTGCAAAAAAAAATTGAATTTTAAGTAAGTGGGGGTGCTAGCTTTACCGGCCAAAATTTGAAATCGGAATTTCAAGGTGTTGGGAGGTAGCCCAAAATTTTTAGAAGGGGGCTGAAATTAGCCCAAAATTAGCCCAAAATTATGGCGCAAGCATTTTTGAGTTTTGAGAAAGTGGTATTTACCGACGTAGTGGCGCCTGCTATTACAAGCACACCGTCCAGACCTGGTCCCTGCCGAATACCGCCGTGTGTGTAAATAAATAAAACTGTGCCCGGCGGGGGCCGCCTCAGCCGCGGGCATCGTCTGGCGTAGGCCAATCCGCACCTAAAAACTCCCGCGCCACCACCCGGAGCCCCTCGATGCCCCTACACCCTGTCAAAGAAGATGGTGCAGTGATGGAGCAGTTAAAATGTAAATAGTGTAAATAGTAACCAGTGCACAACAAGGACGTGACAGTGACACCTGTGCTTAGTGTCAGGTCATTTCAGGATAAGAGAATTTCGAAGATAAAAGCAATAAGGACGCGACAAAGTCGCTTATGAAGTAATTGTAATTAGATGTAGGTTGTTGAAGTAATGATAGTGTAAATAAAACAAAACAGGTGCGTCAGTTACAGAAGAGAGGAAAATCCTCAGACTATTATAAATAACGCAAGAGAGGTCAAAGCAATCTTGAACTCTCCAACCATCCAATATATACATGCTATGTAGTGCAAAACTACCACCATGTATAAAAATTGTTCTGTCGACAATAAACCCTACTTAAATACAGAGTAATATACGTAGTATAGGGAAAGTTATATAATGCTGCGGGAAAAATGGCGAATTTTCGCCAGCAAAAAAAAAATTAGTTGTCTGGTCGTGATGACGAAAAACTGGATAAATTCAGTTGCTAAATTAAGAAAAAAAATCCCTTAACACGTGGTGTAGCCAGAACCCGTTTTTTGTTGGTCCTTGATTCCCAAAAACCAACTGAAAGGAAAACGTCCATCCGTCCGTCCGTCAACACTGCTAGCACCTAAACCGTACGTACGATTTCTGCCAAAATGGATATTCCCCGCACGATCTGGTTTGAGTGAAAGCTTTGAGATTTGGAAAAAGATTCTATAAAATTTTGGGGTACTTTACATGAAGCTCCCCGGATGTTTTTAAACTTTTCTCAAAAACTGCTCCAAATTTTTCTTTAAATTTCTTGTAAGAACAGAGTAAAATGCACATATTATGGTGACATAGGTACGATGTTCACGGTAAACTCTAAATTTTCGAAAATTGCAAAATTTTGAATTTTATTCAACGTCTTCCTCCAACTACAAAATTGCAGATGGAGATTTTTCCTTCAAATGTACTTTTTTCTTCATAGTGAGTTCTTTCATAGTGAGTTGTGTTTATTCGCACGTAAGAACCAATGTTAATTGTTTCGCTTTGTACAGCCCTAAATTTTGGAATTTGAAGGCGGGGATAATTTTTTTCCAAGAGCCTAAAATTATTCTTAACTTTTGGGAGGGGTTTCAGATTTTTCCTAAGGTTTTTGATTTTGGTGTTATGTCACCCGTAAGAACCAATGTTAATTGTTCCGCTTTGTACAGCCCTGAGTTTTGGAATTTGAAGGCGGGATTGATTTTTTTCAAGAGCCTAAAATTATTCTTAACTTTTCGAAGGGGTTTCAGATTTTTCCTAAGGTTTTTTGATTTTGGTGTTATTTCACCCGTAAGAACCAATGTTAATTGTTCCGCTTTGTACAGCCCTGAGTTTTGGAATTTGAAGGCGGGATTGATTTTCTTCCAAGAGCCTAAAATTATTCTTAACTTTTGGGAGGGGTTTCAGATTTTTCCTACGGTTTTTTGATTTTGGTGTTATTTCACCCGTAAGAACCAATGTTAATTGTTTCGCTTTGTACAGCCCTGATTTTTGGAATTTGAAGGCTGGGATGATTTTTTTCCAAGAGCCTAAAATTATTCTTAACTCTTGGGAGGGGTTTCAGATTTTTCCTAAGGTTTTTTGATTTTGGTGTTATTTCACCCGTAAGAACCAATGTTAATTGTTTCGCGCTGTACATCCCTGATTTTTAGAATTTGAAGGCGGGGTTGATTTTTTTCCAAGAGCCTAAAATTATTCTTAACTTTTGGGAGGGGTTTCAGATTTTTCCTAAGGTTTTTTGATTTTGGTGTAATTTCACCCGTAAGAACCAATGTTAATTGTTTCGCTTTGTACAGCCCTGAATTTTGGAATTTGAAGGCGAGGATGATTTTTTTCCAAGAGCCTAAAATTATTCTTAACTTTTGGGAGGGGTTTCAGATTTTTCCTAAGTTTTTTTGATTTTGGTGTTATTTCACCCGTAAGAACCAATGTTAAGTGTTTCGCTTTGTACAGCCCTGAATTTTGGAATTTGGAGGCGGGGATGATTTTTTTCCAAGAGCCTAAAATTATTCTTAACTTTTGGGAGGGGTTTCAGATTTTTCCTAAGGTTTTTTGATTTTGGTGTTATTTCACCCATAAGAACCAATGTTAATTGTTTCGATTTGTACAGCCCTGATTTTTGGAATTTGAAGGCGGGGATAATTTTTTTCCAAGAGCCTAAAATTATTCTTAACTTTGGGAGGGGTTTCAGATTTTTCCTAAGGTTTTTCGATTTTGATGTTTATTCGCCCATAAGAACCAATGTTAATTGTTTCGCTTTGTACAGCCCTGAATTTTGGAATTTGAAGGCGGGGATAATTTTTTTTCAAGAGCCTAAAATTATTCTTAAATTTTGGGATGGGTTTCAGATTTTACAATTGATTTTGAGATAGATTCTGGGTGGGCGCTGCTAGCTTTAGACTAAAGCTAGCAGCGCCCACGATTTTCGGAAATCTAGAGGAGCCTAAAATTCGGGAATAGAGCATTTAATTAGCCTAAAATTAGCCTAAAATTTTGTATATAGTTTGGTTGAGATTGGTTTCTGGGCGCTGCTAGCTTTAGATGGCTGCGAGAGCCGCGAGGCGAGGTGAGGCGATGCGAGAGACGGGGAGAGAGACGAGCGAGCGCTGGCGCGAGCTGTGGCATAACGTGCGGCGCGGGGCGCGTGGCTGACGCCCTGCCCCGCGGCCACGCGCCTCTCATTAGCGCCCGGTCATTTGCGCCCAGCGCCCCTGGCGGCGCGCGGCCCAACCGGCTCGCGCGCCTGCGCACTGCCCCGCCGCCAGCCCACGCGACCGGGCGCACGTGCGCAGCACGCGCCACAGGCCGCCAGGAGCTCTCTTGAAGGCGTTTTTGACGCCCAAATACTTTTCTTCACCGCGAATAAATACTGTGGTTTCTTTTTTATTTGAGCTCCGTGGGGAACTGGAAAAAAATGAATTATTTCAAAATTGTCAATTAAAGACATTTTAATAGCAATACTTACTTACCTAAAATTCTAATAAAGCCTTTAGAGATTGGAAAATTGTTGTACTTACAATATTAATTGTAATATATAATAGAATTTTTGTATGAAATACAATTAAAATTGTTTAAATGTAATTTTCGAGAAATTGTAACAGTCTTTGAAGTTTTCATTTATTTAATATTTTGTTATATTCTTCAAAAAGTAGAAAATTTTTGCTTCGAATTAGTCGAAACTTTTGACCGTCTGAAAGGTCAGTAGCAACACCGTTCCCTCCACCGTTCCCACGTTTGACCCGACAGTGGCGGATTTTCGAAGCAAGTTACAATTGCATGTGGAATTCAGCCCATCAGGAGGAGAATTCAAGTTACCGGCTGCACTCATCAAGAGTATTCTGAGTATTTTCCGACTAATTCCAGAGGAATGGCGAATCAATATCCTAACAAACGGCCTATATTCCCCGTGCGAAATTTCTTTCCTCTATCTTGTCCCCTCCTCTCTCCATACCCATACACACTTACATGCACAACTCTACAACACCTGAAGGCAAATCAGTAGGGAGCTTACAGCTTCTCGAAGATCATCTGCAATACTCAGACCGTCATGTAAAAAAACACGGCGGCTGTATGAGTTGCGTGAGCTTTGCTCACCAAGGTAGCACATGCGGGAAAGTTGAATGTATTCATTACTGCATAACATTATAATTTACCCTTGATAATATAATTATATTACAGGAATGAAAATAAGTGAATTTAATTGCGAAGTTACTTACGAAGTCAGTACACTTACAGAAAAAGTGTAGATCAGATGGTGCAATCTAAAAATAACAGCACTGATTGTCTTTTAAAGGAAATAAACTTACGGACATAGCGAAAAGAATGCAAAATTGAAGCAAACTTGCGAATGTTGTGAATACTTAAATGAAGGTCTAAGGCTT
>JAHLJT010009355.1:82623188-82654932 GCA_031308135.1 Acheta domesticus
CCACGTCGATCGTGCATTGTTCGCTTGCCACGCTAAAAGCAAGTGGCTGGTGTGATGTGAATACATGCTCAATTGAATAATTACTTGCATGAAGACTTATACTGCGATTTTTGTAGGAAGAGCTCTCAAGGCCACTCAAATCCCATCTTCGCGATGGAATATGTCACGGCATTTCGTGTCATTCACAGTCGTTCCGCTAGATTTCGCACGATCGCGACCGTATGAAGCAGTGCTTGCGATCATGCGACTTCTACCGGCAAGACCGAGAAAAGACGCCAAATGCCGTGACATATTCCATCGCGAAGATGGGATTTGAGTGGCCTTGAGAGCTCTTCCTACAAAAATCGCAGTATACTGTTATAAGCACAAACGTTGAACACAGTACATTGCGCAGTGCGGGAAACGGTAATTACTGATCACTATTATGATAAGTATTTCTGCACCACGCGCACAAATGTTCACTTGAAACGTAAATGTTTCGAGATAGGGCAATTAGTTCATCGTACTATACACTGAACTATTGGAACAATGTTAACGTGATCTTACACACGCGTATACATAATACATTGCGATGTGAAGATGTTGCAATATGAGTGCGAGCTCCGCGTGGCATCGAGTGGTCGCGGCCGGTGATTCATCTCGACTGAGCGCTGACGTTGCGTCGAAACCAACGCGATCTGCTGACTGGGCCCACTTTTTGGCACTAACCAATCAGCGTGCGCATAATATATGATTACAAGATTGAAAGTGAGCTATCTTTGATTTGTTGATTAAGCAAATCATATGAAAACATCTAGAGTTTTAAATGCTAAAAATTAGAATATGTTTTATATAGCTAACTTTGTAGGTTCACTGAATTGTATGTGCAAGGCTCGCATTGTCGTAGGCGATTCTCGGAAAGGCGGTGAGCCTCTGGTCTCAGGCGGCAGAGGTTTTTCTCGGAATCGGGAGTCGATATGGCGAACGTATTTTACAGTTAAATAAAATACACAATGAAATGGTTGAACAAGTAGCTTAATCATATGCGATGGGCGTATATAAACAAATGGTAAATAACTTGCTTTTAGCTCTGAAGAAGGCCACAGCAAGAGGGCCGATACGTCAGATCCATCGACTCAGACGCGGATAAGTGAAAACTGGATAAGTGAGAAAACTCTATAAGTGAGAGTAATAGCCAGGACCCGTCATTTTAAGCTCCCAAAACCTCTATTAGCGAGAAACAGAAACCTCTGTAAGAGAGAGTCGTTTTTCCCTCATAGACCTCCGTAAGTGAGACTGCTACTTATCTATACCTCTATAAGCGACAGTCGAGCTTTATTTACAAATTTAACATGTGCTATTTTATGACTCATTCTTAACTTTCGTGGAACTTCCTACCATTGTTTTTGTATTCTCGTCAATATTGTTCCTATTCTATTTCGTGGAACTAAATAACTTTATTGTTGTTATTTTATCGCATTCTTTTCAAATGGACACGTGTGCCTGTGTACCGTTCTGTTTGTCAGACTTACTCAGTTTATAGTTTTCAATTGCGAAGGAAAGTTCTGTTCTGCATCATGTCAAAACGGAAAATTAAAGTACTGTCATTAAGTGATAAACTTAAAATAGTGAATGCGTTTGAATCCGGAAAATCGCGAAATGAAATTCAGAGGGAGTTTAATTTACCAGAATCCACCTATTATAAAATTATTAAATCAAAAGACTCTATAAAGTCTGAGTGCTCTGATGGACATGGAAATATTAAGAGGACTAGAGTTTCTGAATTTCCCAATACAGTCAAACCTGGATAAGCGAGAGTTCAAGGGAGCACAATCTCATTCTCGCTTATAGAGGTTTCTCACTAACCCGAGTTTCTCGCTAATGCAGGTACATGGGTAGCGTTTCTCTCTTATATGGGTACGCAGCAATAACAAGTCACGGCAAGTACGAATGTAGTAAATATTTATTATGATAAAATTATGTGCATGACATGCACAACATATATTATGTACATAAGTATATATTTTTAAATGCTTACGAAAACAAAACAAAAATTCATGTACTACTATGTAATTTTATTTTATTTAGAACTTATTTGCACTCAAAAAAATCCGTCAATTTCGTTTGGGTTTCTGTTTTTGTATTTTGAATGTTTTTCTCTAACTCATAAATTTTGTCAAATATTGCTTGATCAACAACCGCCGCGTATTCAAAGTACTGATGCACCGTCTCCAACGCATTCAAAGCTAGCTTCATTGGAATGATCTTTATTTCTGTTTCCGGAATCTGTGCCTCGTCTTCACTGTCATTTCCAGCAATACAGGTGTTCACACAATTCTTAACGATATCGTCGTCGGTTAGTTCTCCAGCGGTAGTTACGTCGTCGTCAATTTGAACGAAATCGTCGAAGCTCGGCATTAACATATTGGATTCGTGAGACACAAGCTTAGTCCATTCCTCGTTGCTAGGTCCAATTTCAGCATCATTTTCCTCTGGCAGGCCTTGTTCATCTGTACTTTTCCAAAACCCAGCTTTCTTGAAGCAGTTTTTGACAGTAACGTCACTGACTAAGTACCATGCTTTTCTAGCAAATTTCATAGCTAGAAGTACGTTAATGTCAGGGCTACTGTTTTCTTCCAGACTCGTAAGAATATGTTTAACGACTTCTCTGCGATAAAAGCGTTTAAAAGTGTGAATGATGCCTTGATCTAATGGTTGGAGTTTACTAGTGGTGTTAGCAGGTAAAAACATTACTTTTACGTTTGCAAGTGTTGGTAAGTCCGTATGGGCAGCACAGTTGTCAATGAATAGCAGAATTTTTTTTCGGTTTATCTTCATTTGTTTGTCAACTTTTTTCAACCAATCTTTAAATAATATCTTGGTCATCCAAGCCTTTGTATTATTGGCATAATCAACGGGTAGAGTCTTGACACCTTTAAAACATCTAGGTCGCTTTGATTTCCCGATGATGAGAAGTGGGAGTTTGTCCGTACCACTCATGTTTACACACTGGAGAAGTGTAAGGCGTTCCTTGCTTTGTTTTCCTCCATGGCATTTTTCGCCTTTAAACGTAAATGTTTTATCCGGAAGGCACTTAAAAAACAAAGCAGTTTCATCCGCGTTGTAAATATCGTCTGGTTCATACCCTTCTAAAAGATTTGGCAGATCTTCAGTCCACTGGTTGCACACACCTTGGTCCACAGATTTACTTTCTCCAGCTGCTTTTTTGAAAGCTATGTCATGACGCCTTTTAAAACCCTCTAACCAGCCGTTGCTAGCAGAAAAGTTCTGGATTCCCAGTTTTGTAGCAAACTCTTTTGATTTTTCTTTCAACAAAGGTCCATCTATGGGGATATTCTTATCGAGAGTTTGTTTTATCCATTCCAAAAGGCACTTTTCGATATTGGGAAATTCAGAAACTCTAGTCCTCTTAATATTTCCATGTCCATCAGAGCACTCAGACTTTATAGAGTCTTTTGATTTAATAATTTTATAATAGGTGGATTCTGGTAAATTAAACTCCCTCTGAATTTCATTTCGCGATTTTCCGGATTCAAACGCATTCACTATTTTAAGTTTATCACTTAATGACAGTACTTTAATTTTCCGTTTTGACATGATGCAGAACAGAACTTTCCTTCGCAGTTGAAAACTATAAACTGAGTAAGTCTGACAAACAGGACGGTACACAGGCACACGTGTCCATTTGAAAAGAATGCGATAAAATAACAACAATAAAGTTATTTAGTTCCACGAAATAGAATAGGAACAATATTGACGAGAATACAAAAACAATGGTAGGAAGTTCCACGAAAGTTAAGAATGAGTCATAAAATAGCACATGTTAAATTTGTAAATAAAGCTCGACTGTCGCTTATAGAGGTATAGATAAGTAGCAGTCTCACTTACGGAGGTCTATGAGGGAAAAACGACTCTCTCTTACAGAGGTTTCTGTTTCTCGCTAATAGAGGTTTTGGGAGCTTAAAATGACTGGTCCTGGCTATTACTCTCACTTATAGAGTTTTCTCACTTATCCAGTTTTCACTTATCCAGGTTTGACTGTAGTTTGCTTTTTCGAACAAGATGGGCCACCAAACTTCCGTCTATAGAAGAAAAGGACCAAAGAAGAAACAGTTAAGCTATTGGGGCTGTGGCAATTCACTTCTGGAGCAGTAAACCGTGGCATTTTTGCGGAAAAGTAGCCATGTGGGCCACCGAAGAATAAGCTTTCGAAATGAGAAGAACCTGCCCAACAGGGCTAATGTGTTAAAAACTTGTCGTTAAAGCCAGGTTTGGACGTCGTGTACTAATTGATAAATTGTTTTAGTGTTCATTTATTGCGAAACTTCGTAGAACATACATCATCTCAAACGAACTAACCACTCCCCTACTCTAATAAATGGCGCAATTTTTGCGCGAATTAGAGGCAAATTTTTAAATATTTTTTAAACATGTTTTTTTCTGGAATCGGCAACAATTTTTTTTTCAATCTTCTCGTATCTATCAAAGGACGGTAAACAATTGGCGCTAGTCTCATATCCGGCAAACTCTCTGCATTTCCATAAATTGCAAAATTTTAACATTTAAAAATGATATTGAAGAAAGAAATATAAGAGATTTTCTTTTAAACAAAAAATATACTAGAACATCAGCGCTTGAAAAGAGGTCATGCAAATTTTTTTGAAAAAAGAGTAGTTTTTCATAATTTGGGGGTGGAATTAATGCAATTTATAAAAAAAAATTCTCAAAAAACGCTTCAAATTTTTTCTTAAAATGTTTTCAACGGATAAAACAAGAAACGCCTAAAAGAATGGCGCAGGTCTCATTTTCGTTGAATTTCTGAATTTCCAAAAATTGCAAATTAGAAATAATGCGAGAACGTATTTGCTTCACCACTAATGTTATAATTCTTATTGAAACCTTTATATCAGTTTTGTAAATTTTGACTTTATCTAATCAATGTAATAAATTAATAGTAATTACTGTAATAAAAATATAGAAATAGCTTAAACAATCGTAAATTAGTATCTTCCCTTTTCTTGCACTTATTGAATCAAAGGATACATCCTGATAACTATTTTGAAGGACTTGTTTTGTTCTTTCAAAGCGAAGCCAACGGTTCTAATAATAGGAGACCAAATTGAGTCGTCGCGATGACCTCTCGTTTGGAAAGGCTCGCAGCCGGGCAGCGATGGCTACAGAACGAAACCCGATACGCGGCGCGGCAGCACTGCTGTCGCGTGGGACAATTTGGGCGTGCGTGATGTCATTTAGTCCTCGGATAAACAGCTTCGTCTGGTCGCCAGTTGCATCCTCGGGTTTCAACCCCAAGCCGCCCGGACCAAACTCGATCGTCAATCCTCACTATTGTCAGTGAAGCGCAGTCCTCTCACTTTTCATTCAGATGCCGCAGTAGGGTTCGCCAGCGTAGGAGTTTTTACTTTCTCGTCTTGCTACTACTTACGTAGTGAAACAATCTTAATGCCGTTACAAAACCGGCGATTATTCTTTAGAAACCTCGATTTGTGAGGCCCTAATATCGAAAAAGTGGATAAACCTTGTTCCGATATATAGTAAATTATGAGTGTCAGTGAAATGAAATCGAGACAGGCAAAAAAGTAAGTAACCTGTTTATTATTTCAAAAGTAATCGCCTTAACTATTTATACATTTATTCCATCGTGAAAATAAGTTAGTCAGAGTCTCCAGAGAAACAGTTTGCAATTGTCTATAGAATAATGATTGTACCCAGGCGTGCATCTCTTCGTCCGAAACAATTCGATGGGACAGGAAACGGTATTCTTAAACGTGATATCAGGAGCTGCAGTTATATCGACATTGTTTGTTTAACCTCTCCTCCACCGTCAGGCTGTGGGGAAACCCACTAAGAACAGATACTTCAGGCTGTGGGTCAAGATGGCGTGAGTGGTACCGTGACTGATGATTAGACATCGGATATTTAGGCAATAAAAATCGCCTTTTAGGTGCCTAAAAAGGCACTGAAAATGTCAAGAATGAGGAGAAAAAAGGCACTGTCATAAATTACATTCACAATAAAATTAAAAATTATTTGTCAAACTCCTTACATATTTGCAACTCTTCTACATTTTATTCTTAATAGTTTCTATTGCTATATATTACCAGTAACTTTTCAAGGATTGCAATTTCAAATCTGCAACGATTGGGAGACAAAATCCATTTGAATATAAAGAAGGATTTCTGAAAATCTACTGATGTGTCTGGCATATATTTTAGAAGTCCTACATTAGCAACACTGAATGAAACAATGAAACTTTCTGGGAATTTATATTTATTTCGACTCAAAAGGTGCTCTCGATGTATTGTCAATCGACCATTTTCTCAGAACATGACTAGTATTTATGAAATAGGGAAATGGGGAAAAATATGTTGGTATAATTTCAGGAATTCTCTCATATTTCAAAATACAAATACGTGAATTGAAGGTTTTGTAATGAATGGACAGGTTGAACCATGGCCATGAATTTCTGATATATTAGCATTTTATATAAAATTAATACATAAAAGGCAAAAATCTGCAATAATTCTAAAGAAAAGTCTTTTATGCAAATAAAAAGCATTTATGTTAAAATAAGCATTATAAAACTTTGTCATATGTCATCATTTGTCATGATTCGTGCACATGTATTATCAGCCTTTAAATAAGTTCGCTAGGAAAAAATAGGCATTTTTCTAAACATCCTATGTCTACTAATGATCGACATAAGCCGAATGTCTTCTGTAGTCCGCCGTTGGTCATTCTAGCTATAGAGCTAGTGTCAAAAATTCTGCCACCGTCAGGACTCGCACCCAAGAACCTCCCGGTGAGAGGCACGACAGTGACATCAGTTGATGCCCTGAGCTGCTCATTAAACAGATTTTACAATCAGTAAATGAAACACTGCATGGAATAACTTTCCTAGTCACCGCCACCAAATTAGAAGAATTATTTTTGATAATGAAGCTCCTTCAGTACAAACAAGAAAAGAAAAAAAACTTACTCTCGCAAGGGCATTACTCCCCATAGAACATAGCCGTCGAACCCACTCACATCTGTTCAAGAAAGAATCTCCATCATTTTGTCCATCTTGAAACATCCCTGTAACTATTCAACATATTTTAATAAATTGCTTAGAGTATTCAGACTCATGTATTACACATTCATTTTCAAACCGTCTCCCCAAATTACTCACTGAAACATCTCAAGTACATAATATTTTCAGATTTCTAAAAGATGTAAATTTATTTAATTTATTTAATTAAAATTATCTAAAGAATTGTATATATGGTTACTAATGACCTTGCAGTTCTTGCGACCTAAAAAAATAATAAAGCTTATTCTAAAAGAAAACATCAGTAAAAGTCTCCGTGAGCCACCTGAGCCGCTCACCTTCACTGAGGATGTCTTAAGGCGGCTCTACACATACGTTATTCGGCAAACATGGTGCAACCGCTCGCCGAGTCCCGAGTAGTGTGCATGTGTTGCAATTGCTATTTGCCGAGTGACGAACATTCGGCGTTCGCCCTACCCACCGCGTGTCGGTCTTTTGGACATATCAAAAGAAGCGAACATTAGCCGAACCCATCAACTGGTGCGGATTGGGCGAGCAGTAGCACGCTCCTGGGCGAATGCACCCTGAACCCAATCCCCGTCCCTGTACGGGGGGAGGGTTCACTAAAATGAAGCAAGACAACCCACAACAATACACCAGCGTGAAAAGTCTCGAAACGAGACAGACACAGCTAAAGCCATCCCACAGGTGCTCTGCTCTGCTCTGCTGGGCGAATGCCGAATGTGTGGAGCGGCCTTTAGGTCTTAAACGCGGCGCGGAGGTCGGGCGTACACGCGCAGCGGCGCTCCGCCGGTGGCTGGTCCAGGGGCGGGGGTGGGGGCGGGGGCGGGGCGGTCGCGCGCCGCGGCGCTTCGTGCGTGGGAGGTGACGTCGGCGGCGGCGGCAGCGGCGGCTTCGGTTTCACGGCCCGCGACGAGGCGCCGCGCCGGGCGACTTGGCGCTTGCCGCCCTCCCACGCCCCCCGGCACCGCTCACGTCACTGGCGAGACTCCCTGCCCTGCGCCCCGAGAGGAGAAGCTCCGGGAGACACCACACACCCCGGGAGGCTGCTTGTGCTCGCCACTTCTTTGTTTTTGTTGGCCTCCTTTTCTTTCTTTCTCTATCCGCTGTGGGTCGCATGGATATCAGATTGAGTCTTTTCTTGTCTCATTCGTGTTCCATAGTTTTGTGTTATTTTGTTTTACTCTTCGTTTTTCATTTTCGTATACTCTTTTTGATTTGTTTTCTTTCTTTTTGTTATTTCGATTTAGGTGTATTTCACATTTTCTACTTTTTACGGACCTCTCTCTCTCTCTCTCTCTCACACACACACACACACACACACACACACACTATTTATATTTGTCATTCTCTTACCTATACTTTTTCTATATTTACTTTGTACATTTCCTCCTGTTTTGCTTCTTTTTCTCTTTTTCGTCTTCTCTTTCCTTTTAGGTTCGTCATCCCTTTGTCTTTTATTATTTTACATGTTTGATTTGTATTACTATTAATTATTTATAATGTATTTATCACTTCAATGTATTTATTATTTTCATTTCTTATTCTTTTCTTCTTGACTTCTATATCTCATTTATTTCCCAATTCTATGAATATTTTAATGTATTGATGCTCTGATCGTTCCTTTGCTACCAGAATATTTTTGAAAAATTGTCGCAAAATGCAAACACAGTGAGATATTGCGGCAAGCACTTTTGAAAATACCAAAAAATAAGTAACAGTAATTCGATCATAATGCCATGATTATTAAATAAAATAGCAATTTAACATATTAAATATTGTGTTACAAATTGCTTACTAACCATGACAAAAAATAGTTGAAAATTATGTCATAAATAAAACGTTTCACTATCAGACTTCTTGTAATATTGCTGAAAAAATAAAATGTAAACTTTGTTTCTTGGCATTTTACCTTGTGTTTGTATTCCATGTGGCCATGAGTCAGCCAACCGTGCAGTACAAAGGCAGAATATTTCGGCAAATTGACGATCATTCTATTTCACGGAAGTTCGTGTTCGTGGTTCGTTAAAACTAAACCTGTTACTACGACTTAAAATTACTGCTATAGTCAATTAAGCATTAAACGTAGATTAATAATAATATATTGTTTTTTAAGATTTAAAAATTGACTATTACAGTAATCTGAAGTCATACGTGAATTTTTATGCTTTAAATCTTTATACATACTACCCCACGGTGAAAATTGTGTTAATAATTACAAGAAAAAAATACAAAAAAAACTTCATATTCATAAAATATATAAAATTATTTCGTACAAATCTTCGTTTCACTATTTACGCTACCGCTCGCGTGGTGAGCTCGTAGCGCGCCAATCGGGAAGAGGGGAAACTTTTGCTAATATGGGGGAGCGGATACCGTCGCGGCGTTCAGTCCCAGCAGCGGGCGCCGCTTTGACAAACAGCCCGCCGGCCGCCCTGGAGACCGCGTGGCGCGCGATTTAATGACACTTCCGCGTAAATTCACCGGAGGGAGCGCGACGCGGCGTGGGTGGGAAGGGCGCTCGCAGCGCCGCGGAGCGGCGGTCGCGCGCGTTACGAATGGGCGCATCTATATCGCAGCGCCAATGGCCCCGCGGAGCTCCCTGACGGCTTTGGTTCGACGCTCGGCGCTCGCACCTGGCGCTGCGAGGCAGACAGGCGTGAGCGGATGAAGGCAGGGGGAGAGGATTGCTGAGAATATGAGGAAGAGGGCAGCTTGCCACGATCGCTCACGGACATGGAGCCCCGACCCTGTGAGTGATTGAATGAATGAATAGGTATTGATTCCTAGAACGTGAACAGCAGAAATGACAGGTCAATGGAACATGAAATCTGGTACCCATATGTGCCCCTCTCTAGGTGTCTCCTCCACTGGTTTTCCCTTTCCAGGTGTCTCTCCATTGGGGCACCATACCATTTGGGATAAGTTCAAAGCTCTCGTCTGTTCTCGCGATGTATGTGTTTGATACGGGTAAAAACATAAAAGGTATCTAAGTATATGTATAAGTATGTGTGTGTAAGGAGAGACGTGGAGGCATAGAAAAAGGAGAAAATCTCAGTTCGTAGTCCTCTTGATATGGTACTTCTCCCGCATTCGCCTGGTCGAAGAAATCACGGGACACTACCGATCAGAGCAGCCGGTCGCTATAATTCTCTGAATTTTCTAGCGGTTGAATTCGACCCAGCAACTTAGCTAGTATCAAAAATCTTCCACACACCACCCGGTGAATTACTGCTGAGATATCAACAATGCGGGCTTTTAGCTAAACGATGCGAATGAATGCTATTTTAGATATTACGATGAATTATTGTTCGCTCAGTCAAACGGCAGTTGCGCGGATACGAAATACGTATTGCAGGAAATACGATACCTTACACACACACACAATACGTCCTAAGATTCGTCCCATAAGTAAATTGCGAATTTGGAAAAATGGCGAATGCATGATACTGTCTTGAGAAATGACCATTTAAAGGCAGGTATTTCCCTCCAGCACTTTGTAGCAATCCCGTGAACCTCTAAATGAAAAACCGTATACTTCTGATACAATCAAGTGAGGAACCCACATCGACTTCCATTTACACCCAATGAAAATAAAAGGTATCATAGCTGAGTTTCTTGAAAGTGTCCGATTTCCTTTCACCATCATAGCGCTTTCTCTCAGAATACGTACGAAAATGTTCGCCTAGAAAAAAAATGGCTAATTACAAAAGCGAACGAAATATGCCGACGTGAAGATCAGTGGTAGAAAATCTATATTTGTAGCCACACGTGTGGAAGTTGGAAAATTCTGTGAATGCACACAGTCCTGCAAAAATATAGAATCGTTCTACTTCAGCATATCATTCTTTAATTACTATTAATTTTCAACTCAATTTCGTCCAGTTTTCTAAAATAGTAATAATCGTTAAGATTATCTTATTTGAATTTATAAAATTAATAATATTTTAAAACTTAAAACTAAACGATCAAAAATACACGAATCATTTTCTGTAAGAAAAATGTGATAGTTTAGTTAAATTAGAGTTAGTAAATGTGATTTTATAGATTTTCTATAAAACAGCTTTTTTATTATCGTGCAATATTATTATTTTAGTTATTGTTAAGATGTTTAACATGTAATAAAAGTCAATATAATGTTTTATTTCGTGTCTAGAGTTGTTGACATGTTCTTAAAGAATTTCCCCCTTTAATTTTGCTATGAAACTGTTTTCATGTAGTTAATACAAAATGCCAGCTTTGACCCAGATATTTACTTTTACAAGCTTATATTAATACTGCGTTTCTGTCACACAAGGCATTGAATGAAAATCTTTCCATTATCTTGTGGCTGACAGCGTTCTTCTTGTTCTCAATCAGTGCTCAGATACCAACAATGCGGACTTTTAGCTAAACGATGCGAATGAATACTATTTATAGATATTACGATGAATTATTGTAATCTTGTTCTCAATCTGCCTTTAAATGTTTAGACAAGTTTAGACCTGGACGTTTAGACAAGTTCTTACACAAATTTTGCGGAACAAATCCCAGAGCTCCGGTAACTATCGCGACGACCTGTGCTTTTACGCCCCACATGCGGCTGATCACGATTTCCAAACTCTTGTATTTAAGACGTTTCTCTGCCTCTTGGTTACAACATTTTGATCACAAGGCACAGTATCTACAAGTAGACACAATTTTTACTCCAAATTCCGGATAACAATATCCAGTTTGTTTGCCGCTATCGTGCAATCCGTTTGAATTTGTTAGTCGTACAATATCGTACACAGTTTAACAGATGTCACCGGTATTGGTGAGTGTACAACTTGGGGCATGTGTTTGGAACTTCGAGAGTGGTACAGATCTGCCAGTGGAGGTAAATATACATCCTGTCGTGTCTTTTCAGTATTCGGTCTTTGCTAGAATTGGATAAGCTGAGACGATATGATCAATGGTTTCTACATGTTCCAGGCAAATGCGGCATTTATCATCTAGGGGAAATTTTGAGAACTTCTTTATCATAATGTCGTGGTCTCAACATCTCATCTTGAGCAGCTATTAGAACTGCTTCCGATTCTGGCTTCATTCTTCCCCTTTTATCCTCATAAATGATTGATCTTTATTGATCTGTGCACTGCACATTCGTTTCAAATATTGCCCGTGGAGTGGTTTGTCTCTCCACGACTTCTTTAACATATTTTGTGTCTCACATTTCATGTTTAGTAGCATCAGAAGTTCAGTCTGTGTTATTCAGCGTGTCTTGCATAGCTTTCTGTGTATATCAGCTCAAGGGTGGGCGACATTATGCATTGTTAGCAGTTTTCCGTTTATTCGATCCATGATTCGAATTTCTTGCTCAGTCCAGTCCAGTAGTCCGAAGCTGTTTTCGGCTACAGGTACCGCCAAACTATCAATTACGGATATTTCCAGGAGTTCAGAGCAAACTGCAGGATAAGTCTCACTCTTCTGTAAATTCAAATTGCAAATTCTCTTTTTCATTGTGTCGTCCGAGGTGGTCTCACATTCTTCAATGCCCAGATATTTGTAAGTTTTACCTGGCACAAGAGCTTGAATCACAGTGTGCATATCAAGTTTGATGCTCTTTGGCGTTGTCACTTTGCCTCTTTTTAAATTGATTTTTGCACACTTGTCAAGACCAAACTTCATTCAGATGTCATTGCTAAAATCATTAATGACGGACAGCATTTGAGAGAGAATTGCTTCATTTCGTTGCCAACATTTTAAGATCATCCATGTAAAACAAATGTGATACTGGCCTTTCATCACCATGGAGCCTGTAACCAAAGTCAGTGTGCGACAACTTTCTAGATAGTGAGATAAGACTAATGCAAAACAACAGAGGGGATAGCGAATCTCCTTCGAAAATTCCCCTGTTCATTTGAATACTTCTTGTTTCTACTACTCCCTTTCCGCTGTGTATTAGTAACCTGGTACTCCACAACTTCATACTAGCCTTGCAAAACTCAATAAGTCTAGGATAAAATCGATTAATCTTCAGGGGCTTCAAAATCCAGTCGTGTGGTAGGCTGTCAAAGCCCTTCTGGTAGTCAATTCAAGGCATTCTGAAATCACGTTTTCGTTTCTTTACATCATTCAAAATTATTTTATTCAGAAACAATATTTCCTTAGAGTCATAGGAACCTTTACGTCATCCTTTCTATTCAACTGGCAACAGATGGTTCTTCTCTAGATGTCTATACATTTTGTCAACTATGGCTACAGTTATAAATTTGTACATTACTGGCAGGCAAGTAATTGGCCTGTAGTTCTTCGCCAAAGAGCTGTCTCCCGCTTTGGGTAGTAAATATGTGATGCCGCGAGTGAGCCATTCGGGGAGTTCCTTAGGGTTTTCTAAAATTTTATTAACAGCCTTTGCTAGATGAGAATGTAATGCTGTTAATTTTTTAATCCAATAAATGAGGATCCAATCAATCCCAGGGGATTTCCAGTTTCCCATGTTCTTAATTGCTTCGCAGAGATCCTCTTCCGAGAATTCGTGAACATGTTCCACTCTTTCCACGAGTCCATTGGCAGCATCATCTGCAGATTGGAGCCAAGATGCGTCTTTGTTGTTTCTCCTCCCAGATTCCTGCCCAAAATGTGTTTCGACGTCTTCTTTTGAAGGAGAGGTAGCATTGGCATTCGGTTTTTGAGTCAGACTGCGATAGCATCTCTTCGCGTCTTTTTCAAACAACCGGTTCTGTACACGGAAATCTTCTCTACGTTTGTAACGTCTGATTCGTTGAGCCCATGCTTGTATTTCTCTTTTAGCTTTTCAGGTACCATTAGCCTTGTTGTGTTTTCAATTAGGTATTTTTGTTCAACATGGAGTATTTTTTGTTGAATTTTAGAAGCGTTATTTGGTTGAGAAGAGGCCTCGGCTGGGAGTGAATTTAACGTCGTGTGTCGGCTATCCGTTTCATAATTCTTTTCACCCATGGAAGTACGGAGCTGTTTACTCTGGCTGGCTGGCGGCATTCGGAGTTCTTGGTGGCCCCAAAATTATTTGAGATACTAGATATCCAGTAGCATATACAATATGATTGATTTCAGTAATATCTAGATCTCTACTTGAAGTCTGTACAACCTCATTTAAGACATAATTCGCTGTTTCTATCACTCTCTTAGCTTTAGCATTTTCATAAATTCTCCTCAACGGTGCACGAGATTCGAATGTAAGGAGACGAACGCGTTCTATATCGCGTTGGAGGAGGTCCCGCATCATGTCCTTATCGTGTGACACATGGCCAAATGAATTTTCACCACTGATGGATGTTTCATTTGGGAGAGATGAACCTTCTACAGGACCATCGTTTTCAGGGATATTAGATGGTTCTAAATGTTCGTCATGTGTATAGTTCGATTGAAGAACATACTCCGCGTTTCTCTGGATGTCTGCAAGTTGTTCTGCTGTGAATTTTCCACTGCTGAGTGTGTATCGTCGTTGACAGGCACGCTTCTTTGAGTTTAGGGTAGGTCTCATATCTGGGTTCTGCACTCTCGATATCTTAAAAATTTCTATTTCTGAGCCACCGTTTTTCGCTTTTGCATAGTAAGAGCACCAAATCACCTTCTTTAATTCATCCCGTGTCCATCTCTGACGATGGATTCGAGCTACTGCCGGCTCTGGGTCCCTGGGACTAACATCCGTGGGATGGTCAGATGTCGACAAGGTGACATTACCTCGGTTTCTGAGCAGGTATGGGACACTGGTAGAACAAGGACGTTACGATTCATTACATTTCTTGTTCCATCCATTTTGCTCATTGGTTTTAAGTGAAGATTTGCAAGACGCAAGTTCGAATTCACAGATCACACTTAACCCTTGGTTTGTTTCCTGCCATCCGTTACTGCGACCCACAGTGGCCTCGAGGCATCCCCCCGCTGGGCCCAGCAAGGGGTCCCTCCTATCGCCCGTCGACATTACTAAACCCTACGGGATTTTCACTGACTGCTGAAGGCAGCCTTCTTCGCTGGCTAATGCAAGGTTCGGGCCTCCACTCTAATCAGTGACCTGGTGTGCCAACCCAGTTTCTCTCCTATACCCTCCATGGGCCGATAACAGGAAGTCCAAAGGTTCATGACCCTTCCCTTTCCACATACTTCCCACTCTCCTCAAAATGGAGTACTTTTTTGTCGAACCCCTCACTTTCAACCTATTCAGCAAGGGTGGCCCTACCAGTTGCTAGGCTACCACTGACATAGCTCTCAGGCTCATGGAGGTACTCAACCTCTACCACCAACTGCAAGGTCGTGTACTCCCTAGGTGGAGTTGTTGTTGTTATTATTATTATTATTATTATTATTATTATTATTATGTTGAATTTCCTAATAATAATGATGATGAAATGATCACAGATTTAAGCACTTGATTATTTTTATTACATTGAAATGGAGCTGTTTATGGAAATACTGATGTTAATGTGATTAAAAGCGCACAGTATGATAAAATATAATTTTTTTCAGTTTTGAATGTGATGAAATCGATAGATACGAGACAGCAGGATAGGACCCCACTTTTCTGATGGCGGTGTGTCAAATTCTACATTGGGGAAGTAGTCTATCTATTCTAAAACATTTTAAGACTTAACAGCAATATTGATGTATTATGTGATATACGTATGTGGGGCTCGGGAAAAACGACATTAAGTGGCATTTGGGAAAAAATAAGTTAGGTGGTTATTGGGGTACTAGATACTAGATATTGTTAGATGAAAAAGAATCAAAGTTCTCTCTTTGAATAAGAACCTTAGATTACATACTCACAACGGCTGACATTACAATTTTTGTGCGAAGAAAAAGAATAGGATACATTTTAGAATATTTGTTGTATCTCATAAATATTAGTTAAAGCAAGTACCATTAAAATGGTATTAAATTCGATGCAATTAACCGAAAGTGGATTAAAATGACGTAAAAATATAAAAAATGACTCGTTAGTCGAAATCGACGAAAAATGCAAGAAAATGACATAAAAATTGATCATTTCCTTTTGACATAATATAAAATTAATTTCCATACTAAACGTCATTGTTCTAAAGTGATAAAGAAAAAAGTGACATTTCATTAAAATCCGCCCCCAGTTATCCTTCTCTTGTGATCCTTTTGTAATATTCAAAATACTTAACATTAAAATACTTGAAAACGTAGCCTGTATTTTACGATCTTCTCAACATTATCATTCATTTTGTTCTTTGACTAATTTAACTCAGTAATCTTTGAAAACCATTGATGTAGGAAATTAGTTTGTCACTTAGACTGCATTTCCTCTTATGTTATTGAATGCAAAATAGACTATTAAAAAAATGAAGTATTTAAAATTCTGAAAAGATTGGAAAATGATAAGTACATAAGATGATAACTAAGACAAGAGCCTACAGTGTGATGTGATAGACAGTTATAATCATGTTGACAGAATTTTGTATTTAGCTTTAACTTAGAATGCAAATATCTCAGCAAATGAAAAATGTCACTTAGCCTCGTTTTCCTCTCAGCCCTACATATTAATTGGCAGTGCAGATATGGTAAAGTATAGGCAACTCATCCTGCACTGGATTTGGCAGGTACACAAATGCATACACTCAAAGAGATTTCGTGTGTCTGATAAACCTCAGTGCAGAATAATCCATTGAAACCTCAGTGCTGAATAATTGCCAGGGCCATTAATCAGGAGAAACTGTCGCATGTGTAACTTTGTTATAAAAGATTTTTCCAATACATGTTAATTTGAAGAACTTTATGTAATCGACTCCTTACATGACCTAGAAATTTAGAACTTTAATTAAGGAGACCTGTGTAGTGATTTTTTGGAAAATAAAAGGCAAGAAGTGTGATCATGTGAAATATACATAACTCCATTTTTGTGTTGCAGTTCTCTTTCCTTTATCATCGTTTGTTTCAATTAAATGATACATATGGGGCCTAATGCCAGAAATTAGGAGTTCGTACAACGAAATTGCTCACAAATAAGGAAAGCTGTTGTAATACATTACAACGAAGTATCTTACATAATTGATTCACGTCGTGAGTATTCATTCGATTACATTCCTTTTTCGGAGCTCGGAGGCTAAGTGAAAAGAGGCAAGAATCTCTGAAATGTTAAGATAGTTTTATATCAAAGAGAATGCATTCAAAAAATTCACAAATTAAGTCCTTGTCTTTAAATACATTATTTTTAGTTTATTTCAAATGTTTTCGAAATAATGTTGAACTGTAAGAGTGATTAAATAAAGAAGTGAAGACAATTGTGCGTAAAAGTGTCAAAAAATGTGAAGAGTATGTGAGGTTTTATAACGTATGATGAGTAATTACTATCTTTCTGGATTTTAAAAAATGTTTAGGAATATCTCGGTTATATTTAACTAACAATACTATATTTTAATTTCGTTTTGAAGAAATTAATAACATTCATCTGATAAGTACGAATTAGTAATGTAATCTCATTTTGACACAGGGAGATATTATCGCGCAAAGTGGCGTCGAGCATTTCTTTATCACACTCCCGAGGGCGGTACTAAACTCTGTTTCTAAATCGGAAATCCCTGAACACCAACGCACTCCAGCATTGATTCCCATATGACCCATACTTAGCCGTTACTCTGTTTTAGATCATTAGTTGGTAAGCATTACGCATTAACGCTTTTAAGAACTTTCAATTTACGTTTGTCGCATGCCGAATTGAAACTGTATCAACTCTAGAGCACATATTTGATTTTCATTTCGATGCCGATGAAAAAAACTACTTTTTGTGTTTAAGTTGTAATCGATGTATACAAATTGTGAATGAAATTCATTACATTATTTTAATCGTCTACATTTTATATATTTACTTGAAGGTAGACCTATGCTTTGCCATTAAAACCTTATCATATGATTTCCATTAGTTATATTCGTCTTGTGTATGTACTACATAATTAATTGTGAAGAGACTACTCTTATCGTTATGAGTATTCACTTTTCAACGTTGCATTACGCTTGATCCTAAGCATTAACTATCGTAAGAAACATAAGAAAAGTTAAAGAAAAATTTAGTAACTTTCAGTGCATTACGTACGTAAATCTACATTATTGAGATATTGTCTTTCTGACATTTTACACAAGTTATGGCCTTGTAAAATAATTGTAGTTGTAGATGCGTATTGAAATTGATATTTACAAAGTATTTTTTCGAAGTATTTAAATTCTAAATTTAAAGTCTTTTGCTCAACGATGTCGTTAGCGCCCCTGCCCGCCCCTGCGCCCGCGCCGACTGCGTGCTCGGGCAAGCGACGCGGGGAATAAAGGGCGGGGGGCGGGGCGGGGCGTAGGGCGGGGCGCGGGGCGGTTCCGCTCTGGTTACAGTGGGGAGTGCGTGCCGTGGTAGCGGCGCCGCCGTCGCCCCCATCCCCCCATCCCCCCCTTTGGACGCCACGCCGCCGACATCGCCGCGGATCCGTCACCGAAGACAACTCTGGTGTCTGCCAGCTCAGTTGCAGAAAGCATTCGTTTCCATCTTGCCAGCCGCAAACTGCTCTCACTTCTGCTGTAAGAGAGTTTAGTAAGAAGTTTACGTTTAGACTGCTGCTGGCAACACAACTACTGGTTGCGTCCATGCGTCAATTCGGCAATGGGTTCGTTTGCAGTTGGCTCACGTTGTAAATTACTTCGTCACTACCTTTTGTAATGCCATCGTCCGACATTCATTCATTTCACGAACAATGGTCTCGTCCTTTGATAACTTTTCTTTATCGTGCAGGGTAATGTAAATACCCCACTAATGGAAATAAAATATAATTTTCTTTTTTCCACATTTTGAACCAGCGCGTTGTCTCGTTATTTGAGTGGCCACCGTCCACCCTCGCTCCTGCCCGTTCCATACGAGTATTGGCCAAGCCGCGCGGTATGGCTTTTCCGTTGCCAAGCAGCGGAGTTATTTCATACATTGGATAGTAAAATGGGATATGTTTGGCAATCTTCCGTATGCGGTAGAATAATATAAACCTGATATTTATGACTTTATAATGAATATTTGAGAATTACAAATTGAGAGAATTATTGATTTGATACGTTATGTCCTCTCGGATTACTGTGGAAGATGTAGACAGGAAGTCAATTGCATTTGGGAGATTCTTGCGGGTTGTTCAAAATATATATTGAAGCAAGATGCACCGAAAACTCTAGGTAGACTATCGAAAACATGTATGCAATGTGTTTTTTTTTATCTACAAGTATGCAATCAACGGATAAATCTTCTTTGAAGGTTCCTATGACTTACATATCAGAGAGCATTTATTAGTATTCTTAGTACCTTGTTTTTGAAGGTTTGGATTATGTTAATAGATGGAGTGGCGGTACGTTCTGCACATGCAAGGTGCATCCCTGCCATTTCCTATATGATCGGGTAACTATCACTACCAATCCTGTGAATGCTGCTGCCGCTGTCTCCATGATAGCGTGTATTGCCACCGCTCCCGACACTTCGTCTTCGCCAATGTCATGCGTCCATTTCAGAGCTCGCCATTGCAACTATCACTATGTTAAGAGAAAACCGCAATACCTGACATTAAGGGTTCCGACTCCAACTACCCGACGAAACTCCCTATCCTCGCCACCGCCACTACATTTATACATTCGATGCATCTCCTACTCACACTATCTTTCCTGTGTTAAGTTCGCCATCTTAAACTGATAAACCACCATCTCCAATCACCACTGCCATCCACAACAATACAATAGCATCCAGCAGCACTGCCTACACTAACAACCTGCCACCATGGTATCTTAACTACATCACAATTATCATGGTCATCAGCACCACCAAAACCATCACCAGCACAAACATCATCAATAACACAACACAGATCAATATTACAGTCCAGCAGCAACCAATATTTCTGTCTCCAGCCCCACAAGCACCTCCATCACCTTCATCACTACCCCATTAACCCGCCACGACGACATTACGCCACGAAATCGGGAGAGGTGGCTCAGGGCATCAAATGATGTCACTGCAGTGCCTCTGACCGGAAGGTCCTGGGGTTCGAGTCCCGACGGCAGAATTTTCGACTCTAGCCCCAAAACGGAGTTGAGTTTTGTTGCTGTCTTGCGGAGAATTCGAGCAGTCGGCTGCTCATATGGTTTCTCCGATCAATGTCAGGCGAATTCTGGAGCACTACCTTAAAGACGGGCCACGGACCGCCAGCGATCTTTTCTTCTTATTCCTTGTTCTATCCTCACCCATTACAAACACACTTACATGCACTACACTACCACACATGCCGGGGTGATCAGTCAGGAGCGTACAGCTTCTCCCGGCTGGAGCTTTGCCCCGCTGGTGGTAAAACACCTGATTGGGGAAATACCTGGGAAAAACCCTGCTAGCCGACGAAAGGTCGCCGTCAGTGGGGCAAGATCACCACCACCTTCCAAACAACAAAACATGTTCTATCCTTACGGGACTAATGACCTTAGCAGTTGTCGCGCCCGGATTCACTAGTAACGAGTCAATCAATCACGATCACCATCACAATCACCCATCACCATCATTAACCTCCGCCTCCTCCACCACCACTCCCACAGCCTCCACCTCCTCAGCGGCCATCGCAACTGTCCCCACCGCCCTGCTGCTGCCTCCAGCGGCCTCGTCAGAGCGATTGTTCGGCGGCGGGTGACGGGTGACGCCCTGCGACTCGCCGCATTGTGGGCGCCCGGGGCGGCGACGTCGCGTCGGGGCGCCGCCGACGCAGCGGCGAGGCGGCGCCCGCCCGCATTGTGCGCGCCCGCCCAACACCAACACGTTTCAGCAAATGGTCCATTCTCAGAATTCATATTGTTGTTATTATTATTGAATTGTGGGGAGGATTGAAAATGTGGGGAGGATGAGATGCGAGCATCGTGGATAGGTCCGAGAGATCCGAAAAATGCCCTGATGAAGGCTTAATAAAAGCCGAAACGTTGGCAGTTTGAACCATGGCCCACTACTCCAATGGTGAGAGGTGAGCACTAGCGTAACAAATTGAACATTGCGCTCTTTGCCATATTGTAGGCAAATGCGGGCGCGGTCACATAACACTGTGTATCTTAACGCTATATTCAGGGAAAATTACGGACTCGGAACTTCGATAATCACATTATAAATGTTCCTATCAACTATGATTAAAAAATTACGAAAAATTTGACGTATTTTAGAAAAATGTAGTTCGAAATTGCTGGCATTGTTGGTTGCAAATGGTGCACTTTCAACCCATGTCCAAATAAATGTTATATTATTATTTTATTGTTGGCGTAATTATAATTCCCAATATTTCTGTAGATAAAGGGAACAGGAAAAAATAGCTTAAAAAATAACAAACTACAACAGAAAATCACTTGATTGAAATTGTGTGAGTAACTTAAGTTACATTCAGCTACTGACGACAAAATGCTTTTACGAAGCTCTTGTCAGTTCTGTGCAAACGCACAACAAAAATCGTACCATAAAGTAATGCTTTTAAAACAATTAGTATTCTTTCCAGTTTTTTTTTTTTTTTTTTTGATTCATTTATTAATGATTCCATGCGCGTCAATTGTTAAGGTCTCTAGTTCCGTGAGTGTAGTGCGTGTTTTTTGCTCGGGATGTGGAGGTTCTTTCTCACGCTAGATGTGAGATCCAGCGCCGACTTACTGTCGGCTACATTTTCCCCCAACCAGGTATCTCCTATCAGCGGGGCACCGCCCCATCCAGAAAAAAGATCCAAGTTCCCAATTGGTCTCACGCCAACTGTGGTACTGTAATCCATGTGTGTGTGTGTAAGGGTGTGAGGATAGGACAAGGAAGAGGAAAAAGATCGCGCGCGGTCGGTGGCCCGTTTGTTAGGGACTGCACTTGCATTCACCTGAATATTGATTCGGAGATACCACAGAAAACTACCGATCTGTCCGGTAGCGGCTACAATTCTCTTCTAGACAGCGTCAGAACTCGACCTAGTAGTATCGAAAATCCTGCCGAGCCGACGGGCCTCGAACCTAGTACCGTCCCTCTCAGAGGCCTAGAGTGACATCAGTTGATGTCCCAGCCACTTCTCCAGGTCACATTCCAGTTTACAGAACAATTGTATATCAAAACATGTGATTCCAAAAGAAATTTCAACTAGATATCTTTATACATTTTTACATCGTTTTGTTGCCCTCCTTAGCTATGCAGTTTCTCTTCTTGAAGGAGAGATTGAAATGATTCTTTAAAGTCAAAATGAATTAAATAAATCTTGCCACACAATTCTACTAGAAATGCTGTGAAATGACCAAAACTCATATCTATCTTCCAATTTTACTTTCCCTATACGTACGTATACACGGAGTGATATACGTGGTATAGGAAATTATGTACTGCTGCCCAAAACTAGTGGTGCTACAAAATGGCACAGACTTTCCCGTATTAGTTTTCTACTTCCTTGGGTCTTCGCTACTAAAAATGCGAATTTGAAGCTCATTGTCACAGAACATTTTTGAGTTTTCAAAATAATTATTTGATGTTATTGAAGCACTTACAACTCACAATATAATAATATTTACAAATTGCTGGTAATGTGCATATTAAAGATGTGCGAGATCTTTCAAAACAATTACAATTATGTAATTTTTGAAAAATCAAAAATACTCAAAAAGTAAACTTTACACTATACTAAAGAGTGTAAATAGCACTATCCGTTCAAAATTTGGCAGCCATATATGAGAAATGGCGTTTGAGCGTTTCTGAAAATGCGAAATTTTGAGCTACTTTTCGCAGAAAAAACGGTTGTGTTTTTGAGAATTTTCACTTGACATTATTTAAAAGCCATGTACTCGTAAATATGTGAAGAATCGCCGCTAATGTAAATATTATCGACGTGAGAAACATGTGAAAAAATTTACGTTTTTGTAATTTCCGAAAAAAACAACCTATAGAAGATATATTGGCTTTTATGTCATCTGATGTAGTACATTTACTACTATCCCTATGAAAAGTTTAAAGAAAAAAAATTGAAGCCGTGTTTTCAGAAAAATATTGATTTTTGTAATTTTTTAAAATTGCACATATTGCACGCAATATTGCACGAAAACTACCAAAATTTTGAAAAACAATTACATACCTTTATTAAAGAACTCAATAGGCAGAACAAATTTTATTTGAAGAAAAAATCTCTATCTTCATTTTGTAGTTGGAGAAAGACCCGAAAAAAAAGTCAAACCTTCACAATTTTCGAAAATTTAGAGCTGTACGTGAAAATCGGACCTATGCCATGTTAACAAAGTGTATTTTACTCTATTCATACAAGAAAATTTAAAGAAAAAATTTAGAGCCGTTTTTGAGAAAAGTTTGAAAATCCCCGGAGGGCTTCATATAAAGTACCCCCAAATTCTGAAGAATCTTTTCAAAATCTTCAAGCTTTGACTAGAACTAGATCGACCGGGGAATATCCATTTTGGAAGAAATCGTACGTATGTATTTAGGCGCTAGCAGTGTTCACACAGCGGACAGACATACGGACGGACAGACGGACGTTTTCTTTACAATTGGGTTTTCGGTATCAAGGACCTAGAAAACAGGGTTTCTGGCTACCACCACGTGTTAGGGGATTTTTCTTAATTTAGCACTGGTTTTATCCACTTCTTCGTTTTCACGGCCCGGCAATGAATTTTTTCCGCCGAAAATCGCCATTTTTTCGCGCAGACATTACATACTTTCCTATAATACGTATATCACTCCGTATTATACGTACGTATACGGGAAAGTAAAAACGAGACAAGAATAATCTTGAAAATTATAGAGGCATCATTCTATTAAACACGACACAAAAAGTACTATCAAAAATAATACTGCAAAAGATACAGCCATTTATAGAGAGATAAATGAGGAACAACAAGGTTTTCCGTTCAAACAGATCAACAACAGATGCCATATTTGTGATTCGTCAAGAAGTCGAAAAGGCGATTGAATTTAAACAATCCAGCCTTTGCATATTTTGTAGATCTAAAGAAGGCATTCGATCGTGTCAGACTACAAGATATAATACAGTTTTGAGAGAGAAGAACATTAAGGCATTAATAAAAGTAATAGAGGATATGAATACAAACACTGTCACAAAAGTGCAAATTAGAAATATGGTAACAGATGAAATTACTTGTTCATCTGGCATTAGACAGAGGGGATTCTCTAAGCCCTATAATTTTAATTTAATTATGGACAAGCTTATTGACAGTGTAAAAGAAATGTCAGGATATAGAATGTGTAGTGAGAGAATATCATATTGTGCTATGCGGATGAGGCAGTCTTATTTGCAGATACAGAAGATAACTTGCAAAAACTCTTTCAAAAAATTATCGAAAAAGTGCAGAATATTATAATATGGTCATCTCAACTGACAAAACAAAATCATTGGTGATTTTCAAAGAGCGTATACGTGTAAAACTGATGATAAAGAATAAAATAATTAAGCAAGTAATGAAATTCACTACTTAGGAGTTGAAATATTCAAGCACAACGTAATACATATAATGGAGTTAAATAGCAAGTAATTAAAGGAGCAAGAATATCAGGGGTATTGAAAGATGTGACATGGAGAAACAAATTTATGAATGTAGAAAGCAAAGTAAAAATTTACAAAAACCATGGTAAGATCAGTAATAACATATGGAGCAGAAACAAGGGCCGATAATAGAAGAACTAGATTCTACTTAGAACATCAGAGATGAGACATTAAGATCAATATTGGGTGTAACAAAATGGGATAGATTGAAAAAACGAATATATAGAGAAATGAATGTGACATAATAGACATAGTAAAATGTACAAGAACGAGAAGAAGAGAACGGAATGAGCACGCTACCAGATTGGACTGCAAAAGAATAATCAAAATTGCGAGAGATTCAAAACCCACTGGAAAACGCGATCCAGGCAGACCGAAAAAAGATGGATCGAAAGTTGGATTTCTACATCTCCTGAATCATCCTGACGGTGAAGTATGAAGAAAAAAGGTGTTAACCTTAATAAAAGAAAAAGAAGATGATTGATATTTATGAGTACATGTGCTTCAAATAATGTCAAGTAAAGTTTATCGAAAACACAACCGTTTTCTGTGAAAACTAGCTCAAATTTCCCCGCATTTTCAGAAACGCCTCAAACGCCATTTTCTCATAAAATGGCTAAAACAATTCTTCAACACTTATCGATCGGATAGTGCTAATGGCACTCTTTAATACGACGTAAAGTTTATTTTGAGGATTTTTTTTTCAAAAATTACACATAAGTAATTTTTTTAAAGGATCTCTCACATCTTTAATAATCACATTAACAGCAATTTGTAAACATTATTATATTTGTCAAAGTAAGTGCTTTAAATAACTTCAAAATAAGTATTTTGAAAGCTCAAAAATTTTCTGTGAAAATTAGCTTCAAATTTCGCAATTTTTAGTAGTGCCAAAAACGCAATTTTCTTTAAAACAGCACATAATTTTTAAAAGAAAATTGCCGTTTAGGGGCTATGTTTTTGTGTTCTTTAATATTCTAAAATTAATATTTTCGTTCTACCAATAGGAAAATCGAAAAATTAAGAAAATGTCAAAAAATGTACTTTTGGCGGTGATAGATGGTAGCTGGCAAGAAAGAGTATGTGGCAATTCCGAATAGCTACCGAAGACCCAAGGAAATAGAAAACTAACACGGGAAGGTATGTGCCATTCTGTAGCACCACTAGTTAATCATGCGAACAAGTTTTCAAATGAATAAATACTTTTGAGTAAGAAAATGTAAATATAGTCTATATACGCGGTGTGCATGTAAACTAGAACCAAATGAAAGTATGAATTTCAATTAGAAGAAAAATACTCAAATGCTACTAAATGAAACATGTCTTGGTTGTATCATTTGGATTTTTGAAAGTTTGCCCTCATGCTGCTTTATTTTGGCCTTCAGGTCATAGAAAATGAATCTCTCATTATACGAGTATATTTTTATAGGTGCATAAATAATAGTCTTTATATAGCAAGAAAAAACACTGCAATGTAATAATTTACTTGGGAAGTACCCACAACTCCGTCATCTACGGATACCCAACACGCCTGTCAGCACCTGCAAAAGAACTAGTTGCCTACAATATGGCGCAGAGCGCAGCCTTCAATTTGTAACGCTGCACTAGCGCTACATGTGTATCTAGGTAATACTATCCAATATCTTTGGTTTGAACTGGTGTTTTTACTTTCCCGTATACGTACGTATACACGGAGTGATGTACGTAGTATAGGGAAAGTTATGTAATGCTGCGCGAAAAAATGGCCAATTTTCGGCGGAAAATTAATTGCCGGGCCGTGATAACGAAAAAGTGGATAAAACCAGTTGCTAAATTAAGAAAAAAAATCCCCTCCCCGTTTTATGGATCCTTGATACCGAAAAACCAATTGAAAGGAAAACGTCCGTCTGTCCGTCTGTGAGTCTGTGAACACTGCTAGCGCCTAAACCATACGTACGATTTCTTCCAAAATGGATATTCCCCTGTCGATCTGGTTCTAGTCGAAGCTTTGAGATTTTGAAAAAGATTCTGTAAAATTTGGGGGTACTTTACATGAAGCCCCCGGATATTTTCAAAATTTTCTCAAAAACGGCTCCAAATTTTTTCTTTAAATTTCTTGTAAGAATAGAGTAAAATACACTTATTAAGGTGGCATAGGTCCGATTTTCACGGATACCTCTGAATTTTCGAAAATTGCAAAAGTTTGAATTTTTTCGGCGTCTTTCTCCAACTACAAAATTGAAGATAGAGATTTTTCTTTCAAATAAAATTTGTTCTTCAAAGTGAGTTCTTCCATTAAAGTCATGTACATTTTTTGAAAAGTTTATTAGTTTTCGCGCAATATTGCGTGCAATATGTGCAATTTTAAAAATTACAAAAACAAGATTTTCTCAAAAACGGCTCCCATTTTTTCTTTAAACTTTTGGTAGGGATAGTGCTAAATGTACCCTATGAGATGACATAAACGCCATATTGCTCTATACTTTTGTTTTTTCAAAAATTGGAAAAATGTAATTTTTTACTTGTCTCTCACGTCGTTAATATTTACATTAGCCTTGATTTTTTGGCGTTATTGTATGAAGAAGTATAGCTCGACCAAGTTAAGAATGATGTTTACAGGAGCGCGCCACTGTCTCTGTTTACAACCGAAACGACAGAGACGGAGATATAAGGATACTCAATTCAAAATTAAAATGGAACCATGCCAAACTATTGCGAAAGAAAGCGCGATTTATTTTATTGCAAATCTAGTATCTTCCCAACAAATATTTTAACTATATTTGGACATGTCTACACCTCATATTGGAATAAATCGAAGTATACTTTTCTCTGCAAAACTATTCAAAATTTTGAAACTAATTCTTTCGATGAGCAGTAACATTCATATAAATCGTTTATTTTAACTTAAGGAGTTTCTCAGAATATATACCAAATAAAATTATTTTTTATGTAAGGAGTAACTACACCATAATGGAGAATATTGTAGATACTTATGACAGTAAAGTTAATGTTTTGGTACTTTATTGCATACCTAACAAACCGTATAAAGCCTATGGAAAAAAATATGAATGAAGGAGAATATAAAATGTTTAAATTCAATGAATAAGTATTAAAAATTCAATATAAATAGAACTTTTTATAATAGTCTTGTACTAGAACGGTGAAAAGTAAAGAAAGCAACTTAAAGGCACAAAAATAAAAGTCAGTGCAAATCGTGCATGATGTGTCTCTGAAGTTGTATTTTATCAGCTGATTCACAACCTCTATGAAGGAGGCCATGGTGATTCCGTAGGAGCAGTCTCTGAACTCTTTTCCCGCTCCTGGCGACTTTTGTTAGATAAACTGACAGTACAGACCCGTGTTTTCATTGTTAGTTCCACGACGCGCCGCAATCGCAGCTTTCATTCTTTGCTTGGTCGAGTTATACATGAGCTTTAAATAATGTCATGCTCTCAAGGCCTGACCTTGGGCAGCTATTACAAGTGCTTCCTATTCTGGCTTCATTCTTCCCCTTTTTCAGAGCGAAATGCAGGACCAATCTGACTCTTCTGTAATACTCCCTGCGAATTTTCTCTTTTATTGTGTCTTTCGAAATGGTCTCACATTCTTCATTCACAGATATTTGTAAGTTTTACCTGGCTCAAGATCTTGTATCACAGTTTGCTTATCAACTTAAATGAACTCTGACGTCAGTTTGCATCTTTATACATTGTTTTTGCATACTTGCCAAGGCCAAAAACTTTGCGGTACATATTGCATTATTATTGTTATTATTATATTGTTATTATTATTGTCTTTATAAATGGTAAGCAAATATAGTGGAGATCAATGTAATATTTCTCAACGAGCATGTGTGCAAAATTACATATATCACGTAAAATACTGTAACAAAACTCTTTTACTGAATGTCTAAATTTGATTGCCCTAGCCAGCTCAATAAATTAATAATTTATACAATGAGTTCGTATTTGCCAATATCTACCATTTGCTTACCAGTTTCAGCATGGGCCACTCGATCCGCCCGCCATACGGAAAACGAGAAATCTCTGAAAGGTATTGTTTATGCAAAGATTGCTAGCTATAGATTATGCAGGATTGCATATTAATCATGTGATCTGATATTCATTAAAACATTAACAGATTGATTTTCAACTAATTTTCTTCAATAAATTATTTTGGTCATGACCTTTTACTGAATGTCTAATCAAGTTTTACGGTACCCAAGAGCTCACTTCTCAGATGTCGCCAAGTAGATCTGATGACGGTCCTCTAGGCGCCGCGTTGTCCGCTCTTCTGTCTTGCTACTACTATCTCGTCTAATACCTATCGTCGATATTAACTAATAAAGTCCTCGTCGCGAATACTTCTGTCCTCGTGCATCAGATGTGCACTTACTCACGAACGAATTCGCCTCAAGCTCCACTAAACTATCTATACGACGGCGCTGATTCTAATATACATCCACACTTCTGTCTTCCCTTAGTTTTTATCCAAAATCACACGACTTATTCAAGTTTGTGACTAAAGTCCTATCATTCCCTCGCTACGAAAGTTAGAGTTCCAATTTCTAAAGTTTTAAACTGTTCGTCACACGCAATTACATCTAAACCAACCTTTCGCATCGCGATCCCGTGAGAGAGTGATCGAGACGATGCTTCTTCCTCGCAAGAGACATCTTTTTTGTTTTTTACCAGGAACCCACTCACCATGTTTACCGGTTCCCTAGCAACCACATGCGACTGTCTGATCTTTTCCCTTTAATGCACCTATATTCGAGTATTTGCCGTAAATATTATATACCCAAGTTTTGGTATATTACAATACATATCACGTAAAATGATCAACTGTGGAGAAAATCGTCATGACATAAAATTTTCGCGTTGCTAGTCTCGACGTTTTTCTAAGGTATTTTTCCGACTTGTCTGGGACGGTCTCGGACTTCCGACTTGTCTGGGACGGGTATACTCTGTTATTGCAATATATACAATTGTTATTGCAAGTTAGTTTTGATCAAATATTCAATTCGATGCAGTTTTAATCGACAATTTTATTTGTTGTCTTTGAGCAGCGTTGTTTTTTAACAATTTTTGCGTTGGTTCAGAAGCATTTTTGCTGTTGCAGCCATTATTCTATATTTCCAATTTCCGATGCGCACAGATATTATAAGGAAAGTACGCTGCCCTCGGGCGTGTGGGAGGGGATATGGTTAAGTTGTCTTGCACTGCAATACGGAATACCATTCAGTTAATATTTTTATTGAAAACTAGTGGTACTACAGAATGGCACAGACTTTCCCTATTAGTTTTCTATTTCCTTGGGTCTGGCTAGCTATTCAGAATTCGCCACATAGTCGTGCCAGCTGCTATCTATGGCCGCCCAAAGTACTTTTTTCAACATTTTCTTAATTTTTTCGGTTTTCTAAAGGTAGTACGGAGATATTATTTTAGAATATTAAAGAACACTAAAACTTCGTCAAACAGACAAACGGACGGACAGGTGGACAGACGGAGGGACGGACGTTTTGAAAAGACCACTTTTTCGGTACGAGGGGACCCCAAAACGTGTATTTCCGTTGAAATCTCGAAATCGATTTTCCGCAGCGTTACATAACTTTCCCTACTCTGCGTATATACGTACGTGTAGGGGAAAGTGACTAGTGGTGCTACAGAATGGCACAGATTTTTCCCATATTAGTTTTCTTTCCGTTTGGTCTCGTCTAGCTATTCGAATTTACCACTACTCTTGACAGCTACCATCTATCGCAGCCCAAAGTACATTTCTTTGACATTTCTTAATTTTTCATTAAAACAATTTGACTCAGAATTAAAATGGTGTTTACAAATTGCTGGCAATGTGCATATTAAAAGTATGAGAGATCTTTCAAAAATTTACATTTGTGTAATTTTTGAAAAAAAACCAACAAATACCACAAATGAATTTTACGTCACGTTAAAGAGTGTACATATCACTGTCTGTTCGACTAGTTTGAAGAAAAAATTGGAGCCATTTATGAGAAAATGGCATTTGAGCGTTTCTGAAAATGCGGACATTTGAGCTACTTTTCACGGAAACGGTGAGTTTTCGGGAAACTTTATTTGACATTATTTAATATTCATGTACTCATTAATACAATAATGCTAACAAATCGTCGCTAATGTAAATATAACCGACGTGAGAGACAAAAACATATTTAGAGTCATTTTTTGAGAAAATCTTGTTTTTGTAATTTTTTTAAAAATTGCGCATATTTTACGCAATATTGAGCGAAAACTACAAAAAAATTTTAAAAAATTGTATGACCTTAATGAAAGAACTCACTATGGAGAACAAATTTTACTTGAAGTAAAAATCTCTATCTTCAATTTTGTAGTTGTAGAAAGCCGTCGGAAAAAATTCAAACTTGCAGTTTTCGAAAATCAAAGTTAACCTTGAAAATCACCTTAGTAAGTGTATCCTTACAAGAAATTTAAAGAAAGAATTGGAGCCGTTTTTGAAAAAAAAATTGAAAATGTCCGCGGTGCTTCATGTAAAGTACCCCTAAATTTGAAAGAAGCTTTCAAAATCTCGGCTTTTCGAGTGGAAGCATATCGAACGGAGAATATCCATTTTGCAAGAAATCATACGTATGTTTTAGGCTAGTTCACAGTCTGATGGACGGACGGACGTTTTGAAAAAAACACTTTTACGGTATCAGGGAACCCTAAAACGTGTATTTCCGTTGAAATCTCGAAATAAATTTCCCGCAGGTTTGCATAACTTCCCTGTACTACGTAAATAGGAAAGTAAAAAAATAATTGATTGCAGTTCTGAACGCAACGACCTTGCACAATTCGTGTACAAGAATGTACAGTGATTAAGCAGGATGTCTTGTTTCAATGAATTGCTTGCACTTTGAACCACTGATGTAACATGTACATGATAATTTTCAAGCATCCAGTGCAAATATTTAAATCGTACGAGTAGGCAATTTCAAATACGTTTGTTAACCCAAATAAGTGTAATGTAAACTGGCATGAAAACTAATTACGAATTTTGAAGTACGCACTGTACTTCAAAGTACGCACTGAGCCTACGAACTCTTCCTGATATTCTTAAGTATCTTTCTCGACAACTGATCAAAAAATTCTTCCCTGATAATATGCGTCAAAATTTAGTTATTAAATTATTTTAA
>JAHLJT010009355.1:82655032-82692958 GCA_031308135.1 Acheta domesticus
GAGAAAGGATTCCCTAAATCAAGCACGTGGCAAAGGGAGGCGAAAACATCGGGGCCGTGTGCAAGCATAAGCGAGCTGTGGAGGCGGCGTGACGTAGTATGTCACGTGAGGGACAGGTATATAAGGGAGTGTACAGAACCAGTGGGTGAGTTCTGGAGAAAGTGTGAGAACCTCGTGCTGGTGCACAAAAACTTGCGCCAGGGCGGTGCAGCGGCGAGCAGGGCTCGCGAGGCAAGTCACGTGTTGTCGCGCCTGTGGGGACTTTGCGTCCCAGGTGTGACTGCGGTCACGTGCGAGTGACGCTGTGTGTAAGCTCCGAGGTGAGGAATGGTTGAGATCCCCGACTCACAGCGATCATCAATCGGTTAAGATCGCTCCTGCGATCAAGGCACATCATTGATTGATGCGCCTGTAAGGACTTTGTGTCCGAGTGTGACATCCGCTCACGGAAGCTTGGCTTTGTGCGTGCTTCAAATTTAGGAGTGGTGAGTGTCACAAATTAAACCGATCATCAATCGGATTTGGATCGCTCCCGCAATCAGAGGATAGTAGGTCTATCAGAGCTAGTGTGTAAAGTGTAAATATTTCCCATAACTTCACAGACGGACTGCAGTAACAGTTACCACTGCAACAACAACCGCGATCATAGCCGCCATCTGCCCGGAGTGTCACCGCCACCGCTACCTCCCCAACAATTCGCCACTCCAATCACCCGAATTCCAGCAAACACCATCACCACTTCTTTGATTACAGCAGTCATATTAAGGTCGTGGGCACTGCGTCCAGAGAAACTGGCGCGAGATTTAAAGTAAAGGGTTGTATAAACGCTATGGAATGGCGGTGGGTCACAGCGATGCGTGACCTTGACAGTCTTTTGGAGAAGTTAGGTGACGGTTATAGTCCCAAATTTAGTTCTATTTATTCATATTTTTTCTTGAAGGCGAGGAAATGATCCATTAAAATGAAATAATACATCAGTCCGATTTCAAATTCACAATTGAGAGTAAAATTAAATGAAAATAATTTTAGTTTGTAATTCTGATTACTTAAGAGTGATATAAAAATTTGAAATTTGTAAGTTCAGAAAAGAAGGTTTAACATATAAATATTCTTGTCTGTTAAAAGCTCTATCCGTCAGGAAAGAATTCGCCGTTCAAACATGTTCCTTTCACACAGCAAAAATGTTTATACAAGAGGAAATTTAGTAAGAAAATAAAAATTCAATAGTAATAAGTAGAGAAGAATACAAACATAATCCAATTCTCGCTTATTTGATAGAGAAATCTGGCAAACTATTTTTATATGAAGTCACTACTCCCCGCCTCGCGCCGCTTCAGCTTGCGCGTGTACACCCCTTTCTGGATTTTAAGGGGAAATGAGTGCGGAGTGAGGGGAAGTTCCCGTGCCCGAAGGAGCGGCGAGTTCTCCAGGCGGGCAAGTAGCTCGTGCGGGCGCGGTTTGGAGTGCCTGGATTACAGCTACTACAATCCGAAGTAAATGTAGTGGCAGTTGAAGGTGACGAGCTGGAAGGGGAGAGGAAGCATTTTCGAGAATTCCAATACCATACATTTAAGTTAGTGTTGCCAAGGTCAATGCCACGAGCGGGAGTCCGTGGCACGAGTGCCACGACGAAATCGCACCACCACCCAGTTCATTACCCACCAGAGACAACTCCATCCCTATTGTAAAATGACGGGGTTACTAATAGTTCCCTTTCCCGACACCAGTTGCGCATAGACGCTCGTGGCATGCTACGGTGCCACGACGCGTGCCACTGCCACCAGCAGAAGACCACTGATTTAAGTCGTAACGGAGCTCCCGATTGAAAGACAGTGTCCCCTCTCCTTGCAGCTCATAACCTTGTAGGGACACTGCGTTCAAATTAGAGTTTACTGTCGCCAGCGGTCGCGCCACTTCCGGAGCTCCCGCCACCGCAGCATCTACCCCCACCCCTCATCGCCTTTGCTGTTCCGCCCCCGCCCCGGCCCGGCCGCGGCCACTGCCGCCGTCGCGCCCTAATGCGTCGCAGGGCTTCCGGCGTTCGGAGGGCGGTAACGCGTGCCTGGCGTGCCCGAGCCCCTTCCGACGCGGCCGCCCGGCCGCACGAGAAACGCCACTCGCCCGATTACGGCGCGGTTGTGTGGCTAGGGTAACCTTCCGTGTTAAAAAAGCGATTCGTTATGTAGAACATCTTATTTCGGGGTTTGCTGATTAATGCTAGAAAGCGGTCAGCTCTTCCTGTGAGAAAGGGAAACATTCAAAATGATACCTTCAAGGTGTTCTTATTTATGTATTAATTAATTTTAAGGAACTTGCGCAGTATTATGTTCCTTAGAGTATATTTTGGATTTAAAAATAGCTTTTCAACATATAAATACTTTCTTATTTATCCATTTAATTGTTATTATGTTTGAAACACACAATTGTTGTCTTCATTTTTGTCTCAAAATACGTATTTCCCACAACTTAAATAAAAATCGTTGACTTATAGTATTTGCAATAGATATTTATTGTGTTAATATCATAATTTACACCAATTTACAAATCAATCATCAATATACAAGCATATACACCTATCTTTGAAATTTGAGTCCCCTAAGCTTACCGGAACAAAAACAGAACAAGGTGGTTAACAGAATTGTAGGAAAGTAGCGCCCCAAATATTGTAAATGCACATTGGAAGCGAGCAGTAATATGAACAACCAAGAAGTCATGGAAGGTAAACAGAAAATTAAACATTTTCTCGAAAAATAAGATGAATTACAATATTTTAAAGAGCAGTGAAATATGTTTAAAGATATGAGTATTCAGTAGAATAAATGAAGGAAAAAAGAGGAACTGATACTGCAGAAAGTGAAAAAAGTTACTTCTACCTTTCTAGTGTTAATTACTCAGAGAGAGGAAAATAAATCCACAGAATAGTGATAATGGGTTGACTTGATTGTTCAGATGCAAATAGAAACTAATTGTTTCCATTGTCATAAGAGTAAGAAACTGCATAATAATATCATTAAAATAGGAATGATTGTTTATGAGATTGTTGCCTTTACATATTACAATCAAAATTATTTTCTTAGTTTCTAAAATACAATAACGCATAAAATATATTCATGTTTCCATTCCTCGAAGTCAGTTTAATTTTTTTACAATCATATTCCTGAGAAGATTCTAGGTTCACCTGCGAAAGGGATAACGACAATTCAAAGGTATTTTGTGGTAATGATGACATGACTGCGTCAATTACATACGCCGTTACCCTGCATCTAAATTCCCAGGGGTTGGTTGTTTAAATGTTAATCAGAGGCTCAGTGTCAGAAATATCACTTGTGTAACTTCATTATGTGAGATTTCCCACCACACGTACATTTGCAAACATTTATTGTATTTGACTCTTCTTCATGTTACAGAAGTTTGTAAAATGCATTCTAAACCACATTGTTTATTGATATTATTATATATTAAATTCCACATATTATATTCCACAATTTCTAGTTTCCAGAAAAGAAAATTTGTAAAGTTTCGAAAGTTGCAGTTAATTATGGAGCTACAATGTCAAGGTTCTGGAAAACAGAATGATCCGTCTTATGTAGGCACACAATCTTTGCCCAAGAGTAAGATATGAACGAAAGGTCGCCAAAAATGATAAAAACTCAAAAATGATCGTTGCAATAAGCCATTGATCCGCGGATCCATGACCAGAATCCAAAAATTACGAAACCAGATTATCTTAGAACCCGTTACTGCCAGTTATGTATTTTTTTTTAATTTACAAAACTTTCCGTATCACTATTCTAAATAGTTTTCCCACTTCCGCAACGAGAAAATCATTAACCTTCCCAGAACCTGTAATATCGCTGACACGCGCAGCAAGGCAGGAGGAGGAGTATTTGCCCCAAGGTGAAACTTGGAGAAATTTGTCGCGCGTCGCCTCGTGCTCCAGATACCCAAGACTTCGTGCTCCACCCCTCCCCACCCACCCCCACCCCCAACATTAAGGGTTTGCCGCGAGTGCTCGTCGCGTGGGAAGACAAGGGAGAGGGCGCGCGCGACCGCAGCGCTTGGGGCTGACACCTCGACTCGCGGCGACACACGAGGCGAGCGCAAGCGGCGGTAATAACACGCTGGAAGCGACACATCACATCCACGACTTTTTAGTTTTTCGCCCTTGCGTCGTAAGGAGAGAAAGTGATGTAATCGTTCGCCGGAAAAGGCGACTTTAGGCAGAAAATCTCTTATTGCCGATCTCTGGCAACGAAAAAGTTGAAAAATCTTTTTTTTTTTCATTTTAATTTATTTATAGTCGCATCGACAGCAAGGTCATTAAGTTGATAAATCTTGTCAATAAATGTATAGCAAATTACTTCCTCTAAGACATGGTGTAGCAACAATCAATGTTTTGTGGGTCTTTGAAACCGAGAAATTGATTGAAGGCGAAACGTCACTCTCTCTACCCGTCCCTTTTTGGCCAATGTTAGCGCCTAGTAGCCGACTGTCACCTAAATCGAGATTCCCAGATCGATCTAAACGAACTCGAGGCTTTGGAAGTTTCAAACGGATATTTGGATTTTTGGCAGGACTTTACCCTTTTACGACATTACTTTTTTACACTACACAATATTCAATAAATCTTTACCTTCAAATATTCACATTGAAAACCGCTTACATTTTTTCATATCTATGGTGTTTTCTAGATTTCAAATGAGATATTGATAGAAACAAATAGAGTTATTTGTATTTTTGCTAAGAAAGTAACTGTATTACAAGATTACGAAGAAATGCAATTAAACAATTCTCACTTAGAGCACACTGCATCCACCTATTTGTTATTACGGTCTCAGCTGTGCCACGTGGTAAGCTTGTTGGACAACGTTTTGACCTTTTTGCTATTTTCGTGATCCTCTTCAGAGCGTAGCCATTTTGAGACCAATTTCCAATAGGTTTCATTGCTCACGATTTCTTGTCCAATATTATTTCACCGCGGTTCCCTTTATTAATCATCCCACGATGCTGTGGAAACTAACAGGCGATGCTGTGGAGGCTAACATTTAAGAGAGCAAATCCGTTTAATTACTAGAACATACGTGAACGTTTACTGCGTAAGATTTAACGAAGAAAATCTGGGGATCGTCGCCTCAAAGAAATTTTTATACCCCTGCTGGGAAAGTTTTTTTTCTAACCAAAACGATTAAAACGATTTAGGTTCTTCATCATCAGGATTAATTCTAGCATCATTGTGATGTACACATTTTAAAATGTTAAAATCAGGGAATTTGAAAGAGAAACCATTCCTAACATTCATTTCGACCGAGCTGTGCAAGCGAATATCGTGTTAAAATCTCTGTTTTTACCAAAACCTATTAGACTGTAAAATTTCGTCAATTTTGAAGACAAACTTTGCAAGGTCCCTCCTCCTGGAGAAATGTTTCAATTTGTACCCGGCACAATTATGCCTTGGAAAACAGATTTTAGGGAGGACCGCTGCTTTGAGTGTAGACACGCGGAAATGGGAGCACTCGTCGGCCGCGGTGGAAGAAAAGAGTAGCGCGACCTGACAAATCCCCAGCTGCGCAACAAAGCCCCGCATTCCCGTCTACGTCGTAGGATTAACGCCTACGCCGGCCCAGCCCTGGGGCCCTGTTAAGTAAAGGTCTCGCAGAAATAAGACAAAAGTCCTGGAAAACGAGAAAAACTCGCTACAAAATTCCAAACATACCGACCTGCATGGCCGAGAAAGAGTGCGTTCGAGACCCAAAGGTGGCACATTTAGGATATCATCTAGATAGCAAGGTCGAATTCAACCACTATCTAAAGGAGAATTCTAGTGTCTGCCTACTGTAATCGGTAGTATCTGACTGCTCCGAACAATATGATCAATATCAGGCGAATACCGGAGCAGTATGCCAACATATGGGCCACGGACCTTAGGCGATATTTCCTTCCTCTTTCTTGTTCTATCACAATCACATACACACACACACACACACACACACACACCTTACATAAACTCACGCACACATACATTTACATGCACGGCGACATATGTCGGGAGCATAGAGTTTGTCCCGAGTGGCATGGTGCCTCGCTGAGGGGAAGACACTTGAAGGGGAAATCTCCGCACGCCGCCATGTTGGCGTCGGAACTCACCATCCGGTGGGGAGGACCACTACCACTTCGAGGAATAAACCATATACTGTATTGACGCGACTAATTATAGTAGTTGCCGTTCCCATAAACATCAATCAGTCAAACAATAGAGCGTGACGCATCGGTCCGTAGAAGCGCGGGTTTGAAATCCGGTCCGGTAAAGCTTTTGTCCCTTGTCTTTCGTGTGCGCTGTACCACGGAGCCTCGCATTCTACTGAATCCAGATCCCAGAAGTTTTCAGGTGTGGTAGAGGTTAGTATACCAATAGAGACATTATATACCACAGTGGCTTTTGCTAAAAAAACAATAATTTTTATTCGTAGTTCTGTACAGTTATATTGACGTAACGTCACCAATAATAGTCTTGTAAAGTCATCCTCAAAGGCCGGTGTTCTTTAAGAATTTTAACAAAGCAATAAGTTGTAGATAAAGATGGTGTATATGTACTCATATTAGAAAAAGAGTAATGATTACTTAGAAGATAATTATTAGAAGAGGGCATCGCAAAAGTATTCAAGGAAAACGGCATCATTCAAACTCAAACTTGCTTCTACATTTTACATTTACATTTATTTGAACTGCGATTGGGTATGACCCGGTGGCAGTTCATTAACAATAATTACAACAATAATAACAAAAATAATAAAAAAGTACAATACAAAACGATGCAATAATCATACATACTCTAATATTAAGTGTTACAACAATTATTTCAACTCTATGATATACAACATTTATATGTTGGTGATAATAAAAAACAGTACGAGCTACATAGATATTGGCTAAATTAGTTTGAAAAAAGGCATTTATCACGTTCACTACACTTCACTGCACTACACTACACTACACTGGTTTGCTTTGACTAACAGCACTTCACAGCACTTAGTTACTAATTTAACATCTATTACACTCAGCTTGTTCTAACTTATTTCTAAAACTACGTGCACTTAAGAAGAAAGGCCTTGAAAGTTGCTGGAGGTAAACTGTTCCAATCTCTAATTGGTCTGATACAAAATGAGAATTTCCCAAGATCTGAATTTTGTTTCCTTGTTCGAATTTTGTGGATGTGATCGCGTCGGCCTAAAAAAATTGTTTTTTCTAGTCTAACCTGAAATCTCAATCATAATATCATAGGTAAAGGACTTGGTTTTAAACCATAGCTAATGCCTCGAGTCCATTTGTCTGTGGGAACTATAATCTCTTTAAACCGCGCTCCCAGATAATGCCTCAAACGAATGATTGTGTTTTTGTTGCCAATATTGTGTGAAAAACTAAAATTTGCCAGAAAAAGACTTAAACACTTTCGACTTTTCCCAAAGATCATAATGACCATCTAGGTTTATCCCAAACTAACGTATAATTCATTCTTGTTTTCTTCCATTCTAAATATGAATCTTCGAATTCACCTCTAACTTTTCCGAACGACTGCCAGCATGCGTGACGTCACAATTTGAAACCGACCCTAAAAGCGTTTGGAAATTCGTTGACAAATCGCCTATTGATCGCGACCGCTTCCGTTTGATGTTAACCGCCTGCAGCAGTGGCGGCAGCCGCAACTACTCCAAGGTCTCATGAATGTTTCACCTCCCAAAGCATCAATAGTCCATACCATCACTAGCCAAGGCACTTCCATGAGAAACGAAAAGGCATAAGCTATCATTTGTAGAGGTATTTTAATGGAGGCTGCCTTTCTACTTTCGAGTGCAATTGGCGTGGGGGTGTGTAGCATTTTATCCCCAAAGTAGAAAAAAAGGTGTCATCACAGCTATTCCGTTGGCCTGTGACCACACTTTGTTTTGGAACGGTGACGAATGATATTATGTTTTCAATTCCAAACAAAGAATTCGACTGCAAAAATGGCAATTCCAGTGCCGTATTTTGAGGTATCATCCAAACAAAAAATATCTACACATTTTAGATTAAAGAGGATTGAAAAAATTTCATTTCAAATTTCCAGGTCGTATTATCTTAAGTGGATCCCATCCCAGTTATTCCCATTTTCTGTACAAATGCCAGGGACCTCAGATGTGCCTCGCCTCCAGTCGTAGGGTCTGCTGAGGTGGCTCAGGGCATCAACTGATGTCCTTGCAGTACCCCTAACCGGGAGGTCATTGTTTCGAGTCCCAACGGTGGTAGGATTTTCGTTGCCCTTTGCACCATTTTGACGGGCCGTGCCCCGTACATGCTTCCAGATGTAGCCTCTAGGCATATTTCCACGTTTTCTATTTATTGTTCATGCGTACATACCCCATAGTTCCAACACTTTCGTATCTCAAAAACGAATTCTAGAAAAAGTATGAAGAGTTTGTGAAGGTTGTTGAAAGCTGACACTATCGTTTGCCAGAACAGGCAAACTTCCATTCTTGAGTCGAGGTTTGAACTTCTGATCTTTCGACCCGAGAACGTTATGTCACTAGGGCTAATAGAAAAAATATGTCCGGACATATGTTGTTTTTTAAGGGACTAAAATGAAAAATATGAGAGAAACTTAAGCAGAATTAGAAGGAAAACCTTTCATGGCGCTGAGAAACAAAAAGCATACATTACCATACCCCCTAAATAAAGCCATGAAATCATTTTGCTCGAATACTGATCTTGAATTGAATGGTTAAAAATTTTACCCCAAAGTGACTAGGAAAAATTCATCGATTGTGTGCATCTGAATAATCAACTACAATAAAAAGAACAAAAATTACAATAACGCTTTACTAGGAAGAGAAATTAACACATGTTACATTTATATACAAAATCTATAAACCGATAATATCGGAAGAAATATTAAATTCTCCATAAAGAGAATAGGTTCATGGAAATCTATAGATGTCACCAATTGCTCCAAATCTGTGTATATGGGTATGTTTGTTTGTAACAACGATTAATTCAATGAAATTGTTTCTTCGAAAATTGTAAAATTTCATCTATCTACAATACAACTGCGTTTCACCAATTAATTTTTATACCAACGTATTAATTACTTTAAAAAATTGAAACAAAATCAAGAATGATTTTAGCCGTACCTTGAAACGGTCCTTTAATAAATCAAAATCTGAAAATTAAAATTTCGAAAACATAATTTTTCTCACAAAATGTAAGTTTGCTATCCTTTTTACATGAGAAAGTATTTTTCTACATCCCAAACTACTCTCATACAGATATTAGTTTAGAAGGATACCCTGCGTAATTTGTCCCATTTTTTTATTTTGTATACAAAAATTCAATTAGTCCTTGAATGAATTGATCGATATTGTGAAATTATTGATACACAAGATAAACTTTCTATGAAGGCGACCATGAATACATACGCCCGATTTGTAGTCAAAAGAGGCAGACTAGAAGACGTTAACAAATGGAGCAAGAAAGCACAGAATTACGAGTAAAATATGAATTCTTACCCAAGTATGAAGGAGATACAGAATCGCAGACTGCGGCACAATCACCTCCTTATTTTATATTAGAGATTGACCATAAATACTGTCAACATGTAATATATCAAGCTAAGATGACTATTTGACACGATTTATAAAACACATCTCGCATGTGGATAGGGAATATCCAGTAAGGTGTGATATTACTAGAACAATTATAGATGAAACCAGTAGTGATGCATCACAGACTTTCTGATTTCATTTGTAACTTTTGCAATTTTCGAAAATATAGATGCCTTATATCTAAAAACTGGATAAATCCTGTCTCTATATATAGCAAATTACTTCTTCTATCACGCTGGGTAGTTAAAATCCCCATTTTGTGGCACCCTGATAACGAAACATTGGTTTACGGCAAAATATCTGTCTTGTCTCTCCGCTTGTCCGTGACCCTGTCCGTTCGTCTGTGGTCAACACTTGCGCCTAAACCGTTCAGTCTATTTTCTCCAAAACTGATATTCTTCGATCGATCTAGACAAACTCAAAGCCTTGCGATGTGAAGCGAATATTTTGATTTTGAGGATACTTAACAATTTACGCCATTTATGGACGGCCCTTTAATATTTCAAAAATTTCTCGAAAGCGGCTCCAAATTTTTTGATTATTTTTTCCTCAAACAAAGCAAAGCATGGCGTTGTCATTATCAATGACCTCTCTGAATTTACGAAAATTACAAAAGTAAGAAACAATGCAAGAAAGTACGTGCTATTGTGGCATCGCATCACAAGTTTCGTTCGTGGTATACCAGGAAGAATTATTATAATTAGTAGAAATAAAAAAAATCAATGGGGATTATGAATAATTGGGAATGTCTGGATTTGAAAATTCAGTCCAGAATCGAAGGATTCCATAATTCATTAGGATTCGATGATTTCAGATAACGAAAACTCCTCGTTCGAATATTTTCCGAGTGTTAGCGATGATTCAGGAATTCGGACTCGGCCAATCCCGGGTGAGGCAAATAATTCCTAAACCCGCCCTCGTGCAATCTACTCCCAATGAACGCTCTGACGGCGCAGCTTTAACCCTGGCAGGTCGCACGCGTGCCGCCTCCGCCGCCGTCCCCCGGCCACACACCGCCAACCCCGCCTCCGACACAGATGCCGGCCCGGCTGCTTCCTAAATCACTCTCACCCCCGACACCCGCACAGTCACCTCCGCCAGTCGCCACCCACGCCATCACCGCTCCCTTCCAAGCCACCGCCTCGGCCACTGCACCACGCCCGATGCCACTGCCAATACCACCCATCATCATTGCCGCTGCAACCCCCGATTCAGCCGCCTGCTCGACTCGACGTCCCCGCCGCCGCCGTCTTTACCATCGTCCCGTGCAACTGCCGCTAACCCTGACGCAGACACCGGGGACACCTGACCTCGTCTGATGCCACACTGTATCCGTTGGTCCCCCCCTCCCGGCCCCCCACAGTCTATACCATCGGGAATGTTGGCGCAGGGCATCAACTGATGTCATTGCAGTGCCTCTTACCGGGAGGTTCTAGGCTTCGAGTCTCGACGGTGGCAGGAGTTTGGATATTAGCTTGTCAACTAGGTGGTGCTCAGAAGCAGGAGGAGAAATCTAGCGTACAGTTGCTCTGATCGATAGTTTTCCGTCGTTGCTCCGAAGAATACGAGGCGATTGCCGGTGCAGTACCCTAACAAACGGGCCACGGACCGCGCGCAATCTTTCCTTCCTCTTCCTTGTCCTCACACCTAACCACACACCTTAGTTACAACCACGTACACTTACATCACTACACTACCACACATGCCGAGAGACCAGTTGCGAGTTCAGAGCTTGTCCCAGCTGAGACTGTGACCCGCTTGTGGGAGGAATCTGGTTGGGGAAAATCCAGGCAAGCTCACTTAGGTCGGCGCTGGATCTCGTCATCCAGCGGGGGAAGATCACCACCACCTTCCGCGATAAAAAGCACATGCACTCCACTTACGAGACTAATGATCCCATTTGACGCGCCCGGAATCACCAATCAATCAATGAACCCTAGTCACTACCACTTCCCACCGCCACTCCCTTCCCAGCGCTCGACACCACCTCTCAAAGCCACCTCTCCCGCCAGCGCCGTTCACACCGCCGCCTCAGTCACCTCGCTGACGCGGGTGCCCGTTCCCGCCACGTCCCCCCTCCCCCGCTCCCGACGCCCCTCACCCCTGCCCCCTGGCTTGACGTGTCGCCGCGGGCGGCGCGACGTCGTTTATTTGTTTCCATTACCACCCGGTGTTTTCGGCGGACCCGACCCGTCCCGCGCAGCGGTGAATTCTCTGGCGGGCCCTTTGGGAGGTCCCCGAGGCAGCCGGCGACAGACTGCACAGTGGGCCGCAATGACGCGAACAAACGCGCACGGCGTAAACATATTTAAAATCAGACTATAAATCGGAGTTTATCCTAAAGTGGATGGACGGGCTGAGTGAAGCTCAGAGACTGCTTTGCCGTTGTCGCTGAAGCAACGGATGCCCTAGGGTTCGTGTCCCAACTGTGGTGAAGTTCCGGCGTAAGCTACACAACTACGACGAATTCGGCCGCTTCCTGGAGGAGAATTCTAGCTCTGATCTGTAATTTTCTACAGATTATCCTATCAATATCAGGTAAATGGCTGGAGTAGTACCCAAACAATCAAACATCATCCTCGCTATTTTCAATTCTTCATCTTTGTTCTCTCCTCTCTCCTACACAAACACTCATTTACACTTGTATGCACTATCCAACCACACATGTCGGGAGACCAGCCAAGAGGTTAGAGTTTGTCCCGGCTGGGGCGGTAACAAGTTGACTTGCCTGTACTCATCTCTAGTGGGGAAGGAACACCGCGAACTCTTGGTATTAGAAGTCACAACACAAACGAGACTAATGACCTTAGTACTTGACGTGCCCGGACACATGAATCAATCAATACAATGTAGATGGACAGTTAAGTGCAAGTTACATACCGGCATAAACATTTTTCGAAGTTAATAAAGTTTACATTAATTTAATATTTTTGATTCATTTTTAGTGAAAATTGTGTAATTCGTATTAAAAAAACAAATATGACAATTATGTAATCAAGGTTGGAATGAATGGTTTGACGAAGCAATAACTGTTTGGGAATGAGGTATTGAATTTTTCTTAGTTAATAAAACTAATAGCCCTCAAAGCTGAAAATGAAATTTAGATTTTAGGCCGTATTTTAAATTACATTGTTATTACAAACATGTTCATAAAACGAATAATTTTTAAGAGTGCACAAAAGTACTTCAAAATTCTAAAGGTAAAACTAATTTTTGGTTTAGATACCAAAAAAGTGAGCTCTTCAAAGTCACCTGCATGTGAATGGTACGTACGCCTACATTATACACGATACAAAGTTCAACATTCCTATTAACCACACAAACTCCTAACAACACAAATATTACTTTCCTTCGCTTCGCATAGGTCCTAATTTCACGGTTAACTCTGACTTTTCGAAAATTAATAAAGTTTGAATTTTTTCGGTCTCTTCCAACAACTACAAAATTAAAGATAGAGATTTTTTCTTCAAATAAAATTTGTTCTCTAAAGCGAGTTCTTTCATTAAGATAATGCACTTTTTTTAAAATTTGAATACTTTTCGCGCAACATTGTGTGCAATATGTGCAATTTAAAAAAATACCCCCCCCCAAAATATTTTCTCACAAACGGTTCCAATTTTTTTCTTTAAATTTTGGTAGGGATAGTGCTAAATGTACTCTATGAGAAAACATAAACGCCATATTGTTCTATTCTTTTGTTTTTTTAAATTACAAAAATGTAATGTTCTGACTGGTCTCTCACGTCATTAATATTTACATTAGCATCTGTTTGTTTACATTATTATATTTATGAGTGCATGTGCTTTAAATAAAGTCAAGTAAAGTTTGTCGAAAATTTAATCGTTTTCTGTGAAAAGTAGCTCAAAATTTGGCATTTTCAGAAACGCTCAAACGCAATTTTCTCAAAAATAGTTCCAAATTTTTTCTTCGAACGTTTTGAAATAATACTGATAATTGCACTCTTGAATGTGACATAAAGTTCAATTTGGGTTGTTTTTTCTTCAAAAATTACACTACTGTAATTTTTTTGAAAGACCTCTCACACCGTTAATATGCACATTTCCAGCAATTTGTAAACACTATTCTATTTGTGAGTTGATGCTCTTCAAAAGAGTTTTAATTATGTTTTTAGAAAACTCAAAAATTGCTCTGAAAAAGAGCTTTTAATTTTGCATTTACAGTAGCGCTTAAACGCCATTGTCTTAAATACGGCACCAAATTTTCAAAGAAAATTGCCATTTAGGACGAGATTTTACAGTTTTTTAATATTCTTTAAATAATATTTTTGTTCTACTATTAGGAAACCGAAAAATTAATAAAATGTCAAAGAAATGTAGTGTGGGCGGCGATAGATGATAGCTGGTACGAGAATGTGGCAAGTCCGAATAGCTAGCCAAGATCAAAGGAAATAGAAAACTAATACGGGAAAATCTGTGCCATTCTGTAGCACCACTAGTTCTTATTTTATTTTACGATATTTACGTGCAAATAAATCATACTGAGTTCGTTACATTGCATGTTTTATCTCATGAATCACAGAATCACAAGTTTCCTTCACTCTCCAAGAATTGTTCATTTCTTTCAAGAATGGAAATACGATTCATAATTCTTCGTGAGACTAGAAACGAAGATAGGTGGCAGCGCAATTCTTGGCAGCAGTGCTTCACTCTCTCACTTTTGGTGCAACATTGTGTTTTTGTCATAAATATTTATTTGTAAATAACAATTTTAGAACGTAGGAATTTGTAAACCATTTTAGAATCCAAGAATGTAAAAGAAATTTTAAAATATCAGGAATACGAGAGTGAATTCCCAACTTTTTAAACAACATCTTGATCATGCAAATTCTTACAGCGGTTTTCTAGACCTCAGATTTTCATTTATCCGTACTTATCGTAGAGATTTGAAAGATTAAAGAAGGTACTAAATAGTTCATAGTATATTCCTCGAGTACCACTTAATCACCTGTGAGTAATAGTTTTTTTAATCTGTTTTAATAATGTAAGAAATATCTGATATTGATATTTTGGCTGATGTAGGTTTGCGACACTGATAACGACAACTTTTTTAAACCGTCCGATTATCTGTCACTCTAACAGTCGCCTCTTTTGATGAGAAATTACGAGAGGGCTAAAGAATGAGCATATTCACGTTGCAATATAATATTATGCAACCGTTACAAACAACAGGTGAAAATAAGTACTGTTAAGCCTCGCTCGTTTAATTTTTGGTTGTAATCCGTTCCTTTCTATTTTATTTTCCTCGCTGACTGCGTGGGCGCCTTTGGGCCCATTGCGAGCGCGGGGGCGTCGCCGCCAAATCGGAGGCAGCGCTCCGCGTGGCGTGGCGCGGCGTCGCAGGCGCCAAGAGCACCACCTGCGCTTTCGGCGGATGAGCGCTAACAAATGGGCGCCGCGCTAACGAATGGCGGAGAGCGCTCGCTATCGGCGGGCAGGGCGGGGCAGGGCGGGGCGGGGCGGGGTGGGGCGGGGCGGGGCGGGGCGGGGCGGGACGGAGCGGGACGGACTGGGGCGGGGCGGGGCGGCACCGGGAGGGGCAGGGCGTGGAGCGATGGGACGGGGTGGGGCGGGAGCGGGGCGGGGCGGGCTGGGGCGGGGCGGGGCGGAACCGGGAGGGGCAGGGCGGGGCGGTCGGCAGAAGAAGGGGGCGGGGCGGGCAGTAGGAGAGGAGCGGGATGGAGCAGGGCAGGGGGAGGGGCGGGGCGGGGTAGGTGGGTGGTGGAAAAATTAAAGTGCTCCAATACCGGGCGCTGGCTTTTGGTGTGGCGGAGAGACCGCGTGATCGAAGGTACCTGCCTCGTTGGAGCAGAAGATTGGAGCAACAGAACCGAAGCCTGAGGATTTCTATCTCACCTACGGCGTCGGTTTTTTGGAATGATTGATCCGGACCATCAGTCACGTAAGTGTAATGCATGATTTATCGCTTGAGTTGGCGATGATCTTCCGTCACTATTATAGATGATGACATCTTGTACCTACCTGTATGTAGACTTGCTGAGTTTTCCCCCACCAGGTATCTCCTTCTAGCGGGGAACCTCCCCAATTGGAATAAGCTACAAGCTCCCGACTGATCTACCAACATCTGTGATAGTAGTACATGGAAGTGTTAGTGCGTGTAACTAAAGATGAAGTTAGGACAAGAAGAGGAGGGAAAGATCACGCGCGGTCCAAGGCCCGTTTGTTGTGGAACTGCTCCCATATCTGTCGGGCGTTCATCCGAGGAAACACGGAAAACTACCGATCAGAGCAGGTGGCCGCTGGAATTCTTCTCCAAACAGCGGCTGAATTCGACCTAGCTATGTAGGCAGTGCCTAAAATCCTACAACCGTCGGGAGTCAAACCCTAGAACCTCCCGGTCAGAGGCAATGCAGTAATCACAGTTGATGCCCTAAGCTACCTAGGCCCATGTAAGGAGTCGGTGTTGTCCGAGTTGTGGTTGGCTTCTCAAACTACCGCATATCTGAACAAATAACCCATCCGTAAGCATTCGTCTACCATCATCTTTCACACTATGTGTCAAAATGTATACACACACATATTACAACGTAACAACTATCACCCGTAACATCATTCATCCAGAGTGAGGCACTGGCAAAATGAAAGTGATACGATGCCCTCTAGTTGACCTTTCGGTTTGCAAAGACCGTATGATCGAAGATGTCTGCCTCGTTGCAGGATGCAGAGGTTTGGAACAGCGTGCAAGTAGTAGGTGGAATCGGTGTCTTTGAGTTGGTGGAGTCCTGCTAAAACACAGGAGTTTTACCATGTTGTTCTTTTGATTATGCATCCCTCATCACCATTCACCCCGCGAGGAAGGAACAAACTACTAGTGTTTTATCTGTCCAGAAAAAAAGAGGGTATTAATGCCTCCTTCCTTGCTTACGCTGGGTGATGTACTCATAGTATTTTAAAAGTATAAAATACAAAATATTTAATGACTAAAAATTCTTCAGTACTATCGGAGATGCACAGCTGAGTTTTCCGAACGGTCGATTGTATTATACGTCACGATTTCCTACGTCGATCTTGGAAGTGCATTGAACGTACATTTTAAAAATGAACTGAACTTCTGGTAGTTAAAAAACACTTGGCTAGGGGAATAACGTAAGCGTTAGTAGTAATGTGTGATGCAAGAGAAGAATTTACTTTTTATTCATGACTGAAGGCGTTTAGCATTTATCTGAGAATCGTAATTGTAGATATTTAAGAAAAGCTAACTAACCACATTTTGCCACGCTTGCATTTTGAATTTATACTAACGTAGACGATGAACTGTAAATGAAACGCCTAAATATTTCATGTTATTGCTGAAACAGAACACATTTAATTAGTTTCTGAAGGTTTTACAAGGAACAAATTGACATACTTAGATATAGACTTAGACTTTTGGATCTCTCAATTTAAAGTACTAACTACGAATATTACAACTTGTGGTGGACATTTGGGAACTTCAAGTGTTTTAAATGAAAATAGAGCTGCAAATATAGTTTCAAAATGTATTTTAATGCTTAATGAAACTAAACGAACATATTTTTAATAAATGAGAACCAAAATTAAGTCAAAGACAAAACATTTTCAGTCAAAACTTTTTAAACTTATATAATCAACCCACATGCAATTCGAAAAAATCACTATTAAGCCGTTAATATAATCACAATTAATGCGCGTGGTTATATATTATGCGTAACTAGTAATATATTTTAAGATCTGTTCTAACGCGAAGGAAGAATCAATATTACTGTTCATTAACCTGAATTTCAGACAATGAAATCACTTCTTTCCGTCGATTACAGTTCACTTTTTCAAGGATACTGCGAGGAATATACTCGTAAATATTGAATTTGTGTTCGGTGACAAAATAAGATTTCTTTTACGCCAGACTGTTAGAAGAAAATAAATAATATAATATTACTAATAATTTTATTCCCTTAAACATTAATAAAAAGAAATAATTTTATTATTCCTATAAGTGCTAATGGTTACATTGGAAAGCGCCCTAATATGGAGATATGACGATTACGATGATAATAATAATAATTCAATTTTTATTAACATATGAAGAATAATTTACTCAATACTCTAAATAACACGTTATTTACATAATATTGAACTGAAATACGCAAATTTTAATTCTAATTTAATTCTCCCGGTAATGTTAAACTGTACTTAAACTGTGAATGTTACTGACAAATTTGGAAATCCCGACATTTACTAGAGATAATTTTAAAAAATATTACAAACATTTGACAAAAAGTGTCTGGCTCCAATAGTCTCTTGCGCGTATAATGTTTTTCATTTAATATACTTTACGAAAAACTTCGTAAAATCCAACACAAGAGGACTTACGTAAAACATTACTCCCATTAGATGAAAAACATTTATAAACGACTTCTAATACGCAAGGTGCCCTTTATCCCCTTTTTGGAATAATCTCACCAGCAATGAAAAATGTGTATTTGGGAACAAAAGCTGAATTTATTTCCATAACTTTATCCACTACCAATAAATATATTATTGTTTATAATTTTAAGATACCTAATAAGTCATGAAAACAATTAACTATCGCGATCATTTCAACAGTATATGTATTTATTGTGCAACTCAAAGTATACGTGGCCGAAAGGGTCGACCTAGACTAGTAGGAAGACCGGTGCCCGGGCGCTAGCTCCTACGCCAGTTGGACTAGTTTGTTAATTTTTTACTTAACAAATTCGCCTTTGAAAAACTGTTGTTGCACAAAACCTCTTTATATGAACAGAATATTTAGAAAAGACAGTTAATTATATATGTATGTAATAACGGAGGTCATTGAGATACAGCCCCTAGCGGAAAATAGACCCTTAAGCAGACAATAAAAATTTGATTTGTAAGAAGTTAACATAAGACCTAAACTACTACTTACAAGTAACTATAAAATTATTTAAAAACGACAGTGATAATTGTTAATATTGAGATGTAGCGCTTAGAATACATAACCAGACAACGAAATTTGACTTGAAGAAACTTAACATTAGTCTTAAAACTACTATTTACAAGTATTTACAAATGATAAAGTGACAGAGATTCTACGGTCACTTCAACATCCGACGCCTTGTTATAATCCGGAAACATACCTTCGTATTCATCGCTCGTGCTCCGATGAGAATATTGATCGGAGCACTTGAACCGCAGCCGTAAGATCTCTTCACAAGCCAGCTGCTGCGGCGGGGCCGACGCCGCGCCGCGTCTAGCGCGCTCTGGTGCTCTGACCGACTATCAGCGTCCCCGAGTCGCTTTCCGGTGATCGGAAGCAGAAAGCGAAAGGGCAGTTTAAAGGGGAGCGCAGAGCAAAAGTTTGCGTACCTCTTCAATCCGTCGCTTGACTTTGGTTGTAGCTATTCAGAATTGAACCTTGTTGTGGAAGTCCTTTCCGAAGAACATTTAATCATTCATCCCCACACTCAAAATATTTTGCGTTTTGTGATTTTGGGCTTTGACCTTGCTCTAGTGATACCAGGAAAAAAGAAATGTTTAAAATTTCTTGCTGAATCCAGATACTGATAGACTCAGTATCTTAGATATTTATAGAAGGTGAACTACAATGCGTACGAGTTTTGCTGTTATTAATTTAAAATATTACTCAAGAACTGATACATTTATTTACAAAAACCGACTTACATAATACCGACTGTTTTATGTCAAAAAACATTCCAACGCTCCTTCTCAAAATTCGCACGATAGATCGCAAATTTCCTCCAAGACTGTAGCCTTTCATACTACAGATAGTAACTTATTTATTTATAGACGGATTTGCTGACCATAAAGGCAGCCCCTTTGAAGTTGTGAAGACAAATAAGGGACATTTTCTGCAAACCTTTGAACTCATGACTCGTGTATTGACAGTATTTCCGTGTCGTGCAAGTAAGAGGATAATATGATGAAAGAAAATGAGTAAGGAAGTGTACATTATGAACCTGGATCAGACACAAATAACGGAATATTTCGAAAGAAACTTGAGAGATTGTTTTAAAAACACGACCCGCCAGTGATATTTACTTCATACAAGAACCGGATTCATATATTTTTGTAATACATCGACTCAAAGCAAAGAAAGGAAACCATTCTTAATGGCTGACATCCGTCAAGGGTTTCAACAGTCTGCTGTCCGTTAAGAAAAAACCGAAACCAATGATTACTATTAAAAATGGGATATAAATATTCTTATCACAAAAAACATTTTTGACTTTTTATGATAAGAAGACGGCCAAGTAATTAGCGACACGACAGATATCACTAATAACGAACTTGGTTGGTTATTTGCTCTCGGCCTAATGACGCTGGTCACTATAAAGATCCCTAAAATGTCCAAATTATGAGACCCTCAATGTGTCTTTAATATAATATTTAGTAACTGCATATATTGAACGTATATGCATACGAATTTGATAATTTTCTATTTAAAATGTTTATATATCACATATTGAACTAATAGTATTAAAATTTGTATAAAACTTCATCGGGGACGTTTGTCCGACTGATGCTCCGAGAATGTGCTCGAATACTCGAATGCATGAATCCATTTCTTAATTAAATTATGCATGGACTAGGGACTTTGAGACTTGATTCCGTGACTCGATAAGCTCAGATCTGTTCCTAAGGTTTTTAAAATTATATATAAGCATTATTAATATAGCAACGTACATTGTTTCTCAAGTGAAAAAAACGACAAGAAAGCGACTATCAGTTTCAGTTTCAATTAGCATTTACATTTTATTAAGTCCACTGTGAAGCTCCTGTACTTGCTATTTTCATTTATATTAATAAAAAATAAATTCTTTTCTCATCGAGAGCGTTCAATTATTATACACTTTCAATGAAATAAACCCGTAAATTCTTAGGCTCTTAAATATTTAATATTTTTGTAATTATGGATTACTTTTCTTGCTTCTAGGCAATTAATACAAAAATTGAAAATTTAATGGAAGAGAAAAGATGGAGCGAAAAAAAGAGTCACATTATTGAATGGAGAGCAAAGAAATTATCAGCATTGTTTTAAATGTTATAGACACTAGATTATTTTTTAAATAAATATAAATTCCGTCGTGATTGATACTGCAGTTTTCACACGACTTTCGCTTCATTACGTTTTTTGAAACGACAAAATCTTTCCCTCGATCGGCTTGTTCGGATATTCTCCTTCTCATCAATTTGCTTAGAGATCCACCATTTGATCAACTAGCGCGGAGATAGTCCGCTTGATCGATTTGATTGGGATTCTCCGCTTAGTCGACTGACGCAGAGATACTATTCTCGATCGACTACCTGAAGATCCTCCACTTGACAGATTTTCTAGCCATTTTTCGCAAGATAAACTTGATAAAGATCCTCCAACTGATTGGTTTGTTTGATATTGCCCTCTTGATTGTCGTTATTGAGATCCTTCCACTGATGAACTCTCTCGAGTCTTCCACTTTTCCCCACCTTGCTTTCTTTGAAGCGATTTGCGTAAGATCTATCTCTTGATCAAATTTCTCAACGTTTTTCTGTTCGTCCCCTTGTTCGTCTTACTCCAGATCCTACAGAGTATCGACTTGTTTCAAATCCTCTACTATCGACTTGCTGCAAGTACTCCACTAATAGACTTGCTTCAAACAGTCCACTTAATGAACTTGCTCTTGACCCTACATGTGATTGACTTGCTTCAGGTTCTCGAGTTGACTTGTTTGAGATACTTCACTTCAACTTGATTTCCTTTATTTTTTTTCCCTTTATTTTTCCTTAATGCTAGGGATACTGTGAAAATACCTATAGTCCACCTCATTGTTCTCGACTTTTCTAAGATCCTCTATTTGGTATATTTGACCAGGAGAGCGATAGCTACCACGCGTAGAACTGGTATGGCAGCTGGGAAAGCATATTAGGATATCTAGAAGGTGGGAAAAGGGCGCAGCAAAGCGTAAAGGAGAGGAGCCACATAGTACGAGAAAGTCTCTGCCATTTTGTAGCACCAGTAGTGTGCTGCAGTATTACTACACTTCCTCTATACAAGGTAGGTATGTTATGAAGATACAAAGAATAAGAAAAGCCTAAGTATCATCATAACATAGTAATATTATCCCAAGATATAAAATACTACAAATATTTTCAAAATATGTTTAGTTTCCGTGTAAATATACTGAATTATTTTTAACATGAGGCAAAGACATTGTAATATACATTATAACCAACACGCTATACATTGCATCGTATTTTAACCAAAAAGCACTTAGAATGTACGTCAATGATTTCTTAAGAAATTGAAACCAACAATAAATCATGTGAATCTCCTTCCCCTTGGTAATGCTAGGGATACTGTAAAAATACCTATAGATAATGTGCTTACATTTTCATGATAGCATAAACAGCTAATGTGCTTACATTTTCATGATTTTGTGTGTGCTCGGGATGACAATGTATAAAGCAAATAGGGCCGAAAGGTAGGCATACGGAAAGCAAAGTGGCAGAATCATTTATTCTGATTCGATTTCCCCACATTTGATTCTATCCCTTTGTCACAATCATATTCCTCTTCACATCACAGGTGCGTTACATTTATTTACGAGTATAAATATTTAAACGTTTCATTGCTTTCATACGGACATATTTGCATGTACTGAAAATGTTAATACGCAAAGAGCAATAGGTTTCAAAAAAATCGTGTTATCGTGTGCTTTTTATGAAAAGTTTTAATGTTGATATTTTGTTATTAAATCCTTTGCTTGTTTGCTGTTTCTTTCACAAGGTCCGTAATTAAATTATTTGAAAATTGGTGATATTAAGCTTGGATTTTTATGAAACTGTAATGAACACCTAATATTGAACGACCATTGTTTTCTCACTTACGACACTTGATTTTCTTGATATTGAATTGTGTCTTTTTTCTTGTATGATATTCAATAGTTTAATTGTTTTTTGAGTTTGATTATTTTATTTTATTTTAACAATTTTTTAAATAAACTTTAGAAATAAAATTAAGAACAATTTTAAAATATATTTTGAGGGTTACTTTTCATGGAAAATGTACCTGAGACTCTCATATAGGGAAAATACACTCGAATGGTTGCAAATTAAAAGACGATTTATTTTATTACATTGACATCAAACTCCAAAGATAAAGAACTTGTTCATAATTACTACTACGTTTAAGAAATGTGTAATCAATAGTTCCACACTTAAACAGCGTCATTTGCAAACATTTTGAACAACACCATAATTAAAATCATTATCTCTAGAAGGTAACACTTTTCACATTTGTTATGATTGAAACTATATAATAAATGAACATTCTCCATTGTCCACAAAATTTGAATTGACTAATATTGAAATTAACGATTTAAATTATTAAATGAACATAGTTTCAACTCCATAATTCTTCAAGAAATTTACAAATCCATTGTTCATGCAGGGAGTGCTTTTTCACACTTCAACAAGTTGAGCACACTGTCGAGTTTCCGAGAAAGGACTTTTTTTAGAGGGATATCATTTTGTTCAGGAAAGTTTCAAAATGTGTATAGACATGAGGATCAGTTCCAAGAAAATATTTGAGTTACGTACTCTTCTTTCTCCAAGAACTTTTGCTTTGAAAGCAGGGTCTCCTTCTGAACTTTTATTGGATCGCTTCCTTTTGTAATGAACTACCACTTGTACACCCAAACTGGATTTCTAAACCTTGCGTATTTCCAGCCAGGTATCATCAATTGTGTACTTGATGAAATAAAACTGATTCTACGCTATGGTGCTTTTAGGGATATTTACTGGTAATGTACTTTTTCTTTGCGTTGCGTAGAATGTCCTTTCTAATAATCCATGGATTCAGGAAAGAGGACTTCGAAAAAATATGAGCAAAGTTCAGAAATTTAGTACAAGTTTTTAGAGCGCCTACTTCTTTAAGAGTTGCAAAAGTCGTAAGATATTTTATAAAATATAATATTTCTGTGTATTTTGCCTTTTTTATAAACCTACAAAAAGGGACGAATAAAAGTCAGATGGATTTCACATCTGGAGGTACTTTTGATGTTGAAAAAAAATATGAGCAATTCCTTTTTATTGCGCGAGTAGTATAGCTTTGAGTTACCCTATCTCATCCTAATTAATTCTTCTCTTTTTCTTCTTTATTATTCACTTTTATTCTCTCACTTTTTTCATGTACGCGTTTTCTTCATTCCAATTTTCCTTCTGTTAATCGCCCGTTTTATTATTATTTTATCATGCCTGTATTCCGTGACTTGATCAACCTAACACCGCAGAATTTGCACGAAGATTATCCCCAAAAAATATTTTACTTATCATCTCGTAAAAAATATTAATTATCATTCTCGCCTTGAAAATGCAACGAAGTTCCACCTCGATAAGTGCCATCCATATGCAGCCAAAATGTCTAACATGTGATGTGTCTTAAGACGTTAATTTTTAAGCAGGTCGTTTAAATTAGTTGTTGAAATTGTAATTGTCGGCTTTAAGAAGTTTTTGAAACGAGGACGTGTGTGTGTAAAAACATTTTTTTTGAGTATCTGTGAGACTTTACAGTTTTACAAACGATTATTTTATAGTTTCAGCTCATCCGATCCTAGGAAAAATAGATTAGAATGATATAACGCCAGAGGCGTATCAAGGTTTTCAGGCGCTCACGACAAACATAGAATTTGCACCTCTGTTAAGATATTTCAAATTAGAACTGTTATTTATTTTAGCGGGCATACTCTAAATAGCGCATTTTGTGAGTGGCGCGCCTACCATACTGTAGATGCGCCTCTGTATAACGCAATTCTAACGGTAGTAACGACGCCAGAGAAGATTCATAATATACGCATTTACAGTTTCAAGCTCATGAACAACAGAACGTGGAATTTTACTCTGTACTTAAACATATTGAAAAGAAAGAATATTTTTAAAACTGTATTTACGGTGTTATATACAGTTGCTGATCGTTTCTCGTATTTTGATCCATTTTGTCTTCCCAATTACCTATTCTTAGTTCTCTCTCCTGCACGTGTTGTCTCTCAATTCCTACCTCATCCTCTCTATTTCTTTTTTCTAGGGAAGTTGCGAGTTCTTGTACCTGAATATTTCCTCATTCATTAAAAGTAGGTGACCGAACTGTACAATTTGTCAGAACTTCAACTACTCATTCAACACTAATGTGCTTCTTCCTTTCTTCATACTGGTAGTTTAACATTTCCTAATTAAAAAACTTGCTTCATCAAAATCGGGAGGGAGATAGTTGTTGGTGAACCCTCGAATTCTTTTTTTACTCTTTAACTCACTTTATTTAACCAAAAGTTTGACAAGTTAAACCATTGCAGATTCGAAATGGTTCACGTCTTTAGGTTCAAGGATAGAAGGTAATATACCCTGTGGTTTATTGCGCAGGTCCAATCTAAATGTCAGTTCAAAATTAAGTTTTAATTCCAACTGCATTTCGTGTATGCCTAGTGTAGAAAAAGATATGAATTGGTTCCGAATAACGACGATGAGATTTCAATAGAAATACACGTTTTGTCGACCATGTTTAAAGTTCACATGATAGCAAGAACAATTGACCGACGATATCTACGTCTTGATGCTGTTTATACTACAATGTTATGAATATTATTATAATATAATCACGTGAGAATGAATTCTTCCAAATTATGTACATCTAATGTAAGAATCATGGCCACAAAATGAAACGCTAACAATTACGGAAATTACATTTTCTACGTTTTGGAGAACGCCTTGAAATCCTTCCCACTTCTCTTCAGCCGCGCACGAAACCCGTGCTCTCCTCTCCGCTCGCTCCTCGACGCGCACCTGGTGCAGGATCAGAGGCGAGGCAGCGGCGTTTTGAATGGGCGCGTGACGCTTATTTTCTCAGCGCGATTCAGCGCGTGGGTGCCGCCTCCAGGGGCCCCGTAATCAGCTCCGACGACGGGTGTGACCGGCACAGTGGCTGGGAAAAGGGTCCAAAAACGTGCAAAGCGTCCATTGTTTAAAATGTCCTAGCCTCGCACGCTCAAATTAAATGCTTAACGAATGTATGCAGTATGTATTTGGAATTTTTGAGTTGATTGTTCGACTTTACCGGCTAGTTAACGGTGTTCCGTATGCCTGTGTTCTACTCTCTGAATGTGAATCAGTGAAATTGTCGCTGATTCAATCAGTGAGAGCCGAAGTCACTGATATCTTCAGTCGAAATGTGTAGTTTCGCTGACAATCAGCGAATATGCGAACCTTTTCATAATGATCGCCAGCATTTCACTGGTTGTCAGTGGTAAAAGTGCCACGCCACTATCGCTCACTGATCGTTCAGTCTTCACGTTCAATTAGTAGCCACAGATTTCACTGATTCAAACAGTGAAGTTTTACTGATTCAAAAAGTGGGCCAAGTTTTCACCGATTTGTTCAGTTCAATTTACTTATTGTCAGTAGCAGGGTTATAACTGACACCATCAGTGAATAGTCACAGTCAATCAGTTGTTTTTCACTGATTCAGACTGAGACAGTATAGTGAAATCCCATGGATAGCTCAGGGCATCAACAGATGTCACTGCAGTCCCTGTGACCTAGGTTCGAGTCCCGACGGTGGCAGCATTTCTGACACTATCTTGTCAGCTAGGTCAAATTCAGTAGTTGTCTGGAGGAGAATTCTTGCGGTTTGATGCTCTGATCGGTAGTTACTCTGAGGTAATAGTGCTCAGTCGATAAATACCAGGCGAATGCAGTACCCTAAAAAACTTGCCACGGGACGCGCGTGTTCTTTCGTACCTCTTCCTTATTCTATCATCACACTTTACTTAGACCTACACATACACGCTCGACATTACTACAGATGTCGGGAGACCGGTTGGGAGCTCAGAGCTTGTCCCGGCTGGAGCGGTGCTCCGCAGATGCGAGATACCTGGTTAAGGAAAATCCCGCTAGCCGACGGTAGGTCGGCACCGGATCTCACCATCCAGGGGGGAAGACCATCCCCACCTCCCGAGGAAAAATTTCATTACACTTACGGCGCTACATCATTCATTCATTCACTACCCTTATGGGGCTAATAACCCTAGTATTGACGTACGCGGAATCACTAACCATGAATCAATCAATCCCACGGTTTGGGGGGGAGAGGTAAGACAGACACATGGCGGACAAGACGTAATACCCTCCACCGCAAATAGCTACACTAAGTGATCAAAAGTATGCGGACAAGTGACTGAAAATGACTTCCCAGATCGTGGCACCCTCCATCGGTAATGCTGAAATTCAATAGGGTGTTGGCCCACTCTTAGCCTTGATCACAGCTTCCACTCTCGCAGGTATACTTTCAATCAGGTGCTGGAAAGTTTCTTGGGAAATGGGAGCGCATCCTTCACGGAGTGTTGCACTGAGGGGAGGTATCGATGTAGGTCGGTGAAGCCTGGCACGAAGTCGGCGTTCAAAAACATCCCAAAGGTGTTCGATAGTACTCAAGTCAGGACTCTGTAAAGGGCAGTCCATTACAAGGATGTTATTGTCGTGTAACCACTGACACAGGTCGTGCAGTATGAACACGTGCTGGATAGTGTTGAAATCGCAGTCGCCATCCCCGAATTGCTTTTCATTATTGGGAAGCAAGAAGGTGTTTAAAACATCAACATAGACCACGCAAAACAACAAGGGGTGCAAGCCCCCTCCATGAAAATCACGACCACATCATAACATCACCGCCTCCGAATTTCGCTACGCATGCTGGCAGTACGCTTGCTGGCAGATGAAGTTCACCGGGCATTCGCCATACCTACATCCTGCCATCGGATCGCCACATTGTCTATCGTGATTCGTCACTCCACTCCACGTTTTTCCACTGTTCAATCGTTCAATGTTTACGCTCCTTTCACCAAGCAAGGCATGGTATTTACCTGCGTGATGTTTGGCTTATGAGCAGCCTCTCGACCATGAAATCGAAGTTTTCTCACCTACCGCCTGTTATAGTACTTGTAGTTGATCCTGATGCAGTTTGGAATGGTGCATCATGCAGCCTGTGTGATGGTCTGCACAAATGTCTGCGTATTAGACTTAAAAATCGGTGGATGTGTAGAATAGTGTATCCGTAAGAACTGATTAACTTTGCCTAGAGATGGCGTGCACGTTGGCCTAGCAGCGTGCACTGGGCGTCCAGATTCCACCCACTGTGCGGCAGGCGACCCCCCGCGCGCTCCCGGCAGAGGATCTCGCGGCAGTCGCTGAAAAGCGGGGAATCCCCGCTGCGGTCACGTGAGACGCCGCGCGCGCGCTCGCTCGTTCGTTGAGGGAACCTCTCGGAACCCTTTGGTTTCACGAATACGTACTGAAAGAAGTAGGGACCGACTCATCTCGGGTGGCACATTCTTAGGGAGCGACAAGCTTACTTTCTTCGTATTAAATCTGTTCCAGAAGACGGAGATCTGACACCCTCAGGATTAAAATGTTATGCGATGTTTTGATGAATACATCTTTACGAATACTGCCAATTTTACTGTATATATGTCAGCTTTAATTGAATATTTATTTACCACGCCAGCGCCTTGATCATTACGTTGTTTCTTTTAAATTTAATTGGTGAATAAGTACGTTTTGAAACCTCGTTTTTTGTTTTAACAACTTGAACGGAGTTTAACAGGAACAATTTGCCACCGTCCCATCGTTTCTAAAGACACCACGATGACACTTACGCAGTGCACTGTTATAGTACAGGTTCAATCCCCAGTCAATCCAATTGAGGAGAAACGAGCTCTCGAGGAGTTTTTTTCGGTGACACGCTTATCCTGTGTTTCAATCCACAATGACTTTATAATTCTTATCATTTTCTCTTCGTACGCATTACATTAACAGTTAGGAGCCTCAATGGCCTCTGCAGTTGAATGGTCCCAAATTATTATATACATAAACAAATAAGCTAATAAACAAAGAAACAAACAAACCCTTTCCACCCCAATGGGGCCAATTGGACCCATTACATTTTTTTAATATTTACTCGGCATCCGCGATTGTTCATTGTTCCAATATGGCACTATGACTTTGTTGTGTGTGTATAGAGTCAGTAAATGGCAACTTAGACTTCATTGTTGGAACACGTGACATTCTGCAGCATTGTAAAGAACTGAGTGCGTGCTGCCATTGCATCAGCTGTGTTTCATAAGAAAATAATAATAATTTCGAGGGAAAATATTGTTTACTGCAGTTTAAAAAAATATATTATAAATGTACATGTAATAAGGATAATAATATAAATTTGGCAGTTATATAATGTTGAAAGGTATTATGCTGTGACGTCATTAGTTTCGGGTTCCATATGAACCCAGTGGGAAGTAAGAGTAATGTCTTTTCAAAATGAAGTTATTTGCGGGAAATCACAACTTGAAAATTATTTATATTACATGTGTACAATTACTTGTGTATAATTATATTATGTGTATTGTGATATACCAGAACGGGACATGGTTTATTCATAATATTAGTTGTATACGGGGCGACTAAATGGACTTGTAAAATGGCGATATCCGGCCCTAGTAACGCCAGCGCAGAGGGTTGCTATGGTGCAGGGCAGGTAAATAAACTAGCTGCAAGCCTCGTAGGTGCCGGAACGCTGGCTAGATCGATATAATAAAGAATATGTGATTGGTCGAAAAACGTATGACGGACGAAGGCGCGGCTACATGGGGTTGTAAGAAATGAGCGGGTTGGCGGGGGCAATTAGACTTTCTGGTGTTTACCGCCGTGTTTTGGAAAAATAGAACGTGAGACGCTACCGACCCATCAAGGGTTGCAAAATACAGAAAAACATTCATTCGGACTTGGAGCTTCGTTGAGTGCAGATCGTTACAGTCTGACTCAGAGTGGTGGAGTGTAGGTCGTGAACTCGGCTCTTGAGTTTCGTGGAGTGCAAATAGTGTGCGGACCTTGTAGTTGAAAGTGAGACTTATACATTTTCGTGCGAAAAGTAACAGTCGTCATCGGACTTAGAAATTATTTGCCGGAGTACATCCGCGGACTTGGGCAGTTTTGGGTGTTCACCGGACGATAGTTCGAACATTAGTATTTTATTAAACTCGTGTGAAAGATTATAAACCTAAAGCGTCGGAAAGAACTTAGCTAGATTTTATGCAGTGTGGACTGGATACTTCAGCAACCGCGCAAGATCAGAAGACAGAAGAGCGACTCGGATTCATCGGCCAAGTGAGAAGCGTCTTCGGAACGAGCGGGTCGGCAAGACGGTAACATATACTGCAGTATATTAAAATAATATCTTTTAAAAGGGGTCATGGCCATTAAGTAATCTGTTAAAATTAACATTGAATAAATTGTTAAATTTTGTTCTTTGGAAAAAGAAAAGAGTCTGTTCATTTGTCAATCATAAGCTTCTAATTAGTTGGAAGCAGAGAATTTCCATATTTCAGATTCCACGCCAGGCTGTACAGTCGGCAGATCAGGTAATCGGCTATCTTAGCGATAGCGAATACATGTAATCCGAATCCATCGGCCCAAGCTAGCTGGATGCCCATATAATTTTGACAGAATTAAATAGGAAAAAGTTAGTATTAGTTTATGTCACCTGTTCCTGGCGCCCACATCTTTCTATAAATTAGGAACAGGTCAAACTCACGACAACGTATTACGAAGTGAAGGATGAAGGTATATTTCAGTATACACAAATATTAATACACATATATACATAGATACGTAAACATACTTATACATATACAATTATATGTACTCGGATAAACATGTTTATGTAAACATTTACACATATATATGTTTATATATACATATACACGTATATACGTTCATAGATACAAATACATGTATATATGTTTACATATACATATACACTTATATATGTTTACATATACATATACACATATATATATGTTGGTATATACATATATGCATCTATATATGTTCATATATATATACACATACAAACATATATACATGTGAGTAATTCCACGTATATAATATGTATATATATAAACATATTCTACCCCATCTTCCCACTGGGTCCATATGGACTAGGGATGTGCCATTAACAGCTAAACTGTTATTTCTTAACAGTTAACGTTTAATAACTGTTACGCGAAATAACAGTTATTTCATTTATCCTGTTATTGGCTGTTATCGGTTGATATTCATAGTACTCCACTCTATTGGGCCAAACCCGAACTACAACACGCTTTCGCGGCAACCATTTTGTGCGACAACAGTTTCACTGCTGCTAATGAATCGTGATTATAACAGGTATTCAAATTATAGATTCAATAATACATAATTCTTCATTATTACACATGATGTGCCACAATATTTTTGTATTTTATGGTATTACGTACAATACAATAAGAAATTTGTCCTTGAAATTAAATCCGTCTAATATGTTTGTTAACTTATTTCTGTCCCATTACAGCTTATGTGAGATCCACTAATATTTCCCTAAGTCTGATAGAATACAATGAGTTACGGTCAAATAACTCGCATTATAATATTTGATATTCAACAGCCATCACCACTTTAGTTTTAGGTAAGCAAAACACAGTTTCTACTTCTCTTTATTTTCGGCACTCGTCTCTTCACTATGAACACGTTGCATATTCGAAAGAATATTTGCAATCTGATCACGAATCACTGTTATTTTAGTAATATTCTATACACATTTTGCTACTCATCATATTAACTAGTATTCTTCTTGGCAGTTCATCGAGTTTCGTTCATATCAGCTGTTTCTCTCTCCCTGCCTAAACATGTGTGGGGAAGTAGTGCAGACAACCGCCGTAAGGTAGCTGCACAAGCGTTACGGTGCTACCAACGTTATTCGTTTTGCCTGGTTTAACTCTTAGCAGTCGCCACAACTGATTTAACTCTTCGCAGACGGCTACGTTAGGTTGCTGATCATGGACGTGTTATTTTTCAACTGTTATTAATAACCGTTATTACGAATCCACTGTTATTCCGATAACAGTTATTGACGAAAAGCTGTTAAGCCCATCTCTAATATGGACCCACTAAAAAATTTCAACTATGTGTAAAGAAACTCATTTGTGTGTGTTGTTGAGGGTATTTAGAAGCGATAAATGTGGAAATTAATTTTTTTTGTTAATTACCCATAATTTGGGCTGGAAAGGCTTAAGAAACAAATAAAGAAAGAAAGGAAATAAAGAAATCCTGCAAAAGACATTCCGCGAATTAGTATGTGGCTATCTGGCCACGTTTTGAAGTAGCATTGTACGAAGAAGAATCAACCTCACATGCAAAAGATGCCCGCTGCAAGTTAAATTCTACTTGTATATTCCCTTCCATATGCCCCGCCTGTCATTTCGTTCCTGCCCGGACGTGTCCGCGGATGCCCTGAACGAGGCTGACCGGGTCTGCTTATCGCGGTGCGTAGGCGCAAATGACGGAGGGGCGCGCGTTCCGCCTTAGATCGTTTGCAGTCATCGATATTCTCATTGGACGCGATAGCAGTCAGGCCTACCGCTCAACACCATTTCCCCCCGCACCTTCCGAAATCTGCATCGTCGAAGACGAGAACGAACGACTTAAAGTGCATGTGCTCTAAGTAAAAATTTGTGAAGGAAGCGTGTGACGGAAGAAATACGATGGAATACACTGAAGGAAGACAGAATTGAATCGAAAGCGTAAAGATTTGATTCCACAACAGACGAAAAGTTATGCAGTAGAAATGCATGTAATTAGAATGGCAATTGATGAAAGAAGATGAAATAGCCTTGTAAGTAAATTGTGAGTGGTAAAGAACTAAAGAATGACGATGGGGGAAGTGAAAGTACCAGGTTAAAGAACAGGCGTCACGATTTGCAAGAAAATGGCAGTTAGTGCAATGGAAGTAATTTGTTTTGATGAAAGTAATAGCTCATTTTCCGGTTTAAATAGTCTTACTGGACTATATGAAAATTCTTTGAACCCTTTATTCTGGTATTTCACGAATTTGTGAATTCACATCATCTGATATTTTTCACCGTTAAGAGGCACAAAAATGTGCAACGACACATTCCTGATAACCGATTATCAGTTATAAATATCCCTTAATTGACAATGATTATTTCCACATTTCACAGCAATTACATAAGATCCGATGTAATAGTAGCACATAAGTAATACTCATGTTGTCTCATGTCTTCAAACACAGTCATCGAAGTATGTAAAATAACAACACCTAAATGAATAGATTTATTTTTACTATTTCCATTATTAATATTGTTTATCATAGTAATGAGGCGGGGAAGGTGAAAGGAAAAGCAGGAGATACAAAAAGAGGGAGGCAACGAGGGTAGAGAAAAATCGGGACAGGAGAAAGGAACAAGTATTACCTAATTATCACTTATAGCTTAATCACAACTACTTCATTTCTCTGTGCAAGGGATGCAGTGAGCGACGCAAGACTTTTTCTGTACTCGTACGTCCTCTTTCGCACGGCTGTCATTTGTCGCTTGCGCTGCACTTCGACGCCAGCTTCAATACGCGGTTCTCCGCCGGGCCTTTCCTTCACGTTCGCTTTTCCATCTGACGTCTCCCCCTCTCCCCCCACACACACACGCGCCACAATGCTCGCGCCCGCCCCCGAGATCTCCCTCCGCCTCCGTCGTTTCCGGAACCTCATTCTTTCACCCTTCTGCACCCGAATGGCGCATATCCCGTTTCGCACTCCGTTTCCTTCCCGCTGACCCGGCGTTGGGGCTCTGCGGCTCCGCCCCGCCCCCTCCTAGCGGATCTCCCTGCCACGACCCAGCCCTTCCCCTCGCCGCCTTACTTTTCCCACAACACCTCGCCTTAGCGCCTTAGTGCCCCCGGCCCCTGCGACGTACCGCACTTGTCTTCCCGCCCATCCTCACTCCGCCCGGCACTTCTCACCACCCGGTCCCCCTTGACCCCACCCCATCCGCTATGTCTCCCCCCCGTTTGACCCTACCCCGCCCTATCCCCATAAACGCCTACCCACTCGCCCGCCTGGTCCATCCTCCCTGCCAGGCCTAGCCCCTCCCTATCGTGCGTCGTACTCCACTTCCTTTCCTCGCAACCTCGACTTGCCTTGAGCCGCTTCTCACGACCTGGAATCTCCCGCGTCATCCCGCACTACCAGCCTTACTTTTGCCCCACACCGCCTCTCTCGTTCCCGCATCGGACCATCCGCACCGCCATGCCTGGCTCCTCCCCGCTCTGTTTCGCACACCTTCCCTGTCTCCCAATCTCGACTTGCCCCGAGTCCGCCTCACGACACGGAACCTCCGTGCATCTCCTCCGCCACTCACCGCCTTCGTTTCCCCACACCAACTCGCGATAGCATTCTAGGCGCCGCTCCAAACCAATCCTGCCCATCCAATCTATCCCTATCCCGTTTCCCCGCACGTTTCCCGCCCTGGCGCCATGCTGTCCCGTCCCCGTCCTGCGTCGAACAGGACATCCTACTTCCCCATCCTGCACTTGCCCTGCGCCACCTCTCACTATATGAAGTCGCCCCGCCCCGCGCCTCCCCGCTTTTCACCGTCTGTCCTTCTTTGCCCCACTCTCTCCCGCCTTTCTCCGTCCTTGTCCCACTCACTCCCATCCTCACTCCCGCCTTTGTCCCACTCACTCCCGTCTATCACTTCCTTGCCCTGCTCATTCCCGCCCTTCACCACCTAGCACCTCTCCGCCCCGCCCATCTCGTACTTCACTGTCTAGCACCTCTCCGCCCCGCTCATTCCCGCACTTCACAGTTTAGCACCTCTCCGCCCCGCTCATCCCGCACTTCACCGTCCTAGCACCTCTCCGCTCCGATCATTCCCGCACTTCACCGACTAGCAACCTCTCCGCCCTGCTCATTTCCGCGCTGCAACGAGTTGCATTTTTCAATTCCGCAATTCTAGTTCTTTCCCACCTCACTCCTACCTTATTTTCTGAGTCTCGGATTTGTTTACCTCGCCCCCTGCATCAGCGCTCTTACCTCAGCTATCCCATCATGCTTGTCCCTACAATCCACCCCGGTCAGCAAGGTTTTCCATCGCTTATCCTCGCACTACTCCCTCAAGCGATTCTCCGCTCCGTTGTGTTTGATACCCGCCCATTCTTTCTCTGTTCCAATCGTTTTCTTCCTTTCCGTATTGGCACACCACGCTCTGCTTTTCATAGCACTGTCTCCACCCGGCTCACTCTCGTCCCCGGCTTCACCAATCAATTCTTCTCCTACGCCCTTCGCCCCCTCGCTTCCCCTTTTCCACCACATATTCCACTCACATCGTTCCAACAGTCCCTATACAAATCGCTTAGTTCCTCCCGAACCAAACACTGTTTCCTCCATCTTAATACCATTTCTTCTCTCACTTAAAACACTCCACATTCTATTCACTCCTGTTTGCCTCGCTCTCTTCCTCCTTATGACCCTCGTATATCGACTCTAATAATCACTTCCAATACCCTTCCCCACCTCAAGTACCAATAGCCCTATTCAACTCCTACACCCATCTAGTTGTTTCACCCTCTCACACACCTCATTCATCCGCTCTATCCCCATTTATCACTTTCATTACCTCATAACCACACCCCATTTTCCAACAGTCCAATGCCGGCCCTATTCCAATCCCCTAGATCCAACTCTGACTCACCTCGTTCCTCCACTTAACCCACCTCTCCGGTTCCACTCCCTTTACCCCACCCGTTTCCATTCTAACCATCCCTTCTCCCCTCCACACCCCCTTCCACCATCTCCATCCCACCCCACGCCTCACCCATCCCCCAAACCCTCCACCCGTCCCCCTACTTGGCTGTTTGCGCGCCTACGCCAGGGAATAAAATTCACCCTCAAAGCCCCCTCCTTCTCCCCGGCGCCGCCCCCACTGGCGTACGCGAACCAAGAAGCGTTCGTTATAATTTCTCCGGAGAATACCCGCAATATCCATTCCGTGCGGGTAGGCCGTCGCCGAGGCGGGCGAGCGAGCGACCGACGTCTTCAGTTCCTGCCACGCGGGCGGGTCAGGCGCGGGCCGCGTCTGAGAGTTTAATACGTTACTTCATAATAAGCGAATCATAATAATAATTCGGCTCTCGCACAAAGCGCGCTGCCGATATTGCGAGACCCCCTCCATCTACCCGCCGCCCCCCGACCCTCGTCCCGCCTTTTTATTTTCGTTGACAAAAAAGACGCGGGAGACGGGAAGTGCTTTGGTGCACAAGGCGACCCGGCGCTGAGGGATGCAAAGTAGCTGACTGGACTTCCGGGCGGAATTTGTAGACGGCGCCCCCTAACATATGCTCCAAAGTACACTCATAAGTCTTCAGGTTATATGAAATCTGTGTCTGATGCTATTTAATTGTTACATTTCTGTGTTACTGTTGATAAATTGACAGAAGATGGAAGAAATATAAACATTTATGACTTAGGAAAATATTCAATGCAGCTAGGCATTAAGGAAAATGTATTAAGTAATATATAATTGGGTATAATATTTATTTCTAAATCTTGTTTCTAGTTTCTCAAATGTTGCTTTTTTTATTTTTTTTTTATTCTGGGCCTCAAGAAATTGTGCGCATGATAATCTCTTTCCATCACACTCATATACAGGTTTTACTGTTATTTGACCAAAATAAAAAACAAACCAAACAAATAGACAATAACATTAATAAAAATTATATAAGTTTACGGCAAGTTATTTAACTGCTATTTAGTTATTTTCAATAAGATAATTATGTAGTTTTGTATTGTTAATTTTCCCTCCGATATTTTCACTAAACATTTCTACAGAACTTAACTTTATTATACATACCAGTACATTCTAAAAAAAAAAAAAATAATCTTATGATTAATTTGCCTAAAGATTATGAAATGAATAAGTTTGCGATTCTGTGATATGCATTTCCACGACGTTCTTGCAACTATAGATAATGAGACAGCCGGAGAATTTTATTTTGGATTATTTTCTGATCGTTCTTATCTTTAACCCTATGTGCTAGACCCATTCTCATTGGCTCCTTCTTTTCTCAGGAGAAACCACGAGTGACAAGAATAGTGACATACATTCAGACATCATTAGAACAGGCGTCCATTGAAACTCATAAGAAATGTCAGTTCTACATATCTATCCTTCTCTCTATTCGAATCGCCATAACTGTTAATAACCATCAATTGTTATAATTCTTGTGTTTTTTATCAGCCTATTTTATCACGTATGAACACGCAATAAATGTGCAATAAAACTTTCGTTTCACACTGAAGTACCCAGAATTTCTACAATTTTCTTTTACTCTGCAAATCATGTTAATCAACATGAAGTTTTAATAAAATATTCAATAAATCATTTTAAACTATCCAAATTTTACAATCTATCTACTATCAATATTTACAATCATTTTTATATTTTCACTTATTTCAATTTTCTTATTTATAAATGTTATGTCCTAAGTTATATTTACCAAACATCTGAAAATAGAAAACAGTCGAAGGTCACTCAATGCCATCTCAGGTTGTCGCAGAAATTAACTGTATACCTTATTAATAAATTCTCCGGCAAAATATCGATGAAATCTGATTTACAAACATGTAGGTACTTGGAAAGCACATACTGAAAGTATCGTTGCAAAAACTCGAACAAAAACCTCATATCGGTAATTAATAATGAGTCAAAATGAAACGCAATCATTCAATACAAATCCATACTAAGACCTCAATAACATATGGTTACTCTCAGTTTGGGGAAAAGCTGCAAAACGAACATTATTAATTGAAAATAGCACAAAACAAGGCACCAAATAAACGTAGTAAGAGCTCCGTGATTCATCCTCAAACACAATTTCATAATACACTTCAAATGCTTACAATGTCATCTCACATCTCAAACCTATCCCAAAATGTTTGTAATCCACAAAACGTAAAAAATACAGTTGGTGTTTTCGCATCATTCATATGCCTGAAAGTATTTTTATGGTTTACTAGTTCATTGCTGTGTGTTTACAGACCTGAAACAAACACTAACGGTATACTTAATACCCTTGCGGGCCTTTCTCTTCTTTATGCCCTAGGGCCTTTTGAATACTTTATGGCCCCGCTCTTATACCAACACAACACACAGAATTAGTTATGAATTCGATTTTGTAAAGTTAGATGCAAGCAAATACAATAAATAAATGGCATAATGCTTAAATAAATAAAATAAATTGTTATAAACCTTATTTTGCTTATTTGATATGAAATTGAATTTTGAAATGTTTCCGTGAACTTATAATTGCCATCATTCACGTCGCTTTCCTGTTACGTACCATCTTTTTAGTGACATCATTATATTCTTCTTTAGTGG
>JAHLJT010009355.1:82693058-82712616 GCA_031308135.1 Acheta domesticus
AGACTTTATTTCCTTTAAAATCCGGGACAAGCCAAGGCCATCTGCAATACTTAGACTCTAAGTATTGCAGATGGCCTTGGCTTGTCCCGGCTCGGGCTGTGCCGCGCTGGAAGAGATACCTGGAGGAAGAAATCGTCCGTGGCGACGTGTATGTCGTGCCGCAGTGGCGGCTCTACCATAAGGTCACATGGTCACGTGCCCTCCCACTTGTAAAGTAAAATATTAATAGTGCACTGAAATGCGTGTCATATTATCGAGTAATAATTCTAGAGAATTTACGTTAAGGTTTTCACGGGCGATATCGATACTATTTCACAGCGCTGATAACGAGGTAGTTGTGGCAACAGGGCGAAGTCCGCAAGCTTCGTGTGACCAGCTCCCTCCCGTTCAGCAAAGCTTTTCCTCATAGTGCGAGGAAAAAAGGGAGGGGGTAATGCTCCCTTAAGGCCCTTCACGGTCACAAGTTTTTTGTGACTGCCACTGCAAGCGCCACTTTACAGATGTACAAACAACGCTCGTAGTGTCTGAGAAATGAAATGCTGATTAGCTCAGGACCCGCGTAATCTTCATAATATCAGTAGCTGTGATTCTGGGAGATTTTTTTTTCTTGATCGTGAGCGTTTGTTGTTTCAATTGAATTGTTCTCTCTTCTCACTCTGCCTAGTTAATATGTGAGAAACCAATGAGGAATTTCAAGTGTTTTTCAGTTTACAGCGCTTAAACTTCAAAATAAAATTTTATTAGTTTATTTTCTAGCTTTTTGTTTTGTGCCCTACCTGGCCTGAAGTTTAGGAGCCGCCACTGTCGTTGCCGAACGCGCCGTTCTCACGATTCAGCGGAGCAGGCATCCCGTCGCCGCCCGGGGTATAACATGCCCTACGGGACTAATGACTTCAGAAGTTGACGCGTCACAAATTAATAAATAGTCACACATTCCGAAAATTCGAATTAAACATACACTATTAATTATTTGATTAAAGAAAACACCAAGCCAAAAAATATTTTTCGTTCGAATTTTCCATTCAAGTTCACTATATATAAAATAATAAATTTTGTATAGTAATAGAAAAATGTCTCAACAATGAAATATAGGACGTCGTACTGACGATCAGTGCTGAGTGTTATCCGCTTCTTAAAGCAGGGGATCACAACCGGTTCGGTATTGTCCCTCCGAGGGGTCGACGACATTGGAAATGATGATTAAGGGGTCGGTATACGCATTGACAACTAATTGATATGACAAAGATCAAAATCTCGTTTGTTACAAAAAATATATTTATGCATTTTATTATTTTTCTTATTTAAAGCAACAATGCACGGAATAATAAATTACAAATTCGCTCATCTTTCGGAATTTCACGTCAATCACTTTAGTAAAATAAGACTTAACCGTAATTATAAACTGTGATTTTTTAAAACAAAATTTATATTTGTAAAATTGAATTAGTAATAATAAAAAACTTTTTTTATCTAGTCCTTTTTTTAAAATCTTCTTCATATTACTTGTCTAATTGTTACCTGTGAGTTATGTGGAATTTTGTGTCTTATGGTATTATTGAGTTGTGTTTATTACTGAAGAAATGAAGGGGTCGATGAAGCCATTCTTTTAAAAGGGGTCGATGCAAGATAAAAATTGGGAACCCCTGTCCTAAGGACTTAAAATATTTATCTTCCGTGGAGAATGTGTGTGTGTGTGTGTGTGTGTTTGTACTGTTCATCTATATCTTCACAAATTGCTGAGGCAAATCTTGATAGACATAAATGTCAAAAAGATGAAAATGTTCACCACTAAATGTATCTTGCTGATATTCCCCTAATTTATTCCTATTTATATATTTACGTATTATTATGTAAATATAAACTGTATGAATGAATACACTGTTGTGTTTACTGAGCTGTATGTACTGTTAATATGTGATTTGTGAACTATTGTTGTGAATAAATTCTGCTGGGAGTTCAAAAGTAAATTGACCAAATATAATATAATATAATTATCACGTGTGACTGACACTGATTTTATTTTTAAAAATCTCCATCTGCATTACATTAGACTAGCAATGTTTCAGCGCAGTGTGCTTGTGATTGTTTGAAATATACAAACTATTCAACCCATCCTTCACCCAGAGCAGCGTGGCCCAGCCAGCCAGCCTCCTTCCTTCCTACTACACGCGGTCCTGAGCAAGCGGCAGATAGTAAACACGTGGTGCAGGATGCCCGCCTCCAGGCTGCACCGCAAGGACAAAGGTAACGTTCAAATGACACACACACGCACAGGAGGCAGCGGAGGTCAATGAAATACAGACTACAGCGCGTCCGCGTCCTGCTCTGCCCTGCTCTGCTCCGCCCCGCGCGCCGTATTTACATAAAAATTAGGCTCCCGCCCGCGGCGCGCTCGCCCACGGTTGCCCGCTGCGCCACCACAGTCGACGACGCCACTGCTGCCACCACCAGCTCATCTGCATTTTCCTCAACCTTCGCTTCCGTTGCCGCTTCTAGCGATTCATTCACTATATCATCCTCCAACTCCTACCACATCCGACCCCTCCCACCTCCAACCCCTCTCACCTCGACCCCTCCAATCAGCAGCCCCTTCAACCTGCGGCCCCCCAACCTGCGGCCCCTTCAACCTGTGGCTCTTCCAACCTGCGGCCCCTCCAACCTCCGACGCCTCCAACCTCTGACGCCTCCACCTCCAGCGCCTACACCTCCGACGCCTACACCTCCGACCCCTCCACCTCCAACCCCTCCACTTCCGACGCCTCACCTCCGACCCCTCCACCTCCGACCCCTCCACCTCCGACCTCTCCACCTCCGACCTCTCCACCGCAGACCCTCCACCTCCGACGCCTCCACCTCCGACTCCTCCACCTCCGACCCCTCCATCTCCAATCCCTCCACCTCCGACCCCTCCACCTCAGACCACCCCACCTCCGACCCCTCCACCTCCGATCCCTCCAACTCCGACCCCACCTCCGACCCTTCCACCTCCGATCCTTCCACCTCCGACCCCTCCACCTCCGACCCCTCCACCTCCGACTTCTCCACCACGGATCCCTCCACCTCCGACCCCTCCACCTCCGACCCCTCCACATCTGACGCCACCACCTCCGACACCTCCACCTCCGACGCCGCCACCTCCGACACCCCCACTTCCGGACACCTCCACCCCGGACCCCTCCACCTCCGACGCCACCACCTCCGACACCTCCACTTCCGACACCTCCACCTCCGACCCCTCCACCTCCGACGCCACCACCTCCGACACCTCCACATCTGATGCCTCCGCCTCCGACCCCTCCACCTTCGACCCCACAGTAGCAAAAATATCCGTTGGAGTCGCCTTTAATACAGATGACAGGATTGTCCCAGCCTTCGTCTCTGCCACTGCCTCTACTGTCCGTCACCATATTCATCTCTGTCGGCGCTGTCAGCACAGTCTCGGTCCCCGCGACTATTGTCGCCAGCATCGCACCCACAGTTGCCTCCGCCTTCGCCCTGCCGCTGACCCTGCCACCCCATCACCGTGTCCGTTGTCGCCATCGTCGCCTTCGTCGGTGTCGCAGTTGCTGCCGCCTTTACCATCTCCACCGTCCCTGTCGTCGCCATTCACACCGTCAAATCGGCAGTATGTTGAACTTGGTTCTCGTAGTTTTAATTCATGTTTTAGAACTTTACAAGTATCTCAAAATTCCTATTAAGCTACTGTCCGATTCCAGCTTTGGCCTGACTTCCTCGTACGTGGACTGTTGGGAATCTGCCATATGGGCGTAGGGATTCAGCCCATCGCCGACTCAAAGGAAGGCAGGAGGGCAGGAAGAGAAAGAAGAATCGCCCGCGGTCCATGAACCGTTGTGCAAGGTATAGCTCCTACGCCCACCTGAAAATTATCGAAGTGAAGCACGACACAACTGGTCGGAACGGCCAGCCTCTTATCCGGGCGTTAACTTGCCGTGAGGGTTTTGTTTGTATGTGTGGTTCGACTTTATTGCACGTCATCTTGCTTTGGAAACTCTTGCTGTGAGCGGAACTACAAACTATTTTGTCCTGTTTCTCCTACAAACCGTAGTGTATATTGTAAAATCCATCAGATTGCAGCGCTGTAGATAAAAAATTAATTGACAAGAGCAGCATCTACTTTTAAATCAGTATATCATGCCGCTAAAATAATTTTTCGCGAATTTGATATTTGTATGTGAAGCATGATAGTATGAGCTAATATCTCAACACTTTCTTTCGTACACATTCATCCATTTCACCCTTCAATTACTAGAACTCTAACGCTCAAGTCTTGGAAACGCATACAAGCATATAAAAATATGCTTTCAAAATTGATTCAATTGAAGTGGTATATAAGGGAATGACACACGAAGACTATCATATTCCAACTTACCAACGAAACATTGTTGTAAAACATAGTTACATGTTCAGATTTTCTCAAAGTAACATTTTTCTTCCAGTAACAAACTTACAAAACCGGTAGTAACTTACAAGGAAAGTTTGCAATAAAGAATATTAAGGAGAAGTAGATTCGCAATTAAATAAACTGTAGTCAAGCCGAGCGAGTTACTAAAAGGCGGAAGTAATGAGAAAAAGTAGAACCTTTAAATAACATGAGAGGTCTCTTAAATCCTGTCGCATACAGACCCAGAAAATGTTACGAGTCAGTGAAACCGGCTTCATTAGAGGGCCGCTAACATGGGCGGAACTTACAAGCCACCCCTCAGCTCCGGCGGGAGCAGTAGAAATAGGAAAATTTTATGAATGTTGACAATATATACTAGTGGTCTAAATTTGACCGTAATTCATTATCTTTTTGGGGGCGACTTTTTTCAAAACGTATACCTGTATAATTATTGCAAATTTATTTTTTAATTTCGTTCTATTACGTCACGTGAAAAGTGTACAAATACACCATTAGTGTGTGTTGTTTGCCGTAATTCCAAGCTATACCTACAAAACTTGAAAACCTAACTATGGAAACAGAAAGTCACTGGGCTGGTCTCGTGACCTCAACTAGTATGTTAAGTGAAAAAATAACATCACTACTAACTTTGTAATATCTTTCACATGCGAAAATTATTATTAAAATTGATACTATTATTATTAACTAGCGCACTTATGCTAGAACTCCTGTATGTTAAACTCCACCCTCTTCTCTATCCTTTCATTTCCATATTAAGGGGGAAAAGTGATTAAATGTACATACTGGTTTAAAAAATATCAAGGGAACTCCCAATGTACTTGTTTCCATAAGTATTAGAAGTTACATCAGTTACATTGGAAGTTATCAAATAAAAATAACAAATTATAAAATTGATGTTTGAAACAAATTTTGAATAAATGATTATTCAGTGTTATTGACACATCTTGGAACAATTCACAGCAATTCATTAAAAACAATATTTGAAGTAGTTAGACAACCCTGCTTGACAGTTAGCTTTTCGCTTTGCTTGATAGTCAAAAAAATATTAGAAAAGTTGTTTACTCTTAAGAAAATTACGTGAAGTTGCCCATGCGAAAATACAGGATCAGGAAGTACAACCCTACTTTTTTTGATTTTTTATTACTTAACTTTATTACCGAACTGAGATGTACACCTGTGTAAGTCAATCGCTTTGAATATCAGAAATTAGTTTAATTTCACACACTGTTGCAAATTCTGCACGACTCTGAACACCTGGAGTAATACCACTCCAGGTGTTCAGAGTCGTGCAGAATTGTATTGCAGGATTTGAGAAGCGTCTGACAATAATAGAATGTCCAAGAAGTGTTCGTCCTATAGAATATGGTGCAAGGAACGTGTCTTGGAGGCCACCGCCCTCAAAATTCCAAATTTTAAGGCCCTAGAACGCATTGTTTAGGAGTTAACTATATAAATTTTAACGCTGCCTGAATGTTGCGGATTGCATTTGACGTGAATATTTAGATGCATTTTTTAACAAATCGCTCATATTTTAAAGTCAATGTGCAATTCATCACGATCTCTGTGAAATTTTCTTAAATTGATTGCATGTGGGAGCAACATTTAAACTATAAAATAATAGAGAAGGGGAATTTGTATAACATAAATAATAAAACATGAGTTGAAGTATCAGCATCTGGACTGTAGTATGCTGTGCCAATTATATTTCCTCCTTTGTTGTTTAAAAAAGAGTTCATATAAATTACATTGAACATTAATGAAACTAAGCAATCTGATTCCTGTAATGTTTTGAATTCTCCTTAGTACACTTCAAAATATTCTTATCTGCTTGCTCTAACTGTACATAGTGAGAGGCAACATATCCCGATTTCCTCAAAAATTTGTATGCATAAGAGATAATAGAAAACAAACTACTGCAGAAAGCAGTCAAATTAGCACTGTATCTGTAACACTGTTCAATGATTAATATATCGATCTGATTAATAATAAATTTAATTTGCTTGCACATATCATCTAGATATTTTACTAACCTGCTCAAAATAGCATTTACAGCATTGCATGTAGGCCTACTACGAGAAAAGTCCTCCTAGTTTTGGTGCTAATGCTTCAACTTTTCCGAGATATGAATTAACTTGTTTAAATTACTAATCACTCTAGGGAAAGTATTTTCTCGGCTTTTTCAGTGCAATATCATGACTGAACACGGTTACTTGAACATTTGACCGAATCACTGCTGGTAACGAAAATAGTGGCACAGTACAAACCCAAACCAAACCTTACAAGACACAGTCTTCTCTCTTAACTGTACACAATCGTCCGTTCTTTGCCAATATTGTTCATTTCTTCTTTCTGACGTAGAACATCAGTTATGATGTAAATAAATCTCATCAGGCTGCGCAAAACGCGTTATACACAGACAGAACACACGTTATATTTCACGTCTCCGTGAAATTTTCTTTCTTTAGAAACCTCATTTATCAAGATTGGTTGTATGTGAGAGCCGCAAAGGAAAGGTATACTACTGAAATACAACATAGAAGACGATAGTTTTGCTTTTCCGTTAATAAATGCTAAAATGGAGAGTTTTTTTCTCTTAAACGCTGAACTAGGAATAAAACGTATAAAAACTTGTTTTGTAAATTAGAGTATAAAACACAGAACTCGTCTTCCCTAGGGGACTTAAAATCATATTTTAAGACTCTAAAACGCATCGTTTCGCAGTTACGAGCGATGTAAAGTGCAATACAATACGGTAGAGATGTACGATAGTGGTTCCAGCGCGTTGCGGATTGCATCTGCATACTATTTTTAACACATATTGAATATAAATTTTTGTTTTCTGGATTCTTTTTCCATATGAACTTTAAATATTTCAAATCTCACTCTCCTACATGCGTGCAATGTGCTTAAAAAAGGGGTATACTCTTCACATAATATAGATAAGCGTTGTTCTCTGTGGTACTTAGCCTCCGCTTAGCTTCAACCTTAGTCTCCTTAGCGAAATTATTATTCCCTTTAGTAACTCCTCCCTCAAACATTTGGTAAATATTTGAATTTATACCTTAATTTCTGTGTGGTCTAACTTGGCATGTTAAAATAACTTATAAACTTATAGTTTTAAATTTCTTGAATTAATACTACTGCGTAGTATAGGAAAAGTTGTGTAACGCTGTAGCAAAAGTGCAAGGTTTCCGACGTCAAAATCGTTTTATAAATCCATGATATTAAAAAGTTAATTTTCCTGCTTCTACAAGTAGTAAATTACATTCTTAAATACGTAGTGTAGTTATAATCTATCTTGTTAGGTTTCTTATACCGAAAAAATTATTTTCAGTAAACCGTCTCTCCATCCATTTGACTGTGAACAACGCTCTTGGCTAAATCGTGGAAAGGATTTTCAACAAATTTAATCTTTCCCTATCGATATGACTGATGTTGAATTTGAACAGGATATTTTTATTTTGGGGGCACTTGTCATGACATTGACATTTGACATTGACACTTGACATTGACATTGACATTTTCAAAATGTTGCCAGAACAATATATTTTTTAATTTGTTTTTAACTTGCCTAAAGGAAAGAAGCGCTTATAAAAATGGCTCAGGTTTGTTTTTCGTTGAAACTTTTTTCTGAAATGTAAAAGCGAACGATTTACTACATTAGTACTTTTACTCCAGCTGAAGATATTGCCTTAGTGGTTAAGACGCGCCTGGGGGAATTACGTTCGCGAGCAGTGCCTGTTATCTTTTGCGGATTGGACATACTTTTGTGGGTTCAGTTTTATTTGTTTATTTTTTGCTATAATATTACAGTGTTAATACAAACCTAGAAAATCTGGAAATGTCAGGAAAAAAAAATAATTTCTCGAAAAGTCACGGAAAAGTCAGGGAAATTTATGTAAATACCTGGATTTTTTTTGGTCAATAAAAAATTGATGATTGTTAATTTTTTGATATTTTGTGAGCAATGTTTATATATAGAAAGACAAAAATATGAATTTTTAATTGTTTTTAATATACTTGTTATAAATATTTCGTACTAAATATATGAATTCAAAGTTACGCCATCTATTAGATTTGGATATACAAATATGACATCTTTATCTAAAACTATGAAACTGGCCAATAAATAATACTTAGTTGCTTATTTTTATAATATTTACAACAATAGAAACAGTCGTATTATTATTTTAAGCGCATTTTGTTATTAAAATTTATTTATTACAAAACTTAGTTAAGGCACGTTTACACGGAGAGAGTTTTCCTCTCCTAACTTTCCGGAACTGGTTAGGAGACACCAGGAGACACGTGCAAACTCTCAGTAGAGTGAGCGTTCTCTGGAGACATGAACTCACAAGAGATTTTCGAAGTCTCCACGAGAGAGCAGTGTAAAGACTAGGGTATTAGAGTCTAGGGACTCTATCTAGTGTAAATGAGAAATTGTATCTCCTGGGAGATAAATTGTATTCAGAGAGAGTTGGAAGACTTTTTGCTCCCTTGGTATGTGTCCACGTGCTCGATCAGATATTCTGCGTATAGAAATTGCTTATGAATGACAAACAATTTAAACTCCATGGAGTTTAAATTATGTATAAGTGCATTCATAACCAGTAAAAAATTGCGTTTGAAACCATTGGCATTTTTCTAAACTAAGAATATTTTGTATTGAAAAGGGACGGACAATTCAGTCTACATAAATGTGTCCTTTTTACGATAGAAAATATTCTTAAGCAGATGTCGAAAGTCTAGATTTCCGAAGTTGGTGTTTTTTTAAAATAACAATTATATATTTATATATTTTAACAAATAATGACCAGAGCACCATTCCTTGGTTATGGGAGAATGTATGTAAAAATATTTAGGTTTCAACTGAAATTATAATTTTGTAATGTCTTTTTTTTCATTTCTCCACTTCGAAAACTAGAAACCATTACAAAATTACACATCAATATTATGTAAGACCATTTTTATTAAAAACATCTAAAAAATGAGAAAATGGCGCTCTGGTCGTAAATTGTGTGCAACTCTATTTATTTCAGAGTATTTTGAAAAATATGTAATGTTCGTAATAGTGCGTTCGACACGACCTTAATATTGAAACACGGCACATATATGATAAATACGCCTTTTGGAATGCCGTGAACACAATACAATAATTAAACACTATTCACATCTCTGGCCTTTACTTTCTAATGAGATGAAAAATGACAGATGTATTGATTAGTGGTTAGTGATGGACTGATTGTATAGTGTCCACGGCCTAAAAACATCCAATCCGGACCCGGGGATGGATAATTATATTTGGAATAGCGGAACCCAGCAGACGTTCTGCCCTTCATCTCCCTCTTTCCCCTTCCACCTCCCTTTCTCTCTGTCTGTCCCTCCCTCCCCCTTTCCTCTCTCACTCTTTCCCTCTCTGTTTCTCTTTGTCACTCCACCTCTCTCTGTCACATTCTGACTGTGTGTGTCTCTTCTCTGCCTCTCTGTCCTTCACATTTAGTTGCAGATTCTGCACATCTCTGAGCAGGTTCGCCGGACCAGCAAAAATGTAATAGAATGCTGATGAAGACTCCATCCTATAGATTACGGGGTGAAAAACATTTCTTTGAGACCTTCGGCCCCAAAAATTTAGTTTTTAATACCCTAGAAAGCTGCGTTTAGGAGTTATTTAACGATCTAGATTCAAAATGCTGCCCCGAGTAGTTGCAGGTTGCATTTGACGTGAGTAGGTTTGTTCTACAGCTCCATGTAGTGGAGTTACAACAGAATTAACTGAGCACATAAACTTTCTGGGTGAAAAAACACGTAGAAGTGCCAACTTTTAAGGAGATTGGTCACAAGGTGGCGGAGTTTACCTAATGGAAAGGGTAAGACATTCCATTAATAAGGAAAGTTGTTAATGAAACGTGTTTGTTTAAAAATGTGTAAATGTAACTTCCAATGTATTTACAGAATATCAAACAAAAATAACAATGCAAATGATGTTGGAATTACATCTTTGCAATATTATTTAACTTTTCTTGATTTATTATGAGGAACGAAGGGGGTTTTGGAGAGTCAGGGTGTCAGCTTGCTGGAGTGCGAAAATTTAAAAATTATTTGTATACTAAAAAGTATTGGATTATTTTCTGCATGCTTATGTACCTCAATAAAAGCAACTCCGATCCAAAAATAATCAAGCTAATATTTTCACCTTGAGTACTAAATTCCATTTGTTACCATTAGAAACAATTTAGTAGGCTTAGACCACTTCAGTACATGGGAATGTTCTCAAACGATGTTTGCGTATTGAATATCTTAACGAACCGACACCTTGAGTTTAATATCAAACCGTGTATTATTTACAATATGAGTTTACAGCTGGGCGTTGATGTACGTACTTCCAGATACCGCAAAAATGTAATCGTGCTTTTGAACTACAATCGTTGGCAGTTGTCGAGTGACTTGGGCTTTTCTTTCAATAATTTTAAATTTAGTTGCTTTTTTAAATTAATTCACAAGTAGAATTAAGTAGAATTGCAAGCTAGCGGGTTTTGATTTTTTACATTTATTTCATTTTACTTTATCTAATTTAAAGTTTGTTCTTTGTGTTGTGCCACTAGCAGAAGTTTTCCCCTACTTCCTCCGCGTACCCGTGTGAGAAATCTCTCCTGTAAAAATTCACACCTATCCCTATCCTTCTGTTTCCATTTTAAGAAGGACAGTTGCTAACGAAACGTGTTTATTTGTTTAAAAATGTATAAAGAAAACTTGCAATGCACTAACACAGTATCAAATAAAAATAAAAAACAATGCAATTGAGAAATTTTCAATCAAGATTTATTCAGTATCATACAGAGTTTTCTTGGAATAATTCACAACACTTCCTTAAAGACATTCCAAGTAATTCTTTGACAGTTAGCATTTAGCTTTTCGTTATAGCCACAAAAATATTAGCTTTTGACTTTTGAGAAAGCTAGTGTCTGAACCCACTGACTTGAAAATTTCATCGAATCACTGCTGATAACTAAAATACTGATGCAGGTAAAACACAAACACAGCCTTCACTCTTCACTGCACACCCAAATCCCTCCACAATTAGGTACACAGCACTAACGAGTACTAAAAAATGTTAATTGAGTGGTTTGCTCTACATCCATAAGAAAGAATATTTGTAGGTATCAAGTAACTATAATAGTACTTCCAGTTGCTGGAGAGCAAATCTTGAATTAATGGTTGTGCAAATAAACCTCGTCAGACCTGCACAAACCACGGTGGTTATAGAAAGCGTAAATATAAGATGGAGGAATCTAAGCCTTCTAAGCGTGTCGTCACAAAAATGGCTACCAGCAACAAGGGCTGAAATATTTAAGTGGCATTGGTAGTATCGAAGCGCAGAACCGAAAATTTAATTAAATGTCAAAGAATGTCTCATCTAATAGATTATGGTGTGAAAACGTTTCGTTGAGGCCTTTGGCCTCAAAATGTTAGTTTTTAAGGCCCTAAAACTCTTTGTTTAGGCATTATTTGACGACATAGATTCGAAAACACTGGCAAATGTTGCGGGTTACATTTGACATGAATATTTAGATTCGTTTTTTAGAACAAATCCTTCATATTTTTAAAGTAAAATTGCAATTCGTCACATCTCCGTGAAATTCGTTTTCTTTAGAGACCTCATTTATAAAGACTGGTTGCGTGTGAGAGCCGCAAAGGAAAGGTATACTACTGAAATAATATAGGCGACATATTTGATTTCTCAATTCGTAATACAAACATAAATAAATTTACAACGCTACGGCTGAGCGGCGAGGAACAGTTTGATTAATTATTTCGTGTTTCACAGACCGTCAACTGCTATGGTCATTAGTTCCGTAAGTGTATCGAAGTGACTTTATCACTTGATGTGGCGGTTTTCTTGCCCCCTGGATGGCGAGATCCGGAGCTAACATACCCATGAGCTTGCGGGATTTCCTCCAACCAGGTACCTCCCACCAGCGGGGCACAGCAGGGGACAAGCAAGTTCTAAACTCACGACTGATCTTCCGTCGTGTAGTGTATGTAACTGTAAGGGTGTAAGTAAGGAGTGAGGATAGGACAAGGAAGGGAAGCAAAGATCCATGTCCCATTTGCTAGGATACTGCTGCGGCATTTGCCTGATATTGATCGGAGAAACCACAAAAGTGCCGATCAGAGCAGCTGGCCGTTAGGATTTTCCTTCAGACAGCGACTGAACTCGACTCAGCTATCTAGCTAGTGTACGAGTGCTCGTATTTGTCGATGCTTTCGTGAGAGTCGCCGCTATTGTGGTTACGGACACTACTCGACAATATTGCTATGATATTTGATTTTGAATTTGTAATAAAAATATAAATAAAGTTACAACGCTACGGCAAAGCGGAGAGAAACAGTTTGATTAATTAATTGATTGATTGTTTGTTTATTTCGTACTTCAGAGGCCCGTCAATAGCTATGCTAATTAGTTCCGTAAGTAGCAGTGAATAGTTTTTTTTAAGTCTACATTGCTTTATTTATCCAATTAGTGACGAAAATCCTTGCAAGCAGTCTGGATTCTAAGTCCTAAAATATCCCGGTCAGAGGCACCTGCAACGACATCAGTTGCTGCCCTGAGACACCTCAGCCGGCGAGGAACAGCTCGAACCGCTCCTTCAGCGCCCACCTGCGACGCAGGTGCGTTGGAGCGGCCGGGGGCAGGGACGAGGGCGTGGGCGTGGGCGTGAGAGCCCGCAGCGGGCGGAGGCGATGAGCGGCGAGCCGGGCGCATCAATCGCCTATCGCGACTCTCATTTGTTGTAATTAGCTAAACCCATAGGGGGCGGCGGCGGCGGAGGTGGCACGCCCGCTTCGCCCGCCCCTCCCGTCATGGCGGTGGGCGGCGGAAGTAATGTGCGCTCCAGATCGACTAGAGATTCCGATCCCTGCTTTCAAGTGCAATGATAGAAGCTGAGTTATGCGAATGCCTTAGGGGTCCCATCCACTGTCAAGTGAAGCTTGCAAAACTAGCTAATGCTAGCACAAGACATACAACAGCAACAATTATATACTAAATCACAGTCGAAACCTACAAAACCCACAGAAAAAACAATATTAAAAATTTGATTAAAATTAACAGTATCAAATAACAAAATAGTTTAGTACAGTCTAAACTACCAGCACTTATAGAACGAAAGAATATTAAACCACAGTCTATAGTTAGCAGCATTCACGATTTTTTAAAAGGAATGGGAAAAGTGTTAAATTCTGGAACATGGCACTTCAATTACCATTTAATTTTGCATATGCTTTGACAGTGTTTTGTTGTATGGAATCTGGTATCTTTATAAAGTTCTCTTCCAAGACTGTCTTTTGTCGCCGTCACGACGGCGGATTATTCGACGGTTTATTCCACTGAATGAGCAATGAGGACGAACATAGGCTTGCGAGCCTCACTTGAAATTGAGTCCCTTCAGTAGACTAAGAGCATCTTAAGACCCCCTTTGGATAGGCGCGTTCAATAATTTTTTATCTTCATTTTATTATGGTTCGCAATATAAATAAAAATATTTTAATATTTTTTAATGTAAAAGTTAAAATTTATTTTAATATTGTTATTACATTTGCTCAAAATTTCAGTATTATTAAGGGGTTACATAGTCTGGCCTCTCTTACGGTCTTTTGGCGTATGGTTCCACCTATGGAAACAGTTCAATTTTACGGATGATAAACAGTCCGTAAAATGAAACTTTAGAGGTGAGTGTACAAAAAATGTCTTCGTATTGCATTTCTATGTTCCACAACTTGCAAGTGTAAAGGAAAAAATGTCAAATTGAAGGATTGATTCCAATATTCCATTATATCATGCTTTCAATTTAGATTAACAGCAAAAAATAATAAAACACGGAACATTCTCGATGATTTCAGAAACAAAATGCCGGCATGTGCGGGAAACTATTATGTAGCGCCTACTGTTGATGCAATCGCAGAGATGTGGACTCAAAGCGCGGTCGAAGGAACGCTTGACCGGAGACATAAAAGAAACTTGATCGACTAATTTGGTCTATCAAGGCCAAGTAAGCCGAAGTGCGATATTCCAAGTTTTTATTCTTGCAAAATGTATACATATAATATCCAACATACGAAAATATTCGACTTACCATGAGCTCAAAGAAAAATCGGAATTACAATGGCTGAAGGTAATGATAAAGGTGAATTTATTAAGTTATTCAACTTACATACATGAAGCTTAACTTAATGTAAGATCGATCCGTCTATCTTCATAAAGAAGTAATTGGAGAAACCCTCTGGAATTTTATTTGGAACATTGGTTATATATATTATTTCTGCGACATTTCCACACAAGAATGGGAATGCTTTATTTTGTTGTTTTTTTTGAGCGCATACTTTTAGTTACATCTCTTTGTTTAAAATATCCATCAATACTAATCTTTGGGAAATCAATCAACGTGCAATGTGCCATTCCATGATAAGTCGAATTTTAAAGAAATTGCATGTAAATCGATGTTACAGAGATATACATCTGAAGTCATAACGTTTTAAAAATAAAATGAAACATCGTTATTAAATTAACTGTGTTAATAAATAATTACCTTTTTAATTGATACTGTTTTGGTCAGAATGAAGCGTAAAACTAACAAACATTTAGAGTGTTTGACGACATTTAGAGTGAATACTGTAACCGTTCACTCTACACGTACGAATCATCGCCATCATAACAGCTACTGCATTCGCAGACCGCCCCCGCCGCCTCCGCCGCCGCCATCCGTCTTAACCGTTGCGGTTTCAACACTTGCGAGCCGCGTGCGCGCCAGTGACCCACATCTGGTCGGGCCAAATTTGGAAGAAAATCGAGTGAGTCGCCTGCCCGACCGAGAGGCGGCTGAGGGGCGATGGCGGAGGCTGCGTCACGGGCCGCGATGACCTTGGGCGCCGCACGGCGCCACCGTCGCGGTCGCCGCCGCGAGCAACGAACTCGCGCTAATCGACTAATTGCCGGTTAATTGATTGGTCGGCGAGTGAATGGAATGAGAATGAATAGAGCTGTGGGATTAGGTTTTGCCACGTTGGGCTACTGTCTTTACGATGACGCGGCTCCAAGAGTGGATGGGAAGTGGTGTCTTAATGACAATGAGTAATTAATAAGTGATATTTCTGCGCGATCGCAAAATACTATTATTGAATTTATTTCAGTGTTGGACATTTTTCAAATAATTGTACTGTTTTGTTTGTAATTTCAATATAGTATATTATGACATTTTTAATCGACGTACTTTACGGAGTATTTTCCGTGAATATGTTACATGTCACAATATTTAACCTCGCGCATGGGCCCAATTTGGAAGAAAATCGAGCGAGTCGCGTTTTTGAGAAAATATCGTTTGAGCATTTCTGTATATGTGTTTTTTAAGTTCATTTTCAGCAAAAACTCGATTTTTCGAGAAAATTAATAAGAAATTATTTGAAGAAATTGCATTTACAAATGTAATAATGCAAGAACAGCCCATAATTTTAATACTAACGACGTGAGAAATATTTCAAAAAAATATCCATTTGTGTAATTTTTGAAGAAGAAAAAAAAAAGAATGCAGGAAAATGGTATTGGTATCATGTTTTATTAGTGGATTTAGCACTATCCATTGAAAAAGTAAAGAAAAAATTGAATCCATCTACCAGAAAATGATCCGTTTATGCCTAGCCCTAGCAGATAAATGAAGATTTGAGAAAATGAGGAGCTACTTCCCTTAAAGAGGGTATTCTTACAATGTTTGTGACAGAAATTTGGAAAAATCAAACAAGTGCTGCGAATAATTTATTGCATCTATACAGTTAAAGTGTATTTAGAGCATATAGGGCACGCAGCTAAGTAGACTAGATGTATGTAAAACTTGTTTTACATACATCTAGTTCGGAAGACTAAGTAACCACACATTTGACCTTCGATCCCTGGAACAAGGGTTAATTTTTCTTTGCAAAAGGCCTATGGTGGTACAGCCCCAATTCGCTATTTAAATATAAAATTATTTGCATAATCGCATTGTAATATTTTTTTGCAAAGTCAAAGGACATATTCAAATATTTTCGCGGCCATCAGCACCGTGTTTACATTTTGCCGCGATAACGTTTATGATTAGATTATTCAGTGTTTTTCCATGCACGTCAACTACGAGTACTTCGGCCATTTGTCTCGTTGGGGCAGTACTACATATTTCATCTCGAGAGGTTGCACCTGCGTAGATGCCTCAGGGCATCAGTTGACGTCACTGCAGCGCCTCATCGGCAGGTCCTAGGGTTCGAGTCCCGACGGTCGGAGGCTTTTCGACACTAGCTACATAGCTAGGCCGAGTTCAGCCGCTGTCTGGAGGAACATTCTAGCGACCGGCCACTCTGATCGGTAGTATTCTTTGGTTTCTCCCATCACCACCAGGTGAATGCTGGAGCATTCACTTGGTGGTGAATGCTCCACCCTAACAAATGGATCAGGTGCGATCTTATAATTACAACACACGCCGTAGAAATCACGTGAATCAAATGTCAGTTTCAACAGTTCAGTACAAGAAATCAACATACAATACATGTACGTTACTTTACACGCATTGCCAGATGACATAAAACAATTAAAGTCGGTACACAAATTTAAGTTAAAAGTAAAATCTTTTCTGCTGCAAAACTGTTTCTATACAATTAGAGACAATACTGATCGTGAAAAAGAAAAATAATGTTTATTGTAACAAAACAAAGATATATAATGAATTAGTTTACGTTTGCACTGTATACATTTTTAAAAAATATTTAATACGCCTGTAACAAGTAATGTACTTCAGCTTCCGGGTCAATGACCCCCATCTCGATCAGGTCATCTCGATCAGGTTATTTTCTAAATTCATTTTTTCGTTTTTTGTTGTTTTTTGTTGTTGTTTTTAATTCTGGCCCTCAAGAAAATGTACGCAGATAAATCTCTTTCCCCACACGTCATATACAGTTTTTTACTGTTTTTTGACAAATAAATAAATAAATAAAAATAATAAATTCCTTGCCCTATCCTCATCCAGAACTTACACACACTTACATGCACGTGCCGGGAGACCAGTCGGCAGCGTAGAGCTTCCGCTCGGACGATGCCTGCTGGTGGGAGATATCTGGTTAGGGAAAACCCCGCAAGGCGGCTTGCAGGTCGGCGCCGGATCCCGCCATCCAGCGGGCGAAGATCACGCGCGATCCGTGGCCCGTTTCTCATGGAACTGCTCCGACATTCGCTCGATATTGATCGAAAAAAAAACACGAGGAAAGAGTAATCGGCCGTTAGAATTCTCCTCCAGGCAGCGACTGACAATGTCAGCCGCTGGAATTCTTCTCCAGACAGCTATGTAGCTAGTGTCGACAATTCTGCCAGTCGGGACTCGAACCCCAGGACCTCCTGGCCACAGGCACTGCAGGGACATCAGTGATTCCGTTATACTTTTTCTTGAGTACTAATAACTATACGATAAAAAAGGCGTGCATTTCCATAACGTTTTAAATGGCAGAACACTGGAAAATGAAATTTCCGCAGAAATGGGTTGTAAGTGACCCAATGCATCAATGCATAGACGAAGGCACCCATGTAGTAACTGCTCTCAGTGGCGCAAACGAGAACCCCAAGTTGTTGTGCAAGGCATAACGTTCGTAGCCAGTCGAATCTGTCAGCTGCATGCGGTGTTGTATGCAACGTTTCATTTGCGAGTTTGCGATCGTGGATTGGAAGAGGAAATCCCTAAAAAGAAACGCAGTGTCCAGAAACTTGAACGAAAAACACTCAAGTGAAAATGTCTGAGCTACCCATGGTACATGTTTTTGCCAGTAAACAACTTCAATGTTAACGAACTTCACTTTCCGATATCTGGCAAGAATGGGTGTAGAGACGCCTGTTTTGACGAAAATTGTCAACCTGTGTTTTTTGGGGGGTGTTTTTTATTGTTGTTGCTCAATAATTTACATTTTGGCACTTACAACTTCATGGAAATGCACATTGAAGTGAGTATTTCGAGGTGCTTACTGTCGGTCTGCTTAATTACATAAAAAAATTGATGTGGGTGTCAGCGATGCAGCCTTCTCCTTTTCTTATTTTCATTTATCAAAAAATGGTCGCAACACCTGTTCCATATTCCAGAAGGAAGAATACTACTCTACATTCCTAACTGTCATTTCATAAATGTAATCCATTGCATTCGGCGCACATGTAAGAATCTCTATGAAGAGTCAGCGTCAGCGGTTAGTGTAGTGAAACCATAAAAAATTGAGTCCCCAAATAAGAAAGCAAAAGATTTTACTTGCTTATTTATTTATTTATTGACTTACCGAAACGGAGCTACCATACACATTTACCATTCGTCGCCGTCGCTCCTTTGCTTTTGCTCCTTTATATTTGTAAGTCCGAAGAATTTATGGAACTCGCCTTAATCTCCGGAACTGACAGGTATTCAATGAACAGCAGGCAGCAGGTTGAGTGGGTGGGCGTCTTTCTGGACTGGTGGGGTGAGGAAACCAACAGCAGGCTCAGTGATTTGTGTTACGATTACGAAAACAGGCAGTGGCCAGTCCTTCATCTCACTTGCCATGACACTTTCTGTCTCAACATGCGACCCGCACCAATACCCAAGTCACGAAATATTATTTTCATGAATGCCTGTCATGTCATTAAAGTCCAGCAAAGCATGGTGAAAATATATTTGAAATTAATTCTGCAGAAACAAGACATAACTTCCCTTTAAAATATTTATTTGCTTGTAAATTACAAATGAAAATGTCCAAGTGACATTATCAAACACTTTCATGAAAAATTTTAATTTTAGTCCTGAATATCCTTTTTAATCAAGTGCATCGAAGTTGAAAAGAATGAATCGAGGTCGAAACGAACAAGAATCATTAAATTAAAATCTAAGAACGAGTAAATTATTGTTGAGAGCATACCTAGAATTAAAATTGGAAATTATAAATTTGACCTTGACCAATAAGTTTACAAACTCAATTTCTCTGCATTGGAAAAATCCTACACTCTCATAAAACCCGTGATTTATACGAGTCAACGGAACCATTTTTGTGAGATGTGTGATCTACAGAATAACTTTGAAACAGTTACACATCAAAAGGATAGAATTTCTG
>JAHLJT010009355.1:82713616-82750981 GCA_031308135.1 Acheta domesticus
TAGTCTACTGAAGGGACTCAATTTCAAGTGAGGCTCGCAACCTATGTTCGTCCTCATTGCTCATTCAGTGGAATAACCCGTCGAATAATCCGCCGTCGTGACGGCGACAAAGACAGTCTTGGAGAGAACTTTTATAAAGATACCAGATTCCATACAACAAAACACTGTCAAACTATGCAAAATTAAATGGTAATTGAAGTGCCATGTTCCAGAATTTAACACTTTTCCCATTCCTTTTAAAAATCGTGAATGCTGCTAACTATAGACTGTGGTTTAATATTCTTTCGTTCTATAAGTGCTGGTAGTTTAGACTGTACTAAACTATTTGTTATTTGATACTGTTAATTTTAATCAAATTTTAATATTGTTTTTTCTGTGGGTTTTGTAGGTTTCGACTGTGATTTAGTATATAATTGTTGCTGTTGTATGTCTTGTGCTAGCATTAGCTAGTTTTGCAAGCTTCACTTGACAGTGGATGGGACCCCTAAGGCATTCGCATAACTCAGCTTCTATCATTGCACTGGAAAGCAGGGATCGGAATCTCTAGTCGATCTGGAGCGCACATTACTTCCGCCGCCCACCGCCATGACGGGAGGGGCGGGCGAAGCGGGCGTGCCACCTCCGCCGCCGCCGCCCCCTATGGGTTTAGCTAATTACAACAAATGAGAGTCGCGATAGCGATTGATGCGCCCGCTCGCCGCTCACGCCTCCGCCCGCTGCGGGCTCTCACGCCCACGCCCACGCCCTCGTCCCTGCCCCCGGCCGCTCCAACGCACCTGCGTCGCAGGTGGGCGCTGAAGGAGCGGTTCGAGCTGTTCCTCGCCGGCTGAGGTGTCTCAGGGCAGCAACTGATGTCGTTGCGGTGCCTCTGACAGGGATATTTTAGGACTTGAATCCAGACGGTTGCAGGATTTTCGTCACTAATTGGATAAATAAAGCAATGTAGACTTAAAAAAACATTCACTGCTACTTACGGAACTAATTAGCATAGCTATTGACGGGCCCTGAAGTACGAAATAAACAAACAATCAATCAATCAATTAATTAATCAAACTGTTTCTCTCCGCTTTGCCGTAGCGTTGTAACTTTATTTATATTTTTATTACAAATTCAGAAATCAAATATCATAGCAATATTGTCGAGTAGTGCCGTAACCACAATAGCGGCGACTCTCACGAAAGCATCGACAAATACGAGCACTCGTACACTAGCTAGATAGCTGAGTCGAGTTCAGTCGCTGTCTGAAGGAAAATCCTAACGGCCAGCTGCTCTGATCGGCACTTTTGTGGTTTCTCCGATCAATATCAGGCAAATGCCGCAGCAGTATCCTAGCAAATGGGACATGGATCTTTGCTTCCCTTCCTTGTCCTATCCTACTCCTTACTTACACCCTTACAGTTACATACACTACACGACGGAAGATCAGTCGTGAGTTTAGAACTTGCTTGTCCCCTGCTGTGCCCCGCTGGTGGGAGGTACCTGGTTGGAGGAAATCCCGCAAGCTCATGGGTATGTTAGCTCCGGATCTCGCCATCCAGGGGGCAAGAAACCGCCACATCAAGTGATTAAAGTCACTCGATACACTTACGGAACTAATGACCATAGCAGTATTGACGGTCTGTGAAACACGAAATAATTAATCAAACTGTTCCTCGCCGCTCAGCCGTAGCGTTGTAAATTTATTTATGTTTGTATTACGAATTGAGAAATCAAATATGTTCTCCTATATTATTTCAGTAGTATACCTTTCCTTTGCGGCTCTCACACGCAACCAGTCTTTATAAATGAGGTCTCTAAAGAAAACGAATTCACGGAGATGTGACGAATTGCAATTTTACTTTAAAAATATGAAGGATTTGTTCTAAAAAAAACGAATCTAAATATTCATGTCAAATGTAACCCGCAACATTTGCCAGTGTTTTCGAATCTATGTCGTCAAATAATGCCTAAACAAAGAGTTTTAGGGCCTTAAAAAACTAACATTTTGAGGCCAAAGGCCTCAACGAAACGTTTTCACACCATAATCTATAAGATGAGACATTCTTTGACATTTAATTAAATTTTCGGTTCTGCGCTTCGATACTACCAATGCCACTTAAATATTTCAGCCCTTGTTGCTGGTAGCCATTTTTGTGACGACACGCTTAGAAGGCTTAGATTCCTCCATCTTATATTTACGCTTTCTATAACCACCGTGGTTTGTGCAGTCTGACGAGGTTTATTTGCACAACCATTAATTCAAGATTTGCTCTCCAGCAACTGGAAGTACTATTATAGTTACTTGATACCTACAAATATTCTTTCTTATGGGTGTAGAGAAACCACTCAATTAACATTTTTTAGTACTCGTTAGTGCTGTGTACCTAATTGTGGAGGGATTTGGGTGTACAGTGAAGAGTGAAGGCTGTGTTTGTGTTTTACCTGCATCAGTATTTTAGTTATCAGCAGTGATTTGATGAAATTTTCAAGTCAGTGGGTTCAGACACTAGCTTTCTCAAAAGTCAAAAGCTAATATTTTTGTGGCTATCACGAAAAGCTAAATGCTAACTGTCAAAGAATTACTTGGAATGTCTTTAAGGAAGTGTTGTGAATTATTCCAAGAAAACTCTGTATGATACTGAATAAATCTTGATTGAAAATTTCTCAATTGCATTGTTTTTTATTTTATTTGATACTGTGTTAGTGCATTGCAAGTTTTCTTTATACATTTTTAAACAAATAAACACGTTTCGTTAGCAACTGTCCTTCTTAAAATGGAAACAGAAGGATAGGGATAGGTGTGAATTTTTACAGGAGAGATTTCTCACACGGGTACGCGGAGGAAGTAGGGGAAAACTTCTGCTGTGGCACAACACAAAGAACAAACTTTAAATTAGATAAAGTAAAATGAAATAAATGTAAAAAATCAAAACCCGCTAGCTTGCAATTCTACTTAATTCTACTTGTGAATTAATTTAAAAAAGCAACTAAATTTAAAATTATTGAAAGAAAAGCCCAAGTCACTCGACAACTGCCAACGATTGTAGTTCAAAAGCACGATTACATTTTTGCGGTATCTGGAAGTACGTACATCAACGCCCAGCTGTAAACTCATATTGTAAATAATACACGGTTTGATATTAAACTCAAAGTGTCGGTTCGTTAAGATATTCAATACGCAAACATCGTTTGAGAACATTCCCATGTACTGAAGTGGTCTAAGCCTACTAAATTGTTTCTAATGGTAACAAATGGAATTTAGTACTCAAGGTGAAAATATTAGCTTGATTATTTTTGGATCGGAGTTGCTTTTATTGAGGTACATAAGAATGCAGAAAATAATCCAATACTTTTTAGTATACAAATAATTTTTAAATTTTCGCACTCCAGCAAGCTGACACCCTGACTCTCCAAAACCCCCTTCGTTCCTCATAATAAATCAAGAAAAGTTAAATAATATTGCAAAGATGTAATTCCAACATCATTTGCATTGTTATTTTTGTTTGATATTCTGTAAATACATTGGAAGTTACATTTACACATTTTTAAACAAACACGTTTCATTAACAACTTTCCTTCTTAATGGAATGTCTTACCCTTTCCATTAGGTAAACTCCGCCACCTTGTGACCAATCTCCTTAAAAGTTGGCACTTCTACGTGTTTTTTCACCCAGAAAGTTTATGTGCTGTTAATTCTGTTGTAACTCCACTACATGGAGCTGTAGAACAAACCTACTCACGTCAAATGCAACCTGCAATACTCGGGGCAGCATTTTGAATCTAGATCGTTAAATAACTCCTAACGCAGCTTTCTAGGGTATTAAAAACTAAATTTTTGGGGCCGAAGGTCTCAAAGAAATGTTTTTCACCCCGTAATCTATAGGATGGGGTCTTCATCAGCATTCTATTACATTTTTGCTGGTCCGGCGAACCTGCTCAGAGATGTGCAGAATCTGCAACTAAATGTGAAGGACAGAGAGGCAGAGAAGAGACACACACAGTCAGAATGTGACAGAGAGAGGTGGAGTGACAAAGAGAAACAGAGAGGGAAAGAGTGAGAGAGGAAAGGGGGAGGGAGGGACAGACAGAGAGAAAGGGAGGTGGAAGGGGAAAGAGGAGATGAAGGGCAGAACGTCTGCTGGTTTCCGCTATTCCAAATATAATTACGTTATCCCCGGTCCGGATTGGATGTTTTTAGGCCTGGACACTATACAATCAGTCCATCACTAACCACTAATCAAATACATCTGTCATTTTTTCATCTCATTAGAAAGTAAGACCAGAGATGTGAATAGTGTTTAATTATTGTATTGTGTTCACACGGCCTTCCAAAAGGCGTATTTATCATATATGTGCCGTGTTTCAATATTAAGGTCGTGTCGAACGCACAATTACGAACATACATATTTTTCAAAATACTCTGAAATAAACAGAGTTGCACACATTTACGACCAGAGCGCCATTTTCTCATTTTTTAGGATGTTTTTAATAAAAATGGTCTTACATAATATTGATGTGTAATTTTGTAATGGTTTCTAGTTTTCGAAGTGGAGAAAATGAAAAAAAAGACATTACAAATTAGAATTCAGTTGAATAACCTAAATATTTTTACATACATTCTCCCATAACCAAGGAATGGTGCTCTGGTCATTATTTGTTAAAATAAATAAATATATAATTGTTATTTTAAAAAAACACCAACTTCGGAAATCTAGACTTTCGACATCTGCTTAAGAATATTTTCTATGTAAAAAGGACACATTTATGTAGACTAAATTGTCCGTCCCTTTTCATACAAAATATTCTTAGTTTAGAAAAATGCCAATGGTTTCAAACGCAATTTTTTTACTGGTTATGAATGCACTTATACATAATTTAAAACTCCATGGAGTTTAAATTGTTTGTCATTCATAAGCAATTTCTATACGCAGAATATCTGATCGAGCACGTGGACACATACCAAGGGAGCAAAAAAGTCTTCCAACTCTCTCTGAATACAATTTATCTCCCAGGAGATACAATTTCTCATTTACACTAGATAGAGTCCCTAGACCTCTAATACCCTAGTCTTTACACTGCTTCTCTCCTCGTGGAGACTTCGAAAATCTCTTGTGAGTTCATGTCTCCAGAGAACACTCACTCTACTGAGAGTTTGCACGTGTCTCCTTGGTGTCTCCTAACCAGTTCCGGAAAGTTAGGAGAGAAAACTCTCTCCGTGTAAACGTGCCTTAACTAAGTTTTGTAATAAATAAATTTTAATAACAAAATGCGCTTAAAATAATAATACGACTGTTTCTATTGTTGTAAATATTATAAAAATAAGCAACTAAGTATTGTTTATTGGCCAGTTTCATAGTTTTAGATAAAGATGTCATATTTGTATATCCAAATCTAATAGATGGCGTAACTTTGAATTCATATATTTAGTATGAAATATTTATAACAATATATTAAAAACAATTAAAAATTCATATTTTTGTCTTTCTATATATAAACATTGCTCACATAAAATATCAAAAAATTAACAATCATCAATTTTTTATTGACCAAAAAAAATCTAGGTATTTACATAAATTCCCTGACTTTTCCGTGACTTTTCGAGAAATTATATTTTTTTTCCTGACAATTTCCAGATTTTCTAGGTTTGTATTAACACCATGTAATATTATATGCAAAAAATAAACAAATACAACTGAACCCACAAAAAGTATGTCCAATCCGCAAAAGATAACAGGCACTGCTCGCGAACGTAATTCCCCCAGGCGCGTCTTAACCATAAGGCAATATCTTCAGCTGGAGTAAAAGTACTAATGTAGTAAATCGTTCGCTTTTACATTTCAGAAAAAAGTTTCAACGAAAAACAAACCTGAGCCATTTTTATAAGCGTTCTTTCCTTTAGGCAAGTAAAAAAACAAATTAAAAAATAGATTGTTTTGGCAACATTTTGAAAATGTCAATGTCAATGTCAATGTCAAGTGTCAATGTCAAATGTCAATGTCATGACAAGTGCCCCCAAAATAAAAATATCCTGTTCAAATTCAACATCAGTCATATCGATAGGGAAAGATTAAATTTGTTGAAAATCCTTTCCACGATTTAGCCAAGAGCGTTGTTCACAGTCAAATGGATGGAGAGACGGTTTACTGAAAACCATTTTTTCGGTATAAGAAACCTAACAAGATAGATTATAACTACACTACGTATTTAAGAATGTAATTTACTACTTGTAGAAGCAGGAAAATTAACTTTTTAATATCATGGATTTATAAAACGATTTTGACGTCGAAAACTTGCACTTTTTGTTACACAACTTTTCCTATACTACGCAGTAGTATTAATTCAAGAAAGTAAAACTATAAGTTTATAAGTTATTTTAACATGCCAAGTTAGACCACACAGAAATTAAGGTATAAATTCAAATATTTACCAAATGTTTGAGGGAGGAGTTACTAAAGGGAATAATAATTTCGCTAAGGAGACTAAGGTTGAAGCTAAGCGGAGGCTAAGGACCACAGAGAACAACGCTTATCTATTATGTGAAGAGTATACCCCTTTTTAAGCACATTGCACGCATGTAGGAGAGTGAGATTTGAAATATTTAAAGTTCATATGGAAAAAGAATCCAGAAAACAAAAATTTATATTCAATATGTGTTAAAAATAGTATGCAGATGCAACCCGCAACGCGCTGGAACCACTATCGTACATCTCTACCGTATTGTATTGCACTGTACATCGCTCGTAACTGCGAAACTGCGTTTTAGAGTCTTAAAATATGATTTTAAGTCCCTAGGGAAGACGAGTTCTGTGTTTTATACTCCAATTTACAAAACAAGTTTTTATACGTTTTATTCCTAGCTCAGCGTTTAAGAGAAAAAAACTCTCCATTTTAGCATTTATTAACGGAAAAGCAAACTATCGTCTTCTATGTTGTATTTCAGTAGTATACCTTTCCTTTGCGGCTCTCACATACAACCAATCTTGATAAATGAGGTTTCTAAAGAAAAGAAAATTTCACGTAGACGTGAAATAGAACGTGTGTTCTGTCTGTGTATAACGCGTTTTGCGCAGCCTGATGAGATTTATTTACATCGTAACTGATGTTCTACGTCAGAAAGAAGAAATGAACAATATTGGCAAAGAACGGACGATTGTGTACAGTTAAGAGAGAAGACTGTGTCTTGTAAGGTTTGGTTTGGGTTTTTACTGTGCCACTATTTTCGTTACCACAGTGATTCGGTCAAATGTTCAAGTAACCGTGTTCAGTCATGATATTGCACTGAAAAAGCCGAGAAAATACTTTCCCTAGAGTGATTAGTAATTTAAACAAGTTAATTCATATCTCGGAAAAGTTGAAGCATTAGCACCAAAACTAGGAGGACTTTTCTCGTAGTAGGCCTACATGCAATGCTGTAAATGCTATTTTGAGCAGGTTAGTAAAATATGTAGATGATATGTGCAAGCAAATTAAATTTATTATTAATCAGATCGATATATTAATCATTGAACAGTGTTACAGATACAGTGCTAATTTGTCTGCTTCTGCAGTAGTTTGTTTTCTATTATCTCTTATGCATACAAATTTTTGAGGAAATCGGGATATGTTGCCTCTCACTATGTACAGTTAGAGCAAGCAGATAATATTTTGAAGTGTACTAAGGAGAATTCAAAACATTACAGGAATCAGATTGCTTAGTTTCATTAATGTTCAATGTAATTTATATGAACTCTTTTTTAAACAACAAAGGAGGAAATATAATTGGCACAGCATACTACAGTCCAGATGCTGATACTTCAACTCATGTTTTATTATTTATGTTATACAAATTCCCCTTCTCTATTATTTTATAGTTTAAATGTTGCTCCCACATGCAATCAATTTAAGAAAATTTCACAGAGACCGTGATGAATTGCACATTGACTTTAAAATATGAGGGATTTGTTAAAAAATGCATCTAAATATTCACGTCAAATGCAATCCGCAACATTCAGGCAGCGTTAAAATTTATACAGTTAACTCCTAAACAATGCGTTCTAGGGCCTTAAAATTTGGAATTTTGAGGGCGGTGGCCTCCAAGACACGTTCCTTGCACCATATTCTATAGGACGAACACTTCTTGGACATTCTATTATTGTCAGACGCTTCTCAAATCCTGCAATACAATTCAGCACGACTCTGAACACCTGGAGTGGTATTACTCCAGGTGTTCAGAGTCGTGCAGAATTTGCAACAGTGTGTGAAATTAAACTAATTTCTGATATTCAAAGCGATTGACTTACACAGGTGTACTCTCAGTTCGGTAATAAAGTTAAGTAATAAAAAAATCAAAAAAAGTAGGGTTGTACTTCCTGATCCAGTATTTTCGCATGGGCAACTTCACGTAATTTTCTTAAGAGTAAACAACTTTTCTAATATTTTTTTGACTATCAAGCAAAGCGAAAAGCTAACTGTCAAGCAGGGTTGTCTAACTACTTCAAATATTGTTTTTAATGAATTGCTGTGAATTGTTCCAAGATGTGTCAATAACACTGAATTATCATTTATTCAAAATTTGTTTCAAACATCAATTTTATAATTTGTTATTTTTATTTGATAACTTCCAATGTAACTGATGTAACTTCTAATACTTATGGAAACAAGTACATTGGGAGTTCCCTTGATATTTTTTAAACAAGTATGTACATTTAATCACTTTTCCTCCTTAATATGGAAATGAAAGGATAGAGAAGAGGGTGGAGTTTAACATACAGGAGTTCTAGCATAAGTGCGCTAGTTAATAATAATAGTATCAATTTTAATAATAATTTTCGCATGTGAAAGATATTACAAAGTTAGTAGTGATGTTATTTTTTCACTTAACATACTAGTTGAGGTCACGAGGACCAGCCCAGTGACTTTCTGTTTCCATAGTTAGGTTTTCAAGTTTTGTAGGTATAGCTTGGAATTATGGCAAACAACACACACTAATGGTGTATTTGTACACTTTTCACGTGACGTAATAGAACGAAATTAAAAAATAAATTTGCAATAATTATACAGGTATACGTTTTGACAAAAGTCGCCCCCAAAAGAAAATGAATTACGGTCAAATTTAGACCACTAGTATATATTGTCAACATTCATAAAATTTTCCTATTTCTACTGCTCCCGCCGGAGCTGAGGGGTGGCTTGTAAGTTCCGCCCATGTTAGCGGCCCTCTAATGAGGCCGGTTTCACTGACTCGTAACATTTTCTGGTCTGTATGCGACAGGATTTAAGAGACCTCTCATGTTATTTAAAGGTTCTACTTTTTCTCATTACTTCCGCCTTTTAGTAACTCGCTCGGCTTGACTACAGTTTATTTAATTGCGAATCTACTTCTCCTTAATATTCTTTATTGCAAACTTTCCTTGTAAGTTACTACCGGTTTTGTAAGTTTGTTACTGGAAGAAAAATGTTACTTTGATAAAATCTGAACTTGTAACTATGTTTTACAACAATGTTTCGTTGGTAAGTTGGAATATGATAGTCTTCGTGTGTCGTTCCCTTATACGAACTCGTATATCAACTCGTATACTAACTCGTATACCACTTCAATTGAATCAATTTTGAAAGCATATTTTTATATGCTTGTATGCGTTTCCAAGACTTGAGCGTAAGAGTTCTAGTAATTGAAGGGTGAAATGGATGAATGTGTACGAAAGAAAGTGTTGAGATATTAGCTCATAAATGTTATACTATCATGCTTCACATACAAATATCAAATTCGCGAAAAATTATTTTAGCGGCATGATATACTGATTTAAAAAGTAGATGCTGCTCTTGTCAATTAATTTTTTATCTACAGCGCTGCAATCTGATGGATTTTACAATATACACTACGGTTTGTAGGAGAAACAGGACAAAATAGTTTGTATTTCCGCTCACAGCAAGAGTTTCCAAAGCAAGATGACGTGCAATAAAGTCGAACCACACATACAAACAAAAAACTCACGGCAAGTTAACGCCCGGATAAGAGGCTGGCCGTTCCGAGCAGTTGTGTCGTGCTTCACTTCGATAATTTACAGGTGGGCGTAGGAGCTATACCTTGCACAACGGTTCACGGACCGCGGGCGATTCTTCTTTCTCTTCTGCCCTCCTGCCTTCCTTTGAGTCGAGCGATGGGCTGAATCCCTACGCCCATATGGCAGATTCCCAGCAGTCGACGTACGAGGAAGTCAGGCCAAAGCTGGAATCGGACAGTAGCGTAATAGGAATTTGAGATACTTCTAAAGTTCTAAAATATGAATTACAACTACGAGACTACAGTTCAACATACTGCCGATTTGACGGTGTGAATGGCGACGACAGGGACGGTGGGAGATGGTAAAGGTGGCAATAACTGCGACACCGACGAAGGTGACGATGGCGGCAACGGACACAGTGATGGGGTGGCGTGGTTAGCGGCAGGGCGAAGGCGGAGGCAACCGTGGGTGCGATGCTGGCGACAATGGTCGCGGGGGCAGCGACTGTGCTGACAGAGATGAATATGGTGACCGACAGTAGAGGCACCGGCTGAGACGAAGGCGGGGGCAATTCTGTTATCTGTATGAACGGCGCGTCGACGGATATTTTTGCTGCTGCGGGGTCGGAGGTGGAGGGGTCGGAGGTGGAGGGGTAGGGGTGGAGGGGTCGGAGGTGGAGGGGTCGGAGGGGGAGGCGTCGAAGGTGGAGGGGTAGGGGTGGAGGGGTCGGAGGTGGAGGGGTCGGAGGCGGAGGCATCGGAGGTGGAGGTGTCGGAGGCTAGGCATCGGAGGTGGAGGTGTCGGAGGTGTAGGGGTCGGAGAGGGAGGTGTCGGAGGTGGAGGGGTCGGAGGTGGAGGGGTCGGAGAGGGAGGTGTCGGAGGTGGAGGGATCGGTGGTGGAGGGGTCGGAGGTGGAGGGGTCGTAGGGGGAGGCGTCGGAGGGGAAGGCGTCGGAGATGGAGGGGTCGGAGGTGGAGGGGTCGGAGGTGGAGGGGTCGGAGGTGAAGGGGTCGGAGGTGGAGGAGTTGGAGGTGGAGGCGTCGGAGGTGGAGACGTCGGAGGGGAAGGCATCGGAGGTGGAGGGGTCGGAGGCGGAAGCATCGAAGGTGGAGGCGTCGGAGGGGGAGGCGTCGGAGATGGAGGGGTCGGAGGTGGAAGGGTCGGAGGTGGAGGGGTCGGAGGTGGAGGGGTCGTAGGGGGAGGCGTCGGAGGGGAAGGCGTCGGAGATGGAGGGGTCGGAGGTGGAAGGGTCGGAGGTGGAGGGGTCGGAGGTGGAGGGGTCGTAGGGGAAGGCGTCGGAGGGGAAGGCGTCGGAGATGGAGGGGTCGGAGATGGAGGGGTCGGAGGTGGAGGGGTCGGAGGTGGAGGGGGTCGGAGGTGGAGGCGTCGGAAGGTGGATGCGTCGGAAGGTGGAAGCGTCGGAAGTTGGAGGCGTCGGAGATTGGAGGGGCCGCAGGTTGGAGGGGCTGCTGGTTGGAGGGGCCGCAGGTTGGAGGGGTCCGGGTGAGAGGGTCAGAAGTGGGAGTGGTCGGATGTGGCAGGAGTTGGAGGATGAAGGATCGGAGGATGATACGGCGACTGAATCGCTAGAAGCGGCAGCGGGAGCGAAGGGTGAGGAAAATGCAGATGAGCTGGTGGTGGCGGCAGTGGCGACTGTGGGTAGCGGGCAACCGTGGGCGAGCGCGCCGCAGGCGGGAGCCTAATTTTTATGTAAATACGGCGCGCGGGGCGGAGCAGAGCAGGGCAGAGCAGGACGCGACGCGCTGTCGTCTGTATTTCATTGACCTCCGCTGCCTCCTGTGCGTGTGTGTCATTTGAGCGTTACCTTTGTCCTTGCTGTGCAGCCTGGAGGCGGGCATCCTGCACCACGTGTTACTGTCTGCCGCTTGCCCAGGACCGCGGCTAGTAGGAGGGAAGGAGGCTGGCTGGCTGGGCCACGCTGCTCTGGGTGAAGGATGGGTTGAATAGTTTGTATATTTCAAACAATCACAAGCACTCTACGCTGAAACATTGCTAGTCTAATGTAATGCAGATGGAGTTTTTTAAAAATGAAATCAGTGCCAGTCACACGTGATAATTATGTTATATTATATTTGGTCAATTCACTTTTGAACTCGCAGCAGAATTTATTCACAACAATAGTTCACAAATCACATATTAACAGTACATACAGCACAGTAAACACAACAAATGTGTTCATTCATACAGTTTATATTTACATAATAATACGCAAATATATAAATAGGAATAAATTAGGGGAATATCAGCAAGATACATTTATTGGTGAACGCTTTCATCTTTTGACATTTATGTCTATCAAGATTTGCCTCAGCAATTTGTGAAGATATAGATTGAAAAGTACAAACACACACACACATTCTCCACGGAAGATAAATATTTTAAGTCCTTAGGACAGGGGTTCCCAATTTTTATCTTGCATCGACCCCTTTTAAAAGAATGGTTTGCTTCATCGACCCCTTCATTTCTTCAGTAATATACACCACTCAATAATACCATAAGACAAAAAATTCCACATAACTCACAGGTAACAATTAGACAAGTAATATGAAGAAGATTTTTAAAAAAGGACTAGATAAAAAGTTTTTTATTATTACTAATTCAATTTTACAAATATAAATTTTGTTTTAAAAAAATCACAGTTTATAATTACGGTTAAGTCTTATTTTATTAAAGTGATTGACGTGAAATTCCAAAAGATCAGCGAATTTGTAATTTATTATTCCGTGCATTGTTGCTTTAAATAAGAAAAATAATAAAATGCATAAATATTTTTTGTAACAAACGAGATCTTGATCTTTGTTATATCAATTAGTTGTCGATGCGTATACCGACTCCTTAATCATCATTTCCAATGTCGTCGACCCCCGGAGGGACAATACCGAACCAGTTGTGATCCCCTGCTTTAAGAAGCGGATAATACTCAGCACTGATCGTCAGTACGACGTCCCTATATTTCATTGTTGAGACATTTTTCTATTACTATTACAAAATTTATTATTTTTATATATAGTGAACTTGAATGGAAAATTCGACGAAAATATTTTTTGGCTTGATGTTTTCTTTTAATCAAAGAATTAATAGTGTGTGTTTAATTCGAATTTTCAGAATGTGTGACTATTTATTAATTTGTGACGCGTGAACTTCTGAAGTCATTAGTCCCGTAGGGCATGTTGTACCCCGGGCGGTGACGGGATGCCTGCTCCGCTGAATCGTGAGAACGGCGCGTCCGGCGCGACATACACGTCGCCACGGACGATTTCTTCCTTCAGGTATATCTTCCAGCGCGGCACAGCCCGAGCCGGGACGAGCCAAGGTCATCTGCAATACTTAGACTCTAAGTATTGCAGATGGCCTTGGCTTGTCCCGGCTTTTAAAGGACAATCCTTTCCTTTAAAAGGACTAAAGAACTTTCCTTTAAAAGACAATCAGTGGTGTTATTTTTAGATTGCACCATCTGATCTACACTTTTTCTGTAAGTGTACTAACTTCGTAAGTAACTTCGCAATTAAATTCACTTATTTTCATTTCTGTAATATAATTATATTATCAAGAGTAAATTATAATGTTATGCAGTAATGAATACATTCAACTTTCCCGCATGTGCTACCTTGGTGAGCAAAGCACACGCAACTCATACAGCCGCCGTGTTTTTTTTACCTGACGGTCTGAGTATTGCAGATGGTCTTCGACAAACTGTAAGCTCCCTACTGATCTCCCTTCAGGTGTTGTAGTGTTGTGCATGTAAGTGTGCATGGGTGTGGAGGGAGGAGGGGACAAGATAGAGGAAAGAAATTTCGGACGAGGAGTATAGGCCGTTTGTTAGGATACTGATTCGGCATTCGTCTGGAATTAGTCGGAAAATACTCAGAAAACTCTTGATGAGTGCAGCCGGTAACTTGAATTCTCCTCCTGATGGGCTGAATTCCACACAGCAATTGTAACTTGCTTCGAAAATCCGCCACTGTCGGGTCAAACTCCTGGTGAACGAACAAACTCGGGTCAACGTGCTGCTGAGGAAACGGTGTTGGTACTGACCTTTCAGACGGTCAAAAGTTTCGTTTCGACTAATTCGAAGCAAAAAATTTCTACTTTTTGAAGAAAATAACAAAATATTAAATAAATGAAAACTTCAAAGACTGTAACAATTTCTCGAAAATTACGTTTATACAATTTTAATTGTATTTCATACAAAAATTCTATTATATATTACAATTAATATTGTAAGTACAACAATTTTACAATCTCTGAAGGCTTTATTAGAATTTTAGGTAAGTATTGCTATTAAAATGTCTTTAATTGACAATTTTGAAATAATTCATTTTTTTCCAGTTCCCCACGGAGCTCAAATAAAAAAGAAACCACAGTATTTATTCGCGGTGAAGAAAAGTATTTGGGCGTCAAAAACGCCTTCAAGAGAGCTCCTGGCGGCCTGTGGCGCGTGCTGCGCACGTGCGCCCGGTCGCGTGGGCTGGCGGCCGGGCAGTGCGCAGGCGCGCGAGCCGGTTGGGCCGCGCGCCGCCAGGGGCGCTGGGCGCAAATGACCGGGCGCTAATGAGAGGCGCGTGGCCGCGGGGCAGGGCGTCGGCCACGCGCCCCGCGCCGCACGTTATGCCACAGCTCGCGCCAGCGCTCGCTCGTCTCTCTCCCCGTCTCTCGCATCGCCTCACCTCGCCTCGCGGCTCTCGCCTTGACTCGCCTCGCGGCTCTCACCTCGCCTCTCGCTCCTCGCCTCTCGCTCCTCGCCTCTCGCTCCTCGCTCCTCGCCTCTCGCTCCTCGCCTCTCGCTCCTCGCCTCTCGCCTCGTCTCTAGCTCCTCGGTTCTCGCTCCTCGTCTTTCGTCTCTCACTTCTCGCTTCTCGCCCCGTACTTTTCGCCTCGCCTCTCGTCTCTCGCTTCTCGTCTCTCGCTCTTCGGTTCTCGCTCCTCGCCCCTCGCTCCTCACCTTTCGCTTCTCATCTCATACTTCTCGTCTCATACTTCTCGCTTTTCTTCTCTCATTTCTCGCCTCGCCTTGCCTCGTTTCGCCTCTCGCCTCGCCTTGTCTCGCCTCTCTTGGTGCCACTTCAAAGGAAGAAGCCCTGCCGTATAGCCCAATAAACATATTCCACTTCTGACCGCAGGAGCGCTTTGAAATGTTCGCAAATAACATACGAGAGAACAAAGACTGAGAGTTCCTCCTCACAGAGGTTTTAAAAGATTTCAATTATTTACACGTACCTTGAAATCGCACATATTTCCTCGTACAAATTTCCTCATATCTATCAACTCACAATTATACTTTTTTCATCAAACATCAAAGCAAATATTATATTTGGTAATTACCGATGCAATGTGAATAAGTGTATTTTACTCTATTCATACAAGAATTTTAAAGAAAAAATTTGGAGCAGTTTTTGAGAAAATTTTGAAAATCACCGGGGGGCTTCATATAAAGTGCCCCCAAATTTTGAAGAATCTTTTTCAAAATCTCAAAGCTTTGACTAGAACCAGATCGCCCGGGGAATATCCATTTTAGAAGAAGTCGTACGTGTGGTTTAAGCGCTAGCAGTGTTCACAGACGGACAGACAGACGTTTTCCTTTCAATTGGTTTTTCGGTATCAAGGACCTAGAAAACAGGGTTTCCGGCTACACCACGTGTTAGGGGATTTTTTTATCTTAATTTAGCAACTGGTTTTATCCACTTTTTTGTTATCACGGCCCGGCAATTAATTTTTTTCCGCCGAAAATTGACAATTTTTACTTTCCCGTATACGTACGTATACACGGAGTGATATACGTAGTATAGGGAAAGTTATGTAATGCTGCGCGAAAAAATTCCCAATTTTCGGCGGAAAAAAATTAATTGCCGGGCCGTGAAAACGAAGAAGTGGATAAAACCAGTTGCTAAATTAAGAAAAAAAATACCGTAACACGTGTTGTAGCCAGAAACCCTGTTTTCTATATCCTTGATACCGAAAACCCAATTGAAAGGAAAACGCTCGTCTGTCCACCTGTCTGTCTGTCCGTGCGTGAACACTGCTAGCGCCTAAACTATACGTACGATTTCTTCCAAAATGGATATTCCCCGGTCGATCTGATTCTAGTCGAAGCTTTGAGATTTTGAAAAAGATTCTCCAAAATTTGGGGGCACTTTATATGAAGCCCCCCGGGGATTTTCAACATTTTCTCAAAAACGGCTCCAAATTTTTTCTGTAAATTTATTGTATGAATAGAGTAAAATACACTTTTTAACATGGCATAGGTCTTGTTTTCACGAATAACTCTGAATTTTCGAAAATTGTGAAAGTTTTTAATTTTTTTCGTCTTTCTCCAACTACAAAATTGAAGATAGAGATTTTTTCTTCAAATAAAATTTGTTCGGCATATTGAGTTCTTTCATAATGATCATGTAAATGTTTTTCAAAATTTTGGTAGTTTTCGTGCAATATTGCGTGCAATATGTGCAATTTTAAAAAATTACAAAAACAAGATTTTTCTCAAAACGGCTCCAAATTTTTTCTTTAAACTTCTTGTAGGGATAGTGGTAAATGTACTCTATCAATGCAAAAAAAAAAACATTTTGGTCTATCGGTTGGTTTTTTTCAAAAATTACAAAAATGTAATTTTTTTACTTGTCTCTCACGTCGTTAATATTTACATTATCTGCGATTTTTTCACATTATTATATTTACGAGTATATATGCTTTAAATAATGTCAAGTAAAGTTTCTCGAAAACACAACCGTTTTCTGTGAAAAGTAGCTCAATTTCACCATTTTCAGAAATGCTCAAACGCCATTTTCTCGTATATGGCTGCAATTTTTTTCTTGAAACTTTTGTAACGGATAGTGCAAATTACACTCTTTAGTATAGCGTAAAGTTTATTTTGAGTTATTTTTTTGTTTTTTCAAAAATTACATAATTGTAATTTTTTTGAAAGATCTCTCACATCTTTAGTATGCACATTATTAGCAATTTGTAAAGATGATTATATTTGTGAGTGTAAGTGCTTCAAATAACTTCAAATAAAGTATTTTGAAAACTCAAAACTTTTTTGTGAAAATGAGCTTTCAAATTTCGCATTTTTAGTAGCGCTAAAGCGCCATTTTCTCTTAAACGGCACATAATTTTTAAAAGAAAATTGCCATTTATGACTAGGTTTTTGTGTTCTTTAATATTCTACAATTAATGTTTCCGTTCTATCAATAGGAAACCGAAAAAATTAAGAAAATGACAAAAAAAGAATATACTTTTGGCAGTGATATATGGTAGCTGGCAAGAAAGAGTATGTGGCAATTCCGAACAGCTAGCGAAAACCCAAGGAAATAGAAAACTAATACGGGAAAGTCTGTGCCATTCTGTAGCACCACTAGTTTCTCGCAGCATTACATAACTTTCCCTACACTACGTATATCACTCCGTGAATAGGTACGTATACGGGAAAGTAAAAAAATGAAAACGTTTAACAGGTTTTGGTGCTGCAATACTTTCGGACTTGAGAAGCACAAAAGTCGAGTGGGTAAGAGAAAGATAACAGAGGCGATGCGGAAGAAAATATTAAATTTAGTGGTAGGAGAAGCAATATGCGATCTGTGTCGTCACAAAATATCCAAAATGCTCAATGCAGGTCTTAGTGACTCAACTGAAACAGACAGTAAAGTGAAAACGTCAAGTGTAGAGGAGTACGTAGCCCCTGGAGTTGCAGAGGAAGCCACTATCAGTAATGTAAACATTTTGAATCCTCTGAGTCAATCATCATTCAGCAAACCAGAGAGAAATCGTACGCAAGGAGAAAGGTGAGTGCCATAAATAAAGCAGTTTCTGAATTATTTCATGTGAGTACAGAAAAAAATGAAAGAGAAGAAACGTTGATACAATTCAAAGAAATATTTTCAAATGTGAAAACAGCTAATGAGAAATATATGATTTTAACGTGTTTACCAAAAAGTTGAGGTAAACAAAAAATAATGGTCTAATTTGGCGTATCTCTTCATGTAGCTCGTACGGCAAAATTAACACATCGAGAAGTAGTTTTGCAAAATCCACCATCGCGCCGCGGAGAAAAAAAAGTAACGCCGAGTGCTGACGAAGAGGACTGGGCGCGGCGGCTCTAGCAGCTGAGATGAGTTCGTTTACAGAGCGCCTGTAAGATACTTTTATTCATAACTTACAAATCATTCAAGATTCTATGATGAAATTTACAGAGTAGCTTGGAAGTAGTTTCAGCAATTTTTCTTCCAAAATTCAAGAATTTAAAAATATTACATTTCCATTTATTGCAATTTTTAGAATTTGTTAAAGACTCACGGTAAAAAATATCTTTAGCGTTTCTTATCCTTTACATTTCTTCTACAAATAGTGTTACTTTCATATATTTGCTTGTTTGCATATCATCGGAAAACTAGTGGTGCTTCCAACGCACATACTTTCTCGCTCTGCTTCTGTACGGTCCTTATTGCTATTCCACTACTTCATAAACCAGCAAAAGTGTATTATACCAGCAAACGTTTTCCGTACCGAGTCCCGACATCCGAAACTCAAAGTCAACGAACCGGCACTTTAAAACTACGCCACACCAACACCGCCTGTGTCGAACACAGCCATGAAAGAATAGAACGGACCTATAAAATGGTAAATGCATGATTAAGAAACAATTGATACGATGGTACATACGCTTTACAAATCCAAGCAGTAAAGTAAAAAAATTGTTAAAAGTTAAAAATTTGAACAAATAAATACAGACATTTCCACTACATTTATTGCAATTACTTATATTTTAGTCAAAACGTAATTGTATCTGTTTTATGCCTCGCCTTGCATCTCGTTTCGCGCATCGCCTCGCGCATCGCCTCGCACCTCGCCTCACCTCGCCTCGCCACGCGGCTCGCCTCCCCTCGCGCCTCGCCACGCCTATCCACGCCTCGCATCGCGTCTCACCTCGCCTCGCGCCTCGCGACTCGCGCCTCGCCTCGTCTCGCGCATCGCCTTGCCTTGCGCCTCGCCCCGTCTCGCGCCTTGCCTCGCCTCGCGCCTCGCCTCGAGCCTCGCAACGCCTCGAGCATCACCTCGCCTCGCCTCCCTTCGCGCCTAGCCTCGCGCCTCGCCTCCCTTCGCGCCAAGCTCCGCCTCGCGCCTCGCTTCGCGCCCCGCCACGCCTCGCGCATCGCCTCGCCTCGCCACGCTGCTCGCCTCGCCTCGCGCATCGCTTCGCCTCGCTTCGCGCCCCGCCACGCCTCGCGCCTCGCCTCGCCTCGCCACGCGGCTCGCCTCGCCTCGCGCCTCGCCTCTCGCCTCTCGCCTCTCGCCTCTCGCCTCTCGCCTCTCGCCTCTCGCCTCTCGCCTCTCGCCTCTCGCCTCGCGCCTCGCGCCTCGCGCCTCGCGCCTCGCGCCTCGGCGCCTCGCGCCTCGCGCCTCGCGCCTCGCGCCTCGCGCCTCGCGCCACGCGCCTCGCGCCTCGCGCCTCGCGCCTCGCGCCTCGCGCCTCGCGCCTCGCGCCTCGCGCCTCGCGCCTCGCGCCTCGCGCCTCGCGCCTCGCGCCTCTCGCCTCGCGCCTCGCGCCTCGCGCCTCGCGCCTCGCCTCGCCTCGCGCCTCGCCTCGCCTCGCCTCGCCTCGCGCCTCGCCTCGCGCCTCGCCTTGCCTCGCGCCTCGCGCCTCGCGCCTCGCTTCGCGCCTCGCCTTGCCTCACGCCACGCCTCGCACCTCTCCTCGCGCCTCACCTCGCTTCGCCTCTCTTCTCCCCGCGCCTCGCCTCGCCTCGCGCCTCGCCTCTCGCCTCTCGCCTCTCGCCTCGCGCCTCTCGCCTCGCGCCTCTCGCCTCTCGCCTCTCGCCTCGCGCCTCTCGCCTCGCGCCTCTCGCCTCGCGCCTCTCGCCTCGCGCCTCGCGCCTCGCGCCTCGCGCCTCGCGCCTCGCGCCTCGCCTCGCCTCGCGCCTCGCCTCGCCTCGCGCCTCGCCTCGCCTCGTGCCTCGCCTTCCCTCGCGCCTCGCCCTGCCTCGTCTCGCCTCGCGCCTTGCCTCGCCTCGCGCCTCGCCTCGCCTCGCGCCTCGCCTCGCGCCTCGCCTGGCCTCGCGTCTCGCCACGCTACGCGCCTCGCCTCGCCTCGCGCCTTGCCTCGCCTCGCCTCGCGCCTCGTCTCGCCTCGCCTAGCGCCTCGCCGCGTCCTCGCGTCGCTATTGTTACCCATCCACCCAATCAGTATAACGACTGAGGGCCAATTTCTTGCATTCATACAGAAACACATGTCAAAATAGTGGAGGTGTAGAATTTCGCAATATTGATAATATAAAAATAATTCCAATTTTATAAATAAAAATATTCCATTAAACACTGCAGTCCTCAAACAAAGAAAAAATTAATTCAGTATCTAATGTTCAGTTCATGATAAATTCAGTAAAAGAGCACTTTTTTACCAGGACAAAATATTTGAGCAAATAGTAGCATCCAATCAATAATGATCTTTAAGGAAAGAAACAAAAGAACGTTTGGAATAATGTACATTAATAATAAAAATTTGCATTCTTCTTAAATTCTCATAAACCAATATGAATTAGAAAAATTTCAAAATTATATTGCACGAATACACCCCAACAGCAGACTACAGACCACAATGGTCAACAATAATTGTTTATTCATTAAAAAAATAACATGTTTTTAATTATTACAAAATTAACATATGTTTTAAATATTACAAATTTAACAAAATTATGTTCTTCTGATCCAATATTAAGCAACAGTCTACATCAGAAGTCAGTCAACAGTCTGCCTACATCAATTTTCAACAATCAAATCAGATCAAACTTTTAATGCAGAAATTGAGTTTTTTAATCTCTTTTCCACACTATTTAGTTCTTTCGCAAAATTTGAATATTCACAAAGCTTCAGAAAATGATTAGATTTCAATAAAATATTAAAGAACTTAATTTAGAAATTACTATATTATTTCTTCGCAATTCTTTCTCATAACACAAATTTATTTTAAAATTAACTATGTACCTAATAAATTTCCAATTTTATATCACATAGTTTTTCAAATGTAACTGATAATTATCATAATTGAATTCTGGTTTCTCCAGAAAAATTTATATACAAAGCATTCATCCTCTGCAAGTGTCTATAGATCCAAATTTCAAGTACAAGAAAACAATTGAAATGCTTCGCGAAGCATTTCAACTTAATCAAGAGATATGCGGAATGATTGATGAATCCTTTAAGGGACTGATAGTGATATTGTTCGTGTTTGTTCTTGTCGATGGTGTGGTAGGTTTGTTCTTCGTAGCTACATCATTCCCCATCTTCTCGACAAGCGAAATGTTGCACTTGATCGGCTTTGGCGCGACTGATTTGGCTGCTGGTGCGATAATCGCGGCGGTCGCGGGAGCGACAGCTGCAGCCGGAAATCGCGACACTAAAAAAGCGACTGCTGCGCTGCTAGTGGCTGCAAAGGGGAGACCATCAGTCGAGAGGGAGGTGCATAACTTCCTGGCGCAGCTCGGGGCCACGGAGATCGTCTTCACAGCTGGCGGAATTTTTCCTGTGGATCTACGCATGTTCGTTGGTCTGCTGGGAACAATTTTGGGTTATTTAGTCATTGTAGTGCAGTTGAAGAATGAGAAATGAAGTAACTTTTAAACACATGACAGTAAATTTGGATTCAATAGTTACCGCCAAAGAAGAAAGCAAATGATCAAGAGTTTGAGTGAACAGCAGATACAAAAAGTATATCTTTAAGTTAATTTAAAATGTCTAAGTAATTTATGAGCAGTAGTTTTCACTTTCATAACTGTAATTTTAATCTTCAGCAGGGTCGTGTAGCAATTCAAATTCTTATACATCGTAATCCAGAATATGACAAGTCTCCACGTTCATCACAGTTTTTACAGTTGAGTTAAGTTCAAAAATTTCAGTACTCCTGTATTTGTTTAAAAATTTTGCATCCAAATAACCTCAATGTGATCATCGAAATTTGAATTTGAAAAGTATGTCAATTGGGTAAAGATGAATTTAAAACAACACGTTTTTTCTAATTAGTATTAATTTAAATTTTTAATTGTCAAATTTTACCAAGTCCATAGAATTCAGAACTGGCACATTTTCCACGAGGCTTGGTGCCCCTTCTTGTTTAATTGTCATTAATATGAAACAGGCTGATTTGAATTTGTCAAAATGACTGTGCAACATAAACTTGCTTTAAAGTTGTGAGTGGACGTTTCTTCGTCCATAATTTAACATGGCAGTCATTGAATACAAGAATTGAACTGCGTGTTTAATTTTATGTGCTTATGTTATCGTTATTTAGAAAAATTAATAAATCATTTGAAATCTCTTTTCAAATTACCTCATTATGAATCCTTCCAACAATCCGTAAAGCACAAATTGTTCCAAAAAAGGAGGAAGAACATTACTTGACAAAACTCTTTATGTATGTTTGCTTTACAGATCCCACTGAAAAACAAATTGTTTCAATATTATTATATATTTAAGTTATTCACCTTACTGACTGAAGGGATTCCTATTTGATTCTGGGCATATTATATTAAGATCACAGTCAGTGACTTTTAACAACCAGATGACACAGATTTATCAAAATTCTTAAAAGCAATAGGGAAATGACGTAGTATTATAAATATGTGAGGAAAGTGTAATACTTGTAATTTATTACAGAACCGAGTAAAGTAAGCTTTAATTCAGGGGTGAGAATGTTTAGCCTCCAAAATGACAATAAAAACCGAAAGTAAATGAGAAACACATTTCAATTGTTAAACAGGTTAATGTCCACATTTCAGAGAGAGATTGCTGGAAGTGCTAGAATAGTGCTTAGTTACTAATACAGCGCCTTACATTTTTTCCATTTCAAATAATAAATATTGCCTCTGTATTATGTATTCAAATTACTTTCTACGGCTCGATTTATCGGAATCGCTACTGAGTGTTTTTCAATGAACCATAAAGTCATCGCGTTAATAATAATATGAATTGTTTCGTAAAGTGGATGGGGGAAATCTTGCTAGGGGAACTATTACGTTATGAATAATATTATTCAGAATGATTTGTAATCTAGTTTCAATTGTGAATATCATTTCAATTTTTAAAATAAAATATCTCAGTGTAAGGATTACCTCAAGATACGCTGCTGTATACTTCGAACATTAAATATATTCTTTGGGTCTCTGTACGATTTATAGTTTTCTCAGAAATCTACAATATCTGAATAAGTAGTTGAGGTCTTCGAAACAATTTATTTTCGAATCAAGATATCAGAGAAAATGATACACTAAGTTATCAAAAGTATCCGGACACGTGGCTGAAAATGACTTATCAATTCGTGGCGCCCTCCATCGGTAATGATGGAATTCAATAGGGTATTGGCCCACCCTTAGCCTTTATGACAGCTTCCACTCTCGCAGGCATACTTTCAATTAGGTGCTGGAAGGTTTCTTGGGGAATGGCAGCCCATTCTTCATGGAGTGCTGCACTGAGGAGAAGTATCGATGTAGATCAGTGAGGGCTGGCACGAAGTCGGCGTTCCAGAACATTCCAAAGATGTTCAATAGAATTCAAGTCAGAACTCTGTGCAGGCCAGTCCATTACAGGGATGTTATTGTCGTGTAACCACTCCGCCACAGGCCGTGCAGTATGAACAGGTGCTCTATCGCTGTTACTTTCGAAGGTTTCATGAATGGAACCTAAGCGAAAACTGACCTTCTCCAAACAGTCTGAAAAACACCTGAAGTATTTGTCTCTCTAAGGCACGAAATAATTTACCATTTTGTTTGAGACTATACACACCCTTTAAGAGATGAAGCTAAAGGGATAAACTTTATTTTTTAATTAATTTAATTTCAATTATTATAACGAAAAAATTTATTCAGTTTTTGAGGCGAATAACTTGGAGTTTTAAAATGAACATTCTCCTTTGGCGTTTTCTCATTTCAATCAGGTTTTTCGATTTAATTACTCTCGATCAAATACCGAGATGTTCCCTTGCTTTCCTTATGAAAATAAATTTAATTTCATTATGAGCACATTTTTTAGCCATATTAGATGCAAAAAAGTAGTTTGGGGTGAGTGATCGTTATTTTGTCAGCATTACAGGAAAATCCGATCTGTTGTTCGTTTTATACTAAAGAGGAACGATAATTTCTAATTTTCAAGCGTTGCAAACGGCGAAGTTTGGTGCCTATTTTTATAACGATCTTAAGTAAACGGAGGGGTAGGGATTTTGGAGGTCGAGGTAACGTATGCAGATTCTACTTCTCCCCATATCTTTCAGTTTGATTAATTTTGCGATAAAATAAGTAAATAAATAGAAATAAATAAAGATACCCTTCGTCGAAAACAATACGAGGTAGTATTCTCCATCAATTTATTATTCATGTGAATAGTTTTTCACAGATCTCTATGCGATCCAGTTCGCAACAGAATATCTGAGAAAAATACTGATCTTTATTTACAATATGTAATATTAGGATGGGGGTAAATTGTTTTCTTAGGTAATGTCTTTGGCATTTAGGGTGGATGTGTTCCTTTCCCATCTCTTCCTTTCCCTTCCCTGAGAAATCGCATCTGACAGAATGCATTAAGAATATCAGCCTTGCGCCTAGACGAATTCCACGCAGCTCACACCATTCCCGCTCTTAATATGAGGACAACAGAATGAATGAGATTTCAGCTAGACAGCGCGCATTTCATAAAAGAAAACATGGGCAGTAGCAACATATTTTCACCTTTCACGTATGAGCTGGCTTCTTCCTTGAAGAGTAAACCCGGGGATAGGAATCCCAGTGAAACAAACGTATTAGCCGGCAGGCGCGCGAAAAAAATGGTGGTTCCATTTCTGACTCTTTCTCGGGGAAAGAAACTAAATTATCCTACAGTTGGGAAGATCTTATAAGCGAGTGTCTTACATGCGGGAAGACAATGCTCGTTATTTAAATACTTCAAATCGGCCAAACAGTATTTTCTCTTAAAAGCGGATTTCCTTGTTACAAGGGTCTACTGTGTCAGAAGTGACAATTTATTGAAACAAACGTAGCGTTACACTTTCAGTTGACGCTAATCGATCACACTATACAACAGATAGTCATGGTGACTGTTTTCTTGAATTATGTGTTTGTAGATAACGTCTTTATATTTATCATTTTCTGTTTCATTTGAAATGGCAATCCTTTCATGAAATTAATGATATTACTTTAATGGATAATTTTCAATAGATGGTTTGCATTGGGAAATTAATTCAGTACCTGAAACAAACGGTAGTCAATTGACCGTTTTTGTCTACAACTATATTTTACTAGCTCCTAACTCTGTACATCGGGAAACAGAAAAAAATTCAAAATGATGAACAAATGTTGGTTTTGTGAAGTTGGTATTAAACAATAGTGTGTAAAATACTTGATTCCGCATTACAATGGAATGTCCGGGTCGTAGAATAAGTGCTTCATAAGTATTTTTACAAATAATAGTGAACAGAAGGAAATAATTCAGTTATAAAAGAAAAGAATAATAATTGAGGGAAACCTTTTAGCAGAACATAAAATCATGACTGTTTCACGTGTGTTGTAAAGTGTGCATGAACTGAATACACTACTTATAATATGCTAATTTTCTGGGATTCATACCTTTCAGATTGACAGCAAAGGCAAATCTGGAAATAAGTACGTCAGCAATAGTAATTTCTAGTGTGGCAGCTGTCATTTTCACGTATTCCTGCACGTGTAATACATTTAGAATCGTACAGTCTAGTTCAATTATGGATATTTCGTCATTTCTTCTGGTAGCATCTTGTATACAGACCCTGATGTTCCCCATTTGTTTCATGACATATGTATTGTCAATGCATAAAATTCTGTTGTGCAATGATCTGGTTCGTCTTCTATCGACGATTGAGCCTATGCTTTGTTCAGAACCACCTGGAATTGTGCGACAATTTTATGTGATAGCAATGATGTTCTTTCGTTAATATTAGAATTATGGTTCACGTTATGCAGATATATTAATGGTTTCGATAGAATAGAATATATAGTGTACGAAACATTGTTGGTGGGATATATCTTTATAACGAGCCACTTGATTTCCTCGCTGATGTTGATCGCGAAGAAGAATTTCAAGTAATAAATGAGAAATTTTGTTCTTATCAGTGACAATGAAGGAAGAAAATATGAGTCCCTTGCCGCAAGGAATTTGTTATACCCAAGCGCAATGTTGCAAAATATTCCTTTATGAAGATTATTCACAAGTGTCTACAGAACCCAATTTCAAATACAAGAAAACAATTGAAATGCTTTCGCGAAGCATTTCAACTTAATCAAGAGGCCTGCGGAACGATTGATGAATCCTTTAAGGGACTCTTAGTGACGTTGTACGTGTTCGTTCTTGTCGATAGTTTGTTAGGTTTGTTCTATGTAGCTACATCATTCCGGATTTCTCGACAACTGAACTCATGCATGTGCTCAGCTTTTCCGTGACTGAATTGACTGCTGGTGCGATAATCTCGGCTGTCGCAGGAGCGACAGCTGCAGCCGGAAATCGCGACACTAAAAAAGCGACTGCCGCGCTCCTAGTGGCTGCAAAGGGGAGACCATCAGTCGAGAGAGAGGTGCGTAACTTTCTGGCGCAGCTCGGGGCCACGGAGATCGTCTTCACAGCTGGCGGAATTTTTCCTGTAGATCTACGCTTGTTCGTTGGTCTGCTCGGAACGATTTTGGGGTATTTAGTCATCGTAGTGCAGTTAATGAATGAAAAATGAATTACATGATTATGAATTTGGATTTCTACAGTTACCAAAGAAGAAGAGCAAGTAATCAAGACTTTTGAATTAACAAATAGATACATTGTCAAGAAATTATATCTTTAAATAAATTAAGAATTTTAAAGTAATTTTACGAGCAATATTTTTTTACTTTTTAATCTTCAATAGAGTCATGAATCATTTTAAAATCGTTGGACAGAATTACTCAGGAAGTGACAATCTTCACGTTAATTGCCAGTGTACAAAACAGATACTTCTTTGAGTCATAGTCAAACATTTCAATCTTTTAGGAATCTGCATTAAAATTTTCGGGCAACCTCAATGTGACCTTCGTAATTTTAATTTGAATAAACATTTTAAACTTTGTTAAAGATGAAATTTCAAGGATCAGATGTCTCTTCGAATTAAGATTAATTAAAATTTTCCGAGATTGAATTTTCCAGTCAACAGAATTCAGAACAGGCAAATTTTGCACTAAGCTTGCTACCCCTTCTTTTTTAATTGTCGTTAATTTTGAAACACATTGATTTAAATTAACAGGATAGCTGTGGAATATAAATTTGATTGGGAGTTGAGTGAACATAGCTTCATACGTTTTAATTTTACAAGATTGTCATTGAATATAAAAACAAAACTGTGTGTTAAATTTGTTGCTCTTATGTAATTGTTATTTATAAAAATAAATATAGTATCATTTATAAACTCTTTTCAAAACACCATCGTTCTCTTTCCAACGAACCGTAAAGCAAACACTGTTCACAAAGAAAGGAACAAGAACATTAGTTTATGAAATTCATCATCAAAAAACTCATAGATCTTAGTGAGTACCTTTTACAACTAGATAACGCAGATTTATAATCCTTTTTCTAAAACAACAATGAGTAGCAGTATTATAAATATGTGAGAATCGGATTGAGTAATTTATGATATAACGAGCAAAGTAAGCTTTAATTCAGGGGCGAAACAGTTTAGGCCCGCGAAACGACATTAAGAACCGAAAGTAATGGATACTCTTTATGGTCAAAAGTTAAGGTCCACATTTAAGGGAGATATTACTGGAAGTACTATATATAATTAATAAGGATTAGTCACTATTTCCTTAAAATTTTCCTATTTGGAACAATAAATGTTACTCATCGGCATCTTTACCCCTTACGTTTTCTATTCATTTAGTTTTTTCGATTCGATATATTTCGTAATCACTAATGAGTGTCTTAAAACTTTTCAAAGGATCATAATATCCTCTCATTAATTTTGAATGTTTTCGTAAAGTAAATGGGGGGAGATCTTGGACGAAGAAATGTTCCTTTATGAAAATACCTTTTAGAATGTTTTATACTTTAGCTTCAATTGTGGATAACATTTAAATTTTTAAAATGAAATGTCCCCGGCTCTAAGAAAGATTGTATACTTCAAACAATAAATATTTTCTTCGTCACTGTACGATATAATTTGCAATCTCTCTGTCTCTCTCTCTCTTCATATATATTGCAACCGAACGAGCTGTCGGTTTCGGGGGATTTTAGTGGGATCGTGGCTCATCAGAAGATTTAGTAGTAGTAGTAGTAGTAGTAGTAGTAGTAGTAGTAAAGCGAGTATTCTACAGCTGTCGCCGTTTCTCGCTGCCTAATCTCCATTTCTTTCGATCTTCCCAAGCATCATCTTCTAAATCTCTCGCCGCCATCATTGATCTTATGTCTTCCTTCCACTTCCTTCTTGGTCTCCCTCTATATCTTCTTTCTTCAGGATGGTATTCCCACATCATCTTTGGCAGTCGCTCACTGTCCAACCTTCTTAAATGCCCATACCATAGCAAAGCCTTTGTTTCTATCAGTTCTAAGGTTGATTTTCCAAGTTTCATTATTTCTTTTATTCTTTGATTTTTCATTCTTTCCTTTCTTGTAACCTGACAACACCGCCTCCAGTATTCCATTTCTGTTCCTTGAATCCTACTTCTATCCTTGGCATTAATAGTCCATAACTCAGCTCCATATGTGAATAGACTTTCAACAATTGTTTTATACAATGTAATTTTTGTGTTTCTTTTTATGTTTGAATTCCATATCAATGAATGTAAAGATCTTATTACTTGCCTACCTCTGTTCGTTTTATTTAAAACATCTTTGCTATCACGACCATCACTTGTTAAGGTTACACCCAGATATACTGCGATTTTTGTAGGAAGAGCTCTCAAGATAACTCAAATCCCATCTTCGCGATGGAATATGTCACGGCATTTCGTATCATTCACAGTCGTTCCGCTAGATTTCGCACGATCGCGACCGTATGAAGCAGTGCTTGCGATCATGCGACTTCTACCGGCAAGACAGAGAAAAGACGCGAAATGCCGTGACATATTCCATCGCGAAGATGTGATCTGAGTGGCCTTGAGAGCTCTTCCTACAAAAATCGCAGTATAGTTGAATTCCTTTACACATTTAATGACGCTCCTATGGGTTAACAGATCCTGACCATTTCCTCCCACTACCATATATTTTGTTTTAGATGTATTAATGAAATTGATGAAATTAATTCTTCAGAAGATTTCAAATAAAAAAACAACACAAAATCACCACAGAACAACATGTAATTGAACACGCGTTGAAGCGAAACCACAAAAAACCCTCGAAGAATGACAATAACATTGATACACAAAGAAAATGCACAAACAAAAAAATTAACACAATTCAAAGAAAATATCAAAAAGGGAGAATCAACTGCAAAGTTATCACGAGTTGATTTTAAGATTTGCACAACTTAGAATTACAGCAATATCTTCCGTGACAAAACAACTTGAAGCTAAAGAAATGGAAACAATGAAATCCCGGTTGGGATGAGTGAAGAGGCACATGCTTCTGGCATGACTCAATGTCGTTTCCGTTTACGGAAATTGCAGTTTACTGTCCCTCACTAAACACTGCATCAAGACACATATGCAAATAATTTCATGCACGAAATTCTCTAGAATCCCCCCCAAAAAATCTCCATTCAATTAAATGAACAAATATAATGTTTTCTTGAAAACGCAGAATATTCAAAAGACGTCTCTTTAAAACAAAAGAAATGACATTACAAGAAGAATATCTTGTATTCTATTACAGTGAATAAACATAGTTTGTTGATAGCACAGAATATTCAAAAGAATTTTTTTTAGAAATAACGTTAATGGCCCCTAAAATTATCTCTGACGGTGAATTGAGTGAACACGTGCCTTACACCAGTCTGCATTCTATAAATAATTGCTTCAAAATTCTCAGTTCTAGTGTGGAATGCGCGGCCACTTTAGTTCCGAGATTATTTCCCTCATGTCCCCGTAGAACACCGCAGCACTTTTACGTCACTTGTCTTATCACGCATTATACACATATCTTGCGAGACAATAAACTCAGTTTCACGCAGTCGGGCAGTTCGTGTAGAAAGGACCCGATATAGCACATACAAGGATCGAAATATCGACCTTAGTCCGTTGGAAAAATAGCCTCACCCAAAACAGCAAAGCTTGCAGGAAGAACAAGGGGTGGCGAAAACCGCCTTTACATGGCACAACTTCTCGTTGGCTTGACTCGCGGCTACATCTCTCTGACTCTGCCGTCAACCTTACACCTCGGAGTCCAAGAACTTTCTGCCCCGTCGTCCCGCACTTCCCTCTCTCTCCCCTACCGCACACGTCACTACCTCAGATAAGAGGTGCACACCCCTTCTTCACCCCATCCAGCCACCGATAAGAAAAACCGCGGCCGCCCGGCGGCGCGCGAGCGATCGGGCGGGCGGGATCTCGTACGACCGATAGCTGACAATCGATTTTGCAATATTTGGGCTATTTGGTTTCATATATATGGGCTATTTGGTGTTATAATATATATATATAATATATATATATATATATATATGGAGTGCAATGTATGGAGAGTAAACATACTAGATTTAAAGTAGACAACATTAATTTAAAACCAGATTGTTGTATATTCATTTGACTGTCATGTTTGAATTTAGAATAGACTGCAGTCATAGTAATTTGTAATTTATTTAGTAGTTAAGATTTCTTTGTACATATGTTTGCAAGATAGTAATTCCATTTTGTTATAAATTTATTAGTGTCTACATAATGAAATTGTGATAAACCAGGACAAGGAAATCGCTCATTTTTGTTAATACGATAAGAAAGAATTAATCGTTCAAGGAGTATTCAATTCCTCAGTGTTTTATCGATCAAATGAATCCATTGATATAATTAATCAGATTTCAAGAGTGAATATTTTTCTGTATACTTCTTTGTGTGTCAAGGTTTTTTTTGTATGTTACTTCTTTTCCACCATAATGTCTGCATGTGATTAATGTTTGTCTTCAAGGTTTTAATGATTCATTGTGCTAACTTGTAACCAACCTGAAAGGTTGAAGGATCAGAATTAATGTAATGCTAGGAAATTGCAAAGAATATATGCTCTCACTGTTCTTTCCAGTATTGTGATTGTTTTTCATTTAATATCAAACTTCGATTATGCTTCGATCATGCATCGACAAACGATTGCACGAGTCATACGTCAGTACTCCGATGGTAAGAAGGGTAAGGCGGGTGATACTCTCCTCTCTCTTCTCTCCCTCTCTCTCATTCACATTAGTGCAGATTCTGCACGTCTCTGTGCAGGTGGGGTATCAGCGCCCGGATCAGCAAAATGCAATAGAATATTCAAGAAGTTGCTCTTTCTCCTTCCCTCTCCTTTCTCTCCCCGTCACTCCCTCTCTCGTCTCTCTGTCCCTGTCTGTCTGACTGTCCCTGTTTGTCTCTCTTCTCTTCTCTCTCTCATTAATTTTTTTACTTGCTGATTCTGCACGTCTCTGAGCATGTGGAATAATATCAAGAAGTGTCGGACCAGCCAAAATGTAATAAAATTTTCAAGATTTCAACTTGTAGATTATGTTGTGAGGACCCGTTCCTTTGAGACCTCTCGCTCCAAAATGTTGGTTTTTATGCCCTAGAATTCTCCTTTAGGAGTTATTTAACGATTTAAATTCAACATTCTTACCGTGTGTAGCGGGTTGAATTTGACATGGAAATTTAGCTTTTAATTCTACAGTTCCATCTAACGCCATTATTTCTATATTTTAGTAGTTATTCTGCTATAGGGAGGAGATGATCCAATAAAACAAAAAAAAATTGATCCAGCCGTTCTTGAGTTATGAATGGTGTAACTATCACAACTTTGTTATATATATATATATATATATATATATATATATATACACATAGATGTATATATACCTATATATATACACATATATACACACACACACACACACACACACACATATATATATATATATATATATATATATATATATATATATATACAGGGTGGAACAGCTAAGTGTAAACACCCCTTGTATCTTCTCAACCGCGCAGATACGAAGATGCCGATTGGACAGTCGATTGATTGAACAGGGGCTACTTGATTACAGCACACTTCGTATTTGCGCTATTTTTTACTATGAAGATATAAGGTCAACTTTGTTTTTTTAAATGGAACCCTATGCTAAATTTTAGCGTATCGTAATGCGCTTAAAACGACGATTTCAAATATGTGTATATCTTTGTATTTTAGCGAATAGTTTTTTAGCAATTGATGTGCTTTTGTAACATATTTTTCCACTGAGGCGGCTATTTTCTGTTCGACCTTCCTGCTAACTAAATGGGGAACTTCGCGAGTCCGTCCTTCAGAGAAAGGCGCTCATTTACTTCAGCACAGTAGCAACTACTTTCTTCGATACTAATTTTGCCGAAAGATGACTTCGTACAAGAAGACTCAAATGCTGCATTCAAGATTCAGGAAAGTTCTTGTTTTTGCCACGCAATTATTATTCTGTTGTTTTGAAAACTGTGACAACGCATTCTATTATCAATTGCGAGTAAATAATACAAAAATAAATGAACAATATCTTATTAATTATAATTTATTCGTAACTAACCGTCACGTACAAAGAATACACATTGATCAAAATAGAAATAAAAAACATACCAAATACATTGTTACAGAACAATGCTTTACTTAAGCATGTTCTCGAAGTGTTGTCCATCTGCTGCAATGCACATTTGCAGTCGCCGTTCGAAGAACAAATGAACAGATGTGAGGGTGGCACTTAATACACTCGAAAGAGCTTCGGTGATATGTAGCTTCATATCCTCTGGCGTTGTTGGAACTTCTGCATAAACCTTATTTTTGACTACCCCCCAAAGAAAAAATCAAGAGGAGTCAAATCAGGAGACAGGGCAGGCCACTTTACTTCAGCACGCCGTCCTATCCAACAATTCAAGAACTTCTCATTTAATACTTCTGTTGCCACACGTGAAGAGTGAGCTGGACAGCCGTCATGTTGAAACCACATGCACTGACGCGTTTCCAGTGGTATCTCTTCTAATAATGTGGGTAGAACATTTCGAAGAAAATGTTCGTACATAATACCATTTAACATGTCTGGAATGAAGTAAGGTCCCCACAATGAAATTTCCCACGATGCCACACCACACGTTAACACTCCAAGGTTTCTGGTGTTGTACTTGCCGAATCCAGTGAGGATTCTCTAATGCACAGTAATGCATATTTCGTAAATTCACATTACCGTGGTTAGTGAAAGTCGCTTCATCCGTAAATAGCACTCGTTTAAAAAAATTGGATCATCTTTCAGTTGTTTCAAGGCAAACCGACAAAATTCCATGCGCCGTTCGAAATCCCGACCTCCGAGTGCTTGATGCAATGAGTGTGTGATACGGATGTAATTTGTTTCTACGTAATATGCGAAGGACACTCATGTGACTCACACCATATTCCTGGGCTACATGTCGCGAACTAGCATGTGGATTCCACTGCGTCAATGCCAGAATAACCTCTTCATGTTTTTCGTCAGTTGCAGTTTTCTGCCTTGTCCTCTGGTGTTCCAACTTCCCGATTCTAATAGTTTCGTGCACATACATGCAAAAAGATGGCGTGAAGGAAGCTGACGATCAGGATACAGCTCTCCATATCGTTGCACTGCTCTAACGGCATTTCTTCCGCCATCACCATACACTAGTAGCATATCTAACTTCTCTTCATTGGTGTACATGGTGTGACTGCTCTAAGAAACTTGTAGAAGTGCGCTACCCCAGCGGCGCATTTTATAAACTCTGGCCTCCGCCCTGTTATCTACGTAGTTACATGGCCTTCGATCGTTTTCGGAAAGTAGGCAAAACCATTCACAAGACATTTTCCTTTAGTTTCTCAGCGGAGAGCACGGAAGGTCGAATGGAAAAGTACCATTTCAGTACAAAAATATGTTACAAAAGCACATCATTTGCTAAAAAACTATTCGCTAAAATACAAAGTTATACACATATTTGAAATCGTCTTTTTAAGCGCATTACGATACGTTAAAATTTAGCATAGGGTTCCACTTAAAAAAACAAGTTGATCTTATATCTTCATAGTAAAAATAGCGCAAAGACGAAGTAGCTGTTGCACCCGGTATATATATATTTATATATATTTATATATCGCCGTTCATCTGGATTAGAAATACTAATGAAATATTTCATTCTACAGCTTTTTTTGTTGCTTGAGACTTCATACTGAGATTAAGAAAGCGACGCTCGTATTTGATCGTACGCCACCACGACATATCGACGCTGAGGGAATTTCTACACCGCAAGACGCAGCAGGGAGCGACTGACCACGGACTCTGCTCGCTAGCGACCTTGAGGGTGTAGGCCAGCGTATTATATATTTATTTATATATATATATATATATATATATATATATATATATATATAAAGAGAGAGATTGCAAATTTCTGCGAATTAGATCGTACAGTGACGAAGAAAATATTTATTTTTCGAAGTATACAAGACAGTACAGACGGAATCTCTCCTCTTTGCAGTTCTAACAGCTGCGCGTAACGGTAAAAGTTCGTTTTCGCTTTGTCTCATGCTTCGACGAAATTCTTCGACGCTGGCCTACACCCTCAAGGTCGCTAGCGAGCAGAGTCCGTGGTCAGTCGCTCCCTGCTGCGTCTTGCGGTGTAGAAATTCCCTCAGCGTCGATATGTCGTGGTGGCGTACGATCAAATACGAGCGTCGCTTTCTTAAATCTCAGTATGAAGTCTCAAGCAACAAAAAAAGCTGTAGAATGAAATATTTCATTAGTATTTCTAATCCAGATGAACGGCGAAATGTATGTATGAAAATCCCTTTTATTTTCATGCAGTACATTTCTTGTTGTACTTCAATCTTTTCCACGTTTTGCGAACACATATTGTATCATATCAAAAGCATATATTCCTTTATTTCAATTATTCAATATTACAATCCATTTAGCTTGTAGAACATTTCGAATAGATAAGAAGTCGTTACCTTTTATAAAGCTTTTCATGCTGAAACTGTAGAGTAGGCTGCTTCTCCAGCAATATCGCACAATGTTTCTTGACTAGTGGTCGCCGACAAAATGACGGAGTTCCTACTTAATTGGAAATTCCGTCGCCTGAAGAGGAAATTCTCCTATTGGTCGAACCATATGGACGTAAAAACATCCGACCTTAGCGTATTACTGTAGCGCTCTCTCTAGTAACCTGCCGGGGCTCTTTCGCTTTTCTAGATCTAGTAACGACCAGGTGGCGGTTGCAAGAGAGAGGAAGGAACGAAGAGGGAAGAGAGTCGGAGAGGGAGAAACGGAGTCGCAGAGGGAGAGACGGAAACGGAGAGGGAGAGACGGAGATCGAGAGAGAGGGAGAGACGGGGATCGAGAGAGAGGGAGAGATGGAGATCGAGAGAGGGAGAGCGTGATCGAGAGAGATGGAGAGACGGAGATGGAGAGAGGGAGAGACGGGGAGGGAGATACGGAAAGAGAGGGAGAGACGGAGAGAGTGAGAGTGAGAAAGTGTGGCGGAGAGAGTGAGACGGAGAGGGTGAGACGGAGAGGGTGAGACGGGAGAGAGAGACGGGAAGATGGAGAGTGAGGGAAGTAAAGGGCAGAACGTCTGCAGGGTTCCGGTAGTACCTGAATAAGTAAGTAGTTAATGTCTTAGAAATAACTGATGTTATTTCGAATCTAGGCATCAACAAATTGGTATAATTGCTATGCGAGATTCCATATTCCACCATATTTCCCTGTCTTCAGTACTCTTTCGTACGTAAAGTGCAGTGGCCGTCTCGTTTTAGTCTGTTCTGAAACAGTTCCTTCGCTAAACACGTCGGTGTATTGTTTTATTTTATTCAATTTCTCTCATGTGTGTCCGTTCTGTAGCCAATGCTTAGCAAGGATATATTCAAATTAAACCAATCCCAGATGTTTATCGCCATCATTTTGTTTCTTTACCGCTTTTTTACTTCTGTAAAATTTTCGTTTACCTTTTTAAGACAACGATAGCAATTGTTTCAGCTCCAAAATAGCCTGTGCGCATCAATATTATATTAAAATGTGTCGTTTTGGTAATGTTCAAAACTCTGAAATAGAATCTATTACTAAATATTCAGGGCCGAAAAACAGTGAAAGGAACAGAGAAAGCGTGTGGAAGCAATTTCAAGAATTTTGTCATGAAAGAAAATACAACTGGACAGCACAAACTACAAATGAAGAAATTATACATATTTTAGACAATTAATATACGAAGATTAGATGGGGAAAAGTACAAAGAATATGCAATCAAAACTATGTGGAACGTTTCAACCAAAATTATTAGTTACTTTTAGTAATTGTGTTTTTAATAACTGTTCTTGTAAGTAGCCTTGTTAAAATTGTTTTTTGAACGTTTTATTACCATAACTTTTAAAAAATAAATTTATTACTTCCTGTTCGACAATTTGTCTTTCAGGGCATTGAAATTTACAATAATGGACAGTCGTTTTGGACACTTACAGTAACCTCTGTAAGAGGATTTATGAAGGAACATTTTTAAGAATTAGACAAATATATAAGACTAAGGAACATGGAAAAGAAGAGAAAATAAATGAAATTACGGAGGATGAAATTTATCTTTAGGAAATTTGGAATTAATTGTACGAGGAAAGGGATAAGTTTTACCAAGATTAAAAAATTGTGCATGATGTAATGAAGGAATAGTATTAAAAAATTTGAGACTACAATTAATTCACTTAGTGATATTGGAATGTCTTTAAACATTACCTGGAAAGCTTTCTTGCTCGGATCTTGAAATGTATAAAATTGTATATTATTACTTTCACAGAATTTTCTGAAGTTTCGATGGTCATCAATGTCTGTAAAAGAATTTGGATTTCGTTGAATCGGGATTTTGTTGAATAGTTATTATGAACCACTTTTGCGATGTCTTGAAGTAACAAAGGATAGTTCATGCCAATCACTGTTATAGGTGGAACTTTTTGATGTGATGAAGTTGAAGTAGACGACTCTTGTAGATTACCTAAAGGTTCATATCTGGAGTGGGTTGGAATATTATAAATGGGGGTAGATGATTTTGATCGTTGGAAGGGTTTTCTTGAGCATCTGTGGGGTGTGGACGACGAACGTTGTTAGAGATGTCTTCTATGTTAGTTTCAGGTTGTGGTACTAGGTTTGCCGAAGATTCTTGAAAAGATGTTTCTGAAGTAGCTGGATAAGAAGATTGCTGATAATTTGGTGGTTGTGGGGTTGAATACTCCATACCTTGAGCTT
>JAHLJT010009355.1:82751981-82771765 GCA_031308135.1 Acheta domesticus
ATGTGATATTTATTTTCTCTTGACTGATACTGTCTTTTACTAATGGTAAAGTTGACTTACCTTGTTTTCTGTTTCAGCATTTATTTGGAGAAGAATTACTCAGTCAGTTTGTGACTGTATTATTACATTCCCTCATCCACAAGTCTCATGCTCTTCTTGAAGAAGAAATTACAGTTGCAATTTACCATATGGCTGCCGTTAACTTCAAAGCATTCCAAAGTGACTTTCTACCACAGTTCCTACGCTCAACTGAGGGCCTTGATGATGGTCAAAGGAGTATATTACAAAGGAATTTCAAAGATGATGTGGTACGTAAATAGAACCAATTTAGCAAGGGTTGGTTGTTGTGTTGTTGCTTGTTTTGTTGTTTGTTTGTTTTTGTTGGAATAGAACACAACAATTTAGCAGGAGTGGGTGTAGTTTCTTTTTTCTTTTCTTCGAGGAATAGCTGGATCCAATTTGTGAGTGAGAAAATTTGTTTAGAAAGAGAGCTAAATAAAATTATGAATGTAGCTTCATATTCAGTTTTGAGGATTATAAACACATTCAAGTCAATTTCTGAAACAAAAATCCTTATCAGGACACAGAACATTCATAATCAAAGTACAGATGATTTGCGAGTCCTTGTTTAACCAAGGCTTAGGTTAACAGAGGAAATCTTTAGGAAAAAAATTACAAAATAATTCCTTTGCTAAACAAAAAACAAATGTATAAGTTATAGTAGTTGCTTAACCCATTAAGTCCCAAAGTTGCATAAACGCAAAATGATTCAGTGTAAATTTGTTCTGTATCACTGTCGCACTAGAAGAAATGCTATTTGATCAACTTTTGCATTTTTCATTCATACCCCACCGTAAAATTGGCTTCGTTGGATTTTGAAACTTGGAGATAATGTAATGAATTATGCTACCGATATTCAATTTGTATTTTATTATTACACAATACTTTTTTTTTTTACTGTATATCACTCGACTAATGTGCTTGAATCTTCTTTTATTGTTCCAGTATATTTATTATGCAGATAAGGTCTTACATAGCTTATTATTGATAATTTGCAATAATGTTGTGTTTACACAACTTTGGGATTAGAGGGTATATGGTACGAACATGATTGAACAAATGCAATTCGAATGCAGTCATTTAGTAATAGACATGTAATTACTGTTTCATATTTCCATTCCTGATATAAGTATCTCATCTTGGAGATAGTGTCTTATCCTGCATTATTGCATCAATGCTTCAAGCATAATTACTTATTTTGTACAACAATTCTGCTTATTTCGGGAATGATAAAAGAAAATAAAATCATCTGTCAACTCTTGATCTTATTTGTGGATGAATATGACCTTATTTCTGCAAATATGATTGATGCTGTGCATGTTCCTTCTTATATTGACGAAATGACAGATAAGGAAACTATACATGATCTAGAGGATAAAGAAGTAGAAAAAGAAAAATTGATTGATTGTGGAAATGTCAACTCATTGAAAATGTATAATATTGCGAATGAAGAAAAGATGTCACAACTATAATTTTGCTCATACTTCGTCATGACAATAATGAAATCTGAAGTCTTTGCAAAAAAGTGAATGCAACAATGAGTCAATGCGTACACAGGAGACTAAAAATCCTATTTTGGTCAACCCTCAAACAATTTCCTTTGTAAAGAAATACGTTATTATGATGTAAGGATACTGACAGAGGTAGTTCAGGGCATATATTAGTCACTGCAGTGCCTTTGACCGTGAGGTCCTAGTGTTCGAGTTCTAACAATGGCAGGATTTTCTACACTAGCTACATAGCTAGGTCAAGATCAGTGGCCATCTGGAGAAACATTATTGCAGCTGGCTGCTCTCATCGGTGATATTCCTTGGTTTCTCCGATCAATACTAGGCAAATACTGGAGCAGTATCCCAACAAACGGGCCATGGACCGCGATCATTTCTTCCTCATCCTTGACTTATTCTCACTTGTTACTTGCACACCTCCACACTTACTTGCACTTCACTACCACACTTGCTGGGAGACCAATCAGAGGCTTAGAGCTGATCCCGGCTGAGGCGGTGCCCTGCTAGTGGGAGATACCTGCATTGGGAAAACCCACAAACTGACTGGTAGGTCTGCATGGGATCTCGCCATTCAGTGGGAAAATCACCGCCACCTCCCGCGGTAAAAGACACACACTACATGTACGAGACTAATGAACATAGTATTTGATACGCTTGGAATCATCAGTCAATCAATCAATCAATCAATCAATCATGATGTAGAGCGCATGATTATAAAGGGAGAACTCAAAGCCAGAAGGAGGTGCAAATTGTGGAAAATCACTGTAATTTACAAATTTAAAAAAAAATGCAATGTTCATCTCCATTCGAACTATTTTTGGTCTCGGTCGCCTCTTGTCAAGACGAATTGATATACCCTCAGGTCCCAAAGTTGCGTAAATGCAACATGGGTTAATGAGTACTTGTGCTTTAAATAACATCAAGAAAAGTTTCTCGAAAGTTGTTGTTGTTTTCCTTAAAAAAATTACCAAATGTAATTTTTTTGAAAGATCTCTTACATCTTTAATATGCACATTACCTGCAATTTGTAAACATTATTATATTTGTGAGTGTATGTGCTTCAAATAGCATCAAATGAAGTTCTTTCAAAATTCAAAAATTTTCTATGAAAAAGAGCTTCAAATTTTGCATTTTTAGTAGGGTTTAAATGCCATTTTCTTAAAAACTGCTAAAAATTTTTAAAAGAAAATTGCCATTTAGGATGAGTTTTAATAGAAGAAAATAAAATCATCTGTCATCTCTTGATCTTATTTGAGATCATATATTAATTTTCTCAAATATTTCTGTTCTACCATGAGGAAACTGAAAATTCAGAAAATGTAAAAAAAAATGTAGTTTGTGCGGTGATAGATGGCAGCTGTCAAGAGTATGTGGCAATTCCGAATAGCTAGACCGGACCCAGGGAAATAGAAAACTAATATGGGAAAGTTTATGCCTTTCTGTAGCACCACTAGTTTTTTGTGTATTTATTTAGGTAAATGAAACAGAATAATCTGTTAATCTAATACTTCTTAAAATTTAATTGTAATTTTTGTTTGTCTGTGGGAGGGATTGAAAGTCTCTCTCTTTCTGACTCTGACTGATTGGTTTAAATATTATTGCAGATTAATTTTAAAAAATTCATTTTCTTTTCCAGGATCTTCCTTCCTTTACACAAAACGTGCAGAGATTAGTCAATGATTTACGGTGTTATCGCTTGTGCAATTATAGTCTTCCTGCTGGAAGCATTAAACTATGACCTTCTGTTATATAGAAGTGTGACATCGTGGTATGTATGAAATTTCTCATTTTCTTCCCAAATTTTCATTCATTATCTTTAACTTCTTCTGTTTGTTGTTGTTTATAAGCCCTTTGTAGTTTTCTTGCTTTTTCCTAATCTTTTACATATTTTTCTGTCTATAATGAGTCGCAATTTTTTAATAATTGTCTTTTGTATCAAACATTCTTTCTTATCATTATTGATATATATCAAAGAAGACTTTCGTTAACATATTTCAAAGTTCTTCTAAAATATAATCCGGTAGTGTTGCTACTACAGTGTTTAATATTAAAGTCTCTCAGATTTGGGTGCAAATGCCTGTGTTGAACAATGCTTGCCATTACTGAATGTGATTGTGGGGGGGGGGGGGAGGGGGTAAATAAATGCTTTTAAGACCTGTGTTTACTATCTCCTTTCTCCCCAGTGCTAGCCAGTTTCAATTTCCTGCCTTCTTCTGTACCATTTTTTATGTTTTGATATGTATTACTAGACCTCAGAATTTTAGGCACAAAAATGGTTTGATTAGGCACCTGAAATAGATAACGAAATTACGAAAGTAGACACTAATAGACCAATGGAAATTGATGTTTTAACACTTAAAATAGATTACAAAAATGATAAGCCAGGCAAAAAAAGACATGAAAATGTTATATATTCTGTCGTCTAGAACTGATCCCAAAAAGGTTTAAACTAAGCAATTTTTATTATGCAGTTAAAAACTATTGTTTACAAATATGAGAAAAGACTACGAGCATATTTCATTCACTTTCTTAATTAGCGATATAGTATATAATCAATATTTCCTCCAAATTTTCTACAATAAGGCTGTCTTATCTATTAAAATAATTGAATGGCTGAAAATGAATATTTTCACTGACAGATTTATGGGAGCAAACAAAATTGAGCCACATTTCTCATGCTCACTTTTCACTTGTCTCCCTCCCGCTACGCTTTTGCCTGACCTGTGCCATTCCTCTCCTTGACTTCAAAGGCGATGTGTTTGTTGGTATTAAGCCTCAACCTGTCAACAGTGTATTTGCACCAGGAATGGGTGTAATTGCCTAAGGCATGCATGCTGATCGGAGACGAGCATGAAACATCTTTGTTATGTTGACTCACAGGGCTCCATGAGTTTGGTATTTTGTGTGAGAGATTTTGGTGCGTTATCAATTGCATTTTCGATCACATAATATTTGCATTTTGAAAAAGTAGCATATCCATAAAACGAATATCAAAATTTAGCATTTAAAATATATTCATTCTTGAAGATCCTAAAGGAACTAAATAGGCATTTGTCCTAAAGTCCGAGGTCTACTAATAACCCAGTCAAGTAAGCTAGAAATATGATTTTTGCACATATTGTATAAGTGTAAATGAGAATATTACATTTCTTTTGTTTACTTCCATTGCATTTACATTATTTACACCAAATAATAGAAAGAAATTAAAATTACTCAGTGGTTATTTTTCAATAAATATTACTTTTTTGCTGCACCTCTGAACATTTCTTAAGTATTGTACCTCTAAATGACACAAAAATATACTTAATAAAACAAGTAACTAATATTTCTATTGTATTTTTCACTTTTTCAGTTGTTTGTTTTTCCTTGTTTCAGAACATTGTGTTGAAATATGGAAAATAGTTGCCTACTGAAGGTGCACTTATCGAAAATTAAAATTTGTATGTCTGAGTGTGTATGGGTGTAAAGATAAGTATGAAATGAATGCAGATATTTTTTATGAACTTACAGTATAAGTAGATTACTTGTTGCAAAAATTTATATTTGTTATTAATGCATTTGTGTAATTTAAAGTGACAATTTTTTCCCTTTATGGAGAATGTTGCTGATAGTTAATTTTAAAATTTTGTTGTGTAAAATCTATGTACATTATTTTAATCTGTGAGTTTTGCACAGTTACCTATGTACAAAAGTTATTAGCTAGTAATGTGTGAGTGGACTGTCAAGTTCACGGTGATATTGGATTTTGTTAAAACCTGAAATCTTCAAAACCTGATCTAGTTTGTTCTAACAAAAAGTATTTTCAGTTACAGTTTACTACTTTGAACTTCTTATTTGCATTATTTTTGATCTGATGTGCATATTTGGTTTTTCATGAATTACAATTTATTATCCTACAAAATAATTCTGCTTGAAAAATGTAAATTCTTTTGTAAATATTTTTATATATTTTGCTATTATCATCCTTTCATATCTTTTCCATGAAAGAACATGTCACAGATGTGAAATCAAATGTTTGTACGTGATGATTTGATCATTTTACTGTGGGAGATGGAACTTTGTTATTGACAGTTGGCAGTCTCTCTACATTTCCAAGGTACTCGCAGTTGCTGAGCCAGTTAGATATGTTTTATCACAGCCCCTGCTGACCTGCAATACTGATCATGTGCACAACTAACTGCAGTAAAGAGTTTTGGGCATAGACTGTAATGAAATGTGAGAGCATGACAAGAGAGTAAGCAATGAAGACTTTTCATCTAGACAGGAATCTCTTTAGCTACACAAAAGTTTGTGTGTTTGGCAATCCCACACCACATGCTCACTAGCTGTTTCTACTAAAGAAACATCTCTCAAAGAACAGTACATAATGTCCACCATGATTGTATTTTTGTTATTGTTATAGTAACCAGCATTAAGTTCAGAAACAGCTGTATTTGATTTCACTTTCAAGGGAATAGTCTGTCGTGTTCTGTTAAAACATGCCTTGATTCTTTTTCTTATTTCTTTCTCACTAATGATTTGATTCACACACAGTTCATTTACAGTTTTACCTGATAAAACAAAATGAAAGTTACTTATAAATAAAAGTAATTAAGAATATTATTCTCTACATAGTTTTTGCAGTTGAAACTTCTTTTTGTTCAGCTTTGGTTTCTCGTGATAAGAGATGGGATCAGTCTTAGTGCTTCTTGTTGCCATTTTGTAGTTTGCCATATAATTGGAATGCTTTCATTGGAAACAATGAATGATAACCAACACTTGTTACTTCAATTTGTTTGTGTTTAATAAATGCATGACATTTCATTTGACAATATTTATTCTTTGTAATTATTACAAAAATGAAAAAATGAAAATATTCACAATGCAGAGCATGTTTATTTTGGACCAAGAGCCTATATTTAAAGATAGTATTGATATTCTGAGAATCAAACATACGAAAAAGAAAGTGTAGGCTTCCAGACAGCCAAGTAGATAAATGTAACATAAGGTCAGCAATCACACAGGCGAGTAGTGTGCGTGTGACCCCTGAGATATGTCCAATTCCTCACTACACAAGCATCATAAAATAATCATGATGTTAGTGATTTTTTTGAGAGTAAATTCATCTATTTGGGTTGCTAAAATATTGATATATGATGTCTTTCGCAGCTAGAATCAGGCAAATGGTCTCATCTTTCCCGGTGAGTATACATCGAAGGGTATAGTATCATGGTCACATTGGCATCATAGCCTTCAATGTAGTGTTAGCCCAAGAACATCAGCTAAAATTTTGTGTATGAACTACACATGATCTTCATATCACTGAAACAAAGCAGGTCAGATTCCAGCATGGCATGAACAGACCATTCCTTTGTAAGTTGTCTCTATCAACTAAAAATTTCATTTGAAAATTTACTCTTGCTGCAAATAATTGTTGAATTTGATTATCCAAAGAGCAGTCATAATAAATTTTGTTCAATTGAATATTCTGCATTCAATCCATTTTTCTCTGAAGGAAATCTTGCTGAGTATTTTCTGAGCCAAAAAAAAAATCTACAACCTTGATGTCAATATCTGATTAAGAATCAAATATTTGACCTTGGTAGGAAGGATGTACAATACTTGTAGGTTTAGCGTAGTATTTTTAGATCATGGAACACCACATATGTCTTAGAAAAAAACCTAATGAGTTCTAGGAATTTATTTGTTCAGTTACTACATTCCACATTCCCGAGGATTGCTGCAGAACAGTTGCAGTGATGTCAAGAAAGTCATACGTTGAACAGAAAATTGTTTTCATCTATTGAAAGTATTGTGCTTGTATACATGTTTATCTATAAATGGAATATGTTTCACTTAATTTTGTATAGCTTTCAATAATTCTATGGCCTGATTTCAAGACTTCATGACAAGACACTTCTTGAATGGATTTAATCAACTCTGTATTAACTGTACATTTAATGAAAGTTGGTTTGAAAAGTTTATATTAAACATTTACCAAGCTTTTATTTATTCCATTTATTTTCAATTAGACTTTAAACATGATTAATGGAGTGACTTTGTTAGAACTATTTTTTCTAAATAGATAGGTTTTTGGTAGAGATCAGGTTTTTACATCTCTGATACTGGCGCTTTATGAAATATCTCTCAAGTTTTAAAGATAAATTGTGTATTTCAAATACTGTGATGTTGGAAGGTTTACTTGTGTAAAAAAAAAAATAAGTTCCAGGTGTTTGCAAGTATATTAGTTACCTAATGTAATGAAGCTAAGTTGTTTTTGCTTAAGACCTGTAAGTTAATTTACTTTTTTGTTAGAATCTTTACAAGATTTAGAATGTTGCATTGGCATATTAACATTCCTAACTAATTTTTAGAAACCATGAGGTGTATTGAGAACATTGTGTCTTTCAGATTTTGTTTCAAACCGTATCTTCTTATTAAAGATACTAAAATCTCCTATAGGGACTAGGAAACTAAGAAATGGTGTCTTACTTATTTTGTTAGATATGTGATCTCTCATTTGGTTACTTTAGTGGACTGATCTCTTTAAGTACTTTTTTAAAAGTCTTTACTGCTCTGTAGTTTTGTTCTTGTAGCTCATGTTTTTCTAAGTCAAATTGTCTCCTGTCAGTTACTAGAGGTATTTTTCTGACATACTATTTGAAGTCTACAGTATTTTATACTGAAAAAACACTTATCAAATACTATTACCATATTTTACAATTTTTGTTTGAAAAATAAGAAATCTCTGAAAGTTACATAAATCAATATATTAATGAAGTATGTGATGTACGTTTTGTGTTAATTTATTAAACTTAACCTTGGAACTTATTTTTTTCCCCTTGTAGTTATTTATTTAGCCCATCTTAAGAAACTCTCTGCAGTAGGCATTTTAGTAATTTGTTGCATTTGCTTGTGACACCCAATACAGTCATATTTTATGGAAGTCAAAAGAAATTTATGTTAATAGGATGTCATGTCTCTACATAAGCAACAAACGGAAGTATTACTTTTGTATGCAATGACCATTTTCAATAAATATTTGTATCTATTTATGTTAATTTATTGTGTTGTTATCACAAATATTGAAACCTTCCTGAACTCTACAAAGCTTCATACTATCCTCCTATATTTCTTCATATTCTTACAATATCGAACACAAGTTATTTTTAAAAATTAAATCAAGATTGACATGTCAAGGGAAGATACCCAGAGATCTCATCGAAGTAGTAGCCCTCAAAATTTTGAGCAAAAAAGATGTCACTTGAATAATCAATAGCATTGGGTATAATTGAAAATTGACCACAGAACTTGCAGATTAAAAAAGTAATTCAGTTAAGTAGTAATTCATTCTGACTGGCTGAGGCACTGGCAGATCCAGGAGGGGATATTTATTTATGTCCAAATTATGTAATTATTTAAACAATAATATTATATAGTATTATATCTATGGTATATAATTTGCAATATAACAATTTTGTTTATTATTTAACTAAAATCTAGGATTCCCTCCACCCGCTAAATGATAAGCTGGATCCACCTCTGGGCTGAGGTGGATTAGGGCAACAACTGTTGCTTCTCCTGTGTGACCAGGGGATCTTAGATATTGAGTCTCAACAGAGGATTTTTGACACCACCTTGATAACTAGATCAAATTGTGTGGAGAATTCTAGCGGCTGGTCCCTGTGTTCAGTTTTTTCCAGGGTTTCTTTGATCAATATCAGGTGAATGCCAGAGCAGCATCTTAACAAGCAGGCCACTGACCACGTGTGATCTTTCCTTCCCCTTATTTTACTTCATCGGTCCCCTGATATTCGTACAAGCACATATGCTCTCATGCACTCTTATGCTGTCTCTCTGTCTCAATCACTCTCTCTTTCTTTCTCACTCTCTCTCCCTTTCCCACTATCTCCCATTCTGCCACTCTCTTTTATCTCTTTCTCTCTGTTTTCTCCCGCTAATCTAAATATAAACGACGTGAGAGACATGTCAAAAATATTACATTTGTGATTTTTGAAAAAACAAAAGAATGTAGCAATTGGGCGTTTATGTCATCTGATAGAGTACATTTACACAATCCCTACCAAAAGTTAAAAGAAAAAATTTGGAGCCGTCTTTGAGAAAATCTTGTTTTTGTATTTTTTTAATTGCACATATTGCGCGGAAACTACTAACATTTTCAAAAAAATATACATGACCTTATTGAAAAAACTCACTATGGAGAACAAAGTCTTTTAGTTGTAGGAAGATTCCAGCAAAATTCAAAATTTTGCAATTTTTAAAATTCAGAGTTAAAACCGTGAAAATCGGACCGATGCCACCTTTAAAAGTGTATTTTACTCTATTCTTACAAGAAATTTAAAGAAAAAAATTGGAGCCGTGTTTGAGAAAATTTTGAAAATGTCCGGGAGACTTCATGTAAAGTACTCCCAAATTTTAAAGAATGCTTTTCAAAATTTCAAAGCTTCGACTCGAGCTAGATGGACAGGGTTTCTTCAATTTGGAAAAAAATCCTTCGCATGATTTAGGCGCTAGTGGTGTTCACAGTCTGACGGACAGACAGACTGACGTTTTGGAAAGAACCACGTTTTCGGTATCAGGGCAACCCAAAACGTGTATTTCCGTTGAAAAAAATTGATTTTCCGCATTATTACTTCGTACATAACTTTCCTTATACCACGTTTATTATTCCGTATAAAGATTCAGAATCATATTTACATCTCACCAAAAACCACGGTGTAAGATATATAGATGTGTCAACTACCCGCCTTTTGGACAAAATTTTTTTAAGCCAGTTTGAGGCTAGTTCCTCGCTTATCCGTACGGTGCGCACGATCGAGTTGGGCATTCATGATGGCGTCTCGCGATTTAGTGGCTTCCACCAGAGGTTACAAAGCTATTAAATGGATCACCATCTTGTCCCGAAAATGCCCAAGTCGTTCGCAGCGCTTACATAGCGAAAACTGTGAGAACTAGCTTCACATTAGCTTCAGTTTTAGACCGGGAGTGAACCCACTTATATCTCTTACACCGTGCCAAAAAGAGACTGAAGTCGAGAGACTCGAGAGCACGGTCCAACAGGAAGTCGTTTAAATCGGCACTTCGCGCCACTCTGGTGAATGGGAAATTCACAGTGGAGGGGCGCGGGGTAGTTAAGGGGTTTTGAGGGTCTTATTTCTGAAGAAAGGGGTAGTGAGCAATTTGCATAACGTGATATGTAATTATAATAAGCAAGGTATGTGCGACCAAAATCAAATTTAAAAATTAAACTAGTAAAGTAATTTTAATGCTTTGTGATTGGTTACTTTCTTCGTTACGTCATTTCACGACCCGGTACCCTATCGGAGTGCCATAACTATTCTGTCTGTTGAAGCGAAAGTTGCATAGCATAATTTTGCAGTTTGACTTTAATTTTTTGTCGGAGTAGCTGTAAAATGGATTAGCTCAGTGGCTTTCGAACAGTAAAGTTTCTTGCGCTCTTTTAATTCTTCGTGATTTGTGATCGTCTAGTATTTACATTACGATGGTGAGAATAAATGTGCTTTTTATACATGGTGCCGAAAGGGGTGTTTGGCCGCTTTTAAGTGGATTCAAAGCAATGAATTGATTGCGTCGGGAAGTACAATGCGGAAGTATCCTATGAGATTGGCCAAGTGGAATGAGTGGTGTGCAGGGGCGTAGTAGTGTCCATGGATGTGGATGATGTGTTACATACCCTGACAATATCAGCTATTTTATTTTAAAATGATTGTAAATTGTCAATTTGTTATTTTCTTTTTCTACTACAAAATAATTCATTATATTTCAAACATTGCGCCGTTGAGAATTCGATTCTTCACAAAGATGAACGAATCAGTCTGAAATACCGCCTAGCCTGCGCTGAGAATCAGATCCCATTACATCCAGGGTGTACCGTGGTGCCTACGAAAAATCTGTCGTTTTACGAAACTTCATTCTCTTCGGAGTTTGTAAGAGAAAGAGGTTATTTAATGAACATTGTCGTTTTATTTAAGTTTTATTACCTTATTTTAATGCATTTAGCAACTATATATTTGTAGCCAATTTAGGTTAGGGATTGTGCTGGTTGAATGCACAAGGGTATGTGACTGTGCAATCCACATCTGTGCCCTGGAATGGCGAGCACCACGCGATCCAAAGTGCCTACATAATTATGGAGTCGTATTTTTGTGCCGTGGACAAATTATAGCACATGAGAAATAGTAATAAATATTTGAAAAAAATATGAGAGGATAGATTTTTATTTAAACAGCCAACAGGCTATGTTGAGCAGTACAACCAAAGACATTGGAAATAAACACAACGGTGACATAAGGGATCAATACAACGGTGATATAAGGGAAAATAGGGAAATTCTGTCACATTTCATTCGAGTTGATGTTTTTTGGGGAGACAAGGGCTTGTATTTTCTAGCCATAATGAAAATAGGGGATCATCAAGTAGAGAAATTTTCATGGAATATATAAGTGAAATAATGAAATTTGATAAAACTGACAAGGATGATATGAAACTTCCAGTGTTTCGTGCAATCTTACCAAGAAATTCAGATTTATTGGATTTCAAGTGTGAGCACGGTTATGTCCCATGAAATTAAAAATGAAATTTCTAAAGCCTCTTTTGTCTCTGCCATATTATATGTAACCCTTGATGTAAGCAGCAAAGGACAACTGTCAACTGTTTTTCCTTTACGTGTCTGTAAATTGATTGATTTTCTCTTTCCTATTATATCATTGTTTTCCATTTTATAAATTATGACAATTCTACTGGGATCGAAATCATATGAATTGGACAATTTTGAAAATCACTGGGTTTGATAGTGCTCTTATTATTAAAGTATGAGAACACACATTTATATTTTGCTAGTCGTGAACTTAAGTCAACTTTTTCTAACTTTCAACCAATAAACTACATGAAGTACGTGATCTATTATTACTTTTACTGGATCAGTTTTCTATGCTCTAATTGATCAAAGTGACAGAAATGGTATTGGTGATTGAAAAATATTTAAATTATAATTAAAGTTTTAAATTATTTTCTCATTTTTTGAGTTACATACCCTAAGCCAAATCTTGGGCTACGCCACAGGTGGTGTGATTCGTAACTTCGAGTAGAAGTGTAGTAAGAAAGAGGTCATTTATAAGCATACGTGTTCTGTGCGTAAGGGAACGTGGTTTGCGAGAAGGAAAATAAATATGAAAGATTCTTGCTTTGAGGACGTCTCAAACTGATACGAAACATGAAGAAATTGCCCTTCGGTAAGTTTTATTCATATATTTCAGAGCGTTTTTCGTAATGTTGGGAGGAGGGTGTGAGGACTCACCCCTTCTTCTCCCTCCCACTCCCCTCCCCCTCCACCTCTCCCTCCCCCTCTACCTCTCCCTCCCCCTCCCAGTTCCCCTTTCTCCTTCCCCTCTCTCCCTCACCCCCGCTTTTGCGTCGGCACTGTTGCGGGAAGAGAGTATGGGCCGCGAAATCCACCTTTCCCATAGGCGACAATTGCAAGGGTTGCTACAGGAAATATTGTCCGTTTAATTTAAAATTAATCAGAAAGTCTAATTTTACACTTTATTTACTATCAAAATATTAATGTATGATTCACCATTGTATTCCTGTTTTATGATCTACAATTTCTGGCGAGAAAAATATACGGTTCCATTTAAAAAATCGAAGATTCAATTTCTCGAAAACAAAAAATATCTTAAACAATATCTCTACAGCATATTACTTGCCCCCATGATTCCCCATTGGTGAGCGAAAACTGCATTTCGATATCGTGATCTGTTTAGAAGTTATGAGGGTGGCCCATAGTTGGTGGGAGTTTTAGGACAAGATTTATCCACTTTTTTCGTTACAAGGGCTCAGCTGGAAGAGTTGTTTTTGTTGGTAATTCGCCATTTTTTCCTTCGGCATTACAATACTTTTTCTATACAGCGGAAGCAGTAGCGAGAAAGTAAAAATAAGCTTTGAAAAAAGGTCATAGCTTAAAAGATGCCAATTTTTTGAAAAAAACTAATAGTTTTTGCGTAATTTCTGCTTGAAATTTATGAAATTTATAAAAACAAACAAAACTTTTTTCTTCCATTTTTTTCATGTATAGAATAATGAGAGCTTAAAAGAATGGCACACGTCAAATTATTTAAACTGACTAAAAAGAAAGTTGAAGAGTAGAATTTTGTGAGAGTAGAATCGTAGAATTTTGTGATTCCTGCTTTAGTATTAATAAATATTTCGGTAGGTCAGTGACTTTCTTTGGCACAATGGGACGTGATAAAATTACTCCATCGTAATGCAGAAGAGAATGAAACACATGAAATAAACGTTAATCCTTTACAACTTGTGATTTATTGACATTTTTTTGTTGAGAAATTTGATTCATGCAGCTGCATTAACATAAATGTGTTATGTCTGTAATTGCTGAATTGCTCACACTTCGAAGATTAAACGGACCACTTTGACTTGCAGAGTAGCTCTCTAAAGTTTTCAATTGACATTTTCTATGTCACAAAGACCGACAAACCGGTGCCCAGAATATCAGGTAAGGCACTTTAAATGGTGAAAATTTACGACATTGACATGTGGATACACAAGCGTTCTGGGCCAAACCCATAAATCCAATGTGTGACGCCATCCCTTCTCACCGCATAAGGCTTGGACTCCGCTAGTGGCGGTTCAATTACTCTCCTTATTAATTGTGAGCCGCTTCGGTCTAGCTGGCTGTTGACATTTTCTCTTCGACGAATTCAGAGGTTCCCTTTGCCAATGTCCCACATACCCTTCCCTATCGTTCACCCAAGGGTAAATTCATTTTCTGTATCTATTTGTTCCACTTAAATAATCCTGCGTCGGTGAGCTCGTCTGTGCTGTGAAATGTTTCACGGCATGATCACATCTGAGGTGACATCGTTGACCTGCTACAACGCGAGAGTAGTGACCGAATAAAGTGCCCAAACCTAACTAGAGAAAAAGGTGACTGATTGAGATCTTGATTGAATCGGCAGAGTGATAAATTTCGCCATTCCTTTTATCCTTTCGGCTTAATTCTATATTGTAACGTCCATAGTTTTTCTAGCTTAATATGTCACCTCCGGCTGGCATTTTCATGTTTAAAAGTTAAATTTGAGCTTTATAGATCCATAATAAACATAAAGTGTAAGCCTATAAAGTTAAATGAAAATATTTGTTTAAATTTTTGTTTTATTACAAAATTAGATTTAAGTTTTCGCTATCAGTCTGATGAATCAAGTTTGAAACTATTCAGTAAATGTCGAAAAGAGTGTATAATAATTCACTGCGTTTTAAGAATATTCTTGTAGAAGCTTTAAAACAATAAAACACGTGTTTTCTAGATTTTTGTCAGAATACCCTGGAAGGAAAGAATGTGCCGATAGATTTGTTACTTGTCGAGAGAAAACGATTGAGCATGGACATTTCATGAACAGAAATTTCTATCCTTTGATGTAAACTGTTTCAAAGTTATTCTGTAGATCACACATCTCACAAAAATGGTTCCGTTGACTCGTATAGATCACGTGTTTAATGAGAGTGTAGGTTTTTTCCAAGCAGAGAAATTGAGTTTGTAAACTTATTGGTCAAGGTCAAATTTATAATTTCCAATTTTAATTCTAGGTGTGCTCTCAACAATAATTTACTCGTTCTTAGATTTAATTTAATGATCCTTGTTCGTTTCGACCTCGATTCATTCTTTTCAACTTCGATGCACTTGATTAAAAAGGATATTCAGGACTAAAATTAAAATTTTTCATGAAAGTGTTTGATAATGTCACTTGGACATTTCATTTGTAATTTACAAGCAAATAAATATTTTAAAGGGAAGTTATGTCTTGTTTCTGCAGAATTAATTTCAAATATATTTTCACCATGCTTTGCTGGACTTTAATGACATGACAGGCATTCATGAAAATAATATTTCGTGACTTGGGTATTGGTGCGGGTCGCATGTTGAGACAGAAAGTGTCATGGCAAGTGAGATGAAGGACTGGCCACTGCCTGTTTTCGTAAATCGTAAAACACAAATCACTGAGCCTGCTGTTGGTTTCCTCACCCCACCAGTCCAGAAAGACGCCCACCCCACTCAACCTGCTGCCTGCTGTTCATTGAATACCTGTCAGTTCCGGAGATTAAGGCGAGTTCCATAAATTCTTCGGACTTACAAATATAAAGGAGCAAAAGCAAAGGAGCGACTGCGACGAATGGTAAATGTGTATGGTAGCTCCGTTTCGGTAAGTCAATAAATAAATAAATAAGCAAGTAAAATCTTTTGCTTTCTTATTGGGGACTCATTTTTTATGGTTTCATACACTAACCGCTGACGCTGACTCTTCATAGAGATTCTTACATGTGTGCCGTATGCAATGGATTACATTTATGCAATGACAGTTAGGAAGGTAGAGTAGTATTCTTCCTTCTGGAATATGGAACAGGTGTTGCGACCATTTTTTGATAAATGAAAATAAGAAAAGGAGAAGGCTGCATCGCTGACACCCACATCAATTTTTTTATGTAATTAAGCAGACCGACAGTAAGCACCTCGAAAATACTCACTTCAATGTGCATTTCCATGAAGTTGTAAGTGCCAAAATGTAAATTATTGAGAAACAACAATAAAAAACACCCCCCAAAAAAACACAGGTTGACAATTTTCGTCAAAACAGGCGTCCTCTACACCCATTTCTTGCCAGATATCGGAAAGTGAAGTTCGTTAACATTGAGTTGTTTACTGGCAAAAACATGCACCATGGGTAGCTCAGACATTTTCACTTGAGTGTTTTTCGTTCAAGTTTCTGGACACTGCGTTTCTTTTTAGGGATTTCCTCTTCCAATCCACGATCGCAAACTCGCAAATGAAACGTTGCATACAACACCGCATGCAGCTGACAGATTCGACTGGCTACGAACGTTATGCCTTGCACAACAACTTGGGTTCTCGTTTGCGCCACTGAGAGCAGTTACTACATGGGTGCCTTCGTCTATGCATTGATGCATTGGGTCACTTACAACCCATTTCTGCGGAAATTTCATTTTCCAGTGTTCTGCCATTTAAAACGTTATGGAAATGCAACGTTTTTTATCGTATAGTTTATTAGTACTCAAGAAAAAGTATAACGGAATCACTGATGTCCCTGCAGTGCCTGTGGCCAGGAGGTCCTGGGGTTCGAGTCCCGACTGGCAGAATTGTCGACACTAGCTACATAGCTGTCTGGAGAAGAATTCCAGCGGCTGACATTGTCAGTCGCTGCCCTGGAGGAGAATTCTAACGGCCGATTACTCTTTCTCGTGTTTTTTTTTCGATCAATATCGAGCGAATGTCGGAGCAGTTCCATGAGAAACGGGCCACGGATCGCGCGTGATCTTCGCCCGCTGGATGGCGGGATCCGGCGGCGCCGACCTGCAAGCCGCCTTGCGGGGTTTTCCCTAACCAGATATCTCCCACCAGCAGGCATCGTCCGAGCGGAAGCTCTACGCTGCCGACTGGTCTCCCGGCACGTGCATGTAAGTGTGTGTAAGTTCTGGATGAGGATAGGGCAAGGAATTTATTATTTTTATTTATTTATTTATTGTCAAAAAACAGTAAAAAACTGTATATGACGTGTGGGGAAAGAGATTTATCTGCGTACATTTTCTTGAGGGCCAGAATTAAAAACAACAACAAAAAACAACAAAAAACGAAAAAATGAATTTAGAAAATAACCTGATCGAGATGACTGTCGAGATGGGGTCATTGACCCGGAAGCTGAAGTACATTACTGTTACAGGCGTATTAAATATTTTTAAAAATGTATACAGTGCAAACGTAAACTAATTCATTATATATCTTTGTTTTGTTACAATAAACATTATTTTTCTTTTTCACGATCAGTATTGTCTCTAATTGTATAGAAACAGTTTTGCAGCAGAAAAGATTTTACTTTTAACTTAAATTTTGTGTACCGACTTAATTGTTTTATGTCATCTGGCAATGCGTTGTAAAGTAACGTACATGTATTGTATGTGATTTTCTTGTACTACGAAACTGTTGAAACTGACATTTGATTCACGTGATTTCTACGGCGTGTGTTGTAATTATAAGATCGCACCTGATCCATTTTTTAGGGGTGGAGCATTCACCACCAAGTGAATGCTCCAGCATTCACCTGGTGGTGATGGGAGAGAACCAAAGAATACTACCGATCAGAGTGGCCGGTCGCTAGAATGTTCCTCCAGACAGCGGCTGAACTCGGCCTAGCTATGTAGCTAGTGTCGAAAAGCCCTCCGACCGTCGGGACTCGAACCCTAGGACCTGCCGATGAGGCGCTGCAGTGACGTCAACTGATGCCCTGAGGCATCTACGCAGGTGCAACCTCTCGAGATGAAATATGTAGTACTGCCCCAACGAGACAAATGGCCGAAGTACTCGTAGTTGACGTGCATGGAAAAACACTGAATAATCTAATCATAAACGTTATCGCGGCAAAATGTAAACACGGTGCTGATGGCCGCGAAAATATTTGAATATGTCCTTTGACTTTGCAAAAAAATATTACAATGCGATTATGCAAATAATTTTATATTTAAATAGCGAATTGGGGCTGTACCACCATAGGCCTTTTGCAAAGAAAAAATAAACCCTGTTCCAGGGATCGAAGGTCAAATGTGTGGTTACTTAGTCTTCCAACTAGATGTATGTAAAACAAGTTTTACATACATCTAGTCTACTTAGCTGCGTGCCCTATATGCTCTAAATACACTTTAACTGTATAGATGCAATAAATTATTCGCAGCACTTGTTTGATTTTTCCAAATTTCTGTCACAAACATTGTAAGAATACCCTCTTTAAGGGAAGTAGCTCCTCATTTCTCAAATCTTCATTTATCTGCTAGGGCTAGGCATAAACGGATCATTTTCTGGTAGATGGATTCAAATTTTTTTTTACTTTTTCAATGGATAGTGCTAAATCCACTAATAAAACATGATACCAATACCATTTTCCTGCATTCTTTTTTTTTTCTTCTTCAAAAATTACACAAATGGATATTTTTTTGAAATATTTCTCACGTCTCGTTAGTATTAAAATTATGGGCTGTTCTTGCATTATTACATTTGTAAATGCAATTTCTTCAAATAATTTTTATATAATTTTCTCGAAAAATCGAGTTTTTGCTGAAAATGAACTTAAAAAACACATATACAGAAATGCTCAAACGATATTTTCTCAAAAACACGCGACTCGCTCGATTTTCTTCCAAATTGGTGGGCCCATGCGCGAGGTTAAATATTGTGACATGTAACATATTCACCAGGAAAATACTCCGTAAAGTACGTCGAAAAAATGTCATAATATACTATATTGAAATTACAAACAAAACAGTACAATTATTGTAAAAATGTCCAACACTGAAATAAATTCAATAATAGTATTTTGCGATCGCGCAGAAATATCACTTATTAATTACTCATTGTCATTAAGACACCACTTCCCCATCCACTCTTGGAGCCGCGTCATCGTAAAGACAGTAGCCCAACGTGGGCAAAACCTAATCCCACAGCTCTATTCATTCTCATTCCATTCATCGCCGACCAATCAATTAACCGGCAATTAGTCGATTAGCGCGAGTTCGTTGCTCGCGGCGGCGGAGCGGACGCGACGGTGGCGCCGTGCGGCGCCCAAGGTCATCGCGGCCCGTGACGCAGCCTCCGCCATCGCCCCCTCAGCCGCCTCTCGGTCGGGCAGGCGACTCACTCGATTTTCTTCCAAATTTGGCCCGACCAGATGTGGGGTCACTGGCGCGCACGCGGCTCGCAAGTGTTGAAACCGCAACGGTTAAGACGGAGGCGGCGGCGGAGGCGGCGGGGGCGGTCTCCGCGAATGCAGTAGCTGTTATAGATGGCGATGATTCGTACGTGTAGAGTGAACGGTTACAGTATTCACTCTAAATGTCGTCAAACACTCTAAATGTTTGTTAGTTTACGCTTCATTCTGACCAAAACAGTATCAATTAAAAAGCGTAATTATTTATTAACACAGTTAATTTAATAACGATGTTTCATTTATTTTTTAAAACGTTATGACTTCAGATGTATATCTCTGTAACATCGATTTACATGCAATTTTCTTTTCAAATTCGACTTATCATGGAATGGCACATTGCACGTTGATTGATTTCCCAAAGTTAGTATTGATGGATATTTTTAAACAAAGAGATGTAACTAAAAGTATGCGC
>JAHLJT010009355.1:82772765-82825265 GCA_031308135.1 Acheta domesticus
TTCATGAAATGTCATGCTCAATCGTTTTCTCTCGACAAGTCAAATCTATCGGCACAATTCTTTCCTTCCAGGGCATTCTGACAAAAATCTAGAAAAACACGTGTTTTTATTGTTTTAAAGCTTCTACAAGAATATTCTTAAAACGCAGTGAATTATTATACACTCTTTTCGACATTTACATGAATCGTTTCAACTTGATTCATTAGACTGATAGCGAAAACTTAAATCTAATTTTGTAATAAACAAAAATGTAAACAAATATTTTCATTTAACTTTATATGCTTACACTTTATGTTTATTATGGATCTATAAAGCTCAAATTTAACTTTTAAACATGAAAATGCCAGCCGGAGGTGACATATTAAGCTAGAAAAACTATGGACGTTACTATATAGAATTAAGCCGAAAGGATAAAAGGAATGGCGAAATTCATCACTCTGCCGATTCAATCAAGATCTCAATCAGTCACCTTTTTCTCTAGTTAGGTTTGGGCACTTTATTCGGTCACTACTCTCGCGTTGTAGCAGGTCAACGATGTCACCTCAGATGTGATCATGCCGTGAAACATTTCACAGCACAGACGAGCTCACCGACGCAGGATTATTTAAGTGGAACAAATAGATACAGAAAATGAATTTACCCTTGGGTGAACGATAGGGAAGGGTATGTGGGACATTGGCAAAGGGAACCTCTGAATTCGTCGAAGAGAAAATGTCAACAGCCAGCTAGACCGAAGCGGCTCACAATTAATAAGGAGAGTAATTGAACCGCCACTAGCGGAGTCCAAGCCTTATGCGGTGAGAAGGGATGGCGTCACACATTGGATTTATGGGTTTGGCCCAGAACGCTTGTGTATCCACATGTCAATGTCGTAAATTTTCACCATTTAAAGTGCCTTACCTGATATTCTGGGCACCGGTTTGTCGGTCTTTTTGACATAGAAAATGTCAATTGAAAACTTTAGAGAGCTACTCTGCAAGTCAAAGTGGTCCGTTTAATCTTCGAAGTGTGAGCAATTCAGCAATTACAGACATAACACATTTATGTTAATGCAGCTGCATGAATCAAATTTCTCAACAAAAAATGTCAATAAATCACAAGTTGTAAAGGATTAACGTTTATTTCATGTGTTTCATTCTCTTCTGCATTACGATGGAGTAATTTTATCACGTCCCATTGTGCCAAAGAAAGTCACTGACCTACCGAAATATTTATTAATACTAAAGCAGGAATCACAAAATTCTACGATTCTACTCTCACAAAATTCTACTCTTCAACTTTCTTTTTAGTCAGTTTAAATAATTTGACGTGTGCCATTCTTTTAAGCTCTCATTATTCTATACATGAAAAAAATGGAAGGAAAAAGTTTTGTTTGTTTTTATAAATTTCAAAAAAATTTCAAGCAGAAATTACGCAAAAACTATTAGTTTTTTCAAAAAATTGGCATCTTTTAAGCTATGACCTTTTTTCAAAGCTTATTTTTACTTTCTCGCTACTGCTTCCGCTATATAGAAAAAGTATTGTAATGTCGAAGGAAAAAATGGCGAATTTTCAACAAAAAAAACTCTTCCAGCTGAGCCCTTGTAACGAAAAAGTGGATAAATCTTGTCCTAAAACTCCCACCAACTATGGGCCACCCTCATAACTTCTAAACAGATCACGATATCGAAATGCAGTTTTCGCTCACCAATGGGGAGTCATGGGGGCAAGTAATATTCTGTAGAGATATTGTTTAAGATATTTTTTGTTTTCGAGAAATTGAATCTTCGATTTTTTAAATGGAACCGTATATTTTTCTCGCCAGAAATTGTAGATCATAAAAACAGGAATACAATGGTGAATCATACATTAATATTTTGATAGTAAATAAAGTGTAAAATTAGACTTTCTGATTAATTTGAAATTAAACGGACAATATTTCCTGTAGCAACCCTTGCAATTGTCGCCTATGGGAAAGGTGGATTTCTCGGCCCATACTCTCTTCCCGCAACAGTGCCGACGCAAAAGCGGGGGTGAGGGAGAGAGGGGAAGGAGAAAGGGAAACTGAGAGGGGGAGGGAGAGGTAGAGGGGGAGGGAGAGGTGGAGGGGGAGGGGAGTGGGAGGGAGAAGAAGGGGTGAGTCCTCACACCCTCCTCCCAACATTACGAAAAACGCTCTGAAATATATGAATAAAACTTACCGAAGGGCAATTTCTTCATGTTTCGTATCAGTTTGAGACGTCCTCAAAGCAAGAATCTTTCATATTTATTTTCCTTCTCGCAAACCACGTTCCCTTACGCACAGAACACGTATGCTTATAAATGACCTCTTTCTTACTACACTTCTACTCGAAGTTACGAATCACACCACCTGTGGCGTAGCCCAAGTTTTGGCTTAGGGTATGTAACTCAAAAAATGAGAAAATAATTTAAAACTTTAATTATAATTTAAATATTTTTCAATCACCAATACCATTTCTGTCACTTTGATCAATTAGAGCACAGAAAACTGATCCAGTAAAAGTAATAATAGATCACGTACTTCATGTAGTTTATTCGTTGAAAGTTAGAAAAAGTTGACTTAAGTTCACGACCTAGCAAAATATAAATGTGTGACCTCATACTTTAATAATTAGAGCACTATCAAACCCAGTGATTTTCAAAATTGTCCAATTCATATGATTTCGAACCCAGTAGAATTGTCATAATTTATAAAATGGAAAACAATGATATAATAGGAAAGAGAAAATCAATCAATTTACAGACACCTAAAGGAAAAACAGTTGACAGTTGTCCTTTGCTGCTTACATCAAGGGTTACATACAATATGGCAGAGACAAAAGAGGCTTTAGAAATTTCATTTTTAATTTCATGGGACATAACCGTGCTCACACTTGAAATCCAATAAATCTGAATTTCTTGGTAAGATTGCACGAAACACTGGAAGTTTCATATCATCCTTGTCAGTTTTATCATATTTCATTATTTCACTTATATATTCCATGAAAATTTCTCTACTTGACGATCCCCTATTTTCATTATGGCTAGAAAATACAAGCCCTTGTCTCCCCAAAAAACATCAACTCGAATGAAATGTGACAGAATTTCTCTATTTTCCTTTATATCACCGTTGTATTGATCCCTTATGTCACCGTTGTGTTTATTTCCAATGTCTTTGGTTGTACCGCTCAACATAGCCTGTGTTGGCTGTTTAAATAAAAATTTATCCTCTCATATTTTTTTCAAATATTTATTACTGTTTCTCATGTGCTATAATTTGTCCACGGCACAAAAATACGACTCCATAATTATGTAGGCACTTTGGATCGCGTGGTGCTCGCCATTCCAGGGCACAGATGTGGATTGCACAGTCACATACCCTTGTGCATTCAACCAGCACAATCCCTAACCTAAATTGGCTACAAATATATAGTTGCTAAATGCATTAAAATAAGGTAATAAAACTTAAATAAAACGACAATGTTCATTAAATAACCTCTTTCTCTTACAAACTCCGAAGAGAACAATGAAGTTTCGTAAAACGACAGATTTTTCGTAGGCACCACGGTAGGCACCCTGGATGTAATGGGTCAGTGTGCATCTGATTCTCAGCGCAGGCTAGGCGGTATTTCAGACTGATTCGTTCATCTTTGTGAAGAATCGAATTCTCAACGGCGCAATGTTTGAAATATAATGAAATATTTTGTAGTAGAAAAAGAAAATAACAAATTGACAATTTACAATCATTTTAAAATAAAATAGCTGATATTGTCAGGGTATGTAACACATCATCCACATCTATGGACACTACTACGCCCCTGCACATCACTCATTCCACTTGGCCAATCTCATAGGCTACTTCCGCATTGTACTTCCCGACGCAATCAATTCATTGCTTTGAATCCACTTAAAAGCGGCCAAACACCCCTTTCGGCACCATGTATAAAAAACACATTTATTCTCACCATCGTAATGTAAATACTAGACGATCACAAATCACGAAGAATTAAAAGAGCGCAAGAAACTTTACTGTTCGAAAGACACTGAGCTAATCCATTTTACAGCTACTCCGACAAAAAATTAAAGTCAAACTGCAAAATTATGCTACGCAACTTTCGCTTCAACAGACAGAATAGTTATGGCACTCCGATAGGGTACCGGGTCGTGAAATGACGTAACGAAGAAAGTAACCAATCACAAAGCATTAAAATTACTTTACTAGTTTAATTTTTAAATTTGATTTTGGTCGCACATATCTTGCTTATTATAATTACATATCACGTTATGCAAATTGCTCACTACCACTTTCTTCAGAAATAAGACCCTCAAAACCCCTTAACTACCCCGCGCCCCTCCACTGTGGATTTCCCATTCACCAGAGTGGCGCGAAGTGCCGATTTAAACGACTTCCTGTTGGACCGTGCTCTCGACTAGAGCTCTCAATACCCGCTGACCCGTCAACCCGCCCGCCCGCCCGTCTCAGAAAAGTGAGGGTCGAACCCACCCGCATTCATACGGGTACCCGTACGATACGGGTACCCGTATCACGCGGGTACCCGTATTATGCAGGTACCCGTATTGTGCAGGTACCCGTATTATGCGGGTACCCATATTATGCGGGTACCCGTATCATACGGGTCGCTCGTAGAATACGGGTCGGCCATATAATACGGGTCACGGGTCTGTTCGAAATGGATATTTATGTTTAAGCAATAACGCAATTTCTTTTCAAAAGGGACCAAAAGGACGAAATGAGCGAAAATGAAATGGAAGAAAGGACTACAGAACAAAATGGTCGGAAAGGACGAAAAAAAAGGCGGAAATGGAAAGGGATTTTCAGTACGACGGTACTAAAAATTTTTCAATTTTGACAAGTTATAGATATTATTATGTTAATCAATGTTTATGACAGGCGGCAAATTGAAAACGTTTAATCTTAGTGAAAAAATAAGTAGACTAATTCAAGAACACGAATAAAGCAACACTTCTGTCAAGGTTGTGATAAATAAATTTAAAGTTAGAAAAACTCAAGTGTACGACACCTTTAAAACAAAAACAAAATAAAGAATGAGTGGTTATACTTCGCTTTTTCTAACGTGGCTGATGACATAAGGAAATTATTAGACCCCCCTGCTTTATAAAATGAATCTTTTTCATTAATTCGCGATCTTCCTTCTCAACGGGTCTCGTGGCCTCAGAAATGTGCTTACTAATGTTAAAAGATTTATTTTATAAGGCAGGAGGTGTAATAATCACCTAATGTCATCGGCCACGTTAGAAAAAACGAAGTATAAAAGATATTTTTAAAGGTGTGTGATTTAATTTTTCTCTGGTACATATATTACATATAATACATTAACCCGCCGTAACTGACGCATATTTTTGTAACGCCATTATTCGCGTGTTAGATTTTATCTAACAACTGTTTATGTTATATTTATTGTTTTATTGTGAATCAAATATTTACATTAATATTCCCAGACATTTGTTATAGGTTTGTATAACTTGTATAGATGAAGTAATACATAAAGATGACATGCAGGCTCGTAATTTTTGCTTATAATAAGCACTCGAATCAAAATCACAGTCGTGAAGTGTTATTTATAGTAAATTCATTTAATAAAGGTAAATAGTAGAAAACAATTAATTCAATAAACAATATATTTTTACTACATTGCAACATACAGGGACATTTGTGAACAGTCGCGGCTCGTGGTTTTATAAATGGGGAAGGCTGCAAATGCATTGCATTGCATACAGGGCATTGCCTGTCTTGTATTTCTATTCATAAATCTGACACAGACTTAAGGGAGTAGCGCTCCTACCGCGTATCGGGAAAACTAGTTAAAGTGCAATGCTAGCCGCTGAACTGCATAGTAATGCCATCTGGTGAGCACGCCCTTCTTCAGACCCTAGACCTCCCACCCCTGAAGGCTGCCTGTCCGCAGCCTTTCGTCCGCCGGTAAGCCTGTGCAGTGAATGCATGACGTCATGCCTCCTCGTTTTACACAGGCCTTATGGCGGAATGAAGTGGGAGCCTACCGCTTCTCTCTTCCCTGTCAACAGCTTCAAATGCGTTACGGACGGCCGTTAACGAACCGACAAAGAAAAAGTTTGATATGATTGTTACATAATACAACTCAGAAAACCATTATTAATAAATAAATACATGTTTAAACATATTTTTAAATTTCTTTTTGAGGGCGAATTCTCCGCCATACAGCCTTTAATGACGTTTGTGAACTAAAATAAGCTTCCTCAGAACTACACTCATTGCAAACAAAAAGTCTTTCTTGTGAGTTCTTTTCAACGTGGTTGGATCAAATATTGCAACAATGCTGCGTGAACCTGGTTTGCCTTCTTGGACAAAAAGCGCATCTTCTTTTCTCTCTTCGTTGCTTCCCGTCATAACATTATTCTAAAAAGAAAACAAAACTAAGAAGCAGAAACTGCAGCGACGGAATGGCGAACGATATTCATGGTAAATGTATGAATCTTACTTTTGATTTATGGTATAATAAAAAACGATCAAGGCGCGACACTAAGATTTTCTGAATTTCACGCCAGCATTCAAGTCATAGAAAACAATCTACAACTGACAGAAGAGTTGATGTAGCAATGTCAAACAATTAAATATGTTTCCCTGTACAAACCCTCAAAAATCCTGGTACTTACACTACAATTCCTGGTACCAATTACAATGGATTCTGATATTGTTCATATTACAACGGGCACAGAAAATTTGTTAAGTTTAACTCAATATCGAGATATTTTATATCAATAAAGTAAATGGAAGCATGGCGGAAAGAAAATAGTATTTCCATCATAAATGGCAGACTAAGACGTGTCCTTTTCTCCTATAGCGTGTGCTGGAAAAATACCATCCAACCATGTCACTCTTAATGTTTTTACGGCAGTTTTTTTTCATAAATATCAGTTATTTGTAATATTGGTGTTCTGTTAAATTATTGAATAAACAAAGATTATAGGAATCTTAAATCATAAATTACGTAGACTTAAAATCCTGGTATTTAAGCGTACCAGGATGTCTTCACCCTGGTACATGGTATCTTCATTAAAATCCTGGTAAAAATACCAGAATTCTAGTACGTCTGGCAACACTGAGTGGATGCAATAATCGTATCGAAAGACAAAGCTGTTGCTTGCGCGTGAGAAAATATCTAACACGATGCGCCGCGCTAATCAACACCTCATATTGCTTCCCTTCGCAGAACTGATAAGAATGATGAACGGATGCAAAGATAAATCGTACGGAAAGGCATTGCTCAAGGGTCATCTCCGTGCGTTGAAAGATGTCAATGTTATTTAAACAAATCCAGAATTGTTAATGTTCGTCCTTTTCATTATTTCTGTCGTATTTGGAAAGAAATTGCCTTATTGCTTAAACAGACATAAAAATTTAAATTAATTTATATCTTCAATTTTTTAAATAAGTATTTAAATAATAATTTTGTAAATGCTTTAAAATATAAACTATAATGTTTTAAATAAATTAAGCAACTTTCTAACGTACGAACGGCATCTAATAATTACGCAGTGAAAAACCACAAAGCGCCCTTAAGACCTTTTCTTGATTTACTGTTTCGTTCCGTTACTTTCCTACTTCGCTTATTATCTGGTAACTTCAGCGTACATAAATAGATAACTTTGCAATCTTCTGTTCGTGTCTATCAAAAATACTCGCGACCCGTATTATATGGGCGACCCGTCTGATACGGGTACCCGACTGATACGGGTACCCGTATGATGCGGGCGGGTTTGACCCGTTAGAATACCCGCATATACGGGTCCTGGGTACCCGCATGACTGAAGACCCGTATAACTCCAAGAGCTCTACTCTCGACTTCAGTCTCTTTTTGGCACGGTGGAAGAGATATAAGTGGGTTCACTCCCGGTCTAAAACTGAAGCTAACGTGAAGCTAGTTCTCACAGTTCTCGCTATGTAAGCGCTGCGAACGACTTGGGCATTTTCGGGACAAGATGGTGATCCATTTAATAGCTTTGTAACCTCTGGTAGAAGCCACTAAATCGCGAGACGCCATCATGAATGCCCAACTCGATCGTGCGCACCGTACGGATAAGCGAGGAACTAGCCTCAAACTGGCTTAAAAAAATTTGTCCAAAAGGCGGCTAGTTGACACATCTATATATCTTACACCGTGGTTTTTGGTGAGATGTAAATATGATTCTGAATCTTTATACGGAATAATAAACATGGTACCGGGTCTTTATCGTATCTTGCAACCCAGGTCTGGAAACACCAACTCTTGTTTTGCCAATTTGGCAACGCGTGAAATACCTTCGACACCCTTTCACTTTTAGCGAAGCCCGGTCGCGTGCCCTCAGATTTCGGGCTGAGAGAATGTGTCTAATTTTAGTTGGAAGAAAGAGAAAGCACGTATTCTGTCCTTGTTACTCTTCAACGTACTGCAGCCACTACACTGAAAAGAGTAAACGCCTGTCTCTTCATAAACGGTGGTCACTTTGAGCATTTACTCGACTGTCAGTTTTTTGTCATTTTAAGATAATTATATTTTATTACTTTTTATTAATGATTTTCAATAATTATTAATGTACTACTTAGTTACATTTTATTAGTATTTTTAATAATTTGATCGGTCACATGCGTCTTTAGCCCATTTTAACATGCAACCCTACAGGCGTGTACCTATCTGTATGTTAAGCAATTTAACATCCTTAGCATCGGGTTTTAACATCTTTGGCAACCTGAATAAACAACCATTGATTCATCGCAAGTCAAATGTTTATTAAGAAAGAAACAAGTTTGTGTAGAAAACAAATCAGATTCAAATAATTCAGAATAAAAGTAACTCATATTAGTTTTTGAGATACATATTGTTCATTGTAATAGGTTTTAATAGTGCAGTTAAAATGTGTTTTAGGTAAATTAATTTCATTTTCCTCGCATTCTATCAAATGAAACTCTTCTTCGGTAATCATATTTACTGACGATATGAGGTGTCGCCACTGGAAATCGACACGCCAACTTCCTCACCGAACGTCATTTCTTTAGTTATCTTTAACTTCAGGAGAATTATTTTTATCCATCTTTCTTCAAATCACGGTATACGAATATTGTTTAAATAGATATATCGCAAGCAATACCCCACAATATCATAGTAACATGCCGCAACAACAGAATTCATACGTTTACTATCGCAGTAATATAAATTTTCGCAAAAATCGTGAGATTGACCGATAAAATGCTGAACATACCACAAAATGTTAGTGTTATTACTGCCTCGTCCAAATTAAAAATCTCGGCTCCGCTACGCTCCACCTCGATTTTTAACTTTTGGCCTCTGCGGTAATTACTCTCATAACATTTCTAGGTATGTTTATTGTCTGTTACTAAAGTTTTCTTATTTGCTTAATATGCAGATTCCATAATAATAATACATTATTATTGTTATAAAATGAAGAGCTAGGCGGTAATATTTCACGATATATCTTTTCGATTTCTCTCTGAGCTGGCTTTACTTAAATAATTATTGTTACGTTGCTGTAAATAAATCGATAACTCCCCTCCACATTAATATTAGTTTTGTTTCTTCAGCATACTGGGCAGAATTGCTTAAAGAGACGTTTTGTTTCCACGCTCATGTCTCAGCCCACTCCACCCCACCCACTCTGGGCAGCGTGAAAAGATTTCGGCATGAGAACCGTGTACCTGCCCGCCGACACTCTTGAATGGGATCAACAAAGAAACAGGAAACTTGCTGCAGCTTATGACCTGACGGTTGCCTCCCATATATACTCTCTGGTTGCCTCCTCTGCTGTCCCGAGGTGCCAGGCACGGCTGTCTTGAAAGGTGTAAAAGAGACGCGGTTGCCAAATTACCAAAACAAGAACGAGTGCTCTCAGACATGAGTTGCAAGATAAACTAAAGACCCTCCCTGTATAAGGAAAGTTATGTACGAAGTAATAATGCGGAAAATCAATTTTTTTTCAACGGAAATACACGTTTTGGGTTGCCTTGATACCGAAAACGTGGTTCTTTCCAAAACGTCAGTCTGTCTGTCCGTCAGACTGTGAACACCACTAACGCCTAAATCATGCGAAGGATTTTTTTCCAAATTGAAGAAACCCTGTTCATCTAGCGCGAGTCGAAGCTTTGAAATTTTGAAAAGCATTCTTTAAAATTTGGGAGTACTTTACATGAAGTCTCCCGGACATTTTCAAAATTTTCTCAAACACGGCTCCAATTTTTTTTCTTTAAATTTCTTGTAAGAATAGAGTAAAATACACTTATAAAGGTGGCATCGGTCCGATTTTCACGGTTTTAACTCTGAATTTTCAAAAATTGCAAAATTTTGAATTTTACTGGAGTCTTCCTACAACTAAAAGATAGAGATTTTTCCTTCATATAAACTTTGTTCTCCATAGTGAGTTTTTTCAATAAGGTCATGTATATTTTTTTGAAAATGTTAGTAGTTTCCACGCAATATGGGCAATTAAAAAAAACAAAACAAGATTTTCTCAAAGACGGCTCCAAATTTTTTCTTTTAACTTTTGGTGGGGATTGTGTAAATGTACTCTATCAGATGACATAAACGCCCAATTGCTACATCCTTTTGTTTTTTCAAAAATCACAAATGTAATATTTTTGACGTGTCTCTCACGTCGTTTATATTTAGATTAGCGGGAGAAAAACAGAGAGAGAAGGAAGAGAGAGAAAGAGATAAAAGAGAGTGGCAGAATGGGAGATAGTGGGAAAGGGAGAGAGAGTGAGAAAGAAAGAGAGAGTGATTGAGACAGAGAGACAGCATGAGAGCATATGTGCTTGTACGAATATCAGGGGACCGATGAAGTAAAATAAGGGGAAGGAAAGATCGCACGTGGTCAGTGGCCTGCTTGTTAAGATGCTGCTCTGGCATTCACCTGATATTGATCAAAGAAACCATGGAAAAAACTGAACACAGGGACCAGCCGCTAGAATTCTCCACACAATTTGATCTAGTTATCAAGGTGGTGTCAAAAATCCTCTGTTGAGACTCAATATCTAAGATCCCCTGGTCACACAGGAGAAGCAACAGTTGTTGCCCTAATCCACCTCAGCCCAGAGGTGGATCCAGCTTATCATTTAGCGGGTGGAGGGAATCCTAGATTTTAGTTAAATAATAAACAAAATTGTTATATTGCAAATTATATACCATAGATATAATACTATATAATATTATTGTTTAAATAATTACATAATTTGTACATAAATAAATACACCCTCCTGGATCTGCCAGTGCCTCAGCCAGTCAGAATGAATTACTACTAACTGAATTACTTTTTTAACATCTGCAAGTTCTGTGGTCAATTTTCAATTATACCCAATGCTATTGATTATTCAAGTGACATCTTTTTTGCTCAAAATTTTGAGGGCTACTACTTCGATGAGATCTCTGGGTATCTTCCCTTGACATGTCAAACTTGATTTAATTTTTAAAAATAACTTGTGTTCGATATTGTAAGAATATGAAGAAATATAGGAGGATAGTATGAAGCTTTGTAGAGTTCAGGAAGGTTTCAATATTTGTGATAACAACACAATAAATTAACATAAATAGATACAAATATTTATTGAAAATGGTCATTGCATACAAAAGTAATACTTTCGTTTGTTGCTTATGTAGAGACATGACATCCTATTAACATAAATTTCTTTTGACTTCCATAAAATATGACTGTATTGGGTGTCACAAGCAAATGCAACAAATTACTAAAATGCCTACTGCAGAGAGTTTCTTAAGATGGGCTAAATAAATAACTACAAGGGGAAAAAAATAAGTTCCAAGGTTAAGTTTAATAAATTAACACAAAACGTACATCACATACTTCATTAATATATTGATTTATGTAACTTTCAGAGATTTCTTATTTTTCAAACAAAAATTGTAAAATATGGTAATAGTATTTGATAAGCATTTTTTCAGTATAAAATACTGTAGACTTCAAATAGTATGTCAGAAAAATACCTCTAGTAACTGACAGGAGACAATTTGACTTAGAAAAACATGAGCTACAAGAACAAAACTACAGAGCAGTAAAGACTTTTAAAAAAGTACTTAAAGAGATCAGTCCACTAAAGTAACCAAATGAGAGATCACATATCTAACAAAATAAGTAAGACACCATTTCTTAGTTTCCTAGTCCCTATAGGAGATTTTAGTATCTTTAATAAGAAGATACGGTTTGAAACAAAATCTGAAAGACACAATGTTCTCAATACACCTCATGGTTTCTAAAAATTAGTTAGGAATGTTAATATGCCAATGCAACATTCTAAATCTTGTAAAGATTCTAACAAAAAAGTAAATTAACTTACAGGTCTTAAGCAAAAACAACTTAGCTTCATTACATTAGGTAACTAATATACTTGCAAACACCTGGAACTTATTTTTTTTTTTTAACACAAGTAAACCTTCCAACATCACAGTATTTGAAATACACAATTTATCTTTAAAACTTGAGAGATATTTCATAAAGCGCCAGTATCAGAGATGTAAAAACCTGATCTCTACCAAAAACCTATCTATTTAGAAAAAATAGTTCTAACAAAGTCACTCCATTAATCATGTTTAAAGTCTAATTGAAAATAAATGGAATAAATAAAGCTTGGTAAATGTTTAATACAAACTTTTCAAACCAACTTTCATTAAATGTACAGTTAATACAGAGTTGATTAAATCCATTCAAGAAGTGTCTTGTCATGAAGTCTTGAAATCAGGCCATAGAATTATTGAAAGCTATACAAAATTAAGTGAAACATATTCCATTTATAGATAAACATGTATACAAGCACAATACTTTCAATAGATGAAAACAATTTTCTTTCAACGTATGACTTTCTTGACATCACTGCAACTGTTCTGCAGCAATCCTCGGGAATGTGGAATGTAGTAACTGAATAAATAAATTCCTAGAACTCATTAGGTTTTTTTCTAAGACATATGTGGTGTTCCATGATCTAAAAATACTACGCTAAACCTACAAGTATTGTACATCCTTCCTACCAAGGTCAAATATTGATTCTTAATCAGATATTGACATCAAGGTTGTAGATTTTTTTTTTGGCTCAGAAAATACTCAGCAAGATTTTATTCAGAGAAAAATGGATTGATTGCAGAATATTCAATTGAACAAAATTTATTATGACTGCTCTTTGGATAATCAAATTCAACAATTATTTGCAGCAAGAGTAAATTTTCAAATGAAATTTTTAGTTGATAGAGACAACTTACAAAGGAATGGTCTGTTCATGCCATGTTGGAATCTGACCTGCTTTGTTTCAGTGATAATGAAGATCATGTGTAGTTCATACACAAAATTTTAGCTGATGTTCTTGGCTAACACTACATTGAAGGCTATGATGCCAATGTGACCATGATACTATACCCTTCGATGTATACTCACCGGGAAAGATGAGACCATTTGCCTGATTCTAGCTGCGAAAGACATCATACATCAATATTTTAGCAACCCAAATAGATGAATTTACTCTCAAAAAAATCACTAACATCATGATTATTTTATGATGCTTGTGTAGTGAGGAATTGGACATATCTCAGGGGTCACACGCACACTACTTGCCTGTGTGATCGCTGACCTTATGTTACATTTATCTACTTGGCTTTCTGGAAGCCTACACTTTCTTTTTCGTATGTTTGATTCTCAGAATATCAATACTATCTTTAAATATAGGCTCTTGGTCCAAAATAAACATGCTCTGCATTGTGAATATTTTCAATTTTTCATTTTTGTAATAATTACAAAGAATAAATATTGTCAAATGAAATGTCATGCATTTATTAAACACAAACAAATTGAAGTAACAAGTGTTGGTTATCATTCATTGTTTCCAATGAAAGCATTCCATTTATATGGCAAACTACAAAATGGCAACAAGAAGCACTAAGACTGATCCCATCTCTTATCACGAGAAACCAAAGCTGAACAAAAAGAAGTTTCAACTGCAAAAACTATGCAGAGAATAATATTCTTAATTACTTTTATTTATAAGTAACTTTCATTTTGTTTTATCAGGTAAAACTGTAAATGAACTCTGTGTGAATCAAATCATTAGTGAGAAAGAAATAAGAAAAAGAATCAAGGCATGTTTTAACAGAACACGACAGACTATTCCCTTGAAAGTGAAATCAAATACAGCTGTTTCTGAACTTAATGCTGGTTACTATAACAATAACAAAAATACAATCATGGTTGACATTATGTACTGTTCTTTGAGAGATGTTTCTTTAGTAGAAACAGCTAGTGAGCATGTGGTGTGGGATTGCCAAACACACAAACTTTTGTGTAGCTAAACAGATTCCTGTCTAGATGAAAAGTCTTCATTGCTTACTCTCTTGTCACGCTCTTACATTTCATTACATTCTATGCCCAAAACTCTTTACTGCAGTTAGTTGTGCACATGATCAGTATTGCAGGTCAGCAGGGGCTGTGATAAAACATATCTAATTGGGTCAGCAACTGCGAGTACCTTGGAAATAGAGAGACTGCCAACTGTCAATATCAAAGTTCCATCTCCCACAGTAAAATGATCAAATCATCACGTACAAACATTTGATTTCACATCTGTGACATGTTCTTTCACGGAAAAGATATGAAAGGATGATAATAGCAAAATATATAAAAAATATTTACAAAAGAATTTACATTTTTCAAGCAGAATTATTTTGTAGGATAATAAATTGTAATTCATGAAAAACCAAATATGCACATCAGATCAAAAATAATGCAAATAAGAAGTTCAAAGTAGTAAACTGTAACTGAAAATACTTTTTGTTAGAACAAACTAGATCAGGTTTTGAAGATTTCAGGTTTTAACAAAATCCAATATCACCGTGAACTTGACAGTCCACTCACACATTACTAGCTAATAACTTTTGTACATAGGTAACTGTGCAAAACTCACAGATTAAAATAATGTACATAGATTTTACACAACAAAATTTTAAAATTAACTATCAGCAACATTCTCCATAAAGGGAAAAAATTGTCACTTTAAATTACACAAATGCATTAATAACAAATATAAATTTTTGCAACAAGTAATCTACTTATACTGTAAGTTCATAAAAAATATCTGCATTCATTTCATACTTATCTTTACACCCATACACACTCAGACATACAAATTTTAATTTTCGATAAGTGCACCTTCAGTAGGCAACTATTTTCCATATTTCAACACAATGTTCTGAAACAAGGAAAAACAAACAACTGAAAAAGTGAAAAATACAATAGAAATATTAGTTACTTGTTTTATTAAGTATATTTTTGTGTCATTTAGAGGTACAATACTTAAGAAATGTTCAGAGGTGCAGCAAAAAGTAATATTTATTGAAAAATAACCACTGAGTAATTTTAATTTCTTTCTATTATTTGGTGTAAATAATGTAAATGCAATGGAAGTAAACAAAAGAAATGTAATATTCTCATTTACACTTATACAATATGTGCAAAAATCATATTTCTAGCTTACTTGACTGGGTTATTAGTAGACCTCGGACTTTAGGACAAATGCCTATTTAGTTCCTTTAGGATCTTCAAGAATGAATATATTTTAAATGCTAAATTTTGATATTCGTTTTATGGATATGCTACTTTTTCAAAATGCAAATATTATGTGATCGAAAATGCAATTGATAACGCACCAAAATCTCTCACACAAAATACCAAACTCATGGAGCCCTGTGAGTCAACATAACAAAGATGTTTCATGCTCGTCTCCGATCAGCATGCATGCCTTAGGCAATTACACCCATTCCTGGTGCAAATACACTGTTGACAGGTTGAGGCTTAATACCACAACACATCGCCTTTGAAGTCAAGGAGAGGAATGGCACAGGTCAGGCAAAAGCGTAGCGGGAGGGAGACAAGTGAAAAAGTGAGCATGAGAAATGTGGCTCAATTTGTTTGCTCCCATAAATCTGTCAGTGAAAATTTCATTTTCAGCCTTCAAAATTATTTTAATAGATAAGACAGCCTTATTGTAGAAAATTTGGAGGAAATATTGATTATATACTATATCGCTAATTAAGAAAGTGAATGAAATATGCTCGTAGTCTTTCTCATATTTGTAAAAATAGTTTTTACTGCATAATAAAAATTGCTTAGTTTAAACCTTTTGGGATCAGTTCTAGACGACAGAAATATAACATTTTCATGTCTTTTTTTGCCTGGCTTATCATTTTGTAATCTATTTTAAGTGTCTAAAACATCAATTTCCTTGTCTATTAGTGTCTACTTTCGTAATTTCGTTATCTATTTCAGGTGCCTAAATCAAACCATTTTTGTGCCTAAAATTCTGAGGTCTAGTAATTACATAGTCAAAACATAAAAAATGGTACAGAAGAAGGCAGGAAATTGAAAACTGGCTAGCACTGGGGAAAGGAGATAGTAAACACAGGTCCTTAAAAGCATTTATTTACCCCCTCCCCCCCCCCCACAATCACATTCAGTAATGGCAAGCATTGTTCAACACAGGCATTTGCACCCGAAATCTGAGAGACTTTAATATTAAACACTGTAGTAGCAACACTACCGGATTATATTTTAGAAGAACTTTGAAATATGTTAACGAAAGTCTTCTTTGATATATATCAATAATGATAAGAAAGAATGTTTGATACAAAAGACAATTATTAAAAAATTGCGACTCATTATAGACAGAAAAATATGTAAAAGATTAGGAAAAAGCAAGAAAACTACAAAGGGCTTATAAACAACAACAAACAGAAGAAGTTAAAGATAATGAATGAAAATTTTGGAAGAAAATGAGAAATTTCATACATACCACGATGTCACACTTCTATATAACAGAAGGTCATAGTTTAATGCTTCCAGCAGGAAGACTATAATTGCACAAGCGATAACACCGTAAATCATTGACTAATCTCTGCACGTTTTGTGTAAAGGAAGGAAGATCCTGGAAAAGAAAATGAATTTTTTAAAATTAATCTGCAATAATATTTAAACCAATCAGTCAGAGTCAGAAAGAGAGAGACTTTCAATCCCTCCCACAGACAAACAAAAATTACAATTAAATTTTAAGAAGTATTAGATTAACAGATTATTCTGTTTCATTTACCTAAATAAATACACAAAAAACTAGTGGTGCTACAGAAAGGCATAAACTTTCCCATATTAGTTTTCTATTTCCCTGGGTCCGGTCTAGCTATTCGGAATTGCCACATACTCTTGACAGCTGCCATCTATCACCGCACAAACTACATTTTTTTTTACATTTTCTGAATTTTTCAGTTTCCTCATGGTAGAACAGAAATATTTGAGAAAATTAATATATGATCTCAAATAAGATCAAGAGATGACAGATGATTTTATTTTCTTCTATTAAAACTCATCCTAAATGGCAATTTTCTTTTAAAAATTTTTAGCAGTTTTTAAGAAAATGGCATTTAAACCCTACTAAAAATGCAAAATTTGAAGCTCTTTTTCATAGAAAATTTTTGAATTTTGAAAGAACTTCATTTGATGCTATTTGAAGCACATACACTCACAAATATAATAATGTTTACAAATTGCAGGTAATGTGCATATTAAAGATGTAAGAGATCATTCAAAAAAATTACATTTGGTAATTTTTTTAAGGAAAACAACAACAACTTTCGAGAAACTTTTCTTGATGTTATTTAAAGCACAAGTACTCATTAACCCATGTTGCATTTACGCAACTTTGGGACCTGAGGGTATATCAATTCGTCTTGACAAGAGGCGACCGAGACCAAAAATAGTTCGAATGGAGATGAACATTGCATTTTTTTTTAAATTTGTAAATTACAGTGATTTTCCACAATTTGCACCTCCTTCTGGCTTTGAGTTCTCCCTTTATAATCATGCGCTCTACATCATGATTGATTGATTGATTGATTGATTGACTGATGATTCCAAGCGTATCAAATACTATGTTCATTAGTCTCGTACATGTAGTGTGTGTCTTTTACCGCGGGAGGTGGCGGTGATTTTCCCACTGAATGGCGAGATCCCATGCAGACCTACCAGTCAGTTTGTGGGTTTTCCCAATGCAGGTATCTCCCACTAGCAGGGCACCGCCTCAGCCGGGATCAGCTCTAAGCCTCTGATTGGTCTCCCAGCAAGTGTGGTAGTGAAGTGCAAGTAAGTGTGAGGTGTGCAAGTAACAAGTGAGAATAAGTCAAGGATGAGGAAGAAATGATCGCGGTCCATGGCCCGTTTGTTGGGATACTGCTCCAGTATTTGCCTAGTATTGATCGGAGAAACCAAGGAATATCACCGATGAGAGCAGCCAGCTGCAATAATGTTTCTCCAGATGGCCACTGATCTTGACCTAGCTATGTAGCTAGTGTAGAAAATCCTGCCATTGTTAGAACTCGAACACTAGGACCTCACGGTCAAAGGCACTGCAGTGACTAATATATGCCCTGAACTACCTCTGTCAGTATCCTTACATCATAATAACGTATTTCTTTACAAAGGAAATTGTTTGAGGGTTGACCAAAATAGGATTTTTTAGTCTCCTGTGTACGCATTGACTCATTGTTGCATTCACTTTTTTGCAAAGACTTCAGATTTCATTATTGTCATGACGAAGTATGAGCAAAATTATAGTTGTGACATCTTTTCTTCATTCGCAATATTATACATTTTCAATGAGTTGACATTTCCACAATCAATCAATTTTTCTTTTTCTACTTCTTTATCCTCTAGATCATGTATAGTTTCCTTATCTGTCATTTCGTCAATATAAGAAGGAACATGCACAGCATCAATCATATTTGCAGAAATAAGGTCATATTCATCCACAAATAAGATCAAGAGTTGACAGATGATTTTATTTTCTTTTATCATTCCCGAAATAAGCAGAATTGTTGTACAAAATAAGTAATTATGCTTGAAGCATTGATGCAATAATGCAGGATAAGACACTATCTCCAAGATGAGATACTTATATCAGGAATGGAAATATGAAACAGTAATTACATGTCTATTACTAAATGACTGCATTCGAATTGCATTTGTTCAATCATGTTCGTACCATATACCCTCTAATCCCAAAGTTGTGTAAACACAACATTATTGCAAATTATCAATAATAAGCTATGTAAGACCTTATCTGCATAATAAATATACTGGAACAATAAAAGAAGATTCAAGCACATTAGTCGAGTGATATACAGTAAAAAAAAAAGTATTGTGTAATAATAAAATACAAATTGAATATCGGTAGCATAATTCATTACATTATCTCCAAGTTTCAAAATCCAACGAAGCCAAATTTACGGTGGGGTATGAATGAAAAATGCAAAAGTTGATCAAATAGCATTTCTTCTAGTGCGACAGTGATACAGAACAAATTTACACTGAATCATTTTGCGTTTATGCAACTTTGGGACTTAATGGGTTAAGCAACTACTATAACTTATACATTTGTTTTTTGTTTAGCAAAGGAATTATTTTGTAATTTTTTTCCTAAAGATTTCCTCTGTTAACCTAAGCCTTGGTTAAACAAGGACTCGCAAATCATCTGTACTTTGAATTATGAATGTTCTGTGTCCTGATAAGGATTTTTGTTTCAGAAATTGACTTGAATGTGTTTATAATCCTCAAAACTGAATATGAAGCTACATTCATAATTTTATTTAGCTCTCTTTCTAAACAAATTTTCTCACTCACAAATTGGATCCAGCTATTCCTCGAAGAAAAGAAAAAAGAAACTACACCCACTCCTGCTAAATTGTTGTGTTCTATTCCAACAAAAACAAACAAACAACAACAACAGCAACAACACAACAACCAACCCTTGCTAAATTGTTCTATTTACGTACCACATCATCTTTGAAATTCCTTTGTAATATACTCCTTTGACCATCATCAAGGCCCTCAGTTGAGCGTAGGAACTGTGGTAGAAAGTCACTTTGGAATGCTTTGAAGTTAACGGCAGCCATATGGTAAATTGCAACTGTAATTTCTTCTTCAAGAAGAGCATGAGACTTGTGGATGAGGGAATGTAATAATACAGTCACAAACTGACTGAGTAATTCTTCTCCAAATAAATGCTGAAACAGAAAACAAGGTAAGTCAACTTTACCATTAGTAAAAGACAGTATCAGTCAAGAGAAAATAAATATCACATTTAAATCTAAAACAAGGGCACACCACATCAAATCTATGCTAGGGTTGTTCATAGTTTCAAAAATTAACATTGGGTGGTCAATATTAAACCTATAATTTCTGAACCTATTTAATGGTAATGCCACATTAACTCTTTGAGTGGATTGCCATTGCTCATTGACTCCCCCTGGGAAGTTGTATCCAAAGTCTTGGTCATCATGTGCATTATCTTCAATTGTCTGATTTCAGTTTTAATCATTCTGATTCAGACATTAGAGTTCAAGGGATAGTAACAATGAGTGAGAATTACATTACTTTATCATATTTACAGATTAAAATTTTATTTTCATTGAAATAGCAGCACATATCATGCACATTTCACTACTGATGAACATCACTTATTCACAGTATTTGGCTACAATAAACTTTCAGTAAGATCAAGACATTTTTAGCTTTCGTAGTCAACTTTTAGTGAGTAACTAAGAAAACGATTGCATGTGATCTTAGCACAACCACTGAAAACTTGACTTTCACGAGATTGAAGAATTGCAAGCAACAGTACTATTTTTAGTCAGTTCCTAAGAAGTGTTCTGGGTAACCAGAGTTTGAGTAATGTGGCTGAAGGGTTAAAAATGAAAAATATCCTGTTGTTTTCATGAATGGGAGATAATAAAAACAGATGATGGAGATGGACAGTTTTAGAGGAAACTAAAATAACCTTAAAAAAATTAATAATAATAATAATAATAACAACAATGATCATAATAGTAATGATGATGATGATGATGATGATATAGCCGACCCCTTGGCACAGATGGTTGCAGCAGCTATCGTCTGCACCAAGGAGGCTACAGGTACGAGTCCTGCAGTAGGCATGGTCGTATTTGTGACTGTCTCTTCAGCCCTCATCATCATCCTATTACCTCATAATTACACAATTCAAGACATAATAACCTTGTCTTACAGTTGAAAAGCTGATACCCATCGCGACGCATGTTAATCATGTAGGGTGGTAAGAAATGGCCGAAATGCAAATAATAATAATAATAATAATAATAATAATAATAATAATAATAATATTAATAACAATAATATACTTACTTTGTGATAAAGTTTCCATTTGCTATTTAATTGCTCTAGACTGCGAAGATTTTGGCCAAATATATTAATATCTGGTTGTAAAAGGGATTGACCATAAGCCTGTAGTATCTTGATAAATTCCTCCCTATGTTCTACTGTTTCATTGCCCATTTGATTCATTGTTTGCAAAAGTGATGAACGATAGAAATATTGCCATTTATGCATTAGAATAGCATGAAGAAGTGCGAACAAAGAAGGTTTTATGTCAGGAGAAGGTGTTTCTGCAACCTGTAATAAATTTCATTCTCAAATTAGATTGTTTCATTTCTTTGAAGTCCCTAATATAAGAAAATCATGAATTGTATAACACATAAATAATTGTGATAAAAATTTGTGCATCAGCTAAAAGCATATAATTGATGAAACAACAACAACAATAAATAAACTTTCTACAAAAATTGTCAGCTAGGGTTACTCAAATCAGCAGCCAAAATTTGATATACCTTTAATATTAATATACACTTTAGACATAATTTTTTAATGATACCCTACAAAAGAACCATAAAAACATTTGTTTTAACTCCAATATGATTCAAAATTGGAAGAAAATTACCAGTGGGTAGACATGATCCAGACAAAGTGTTATGGTGCTAGGAACAAAACGCTTAAACTGGGGTCCAGGTTCAGCCATGACAAGTTGTAAAAGTTGCAGAAATTTGTCCACAACACGAGCTCCTGCTCCACCCTCCTGACCTAAAGAAGATGAGAGATGTTCCCTTCAAACAGAAAGCAAAGTTAAGATTATTGATGCCGAGAAAATTTTGAAGTTACAGAACCTTTAAAAAGGAAATAAGTATACCTTGTAAAAACATCCAAAAAAGTCTGGACAGTTGTTTCTGTAAATGAAGCACCAAGTTGTTGTTGCAGACCACCAAAAGCAGTCAGGAAAAAATCTAAAATGACTTCACACACACTTGGAGAATGAACATATGTTGGAAACATTGACAGAGTCTGGTAAATATTCATCTGAAAAGAAAGAATAACATAATATCCCCTCTTTCATATGATTTGTAGAACAAATACAAAATGACTTTACCAACAGCATCAGAAACAAAACTCAACAATTCAACATTATTACTTGTGCTACTGATTTCCATGAAGTACACTAATAATATTTAATGTGGTTAAACAAGATTTTTTCAATTGAAACTAATTATAATTACTACTTTTCAACACTGTAGTAAGAATTATTTTCTCTTATCTTATCGTAATAATAATAATAATAAAATAATAGTAATAATAATAATAAAATAATAGTAATAATAATAATAAAATAATAGTAACAATAATAATAAATAAAATAAATAATAAAGAAGAAGAAGAAGAAGAAGGGAAAATTCCAAAGGCAAATACAAAAACATAAAATACCTGAATTGCTGAATACAGAAGCTGTCTGGTATTAGAACTTTCAGACTGCATTCCAGTCACAAGATCATTTAACAGAGTAAGTGTGCTGGTTATTATGGGGCAGGCAGCCGGAGGTGAAACTGGGGAAGTGTGCTGAAGCTGCCGGAAATCTATAGTTAAAGATTCCAATAATGCAGCTAGTAGTTTTTGTCGCTGGTCCCAACCTTGATCGGCAAGGCCAGCACATGGCAGAAGAAGAGTGCAACAGAGAGCCCTTTTCACTAGGCGTTGACTCTGAAGACAAAGGATACTTCTTTAATACACTGACAATATAATTTTGATTTTAAGAGTTATTTTGTGAAAAGGACTACAAACAAAGGGAGAAAGACGGTACACATAACACAATACGTCTTGTAATTGACAGTTAATTCTTTAATACTTTTCTCAGTCACTACAATGTCTTTAACAATGATGCCAACAATATCAAAAACAAAACAAAATGGTAGAATGTCAATTTTATTCAACATTACACATTCAATTCAATTGTTTTACTTTGATGTGAAATTTACACAATCTTTTAAACCAGTTACCATTTTAAATTTGATAAATACCTCTACCATAAGACAAAAATTTCAACATGATGCAAAAAATATTCTGCAATCCACGAATATGGCAAAACTTTTGCAAAGAAGTACAGTTTCTTTTATATTTCATAAAATAATTATCTGATGTTATGAGAGAATCTTCCATAAAATTGGATACAGAGACTATGAAGGTAGAGATAGAGATTGTGAGTGCAGCCTCTTTATTGGTGGTGGTTGTGCTGCAATCCGTTTCTTTTAATAAATTATTTCAAAATTATAAATTTGGTGAGATTATAAACTCAAAATTCAGAAACAGTTATAAATTTTCCAAAGTGTCGATACGCTTCCCCATTGACATCTTACACATGTATTAAAATTCGCAACTCTTCTGGAAATATGCTTCTGGATTTTGTGATTGAACAGAGCTTAATTATAGTAAACAAATATTACATTAAAAAATTGAAGTAAGCCAACCTCAGATGGAAGATAGGACAGTGAAGCAGCCTTCCGGTACAGATCTCTTACGGACTCCACTTCCCACAATCGAGCTGGTCTTACAGTCATTGTTAGACTCGCTAACAAATGTGCTGCTGAATGATATAGCTTAGCTGGCTCACCCTGTTTTGCCAACAAAGGTACAGTTGCATCTACTATATCTATTATAAATTGGTTATACATATGCTTGAGGCCAGCCTCACTATGCATCTGGGCTAGCCAATGGCACCAGGCCTTCATTGCAGCCAACACCTGGGCATGCCTGCAACATCACAGACCAATAATATACTTTGCAAAACTATAAACTCTCATCAAACAACTATTCAATACATACACTTCCACCAAGTCTGATGTAAGAACTCCTGCTGACACCTGAATGTGATGAAGTTGTAATCGAGATGCATAGGTAGCCATAGCAGTGAGTTGTGTCATAAGTTTCTGTGAATGGGAAAACCGAGCCGCAAGGACTTCTCCTGCAATGGATATATTTATGTTTAAAAAATGCTTAAAATAAATGGTATGAGTTTTGGCAAATTCATTTTTAAACAAAATTACTACAAATCAGTGGCAGTGACTAACTGTAGTAGTAATCTTAGGGAATAGTCAAAATTTTATTCTCAATTTCAAATTTCAGTGTAACTATTTTGCTTTGACATTAAATAAGAGACTTTATCTTCATAATTTCTATTTTGTCGTAAACTGAAGGGAAAGACCAATAACCATTAAAATTTATAAAATTTTAACTACTATATCTGTCCAAATACATTCCCCCAAATTTTTAAAAGGCCCTCTGAGGATTATCAGATTTAACCTTTCAAACTACTTATAATCAAAAGAAAATTGCAAATGGTATCATTGTGTATAAAATTCTTTGTGATGAAATAGTTATGTGCCTGCACTATCACTACTTTCTTCCTCCTCTTTTAAACCATCAAAACTGCCTTGGTCACTACTGTCATTATCTGCATTTGTACATTTCTTTTTTGACTTTCTTGCATACCACTAGCATAGTATAGAGAAAGCATTGTAAAGTTGCAGAAAAAAAATTGTGAATTATCGATGAAAAATTTGTATTGTAGAGCCCTGGCATAAAACAAGTGCATAAATCTTCTTCCAGAATGTAGTAAATTACTTTCTCTAAAATGTTGTGTAGGCAGTATCCATGTTTGGGGAATCCTTGATACCAACAACTTGCTTGATGACAAAATGTCTATCTGTGTGTCAATATGGCTGTCTGCAGTCAATGTTAACACCTCAACCACTCCTATCATTTTCTCTAAAATTGTCAGTCTTCCTGCAAACTAACTGATCTCAAGACCCTGTGAATTTGACATGGATATTTTCATTTCGGGGGATTCTTTACATGAAGCCTTAACAAAATTTTCTCAAAAATGGCTCAAACATTTTTTTATTAAATTCTTTCCTTGGATAGAGCAAAGGATGGTTTAAAAAATTGTGCATGTCTTAGTTTCATTGAAGAGTCTGAAGTTTTGAAAATTGCAAAAGTTGAAAATGTTTTTGATGTCTTTCTACAACTTCAATATTGAAAATAGAGATCTCCCACCCTTAATGAAATATGTTCAAAAAAATTAGATCTTTAAATGACGTTGTGGAATTCATGGAAAGAAGTGTTGTTTTTTTTGTTTTGTTTTTAATTCTTTTTTATTTTTGCTTGAAGTAAAGGCAATTTATATTAAAAAAATTCTCAAAAAACAGCTCCAATTTGTCTTCTTGGATACAGCAAAAGATGCTTTAAAAATGATGCAGGTCTAATCTTTGTTAAACTCTTTGAATTTTCAAAAAGTGCAGAAATTACTAACAGTGCAATAAATAACGTGCTGTTGTAGAACCGCTAGTTCTTCTTTGTCCTTGACCATAGTAGGCCATCTTCTGAATGCATTTGATATTAAGCACTTTTTGAAACCCTTCAAAATGGATTTGCTTGAGATCCTATTCTGAGCAGTAGTGATTAATTCTTTCAGCACAGATACTGAAAGTTTGTTCATTTTCCCTTGTGGAGTGAGGGCAGAGTTTCCTTGAAGCCATTCATTATGAAATTGTTGTAGGCGATCCTTGAATGGTTTATTTACAAAAGAGATTCATTACTTGAAGTTGAGATGCCATTCCATCGGGAATTACTACTAGGTCCTTGTTACTCTACATTTAGTTCCCTAAGTTCTTGGGTAAGGTGTCCCTTGAAAGAATCTAACACCAACATTCAGGTATTCTAGTGAGCTGATGGTTATGAGCAGAGTGTGGTATTCTCTTGTTCATAAATTCTCCCCAGTACTTACAACTGTGGAATTCACTTGCTGTTGCTGTTTCAATTTATGTGTATTTTTCTGGTTTTACTTTTTGGTTTCAGTTGGCTATTTAAGTTTTGAAGATGGTGAGGTTCAATTTAATGCAGCTATCAGCAATTGTCTCAACAGAACAGACTGCTGTTAGCTGGGTGGTGAATGAAAACCTTGTTCCAACCAAACTGCAGGGCCCTATCTGAGTGACTGCTTGAAATGCACAGTATTTCTGTGGAATATTTTCATGCCAGAAAAAACAATACAGAAAGTTCAGAACTGCCGCCACAGTGAACAAAATTATCTTTTATTGCATAACTTGCTGTGAGCAATATTTTAGTACTATTGTTATTTTCATCAAAATAACATAATTCACATGGCATTGAACCACTCGCCGCTTTACTGTGTGAATCCTGAAACTGGAAACCACACAAACAATTATTGAACTGAGTGCTACTTCTGTAATAAGTAATAAAAATGTATAAATTAGTCTTATAATAACTTTCTTTTTGCTTCATGCATCTCCATTCCTAAGATTCCTGTAGCCCTTTTTCTTTTGTTAGGTTGGGGGTTAGGAAGGGGGTTCTTAGAAAATGAATATAACGCTCTGCTCATAACCAGAATATCACTAGAATTTCCTAACATTCCTCTCCTCTTAAGCAAAATCCTCTGATTTCAAACTACCTTCAACCAAACTAGCATCCAGTCATTGGTCATCCACCTTTTCTCTTGGCATCTAAAAACAAATCCCTTTGTCAGTTTCTCTTTCGGCATTGATTTCCAACACAAAATCACAAATGGGTGCAGCTTCCTGCACCCAACATAAATGCAATTCTGACATTTTGACTGCTGGTGCTTTTGATCACATTTTTAGTGTTCTTAGTTACATTTGAAGGTATATTGAAATAAATGGACATCTGATTAGCATTGCTGAATTCACTGAGCAAATAGCCAAGCTCCACAATATGAAAACATGATACTCAAATGCAATTAATTTCTCTTCAGAAGCTCCAGAAAGTTGCTGCTCTTCATCTTAATGTCTGATCTCTTCATCATTCTTCAGCATCTGCCCACATTCACTTTAAAATTGTCACCACCAGGAAGAAGTAATTATTTTTAGCTCATTCAGCTACATTAAGATAATTTTTTGAACGATGGGGGCAGCCTTCACTGCGTTTGTCACAAATTCCCAGCAACTTCCTAGACCAACGAATGAAATCTTCCACAAAAGGTCTCCTGAAGATTCTAAGTGTTCAATTTATAACTTTTTGTTCCTTCTGCAACACTACATTTTCATTTAGCTATGCTGTTGTTGGTGTTCTCTGCTTCTTTTACAACCACTAGCAAAATTCGCATTGTTATGTCTGTCCGATCCATGGTCATAATCGAAACAGCACATCTGCGATGAATATCAAGAAAATGTTGTAGAATACAATTAAGGATTACAGGTATCGTCAGCAGCAAATTGTTACCTCAGCATTTTGAATTTATCAACAAAAGTTAATGAAAAAATATAGATTCCAATCTTCTAAGCTTAACCTTCAAATATATGATTACCTCCTTTTTTGCAAATGAACCATCAAGGAAAACAACTTGTATTACATTCAGATAAAAACAAAAGTAATCTTCATACATGCAGATCATAAAACCTGAGAATATTACAACAACAAGAAATTTAACACTTAAAATGATTCATTCTCTTTCTGATACTTATTCTTTTTACTTTTGGTGGTAAACACACTAACATTTTTATTGCGAAACAAATGTATTACTTTTATTAAAAATTAATCTGTTTATGATGCACTAAATTGCTCAATAACAAAAATATTTACCTATGAAGTGAGGATACATCCGCCCCACTGCTTGGGTAAGAGAAGACAAATCTCTAAGTAGACAATGAAGGCGAAGGCACTCATGTTCAGCAGTAACAACCAACTTACGACAATCTTCATTTTCTTCCAAAGCTCTTTCTAACCGCATGTAGACCATAACTGATTCTTTCCAAGGTTCATACTTTCATGTAATAAAAGTAATTTGAATAAGTAACAAAATATAATAATATGCAATGCAATTCTGAAATAAACTTCTTTATAAGAAATAAACTCCCTATAATGTAGACGTTACTTGAGTTTGATTGGTTTACTTTATAACCCATACTTGATACACTCTTCATGTAACCAAAATTCTCTATAATGAATGAAAGAACTTAGTCCCTTCAGTTTTATTATAGCTTACATAAAATACAATATGAACAAAAAATTACAGTTCTCAAAAAATATATAATTTTCCTTACCACTTGATTGTATGTATCCATTGGTAACAATTCTGCTACTTTGGCTATCACTTCTATATTCTGTCTTAGAAAGCTTTGCCATTCTGTTTGCTTCTATTAATAAAAAAATAATTTATTACATATATTAGTAAATTGCACATTAATTTGCAAATAAATAACAAAAATGCATTACTCTTCTTACTTATTTAAAACCTCAAGAAAGCCATTTCTCTGAACACACCACCAGCAATGAATTGTTCCCATCTGGTAGTCGCCGAGAAAGTGAATATATTTCCCTTAAAGAAATGGCATATTATGATTACCACTACCAAGTGAATTGAATATTAAACAAATTATTGAATATTTACATGGCCTACTAACTTGCCAAGTGCACACAGAAGAAATAGGTTTTCAAACTTTTACATTGAACTCAGAAATAATTAATATATTAATCACTATTCTTTATTATTTACAAATTTTTTCTTTAAAATCAAGAGGGTTTTTGATGCACTTTGCAAATCATTCATCACAGCAGCACAACAGATTCCTTGTAGAACTTCTTTGCTTTCATAAGTTTTGAAAACTTTTCAATTGCTGACAAATGCTCTTTGCAATACAGAACCTACTAAACATGACATTTATTACTGAATATTGCAGCAAATTATCCTTCTTTCTACAAGACTATTTCTCTGAGAAAAAAATGCAGTGATCCACCATTACCCCCCTTTATTAATCAAATGAAACTTCGCACAAATAGATTACACTATATCCATGTGTTTGCTCACGATAAACTGAACAAAACCTTAAACTACACACGCTGAAAGAGACTTACATCATCATCTAGAGATTCATCATCCAGTTCTTCCAATTGAGCTTGATTGTATTTGAATTGAGTTTTCCTAAGAATCTGCCCCACAAGAGAAACCAAAGCATCATTGTACCTGAAGTAAAAATAAAAACATTTATATTCCTGTTAATTACAAGTTTTAATATCAAGTATTTCAACATCAAAAAACAACCATACCTTTCAATAGATGCTTTGTGAGTTTGCAAATGCTCAAGGAAAATAGTCCACACATCAAGACAATTGTAATAGCCCTCCAAATTTGTCTGTTGGAATGTGTACTTAAATAATAAAGTAAGAAATTCAAGAATTGGAAATCTAGAATTGTTTTCCAACCGACGAAGATGAAGACCAACAAAGAGACGCAGAAATTCGGTCACTTTCTCCAAGTATCTGAAAGATATTATATATTTATATACATATTTATTGAAATATTACCAAAGAAGCAGAGTTATTATTTCACACATTGAAATATAAACTCAACATTTATTCATATACCTAATGAAATATTAGACTTTCAAAAAAATGAAATTCAGTAGATAAATTTTAAACAATTATTTGGAGCACAAATAATTAACCTATTAATATCCTATTAAATCAACTGGCCAACAATTTTTGAGAAATGAAATTCCCTGACAAAGTTGATTTTTTTCCTATAATTTTTAATACAACAGTATTTGATTCAACAAATTTGGAAGTACTATACAAGTTTCAATTTTGGAATGAGCATTGTATTTATAAATTGTAAATTAGCAGTGCTTCAAGCACAACTTTCTCATATTCTTTTTATTCTCTTTTCTGATATTAATAATCTCTATTTTTAATAATTTTGAAAATGTGCCATGTTTAGTTCCACTATACTCGAAGTCTTATGGAATTTTGAAAAACTTCATTAGAGATCATTCAAAACATGTCTACAAAATGCATTAAAGCATAAAATCGAACTCTGATATAATTTTAACAAGGTGTGAGAGGTTTGAAAAAATATTAATTCATATAATTTTTGAAAATTCAAAAGTTCTAATGCAAATTACACTCATACAATTGCACTCTATCTGGTAAAACAGTTTAGAGACAAAATTTGGAAATGTTTTAGAGAAAATCTTCTTTCCCTCTGGGCCTTTCAGCATTGAGATGAGAAAATCTTGTTCATGGATTTTTGGGAAATTGTCACAATTTGATTCAAAATTACACTAAAACTGGTAACATTTTGAAAAAAGTGTAATATTGCTAGTACTGAAGAAAAGAATACATTAAGAAAAATAATCACTAGCTTCAAAAATAAAATGCAAGGCAATTACACAAAAAGGTGAACATTGCGATTTTGAAAAATCTGAAGGTTTTACTATATTTATCCAAATATAAGACAATGTTTTTTTCTAAATATCTCTCATGAAAAATGCGGGGGACGTCTTATATTTGCAGATTATGCCTAAAGAGTTAGGATTTAAGATTTTACATTGCCATTTCATGTCACGAAACTTGTAATGGCACAATGATAAACTGCGGAGAAGGTAAAATATTGCACTTATCTTCAATATGTAATTATATTTATGGTCGTATTCTCAGCATTATCATATATCATATCATCGTATTCAGGCAATTCAGCGAGATATTTTTGAACAGGCCAGTAAAGAGAGTATCTCAAATGAATGGCATTGTGTCAAATGAAACATAACATGAAAATGAATGCCGAGTTTCTGTTACACAATGAAGGTTTGATGAGGCTGCATGGAATCTTGGTTCAACACCCAGTGAGTGCAAATCTGCAATTCAAACTGTTAAAGTAAAATAGGTCCTCAACAAGTGTGGGATAGATAAAAAAATCTGGTGACAAAGAAGGAAATGTTCTTAGGTGACATCTGATGAAAGACTAACAACAATGCAAATTCAATGCGCAAAACTTTCAGAGGAGCCTAAAAAGTCAGATGTTGCAGCATGAGAACCAAAAGAAAGAAACATTGACGCATGTGAAGATGATGAAGATAGTGACAAAAAACATGATTATGATGATTTTAAGGAACAAGAAAATGATAGATCAGTGGTAAGTCTTAACATTCTCATCAAGGCAATTTTCTAGCTAATAAGACAATTTTCAATTTTATTTTGACTAAACAGTAAGAATTAGTCAAAAATTAAAAATCTGGAGGCCTCTTCAAAATTAGGGGGTCATTTTACTATTACAATTAATAATAAAAAAGAAATTTCAAGCACATCAATGGACAAGGTCATCAGTTCCATAAAAGTATTGCACATGTTTTCCTTGGGATGTGGTGACGATCTTCCCCCGCTGGATGGTGAGATCTGGTGCTGATCTACCATCGGCTACCAGGATTTCCCCTCCAAAGACACAACTCCCACCCACAGCCAGGACAAACTCTGAGCTCCAGATTGGTCTCCTGGATTGAATGTGTAGTGCATGCAAGAGTAAGTGTTTGTAAATAAAGGAAGAGGAAGGAAAGATCGCATGCAGTCCATGGCCCATTTATAACAGTACTGCTCTGGCATTTGCCTGGTGTTTATTGGAGAAACCACAGAAAACTACCGACCAGAGCAGCCGGCCACTAGAATTGTTCAACAGACAGTGACTGAATTTTTACTTAGCTATCTAGCTAGTGTCAAAAATCCTGCCATTGTCAGGACTTGAACATAGGACCTCCCAGTCTGAGGCACTGCAGTGACAACTGTTGATCTGGGCAACCTCTACCAGTGGGTTGTCTAACATTCAGAGTCAACTTATATTGGGATACATATAGTAATAATAATTAGACCTAGTGCTTCTACTTTCATAAAACAATTGCAACAGTAAAACTATAAAAATAATTTTTGACATTAAATATTAACACACTTACGTTTCATCAATCTGATCCAAATTTCCTGCCTGCAGCAAATTGTGTAATAAGTGAAGAGCCTGCTGAAATAAATTGAGAAGAAATTCTTCACAAGAACTAGGAACACAGTTTTTATACATTATTTCGTTGACAGCAGCCATAGCCAAAGTTCCGACACACTGACCTTCATCTCTTGGAGAACTCTGAAATGAAAAAATGAAAATGAATACAAAAAAACTGCTGCTAATCTAAATGCTAACTGAAATTATTTTTCAATGACACAAAATAATTAAAAATCATATTTCCCCAATTTTCCAACACACTATTTAAAAGATAATACACAAAAACAATATGCAAAAACAAAACAATAACACAGAATTTTTTTTAGCTGGGGTGAAATATCAGGGTTACTGAACTACTGAAACCCTGCCCCAAACTCTAAGAAATATTTTGGAAGGAATTTCTGGCAGTGTTTCTTCTTTTAGCACCTGGAAGTTAAAAAAAAATTCAGTTAACTATACCAACATACAGTATTAACATACAGCAATAGATAAATATTACAATGAAGTTAGTATTCAATCAGTGGTGGATCCAGGGAAGGGGCATGGGAGCCATGGCCTCCCTAAAAGGCCTGGAATTTTCATTTGCTTCCTTCTTTTCTGAGGCAAAATCGATTAAAATATTTATGCTAGAATTATGTAATTATTTAACACTTTGACTGCCAGGGGATATTTCGTGAACTTTTGATTCTGGCCCAAACCACTCTCCAATTATGTATCCAGGCACTGGGCGTAGGTGCTCAAAAAATTATTTCCGGCGACTCAGAGGTGCCAACCAATACCCAAAGACAAAAATCTTTTGCACTTGGCCAGCAGAATAAGTCACCACTTGATTTCAATGGAGCTGATTGTATGCGATTCTCAAGCAAAAATCTACAGCTCTGGACGTAATCGTGTATGATGCACGTGGCCAGTCACAAAAACCTACAATGCATCACATGTGATGCACATGGCAGTCAATGTGTTAAAAATAATATTATATAGTATCACACATACACTACAAAAATAATACACAATATAACAAATTTGTATTATTTAACAAAAATCTATGATGGCCCCCTCCAAAATGATCGGCTGGATCCGCCCCTGTATTCAAAAGATAACTCTTCATAAAATGAAAATTACAAAACAAAACAGCAACTTTTGGACACTCAAGAGCTTTTTCCATGCTTTATTTCCATTATCGATATAAAGTTCAATCTGAACAAACAGAAATATGGTTTTGACAGTATGCTGAATTTGATAAACAACACAACTTCATCACTTTATCATTATTTTGTGAAATGATGCAAGTTTATTTCGTTTCAATAGTTTACATATTTTGCATTAAAATAGATTATCTGAAAGACCCTGAATATGGACAGTGAATTTAGATATTTTTAATTATTCATTTTACTTGCCTGAGTAATGGTTGCAAGCTGAAAGAGGGCTGTGACGAGATTAGGAGTGATGTAAGATGCAAGTGGCACCCATGAAAACAGATGTGCCAAGGCTTGGAGAGTGAGGCTAGCGATAGAATCGCTATCATTTTCCAAACTACATCTGTTGCTTCCAAACATTGAGCTTAAAAGAGAACCTGAAAAATGAACAGACTTATAAAAAATAAATCAGCTTTAAGAAGTCAAGCAAAGAAGAGATCCAGAAAACTTATACATAATGTACAGAAAATCCACGTATGATCAAAAAATGTGCAATATGTAGTTAACTAATTTTTTAGATCTAGATGTGTCTGGTGTTGGAAGAATTAACCAGTTGTATTTCACGTTATATCAGCTTTTTATATATTTAAATTGATTGATAGTTTAAGCTGATAATAGTACAAAGAGTCTGAAATAGAACAATTCATGAAGTAAAATGGTACTGTATGTGTTCCTTCTTGTAACTACTCAGTGAATTATGTAGAGACTACTCTAGTTAACTGAAACATGACTGCATAAATGATTCACTCATCTAGCTTTCAGTTCAGTAATCAGAATGGTCATTAAATCACCAGAACACTATGAATATTTACAAAATCAAGTCACAACTTGGAGGACGACAGTTTTTGATATTGAATGTGAGTTTCTCATCGTTGCATTTTCACACAATGACATCAATGCATTTTGACATATTGCACAGACATGCTGTGCTTGTCTTTCCAGCCTTCACTTGTGCTAACTCGTTTGGGGCTACACTTGTCGCCTCCATCCCTTGCACTGTTTTATAAGCCCCTTCTCAGTAGCAGGTCTACTACTCCATGAACACATTTAGGTTCCTATAGCAATTCGTGTTTGGCACCAAAAAAAAGGGCTTCATGTTTAGAGCAAAAGTAAGTATTGCAAGTGGTAAGCACTGAGGTAGTGAATTCACCTTACTCAGAGTGATTTACTAAGGACTACAAGAAAGGACAAGGCCAATAAAATTTAATGGAATACAAAAGAGTTATTTATGCACCAAGGGTATTATAAGGGTTCTAATGATCAAGCGATGAAAAAAGCTCACCCAAGATCATTAGATGCCCATGGTGATGATTTTATTTTTACCTAAAGATTACCCTTTATGATTTTATTTTGTACACAATAATATTGATTCAGATTTAATTATTTACTAACTAGACATTAACTTCAGTTTGTCTTTCACATTTCTCTCCAATAATTGCCTTTCATAATTCCATCCATTGAGGACATGTAGAATCATTCAACTACTTTCCCCTTTCCCTCATAATCATGATCCTCTTGATCCAGGTAAATTATGCAGTGTCAATCAAGCTTTATATTGAAGGCAATAACATATCAGTATTAAATACTAGTGTCCTGTAACAGCAAAAATGCTTCTGGACAAAACCACACAAAAAGGGTTTCCAAAAAGTGCACACTGCTCAAGAACAACAAATTTTCATTACAGACCTACAGTTACCATGAATACTGCTATAACATAGTATAATACATTTATACAGTACATTTCTTTACACACTGAGAAAATAAAAAGTTGCTGTTCCTTAATGCAACATTTAAATAACAAATGTTAAAAGATACATGGCCTCTTCCTTGAAGCCTTGCTGTCACATGACATCAGCTGAATTGAAAGCAGTAATCCACTGAATATGAGAATTAAGTCAGTATGCACAGTGTGAGAATAGGCAGATTAACATAATCAAATACAGTAAACCCTGTTTAAGCTGGAATAATTTGGGTCCAACATTTTTTCCCGGTCTTGTACAGGTTTCAGGTCTATTGAGGCTTTCTATAAAAACTGTCAATACAGAAAATGCAGTCATTCAAAGATGAAATAGGTAGTTTTTCTCACAAACTACATTTCAAAGAAACGAAGATGTCCTGGGAGAGACAAAGAAAATGACATACAGAAATGCAACAGAATGTCTAATGAAACACAGAATTCCATAAAAAGGTAAAGAAATATTATTTTCTTTGATATTTGTAAAAACAGATTAATTCATCTGATGATTTAGGTTTGAGCTATTTGCCTAGGTCCTCATGAATATTGTGGCAACCACCTATAAAATATTTATTTTAACCAGTCATTCTTGATTTTGTCTGTTATGAAGATGTCATACACTTGAGTTTTTCCAACTTTAAATTTATTTATCAGAACCTTAACAGAATTGTTGCTATGTTCCTGATCTTTCATTAATCTGAATTTCACACCAAAAGTTAATGTTTTTCATGGTCCACCTGATATCATAAACACTTGATTAATGCAATACCTGCAACATATCAAACTGAACACCTGTAAACGTTTGGAATCACTGACTTGAAAGCATGCTTGCAAAGGATTGCTCTTCATGACTCTTCCTTCACACAGGCTTGTGAAGGTCAGAGCTATTACAAATAAACAGTGGTTTTTGCATGAGTAGCATGGAAAATATGATGTTCAGACGAGGTTAGCTGAGAAAGCAAATGGACAAGTAGAACTTCGTGAGTATCAATGTCATCACACCCATGGTGTAAATAATCTTACACCATGGCCACACCTACAAGTCAATGTTAAATTTTTAAACAATATTTGTTTTCCAGATTATCCAGAGTTTCTAATACCTTTGTACTAAAAATCCCTTTCCCTTTCAGCGTTAGGCAGGTTTTCAACTTATCCAATGCACTTTGCATTGAAAAATAGTCGTTTTGAGATTTTTCAGGCAATGGCAGATATTACTGTATTTGCTTTTTCCTAACAACATCGAAACTGTTACATTTTTTCTGTATTTTTTTCCCAGAGTTTTTAGATATCTAACAAAGCCATAGACATAGTTCCTGGGTATCTCCCATGGCCCAAGACTGCATAGTTCTTTTTTTTTCTTTCAATTTCTAATACAAACTAGTGGTGCTACCAAAGCACATACTTCCTCACACTGTTTCTACATGGTCCTAAAAGCTATTACACTACAACATAAACCAGCTTAAGTGCTTTCTACCAGCAAATTCTTTTCCCATTCTGCAACCCAAATGAGAACCTCACAGCCAACATGTCTGTACTCATGCCACTATGACCACCAAGTGCCATATGGGCCAAACTCAGGCAGAGGCATAAAAGGGTACATGCCAAATCCTTTTAAAAAAAGAATTTGGGACATGGTATAAAAAATTCCAGCATAGATGTATTTTTTGCTTTCTCATTGAAATTCTAATTCAACTAGTGACGGTGCCGAAGCACATTGCATTGTTTCTAAATGCCCTGCAATATTATACTTCTACATAAAACAGCAAAAGTGTTTTCAACCAGCAAATTTTTTTCATTCCGAGATGCCAAATCAGATCCTCAAAGTTAATGTGCCAGTACTTGTAACAACACCACACTAGCACCGTATGGGTCGAACCGAGCCATAAAATGAATCAAACCAAGCCATAAATTGGTAAATGCATGATGAAGAAAACAATTGATTTGACGGTACATACAGTTTACAAATCCAAGAAGAGATGTGAAAAATTGTTAAAAAGAAGAAAATTCAAAAATTACATACAGACATTTCCAGTTCATTTATTGTAATTATCAATATTTGTGATTCGAATGGCTTCACATGATTTTCAATAAAGTTTCTAGAATTCTCAATTATTTACTGCAACAATAGAGAATTTTGACAAATAATATTCCCCGACCAGGACTTAAACCAGCAAAGCTTCCCACGAGCTGAGTCAATGCTCGCTATTTAGCGACTGCGACTACCTTGGCTATGCATGACATTTACACTTACATAATAGTAATACGTGTATGGTAGTTTCATTTCTAGCATTAGGAAGCCGAAAAAATCCAGAATATGTGAAAAAAAATGTCCTTTGGGTGCCCAAAGAAAGTATCTGGGAAGATCATCATTCATAATAGAAAAACTATTTCAAACTATAGAGATTAGAAAACTACGTTCCACAAGATAGTCTTTGCCATTCTATAGCATCACTAGTTTATTTATTTATTTTCCGTCCCTTATTATACATGTGGAGAAAATTTTAAGAAAAAATTTTGAGCGGTTTTTGAGAACTTTTTCCCGCAAATTTCAAGTGCAAAAACCACTCGTTTTTTCAGAAAATTGTACATGATCTTTGTTAAAGAACTAATTTTGTACAACAGAATTTGTATGAGGAAAAAGCTCTATCAACAATTTTATAGTTATAAGAATACTTTTTTGAAAAGAAATACTTTTTTCCAAAAACCAAGCATCCCCTGAAAATAGGATTAGTACCTTATTTTTTTACATAAGTGAAGAAAATTTAAAGAAAAAAAATTAAGCAGTTTTTGAAAACAAAATTTTGGTAAGTTTCAAGTGCAATTTACACAAAAACTACTTGTTTTTTCAAAAAAGTGTACATACTTATTTAAATTGCTAATTTTGTACAACCGACTTCGTCTGAGACAAAAATCTCTATCTTCAATTTTGCAGCTTTGAAATTGCTTTTTGCAATTTTCAAAAAGTTGGGGATATCAACGAAAATAATACCTGCACCATTCTCTCAAATGTTCTTCACACTATTCAACAACAAAATTTAATCAAAAAATTTGGAGCCTTTTTTCAAAAACTTTGAAAATGTCCAACTGTTTCATGTAAAGTATCAATAAAGTTAAAATATTGGTTTCAAATTCCAGGAGCCTCGACATCAGCCAAACCGATTGGGAAATATGAATTTTGAAGAAAATTGGCTGAACGGAGAAAGTAAAAAGAATTAAATTGTGAAGTTGTTTTAATAAGTTCTTTAATCCTCAACTTTTTAACCAAACATGGACAGTCAATATCTCTGTTTAAAGTCGTATGTTTTTTTTTGCCATATTTAACTCTTTGCCCTTGAAGATGGAAACGCACACCACCCATCAAGACAACCTTTGTGAAAACAGTACAGCCAATGAATAATGACTCGAACATGTAAGATGTACTGATGGCTATTCAAGTTGACAGACATCCCCCACATGAGTGATCCTCTCAGTGAGTCAGAAGATTTCTGAAGGATGATTGTACAATTAATGATGAGTTTTTCAGTTTACTTTTACCACAATTCTTAACTATCATAATTTTAAAATACTTTCTCTAAAAACAACGCAGTGTGAGTTGTAGCATCCCAAGCTGAGTGGTCATTCCCAAATATCATTTGAAAGATGCCCTCCCAGCCGTAGTGGCATGCACTTCTGACCTTCAAGAAATTTTGGAATGACATCATATACCTTCTAGTGCTAACAGTTAAGCCAGAAAATAAAATTCAATTAATTTTTGTCTAAAAGATAACCAATATGTTTGACAAGGAATATCATGAGTACCTGAGTGTACAGGAGACGTTGAATTGGGCTGGCCATGAGTAGGGGATGGAGGAGGAGTGGCAGTTACCCCATGCCTTTGCTTCTGTGCCACTCGTTCCAGCAGCGCTGAAATAACAGCAAATAATAACTGATAAGTTAAATTCTCTTTGTTAACCATGACGGCTGCAACCAAAATACAGCACTATGGAGTAGGATATGGGGAATGAATATTTAGCATTTCCAGTCACACCAACTATTATGGTCATTAGTTCCATGTCTCCTTGATGATGATGCCTGTCTGCCCAGGGGCTAATAGTGTTCCTCCCCCACTGGAATGTGAAATTTGATTATTCTCCCTACATGTTGGCTTCCAGGATATTCTCCTTCCACTAATCTCCCCTACAGAGCACTGCCCAGCCAGGTCAAGCTCTAAGCTCCCAATTGAACACCTGTGTATAATAGTGCTGTGCATGTGAGTGAGGGAGAGAGTGAAGGAGTGAATGAGTAGGTTAAGGAGGGAGGGAGAGAGGGAGTGAGTGAATGAGTGGGAGAATGGGTGAAGGAGGAGAGGACAAGGATGAGGAAGGGAATATCATGCATGTCTGTTACTTATTTGTTAGCTACTGCTCTGGTGTTTGGCAAACCCAGGACCTCCCAGTCAAAGACCCTGAAATGGTAATGGATGCAATCACTGAGCCACTCTGTTGATGTGGATAGAATGTACCATTTAGTGGATTCATTTACATTGTCTTGTTCATGTTCACTTTTGAACAATGCACAATGCTGAATTCAATAATTCAAATGCATAAAGCCACATTCTTCATGCTCACTTTCATTGGACATTTGCAACTGGCATTCATGGCAATAATTACAATAAAATGACTACTATCTCATAATAGTTCAGAATTAATGTTTTCAGCCTTCATGAATGTTATTAAAGAAACAGTGTAAATGAAATGCTAAAAAAGTTAACCAAAAATAAACGCATAGCTGTTTCCAGAGCTTCCGAAAACTTCCTTTAACATATGTCATTAATATGTCTACATCCCAAGTGAAATTATTATGTTGGCTCTTTAAACATTTCTAAATATGTGAAGCAGAAAGTAATTTTTTTTCCTTCACCTGTAAGAATTGAAAATACTTGAGGAATGTGAGCTAACAGCAGTCGTCGCAACTCTTCTTTACGGGATACACTGAGGTCCTCCCAAGGGCAAACTAATTCTTCTGAAGCTGTTTGCAGAAATACTAATCCCAGAACAGTTGTTTCGGAGTTCTGAATCAACTGCAAGTATAATAATAAACCTTGTACAAATAATGACTTCCAAACAAAAAGTTTGTATATATGTGTACTATAGAAAAACCCACCTGAAGAATGTTTGTGAAAAAGTCTGGATAAAAGTGAGGCCAATCTAGTCGAGCAATATCAACCACCAACTTCACTAACTTATTGCGAATAAAATTTGGAGCTGTTTGATGATGTTCCAGAGCTAACTGATACAGTGTAGCTTTCAACTGAGCACGATCTTCCCACATCAGACCAAGCCATTGTTTTGTAATAATTTTCTGACAAAAAATCACAAATGTATAAACTTTGATAAATCATTTTTAAATGAGCATTTTTGTAATGCACAAACTAATTCTACAATACACACCACGTTCATAATACATGCATCACAAGGGTGTGGAACAAACATTAGTTTTGGTATTGAGTACATAAAAAAATTGTTCTCACATTCTTTTTATGAATATTGAATTAAGATTAAACAATTCAGTGCAGTTAATATTAATATGAATGATTTAAATAAGGATTCATCCATAAATTACTTAATGGTAAAGAGGGGAGAGGGGGGAATTCATTGTGTTATGTAAAACTGTTTTTTTTAAAAATTGAAATAATTCCTTTTTGATTTTTACACTAAAACATCCAAATATTAACTAATTAATTTGTTTTAAAAACATAAATTGAAGTTATTAAAAGTTGTTACAATAAATACAAGTATTTTATCAATTTTTGTATTGAATATGTAAGATTACGAAGAAAATATTCAAAACCGATCTAAACTTTTAGAATCCAATTAAGTTGGCACAGTAGACTCTCACCCACGCGCTATCCACGATGGCATGTGCATGGCTTGTGTTCAGAAATTTTGTTGCCAATGTGCCCTTCCTTCACTCAAAACTTGCCCCAGTCTTATTGTTAGGTTCAGTCAGCATCACCAACTAATTCTGACTTTAATTATTATACACTTTAATACATAACACAAAATAAATACAAATTGTTTTACTGTGCTACTTTACTCTATTTTCACTTCTTGCATTTACAAGAGGGGGGCTGTTGTTGCAAGCGTTATGTAATTATATAGGGAGGGGGGTTCACATGCACATTGAGTTACAGGCGAGAGAGGAGGTATTCAAAATACTCCAAATTAGCATTATGTAATTTATGGACAGCTCCTAAGAAATAAAATTTGTTATATCTGCAATAGGATTCTATTATGCTCATTACTAAAACAGTCACTATCTGAGAATTATTTCCAGATCTTCCAGGAAAAGGTATTCATCGTTTATTAGCTACATAACTGAAAAATGTATGCTGGACTGATTGAATTCTTTATTTATTTATATATTTATTACAACGAAGGGACCAAATTAAGGACTCATATAGCACAATTTTGTTAACTAGAGCAAAGATAGGATTGTAATGATATGAAGTTATTAACAAGATCAGTGCTCATTCTCTTAAGGAATCATCGGTATTTATGCAATGTAATATTCAAGATTTAATGAAAGATCAAAAACAATTTTTTTAAATTTTTAATCAGTAAGGGTGTAATTGAAGATAAAAGGAGTCCTTTTGTTACAAAATATTATGATTTTCTTTTTTAGCACATTAGAGAACAATTTGTTTGTGAAACTCCATATGAATTAAAAGTCTCAAAGAATCTGCCAATCACTTATAAAACTTCTTAAAATAATTTTAAATTGTCTGCACAGAGTGGGTTAGAACAATGTAGACAAGAAAACTCAATGTCATTTTTGAACATTAGAACAAAGTAATGAACCAACGTAAGATCCTTGAGGTACTCCAGTGAATAGCTCCTGTCCCTAGATGTGTATGATTTATATCTTACACTTTGTAAGAAAGTCATACAGACAAAAGAGTACTAAGGATACCAATTGAATTAATTTTTCACCAATATTTGATGGATTATTATATCAAATGTATCATAGCACATGCTTAGGAAAATCAATATATGATGTATCAATCTAGAAGTTTTAATCTATTTTCTATGAGAGAAAACGTAGGAAAATTACCAAATTTGAGAACAAAGAATACTTCTTTCTCATGTTCATGAATCAGTATGTCAGATGGAGTTGTGTCAGTTTGCTGGTAATTATAGATTCAAACAATGTAGGGATTGACCATAACAAGCAAAATAAGTCTACAATTTTAGGCAAAGCAGTCACAAGACATGAAACTGTGCCACAAAGTTCTTTTCAGTTTGACAGATGTAAACTTAACAACAATGACATTGAAAATTATATAAAACATAATTATAAAACGAAATTTTCCATTTCCTAGTGTGTGGGAAAATGTACCTTCACACTAAAAATATACACAAAGAATACTTGTACAGAGAGATTTGTGTAGAGGCTTGGAGACGCACATATTTAATATTCACAACAAAATTAAGTTGTACATTACAAAATGTATGAACACTTAAGTATCTGAACAAGATAAAATATCAGGAAAACCATCAGTAAAAGAAACATTCAGGATTGATTTATTGCCAAGAATTTCACCTCTCAAGCATCAATGAGGTTCCAATTCTAGGTAGTTGACAGATACAATCAATTAAGTAAACTCACCTCAATTGTAGTTAAGCTGTACATGCAAACAAAATGATTTGAAGAATTTGACATGAAGTACAGGCAATGTTTCCATGCCCCTTGCTGACTACTAAAATTATGTAAGAGACTTTCAATCTCACGTTTTCTGTCATTACTGGTTTGAGGGGCAAAGAATTCATTCATTAAAATTTCTAAGGCAGCTAAGGATTCACTGTCACTTGCCTGGAAATCAAATGAAAACATTTCAATTTTATAGTAAGAAAATACACTATAATATAAGTTACAGTCCACTATTGAATATTTAATTCTCACCATGATTGATGTTTGTTATAACTTAACGTAATTTGATTTTTTTAATCATATCTCTTAAAAATGTACAAATAATGTAACTTGCTGCATAACCTCACACTACATTAACAGGCACAAAAGAATGTAATCGCTCAACTCTCTGTAGCAAAGTCAAGTAGCAAATTAGATTCACACGTAAAAATGCCTTGCCCTTCACACCACAGCTCCATTATGGTCCATAGTTGACCATATATTCAATATTCCCCATATACAATGGCGAACTTCATGTTTTATTCTCGATCCTATTTAAAAATTCCTTGACGCCAGAGCAAACAGTATTTCGAAGTAATATTTCGTTATAACATCAGACAAATCCGCTTTAATGTTTTGCCAAAAGAGAATTCACTTTCTTACAATTAATTTTTCAGAGTTTGCAGTGCCACCGCTAACAACCCCCTATGTCCCTAAAGCCCTAACCACCTGCACCTCCATGCCCGTTCGTCCCGCCCTCCCCGTCCATTCAACACGAACCGCTATCAACTTGGCAGTTGCGCACAGTTGCACACGCCCGCACACGCCACAGAATGTACATCGCCACCCGAGCCGTCAACTCGGGTTTTCAGCAGCGAACAGCTGTTCATGTACCCTTCAGGAAAGTTTCGGGGCGATGGGCGTAAACCAGTATTCGTAGCAATTATCTCGTAGTGTTTTTTCAAGTGTTTCCAACTTATCGTTGACAGTGACTTCTTAAGAAGCGTCTGATCTGAAGCAATGGCCAACAGGTAACGTGATGGGAAACGTTCACTGACATTTAATAAGCAAATTATGAAAACAAAATTTATTATTGACAAATGTCAGTGACACACTTATCCTTGTTCGAATCTGAATAGGTATTTGTTTACTTTCTGTTTCAGGTATCCTTTTCCCCATCCTCAAACTCGGCCCGGTATGGCCCCAACAAATTCGACTGGATTTCCCACAATGAACATGTGGCAGCATCAACCTCAGGCTCCTGGACTGAATCGCCCTCAACAACTTCAAATAGCAGAAGAACAAAGGCAACGAGAATACCTTAAACAACAACAGAAATTAAGACTCATGGCTGCTACAACTAATAAGGTAAACTGTCACGTTTCATTATTTCTAACCATCAGGAAAGAATCAAATTTATCACTTGGTGAGTGTAACATGCTTCTTTATTGCAGCAGCCTGTGAATGCAGATAAACTGATAGAAAACTTATTAGAGACTAAAGATATGTTTAGGCCGAGAACAAATCTTCCACCTACTGCTTCAGCCGCCATACCCAATGTTCAGGTACGTTACATTATTTTTTATGTTGATGTTAGTGAGAATATATTGAGAGTGAGATTTTGAACACTAATTTAAATGAACTTGAACTTCATCCACATAATTGTATGTTTTATAAAGCTCTGAACTGAGAAACAGTAAACAATAAACCATTGGATTTTGCTAGTGTACGTAAGAGGGATCATGCTTTTTTCCCAGAAAGCAAACAATGTCACTCCATAAGCAATTGCACGTTTACAAACTTTGAAGCTTGGTTTTCTCGAAACCAGGAATACTGGACACACAATACATGTACACTAAGCCATCAAAACATTAATTGTGAAGCACATAGCAATTGCTTATTAAATGAATATGCTTCTTTGTTTGAAAATTAATATTATGCCATTATGGCTTCGTTTTACGTATTAAATGGCTTGTGCAATCCTTCATGAAAGTCAATTATTAACTATTTGTTCATAAAGTATTACTTGTGGTACGTTGTGCAAATCAAACAAACACTTTCTTTGAATCTAAATAATGTGCTGTTTTTTTATTATTTTATGTAATTAAACAATTATTTTATATTTAATAAAATAATATTTGATGAGTTAATAGTAAGCCAAACAGAAAACTGACTCCAAACTCCGAACATGAGATAGCATCTCTTTCAGAGAAATTCTTTTTTTGCCATCTTTTATGAATGGCTTTTCATACCTGTCTGTTTATTTGTTTACGTCATGTATGAAATTAAAGTATCTGACAGTGGAACACTCTTTTTTTTTTTGTTTAACTTTCTGAGAACTTATCTTGCAGATTTGGCATGTATGTTATCAGCATTATCTTTAATACGTTGATTCAGAGAAATGACATTAATTTAACTTAATATATTTGTATTTTACTTGTAGGTTCCTGCACGTCAGGCTGTTCCAGCCCAAGTCTCTTTACTAGGAACAGGATCAGCAAGGTCACTGCACTACCCTCAGGCATATTCAGCTCTTCCCCAGCATCATTCATCAGTCCCTGTCTCAAGCACTTCTGAAGCTGGAAGTGGACCACCGAAGAGAGCACCTCAAGAAAATAGAGTAGGATTTCAGTTACCTGCCTGGCTGTCTTCCCAATCCCCTAGTCTTCCTCCTTTGTATCGTCATGTTTGGACACTTGTGGGAATGGACAAGGGCCTTGTGGATACTGCGAAAATTTTCCCCTTGCTCCTTACAAGTGGTTTGCCCACAGATGTGCTTGGTTATATATGGGGTCTTGCTAATCAAAAAATTGCTGGGCAACTGACTGAAGATGAACTCTACGTAGTTTTAGCTCTTGTCGGATTGGCGCAGGTAAGCAAGCACTTTTATTTGTAGAATTTGAAATATTTTCTTTCTTCTTTTGATGCCATACTCTAATTATTTCTATTTTCCAGTTTGTTTTTCTTTTTAATCTTACCCCAGATAAACTTTTCTACATTGACTTTTGTATATGGTGGGTGACATCTGACCTGAAATGTGAGCATAGGAGGGAGTCATGCAATTATTTCCTTAACTTACTTAATTCCTTCAAATAACTATTCCTGTTAAACAAGTCTGAACAATGGATGGTTTTTCTTTGGCAACATGATCAGGATTTCAGATTAGTGTGAGCATCACAATTAATTTGCTCGAGAGAATAGCTCCTATTAAATTCAAATTCCTGATTATGACTTAAAAGGTAGAAATAAAAATCACTTTTTGTCTTCTGTTAGTGAAATTTGGGACAAAGATAACAGAAAGTAAATTTTCTACCAAGGAACTTGATGAGTTGTATGTTATTTTCATCATTTTCCCCCCCCTAATTAGTTGGAATGGATTTACAGGCTTGAATTGTACCTTTTATTACCGCAGAAAAGACATTTATTTATAATAGAATTAGAAGACCACATATGAGCATTATCCTTGTTCAATATATTCTTACTGTTATTCTTAGCATGGTTTAAACCACATCAAGCCTTTTTTGTCTTGATTTTTTTGCCATTTTCAGTTTTACATAGGACACAAAATACTGTGCAATATTGTGTTATTTTACTCATATGAAGAAATGTTGATTACAGGAATATATATAAATCCTGAATTAATGCTTGTTTTGTTTTTTCAGAGTGGATGTACATTTAATAATCTCAACATATTGAATCTCATACCCCAAGCACCAATTCCAAATTTGAATCTCGGTTCTTTTCAACCACCTGCCTCGAGAACAGAAGTGTCTGTGCCGCCCCCTGTAGAAGACACCTCTCTAGTGCTTGGTCTGGGTAGTTCAGTTAGTAGTGAATCTCCAACATCAACTTCCTTTTCTGCGTCTCTACCTTCAGAAGAATCATTTGACGACTTTAGTGATTTTCAGAGTGCTACATGCCCACAGGAACCAAAGCCCCAACCAGATCCTGTACCTGAGCCTACACATGACAGTCCGATACACCTGAAAGAGACCACTTCATCCACTCCTTCTGTAGCATTTCAAGGCATTTCACCATCATCAGATGGACACAAGTTTCAAAGTATCTTTTCCCTTGGTAGCAGTAGCAGAGGCATTGGCAGTAGGTTAGCAAATCACTCTTTGGGAGCACCTAAGCAAACCAAAAGTCGCCATCACAAACATCACCATCATCACCACCATCACCACCACCATCATCGTACTGTCCATGGGTCTTCTGCTCAACAAACTCCGCAGTTGCAAGAAAATGCTGATCAGGGGGGGCAACAAAGTGTTCAGACTACATTACAAGAAGAGGATGAATTTTCAGATTTTCAGCAAGCTAAAGAACCAGTGCCAACCCAGGCATCATCTGCAGGTGCAGGTGAACTTTTCCCCAAGTGTTCAGTGAAGACTCCACCCAAGAAGCCATACATGTTGAAAGAAAGTGCGATTCGTTCTGACAAATTAGAATCAAGTAACATTTTTGATAGTCCTGTTCATATGAAAGTAAATCTAGTGAGTAATGAAAAGGAAACCAACACTACTATTGATTCTCGAATGTCCCTTCAGTCGTCAGCTTTCAATACTAATGTTAGTCCAGTAATATCAACTGACTCACAGCCAGAGCTTCTCTCTGTTGAAGAAGACAAATATAGTGCCTTGCGGGCATTGTCTATAGCAGATCAAGAGCCAACAGTTTCCAAGGAGGTTGTTTCTGATGACTTTGGAGATTTCCTGTCTGCAGAACCAAGTTCTGCAGAAGATTCATTTGCAGCATTGGCGGCAAGAGATGTAAAACCTGCTGTAAAAGCTGGCGAAGTTGTTTTAGAAACAAATTCATTCTGGCCATCTGCAAGTGTGGAACCTCACAGTGCAGAATTTCAGCTCGATGATTGGGGAACATTTGAAAGCACTCCTGAAGTTAGGGTATCAGCTGGTACAAGCACTTCTAATGATTTTTTGAGCACTACCCCAGTTTCAGGCATTTCTTCTGCATTGGAAGGGCTAGATTTAAAGACTGCAGGCATCGACTTCTCGTGGAATGCCATTAGTAAAGGGGGAATCAAAGAAGTTGAGAAAGGTGCTATTCTCTTGGAAACTAGTACTGCATCTCCTGCTCCCAGCACCTCTGCGAGTGACAGCTGGATGGAGCCCAACGACGAATTTTCCCAAAGCCAAAGTACTTATAAAGGTTATGGTTTAACTTTTCTTGGCAAAATATATAACGACCACAACCAAGTAATCGGCAACCCCAAAAATGATTTATTTGTTTTAGAAAACGAACCGCAAGCAGACAATGGCTCCTTTGTTATCAAGACAGAAGAGGACGATGAATTTGGAGAGTTCATTGGACCTGAGGCTTGGCCTGATGACAGCAAGTTCACTACAAAGGAGACAGCTTTCGAGGGTCAAGCTGTATTGAGAGTCAAGGATGCTACATGTGATACGCAATCAGTTAGCAGCCTAGAGCTTCCTGTTTTGAGTCGTCACGGATCTCTTCCAAGTCTTGATTTAAAGATCTTCCCTGGTGGAGCAGACAAGGCTGGATTGCTGCAACCATGGGATTGTTCCCCTCAGGTAAAGTTTCTGAAATTGTCTTTTTATAATAAAATTAGTAACTTCAGAAACCTTTTTAATTTACTCAATTTTATTTAGATTCATCAAGCCTTTGTTCAAAGATCATTTCATTCAATTCAAGATCTCTTATTGCTGCAGAGTTATGAAAAATTATTTAATAATATAATTTATTAGTCTTCTGTTTGTATTATTAGTTATCTTCAGTGGTTCTTGAATGTGTATAGTTTCTTTTGAACATCCAGCCTTTCTACATCCTTGTACCATATGTAAAAATTAATGTAATAGTACACTGTAATTAATGTAATATGTACACTGTTGTATGAATTTTTTACACATGGCAAGTTATCACAGAATTTCATAAATGTGTACTGACCACATTTGATTTGAATCCGTAGGGGAAATTTGATTTTGACAAAATAAAATCTATTTGTGTAGGATGTTGTGGCAGATGGAATCTTACCTGTTTGGATCGGGTCATTTCAGAACCATGCACGGTGTTTTGGCCATTTTGCAACTGCCTTGTTAAGTTCTTGAGATTGAAAGGTGCCACCAAGTTTACAAACTGCAGCCAAAGTGTTTATTATAAGAACTGAGCTATTTTAAATAGTACACAAATGTTAAGGACTCTGAACTGTCGATATTTGAAAAATTTGATTTATTCCAAATTGTTGGGGGGTCAATATTTGGAAGATTGTAATGACCTATATTTTGTAGTAAAAGTTATTTGTTGTTAATGTATTAAAAATAACCAATCTGATAGATCCTTTAGTAGGGGGATATATTTCCATCACTTTGTTGTCTCAAATATTAATAAACAAGTAGTTCACATGCTATTAATTGATCATTATTATCCTGGAGTTCAAATACTTTTATTACTGAACCAGTTAATATTAAGACAATATTAATTGAAGTTAAAAGATATTAAAAATAGTATACAACTGTATATTTGAAAATTACTGGAACATCAGGCTTCAATTTTTAAAGGGGCCTTGGACTTTTGTGAATTTTAAGACCGCAAATGTATGTAGCACTATTGTGATTGTAAAAAAGAAATATTAAAATATTGCTACAAATTGTGCATTATGTTTAGGAGTATTTTTGTTTTAAATGCAACTCTTTTATTGAGATTTTCTTACACTTTGGTTTTACAGGGTATAGATCTTCAAATAAAAGAATGGTGCCGTTGCTTGCAAAGCTGCCTGCAATTACTGCAGGCTGCATTAGCCACATTTACCAGTATCTCTAACGATTCCATTGTGGAAGAGGTAGCGACTGCCCATGAAGGCAAAGAGTATTTACTGAGTAAGTTGTGACAAGAAGGAAATTCATTTCAAAGTGATCAAATATATACAGAGAATGTTCGCAAAATAAAACATTTTCTTGTTGCAGATTTGCTGGAAGTATATGGCATATGTAGGAGAGTGAAACAGTCATCTTCTGGAATAACGTCCGATTCAAAACTCGATTCCATACTAGCTGAAGTCGACATTGTATGGAGCAGCATGGAGCCGTATTTTACTAAGGCTGAATTGAAGGTAAAATAGTAAATATGTATTCTTCTGTTGTAAGGCACACGTACATTTTTATAGGTGGAGTGATGTTTTATTTTTGTAAGAATTCATAGGTAAAACTGGTTGTTGATTAAAATTCTGGAGTTTTCTCCCTACATATACTTGATGTTTTCTTGCAGGTTGGTGATATGGAATTTGGTTGTAATGCTGTAGATGGAAGCCAAGAACATTCTGCTTGTGGAATTTGCCTTACAAGTGTAGGAAGTGAAGTTGTTCAGAATAATCATAATAATATATATCCACTTGAATATGGTGGTCAAGTGTATCATGCAGCATGTGCAAATCTTTGGGTCAATTGTGTTGATTGTAGATTGCCAGCTCTTGCATCTACTGGTTCATTATTGTAAACACAGTGCCAAAACCCACATTACCAATTATTGTATTAATATAGTATTTAGAGCAATACCTAAATTGTACATAGATGGTAATGATGTTAATACATGGAATATACAGGGCATTGGAAGAAATCCCTAATGACACTATATCAAAGCCAATGTGTCTTGTGTTACGTGAGTGTGAAGTGTGTGATGTAATGGTAGGTGCTGTTTAGCTAGTCATATAATACCTCATTTCATAAACTTTCTTGTAGGACATGTTTATCTTGTAAGATTTCCAATCTGGAAGAGAATAATATGGTATAGATCTGATTTCAACCAAGCAATTTGTGTTATAACACAGGGAGAAAGTGAAATGAAAGAAGGCATTATATAGACACTGAAATAATTATAACATTGGTTCTGCAAATGTGTGTACATGGAATGTTGTTAGTATGTTATGTTACATTGAGTTTTGGTCTGTTCATTGTTGTATCATAGTTATTTGATTTTTTCAGTTACATTTGAAGGGACCAAAAGTCTGTTAAGTCTAGCAGTATTGCAAATGCAATATAGCCATTATTTGTATAAATATTAATTATTTATATTATACATTTGACTTACTGCATTAATACTGAAACTCAATATCATGTCAATATAATGCTGTAAAAAACAGAGCAATATAAATATGTATTTATCATATGTTTTGCACAAATCTTGTATAAAACGTACTTCTGGAGGTGCAAGGCTGAACTGTGAATGTGGATATGAAGTTTTATTGTTACTGTACATGACTAAAGTAATGTTTGAGAAAAACATTTGTGATGTATTGTTTAAAACTTTGACAGAAGTTTTGTAGCTTTTTTTTCTGTTATTGCCTGCATTACAATAAAAAAGAACAATATATGGCACAATCACCATAAATATATTTACAAATAATGAATATGAAATAATTTTTACATCCTTATTCTTTTTTTTTTACTGCTGCATGAATTAGCAAAGCAGGAAATTAACCAGTGTTAAGGGCAAAATGATATTGAACAAAAAAGAAAAGTTTTTGAAAAGAAATTGCAAGGTAGTTGTCTTGCAAATATTGGTACAATAATTACAATATACTAGCTGAAGTAACCCTTATTACAAAGGTATTTGTCACACCAGTGGTGTAGTTAGGGGGGCCGGAAAACCAACTGAAAGCAAAACGTCCGTCTGTCTGTGAACAATGTTAGCGACTAAACCGTGCAACCGATTTTCTCTAAAATTGATACTCCCCGATCGATCTGGCTGATCTCGTGGCCCCTTGAATTTGAAATCGATATTTTAATTTTGGGGGTACTTTTCATGAAGCCCCCGGACATTTTCAAAATTTTCTCAAAAACGACTCCATTTTTTTCTTTAAACTTCTTGTAAAAATAGAGTAAAATAGAAGATGGCGTAGGTCCAACTTTCACGGATAACTCTGAATTTTGAAAATTGCGAAAGTTTGAATTTTATTTGGTGTATTCCTCAACCTAAAAAATTGCAGATAGAGATTTTTCCTTCAAATAAAACTTATTCTTCATAGTGAGTTCTTTAAGGTTATGTACATTTTTTTAAAAAAATAGTAGTTTTCGCGCAATATTGCTTGCAGTGTTCCATCTTAAAAAAATTACAAAAACAAGATTTTCTCAAAAACCGCTACAATTTTTTTCTTTAAACTTTGGGTAGGGTAGTGATAAATGTACTCTATTAGATGAGATAAATGCCATATTGCTCTATTCTTTTGGTTTTTCGAAAATTGCAAAAATGTAATGTTTTTGACTTGTCTCTCACATTGTTAATATTTACATTAACGGCAATTTCTTCACATTAATATATTAATGAGTACATGTGCTTTAAATAATGTCAAATGAAATTTCTCGAAAACTCAACCATTTTCTGTGAAAACTAGCTCAAAATTTCGCATTTTCAGAAATGCTCAATCGCCATTTTTTCAAAAACGGCTCCAAATGTTTTTTTCAAACTTTTCGAATGGATAGTGCTAATTGCGCTCTTTAATATGACGTAATGTTCATTTTGAGGAATTTTTTTGTTTTTTGAAAAATTTCACAATTGTAATTTTTTTAAAGATCTCTTTACTATGCACATTAGCAGCAATTTGTGAACAGTATTATATTTGTGACTGTAAGTGCTTCAAATGAAGTTTTTTGATTACTCAAAAATTGTCTGTCAAAAAGAGCTTCAAATTTCAAAGAAAATGCCAAAAAAATGTACTTTGGGCGGCGATGGCAGCTGTCAAGAGTATGTGACAATTCCGAATAGCTAGCCTAGACTCAAGGAAATAAAAAACTAATACGGGAAAGTCTGTGCCGTTCTGTAGCACCACTAGTTTTAAAATTTCAAGGCAATTGCATGATTTTGGAATAAAATTAATATTTTCATTGAGTTCCTTCTCAAAAATACATAAATAA
>JAHLJT010009355.1:82830265-83006857 GCA_031308135.1 Acheta domesticus
ATTTTATCTGAAGTTCATTTTATCCGTCTGCGAAATATATTAAAAGAAATAACTATCCCTTCTTCTTATCACATGCAAATCTATTGAAAATAGTGCTAAATGTTTCAAATCAGTTTAAAGGTTACATCTCGCAAGTGATTAAGTTGACGTTCTATGGTCAATAACTTTCTGATCATGTATACAATTATTTCGACTATTCCACTCTTGAAATTAAGATCAATAGTGTTTAAGAATGCAAACGATATTAGCAAATCAAAGCAGTGATCCAGAAAAAATGATTGACTTTCTTTATCGATTTTAATTACCACCTCATTAGGACCATAGTGCCTCACGTTTAGGATCGAATCATAAGCTGCAATTCATCAGTTTTAGGAGGCGGTATGTATCGATCCCTACGCCGATGTGCAATAAAGAGCGCTTTTCCATTGTCTGATTCAAATAGTGGTTAACCAAAGGAAATGGTGAAACGATTTGGTGACGCGTCAGAGAAAGAAAAAGTCAATATTATTTGACAAGGTACTCCAGAGAACACCGATAAAAGTAAAAAAATAAATTTGGGAATAGTTTAAAATATTTGTAAGGACTGAAACTATATATTAGGAAGAGACATACCGATTCAACACATTGCGAATATTTTAAAGAAAATGAAATCAAATAAATTCATATATTTCGTGTTTTCGTTTTTGCATTTTATATTCATATTTGTACTGTAATAATCCTTAATAGTAGAGTAAAAACAAGTAGGATATATGTAAGCAAACCACCTTGATTTTAACATTGCAGACGGCCTTGCACAAGTTAACGGAATGAAGGTTGATGTACATAGCACACATAATTGAAAATAAGTACACATACCTGTTATCTTACATAACGAGTATTAATGAACCGGCTTCTTAAATTCAAATTTCATTCTTGAAATAATCCTATTCCACTCGTGCTATGGAAATTGTCGAAACAGAATTTCTAAAGCACTTGTGGAATTACCTAAGATAACATTTCTGTTTATTTATTTACTTTCATGTATTTGTCATAAAAACGGTATTTTTATGCTTTTGTGTATTTTTATGAATTTGTCATAAATGCAGTATCAACTCTATAAAGAATGGAGAGAAATATCATCAAGATTTCGCATCTCAACAACAATTTTTAGTTACATGATCCTAGATGTTAAATAAATCGCTTCGCTTAGAATGCAAAAATCAGTCTCTCAAAATCTGGTTTCGAGCGTTATGGATGTGAATAACCAGAACCTCGCATTTTATGACGTTCAAATATTAACTTACATAGCAGTGTTTCTACTTTAAAGAAAATATTTGTTTTTTCAAGTACAGATTTTTTTATCTTTGTGACGATCTAGTACGTGAGGGAAGTAAGTTTAAAGAAGAGGATTGAATTTATCTCGCAATGATATATTTTAAAATTCTAATAATCAAAACAACGAACAAAACCTATCCACAAAACACTTTTGATTTCATATGAATTACAGATGTATTACAAAGAAGTTGATGCACTACATTAAAGCACTATAGACATTGATGATGATCAGCTTGCATAAAAGTGCAACTTTAACTGCAATATACAAGAGTCCTGATGCATTTTCACTTTCTCAGTGTACGAGAGATAGAGAGAGGAACAGTAATTATAAACACGTCAATGTCAAAAAACAAAATATTGACAAAATACGCATTTTTGATGACCGTTTGTTTTATGTGATACGCCCTTCATTTTTCAACACAGCACTCACGTATCTGTTATGGATCCATGTGCAGATACATTTGATGTTGAATGAATTAAAATCGTTAGGAGACTTATTTAGTTCAGGCATTTATGCACATATTAACTTTACTGTATATTTCTCTAAAACAAATTCAGAATTTTCCTATGTTCATTGTAAACAGGTTTCGAAATTTCATGTTCACGTTAGTTCATCTTAAACGATTGATAGTTTGATTGATTAAACTGTTCAACAAAAAATGCTCTTGAATATGAAGATGATATTATCAAATCAAATTTCCAAATGTTTTCTTTTGAAGGCCTGTGTAATTAGTGTGACATTAGTTATTGTTCAGTGCGGGTAACTCTGGTTTTGTAACTTCACTATCCTTAAATGAAAGGACTTATTCTCGTGAACGTCTTCCCTTCGCTCGTCGCTTGTAGTCCTTTTCTGTGTCTTCTCTGGATACTGTTCAACAGCAGTCCGCAAGCATATCAGTATTCCATTCCCCCTTTTATCTTCGTTCATTTTGCAAAAATGTTCTGATGAAGTCACTTTCCATGTTCGTCACTTACAGCACCGCAGTTGTCGGTGAGAATCCAGGTGAGAATTTAGGAAATGAAGTTTATTCCGTGAAGATAAATGATTTCTCCCTTCCACTGTTTTCGTCTATATCTGACTGTTTAGTGTACTCTTCCGGAGGGAGTGGTCCAGGTCCAGGCCGACCGTCTCCATGTGGTGAATGCCTGATGGGATGTTGTGATATTTTACAGTCTGCCTCTTTTTTTGGACATGTCATGCAGCCATGAAGTTGTAAAGAGTAATACATGCTGTGCTCAGATGTGCCAACACAATCTCCATGCGTTAAATTTCGTAAAACTCACTCATAATTTAAATGGGCTATATCGAAGAAGCAAGAGTTAACCTATTTCCTGCGTTTAGATATAAGCTTTATTCTACAATTGGGCAGATGTTGCCCGGTGGCAGAATGCAGAAATATGAAAATACATTTACAATTATTACAAACAATTACAAATAAAAAAAATATATAAAAAATCAATAAAAAAATAAATTATCTTTGTCATTACCTAGAACATGCAAATGCATTTACATACATAGACAACAAACGAAAAGACATAAATACTAATATTTAAATAAACTTACTTAAATATTTCACAAATATTCATACACAGACACACACGCGTACATACATATCATACAAAGACCTAGGAATCCTCGCATACACATCAGCCTGCACCTATTCACTCATAATCATATTCAGACAAATATGGATAAACATTTTTACCTAACACTACAATATAATAATATACAATACTTATAATAATTGTTACATTTCTAACACGTAAAACACTCAATAAACAACATAAATCAATAAATACCAACGTTTGTCAGAATAGCCTATAAAAGACGTTTTGGAGTAGCGAAACAAACTGCAAAGTATAAATGTCATTTTCGTATTTTCCATCATCAAATTAATCAGACAAGGTTATTTTCAAGTCGGAAAGATTTTCACTGTTGGCCAGCATTATTTAGTATTTCCGGGAGCGCCAACTACGATGGCCATTAGTTACATAAGTTTGGTACAATAATCCCTCAACATTCGCGAGAGTTAGGTTCTCAAAAAACCTCGCGAATGTTAAGTCTATATTTTAATACAGAAAGGTGGGTTAGATTCTTCGATATCGAAAAACTGTTTAAAAAGAAAGAAAAAATCTGACAATTAATTACAGTACTACTGATTAAGCGCTACTACAAACAGAATTCACAATTAACATTTCAAGATGAAGAAATAAAATAATGTATGAAACTTATTTCGAAGTTGAAAATGATTGGAAATAGAATTTGCTATTTTTTTGTTCCAACATCTTTCTCGCTGGTCTAATATCCAAATATGAATGAGTTCCTGCTTCTATTCTCTCTTAAATTTCGAAGATATTTCCATGTTTGGATCACATTCGAATGACAGAGTTTGTTGATTTCAGAACGCCATCAACAGTTTTGACATTGCAGTTTCGCTTCCGTTACTTCATCATTACCGTCGATGAGGTTTTCTTCACTTCACTTTCTTTCCCGAAGCTCCTCTACAATGAGCTCATTATAATGAAAGTTGCACAGATCCTGAATGGCTTTTCTGTTCATTTGGCCAAAACCCTTACCTCGAAATTGACGCAACTGACTTGAATTATTTTACAATTGTGTTATTCTATAAATGTGAATTGTCATTTCATTTGTGTAATTTTTGAAGAAAGTTATACTGCGAGCTCCGAGGTCTGCCGAGTTCGTTTCCCAGATGATGCTGATGATATGTCAAGGGATCACTGTACTTGTTTGGTACTGGGAGGTGGCAGTGCTCATCTCGGTTGAAATGTGAGATCCGGCGCCGATCTACCCGCCTGTGCCGATGTCTCCCCAGCGAAGCACTACTCCAGCCGAGAGAAGTTCTAAGCTTCCGAAAGATCTCCCGACATGTATGTGGCAGTGTAGTGCATGTGTGTTTGTGTGTGTGAAGGGAGAGGGGGAGCAAGTATGTGACATCGGTGGTGTATCGGTTATCGTATTGGATTATTACACCGAAGTGTGCGGGTTTAAACCCGATCAAAGCCGTGGATTTGTAAGGGCGAAAAAATCCTTCGTACACCTTTGGAGGGGAAGAAACGCCGACTGTCCATGTTGTAGATTTACTGTAAAATATCCTCAAGCCTGAGCAAAATTCAAATCGCCTGTTTCGTCACCCGAGTGATACCACCTTTCTCTGCCAGACGGTGAAGGGAGCGTAAAGGAATTTGAGTGGTCAGGAGGAAGAGCAGATCTCATGATCCGAACGGAAAATAAGGTCTCATTCAACTAAAAGAAAGCTTGTGCGCGAACTCCGTGGATTCTTTGTAAGGATACTGCTCCGGAATTCGCTTGTATTGATCAGAGAAACCTTCGGAAAACTACTAATCAGAGCCGTCGGCCGCTAAAATTCTCCCCTAGTCTGAATTTGAGCTAAAGCTGCGAAGCTAATGAAGAAAATCCGCGTAGTCGCGACTCGAATCCTAAAATTATTCATTCAACGGCATCGCAGAACCATCTCAGTTGTTCTTAATCGACAATGGCAGAAATTTACTCCTAATCTCTTATACACCGGAGTTAAACAACGATAACAGACAAAATATGCAAAATTAATAAAGATGTCAAAGACAAAAATAAGAACAATAAATGAAAATATTCGAGCTGATGTGAAATACCGAAGGAAAGAATAAAAGGAAACAACTTCTCATATGTGTATTGAAAAAACGTAAATATTTGTCCTTTGGAATATTTGTTCAAAATTATATTTAAATCAAAAAGTTTGAAGATCATCAAAGTACTACGACGCATGAATAGGTGTTCTCAGGTTCCACATTACAGCCAAGAAATAGAGGGGATACTTTTACAAAGAAGGGACATAATTATTCTAGAATCATTTTCTGAACAGATTCTCACATTTCCACCTGACATCGTTCTTCATTACAATTACCAATTATTGCCGCATCCTGTCTATCTCTCCACTCCACACCAAACTCATGAAGTAAATAAGTATTAGCCTGTATTCTCCATCACTCTCAATTAATACAAAACATTTTGGACCGTTATTCGTCGAACACATTCAGGGATTAGACATATGACAGTTAATAATAACTTATTAAGTTTGCAAAATAATGATGTTTCCAGCAAAGATATTGGATAGTATTACATAGATACACATACAGAGCTAGCGTAGCATTACAAATTGAACGCTGCTATCCTGCGCCATATTGTAGGCAAATAGTAGTTCCATATTGTAGGCAACTAGTATACTGTAGGCAACTGTAGTTCTCTTGCAGGTGCTGACAGGCGTGTGGTATGTTCCCTAGATGACGAGAGTAAATTATTACATTGCAATGCTTTTTCTTGCTATACAAAGACTTATTTATGCACCAATAAATATACAGGGTGAGTCACGTAACTTTAGCACCTCCTGTAACTTTTGAACTGTTGAAGATATTGCAATGCAGTTTTCACGGAAGTGAATGAGAAAATGGGGCTAATTGATATGTGTATTGATGTCTCTTTTATCACTGGTATTTTACGAGATATTTGAGGTAACTTTGTTTTTTTAAATGGGACTATACATATTTTTTCAATCTATCATGACAAGCGTTAAAAGACAAATCCAAAGATATTGTCATATGTTAGATAAGCATTTTTTTGAGTAAATGTGATATTTTTGCGACGAGTGTTTAACGGATATTTTCATTGTAACTGTCAGCCCCACAAGGTCACGCAGCGCTCCCCCAGAAAACGCGGGGTCGGGGAAGGGAAGGGATTTTAGTACTTGAGGATACGAAAAATATTCGCGAAACTGTTGCATTTTTTCCTGAACTCTCCTTTCTATCCTGACCCATTTTCAGATATATTGTGCTTCTTAGGGATTGAAAATTCGGATTTGTCTTAAGGTAGTATGTATTGAAATAAGATTATTTCTATCCCTAAGTTATTATTATTCTTATTAACATTGAAATTGTTTGCTCAAAATATGCAATATTTTTTGTACAGTCTTAATTATTTATTATTATTGTCCTTTTTTTCAAGATCCCATTAATACGTATCTTATGAAACCCCATTAAATGGAGTTGAAGTTATGAACAATTTTATTACAATACAAACTTATGACAAATCCTTATTTTCCATTCTTTAATTCCTTCAATCAAAGAAAGACGAAAATCTGAAAGGATGGAAAGCACAGTTCAGGAAAAAACTGCAATGGTTTTGTGAATATTTGGAATTCTATGTTTCGTAGCTTCAAATAAGATCCCTCCCCTTCCTTTCATCGGGTGCGCGTGTGCTGGTGGAGCGCTGCGTGACCTTGTGTGGTGGACTATTCAAAATGTCCGTTAAACCCCAGTCGCAAAAAAAATCCAAATTTTTTGATTATATTTTGTTGTTGAATAATGCGAAGAACGTTGAAGGGAATGACGTAGGAATCATTTTCGTTGATGGGCCCTATTTTTCGAAAATTGCAAAAAACTATTTAAAAACTGCAAAATTGAAGATAGAGATTTTCGCCTCAGACAGTTGGTTGAACAAAATTAGCAGTTCAAAAAAGGTCATGTACCATTTTTTGGAAAAACGAATAGTTTTTGCGTAAATTGCGATTCAAATTTACAAAAACAAATTTTTTCAATAATCGCTCCAAATTTTTTCTTTAAATTTTCTGCACGTGTGTAAGAAGGGAAGGTAAATATATAAATAAACTAGTGGTGCTATAAAATGGCACATACTTTCTCACAGTAGTTATTTTCCAAATGCCGATCATCCGATAAATTGTGTGGAGTAAACAGTTCACCGCTGCCTTTCTTGGTCATGTTTGAAACACATGTTTTTGCATGTTGATAATTATCGGCTTCTAATGATAAAATCCATACAATTACGTGTGACAAAAATATAACTAATTGCGAGAAATGTACTGGAAATGTCTGTATATATTTGTTCAAATTTTTAACCTTTAACAATTTTTTACTTCTCTTCGTGGATTTGTAAAGCGTATGTACCATCGTATCGATTGTTTCTTTATAATACATTTACCGTTTTATAGGTCGGTTCTATTCTTTCGTGGCTCTGTTCGATATAGGCGGTGTTGGTGTGGCGTAGTGTTATAAGTGCTGGTTCGTTGACTTTGAGTCGTGCCTCGGTAGGGAAAACGTTTGCTGGTATAATACACTTTTGCTGGTTTATGAAGTAGTGGAATAGCAATAAGGACCGTATAGAAGCATAGCGAGAAAGTATGTGCGTTGGAAGCACCACTCGTTTTTTGTAAATTCGAATCGCAATTTTCGCAAAAACTATTCGTTTTTCCAAAAAATGGTACATGACCTTATTTGAAGTGCTTATTTTGTACAACCGACTTTGTCTGAGGCGAAAATCTCTATCTTCAATTTTGCCGTTTTTAAACAGTTTTTTGTAATTTTCGAAAAATAGGGCCTATCAACGAAAATGATGCCTACGTCATTCTCTTCAACGTTCTTCGCACTATTCAACAACAAAATATAATCAAAAAATTTGGAGCCATTTTTTTTAATCATAAAATCTCAAAATGGGCTTCATGTAAAGTATCCTCAAATACTAAGATATCGGTTTCAAATTCAAGAGGCCTTGAGACGAGTCAAAACCATCGGGGAATATCAATTTTGAAGAAAATCGACAGAACGGTTTAGGCGCTAGCGTTGACCACAGACGGACAGACGGACGGGATGCCGTCAATCGATTTTGAAGTATGAAGAAGCAACAAATCATGGATTTTGACTACACCACGAGATAGAGGATTTTTTTTCTTAATTTAGCAACAGATTTTATCCACTTTTCTGTCACCAGATCCCTGCTATAAGAGATTTTCTGGCGAAAATTCTCCGTTTTCCGCTGCACGATTACATAATTTTCTCTTCTTACGAAGAATTCGTAAGGCGAGAAAGTAAAAATGCTAATCTAACATATGGATTCGTCTGTTTACGCTCGTCATGGTGGACTGAAAAATATGTATAGCTTCATTTGAGAAAACAAAGTTACTTAAAAAATCTCGTAAAATACAAGTGATAAAATAGAAATTAATGCACGTATCAATTAGCCTATTTCCCTCATGTACTTCCGTGAAAACTGCATTGCAATAACTTCAACCGTTCAAAAGTTACAGAAGGTGCCAAAGGTACGTGACTCATCCTGTATATCATGAGAACTTCATGGTTTTGTGAGCTGCAGGTCAAAATGAAGCAGAATTAGAGTTATGAGAAGGAAACTTTCAAAAATTCAAATGTTACAACCAAGGCATGTTTTGTTTAGTAACTTTTTCATCTAATTTCATCATATTTTTCATCGAATTGAAACGTATACTTACATTTGGTCCTAGCATACCTGCACACTGCTTATATAAATTATATTTGCATTTTCTTACTCAAAAATATTTTTGATAAGGTTTATAATTCATTTGAAAACTTGTTCGCATGATTAAAAATTGGAAGACAGATTTGCGTTTTGGTAATTTCATAGCATTCTTAAGAATTAAGTTGTTTGTGGGGCAAGCTTTACTTAAATCATTTTCACTTTGATGAATTATTTGCATCTCTCCTTCAGAAAAAGAAACTGCATCAGCTAAAGAGGGCAATAAAACGTTGCAAAAATGATAAAAATATCTTAGTTGAAATTTCTTTTGGAATCATATGTTTGATTTGTACAATTGGTCTGCAAACTCAAAAGTGACCGGGTGAGGTAGCTCAGAGCATCAACTGATGTCACTGCAATGCCTCTGATCGGGAGGTACTAGGTTCGAGGTCCGATGGTGGCAGGAATTTCGACTACTAGTTAGGTCGACTTCTGACACTGTCTGGAGGAGAATTGTAGCTGATCTGGTCGGTAGTTTTCTCTGGTATCTCTGATCAATATCAGGCGAATGCCGGAGCAGAACCCTAACAAACGGGCCACCGACCGCGCGCGATCTTTTCTTCCTCTTCCTTGTCCTATCCTCACCCCTTACACACACACACACATACCTTACATGCATTACACTACTACACTTGGCGGGAGACCAATCGAGGAACTTAGATATTTTTCCGGCTGGTGGGTGCCCCGCTGGTAGGAGATACCTGGCTAGGAAAAAAGGTAGACGGCAGTAGGACGGCGCCGGATCTTACCTAGCGTGAGAAATAACCGCCACATCCGAAGCAAAAAACACGCACAACACTCACGGAATTAATGACATTAGCAATTGACGCGCCCGGAATCATTAACCTATCAATCAAAAAAATTAACTGGAAATAATACTAATTGTTTTAAAAGTTTACTTACTGGTACGATTTTGATATGGGCGTTTGCACAGAACTTCGTAAAAGCATTTTGTGGTCAGTAGCTGAATGTGACTTAAGTTACTCACACAATAATAACCAAGAGATTTTCTATTGTTAGTTTGTTTTTTAAGCAATTTTTTGTTTTGTTTATCTACAGAAATATTAGGGATTATAATTACACCAACATAAAAATAATAATATAACATTTATTCGATATTGGTTGAAAGGGCACCAATTGCAAGCCAACGACGCCAGCTATTTCCAACTACAATTTTCTTAAAATACATTGAAATTGTTTGTAATTTATTCATCATAGTTTATAGGAACATTTACAATGTGATTATGGAAGTTTTGAGACCGTAATATTGCGTGAAAATAGTGGTAAGATGCATGGTATTATATGACCGCGTCCGCATTTACCTACAATATGGCGGAGAGCGCAACGTTCAATTTGTTAGGCTAGTTCTCACCTCTCACCATTGGAGTAGTGGGCCTTGGTTTCGAGGGCAAATTCATCCCCATTACAAGGTCAAAACGCAGCATATGATGATGAGGATTAATTTGACTTAAAAATAGTGATTTTCAAACTTAATGATTGTTAACTGTTATATGTACAATGTCTAATCCCTGAATCTGCTTGTCTAATAATACCTAAAAAATGTATATTAAATAAGTAACTTCTAACTTTTAGGAACTCACGTGTGGAATCTCAAGTGTACAATTCTTTCCAAACGTATTTATTTATAAGAACCAATTGTACAAATAAATTTGGACCTTATTTTAAGTAGTTTTTTCATTAAATGAGCAATAAAGTGTTAAATTGATGAGTTTGTCACACATTCCATGTTCTTACGCTTCTAACAAATTTTCATTGCTGCTATGCCGTTCCGTAATTCCGTAGCAACGAATCGTTCTCAGTCCTTAGTAAAAAGGTATTTAGAGCGATTTTTTTATGTATCTTGTTCTCCAAATCTCACCTGACATCAACCATCATCATCAACCTTCTCTGTTTCTACCTAATGGACTTTTCTCAACTCTTCTCATAGAACTCAAACAAAGAAGTAAATAGGTTAATAAATAAGAAAATAAAGAAACATAAACGAAACGTTCCAGTGTCCGCACAAAGCGCCTCTGGCGAGCGGCCGGAGAACGAAAGGAACCGCAGGAACCACTTGCATTTGACCCGGTCGTAATTTAGTAAGATGAACGATAGGGCGCGGCAGTGGCGCAGCGGCGGTGGCGGCAGCAGCTCGGTTCGACTCCATCCCTTATTCAGAGGGCGGGTGAAGAGCGGCCGGCCGATAACCCTAACAAGCAGTATAAACGCGCGATCTATCTTCAAGCGAGGCTCCGCGGCGCCGCGCCGGGGCGAGGTGAAGCGTGGCGAGGCGTGGTGAGGCTTGGGAAAGCTTGGTGAGGCAGGAAGAGACGAAGCGCGCGTGAAATGGCTGCAGTCTTTTGTGAGATCTCGAGGAAGGAAAAAAAGCCGACTTTCAGGATCGGTGCATGTTTCTGTTGTATTCTTGAGCAACAGTCAAATGAATAATTAATTATTCGCCTTCTCCTTTTCTCCTACATATTTTTTTCTTCTTACACCTTTTTCTTTTTCATCTTTTGTTTCCACTAAGATTCTTCTGTTTATCTTCTTTGCACGATGTATATATTACATTCATATGGTTTCACTATCAACGTGCTCTTGAATACTTTTCTTCAGCAACTTCTCTGATGATATTAAAAACGTGAAATCATAATATACGTTTTTGGCTTCAAGTTTGGTTTTTTCTAACGATAACTGATGGCACACAGATATTACAGTTAGGGGTAAGCATAAAAACTATCTATTTTGACATTGATACATATGTAACTACGTGAATTTGTGTAATGTTAATTGTTATCATTGATTTTTAAAATCAGTAACAAATATTTGGTTTTCGTTCAGATTCTCCTGGATTGAAAATGCTGAGATGATTTATCTTGTTTAATTTTGAATACTAAATATGGATTTCCTTCCACTCTCTCAAACCACCTCTGCCAGTTTTGTATTACTCTTAATTGTTTAATAAATATATTTATTCTTCATGATTATCCAACTTGTAATATCCATTGTGTTATCCGCTCAAAATCTTTTCGACCCCTGCATTTGTTGAAATAAACAATTAGATCTTGATATGAAATAATGTATATTGATGGTGGGAATTACCTTTGGATGGGTTTAGGTGAGTAGGTTGAAATTGTTTTAAATAAATTTAGTAAAATTTAAAAAATGTTGACTGTGGGGGAACAGCATAATCCATCATGACTTTGGAATCCAAAGGTGCCTCTCTTCCAAATTGTCTATTGCTGGGTAAGAGAAGCGGTAACAAAAGAGAGACGTTCAGTCCCAGGATTTTCGACAGAATTTGAAAAAAAACAATAACTTTATCTGTTTGTGGGTAAGGGGAGGATATGTAATGTAACGCGCATCTTTCGCGCATCATGTGCGCACATACATTTGCGCTGAAATACTGAAGTACTTTCGTTTCACTCTTTTGGTCCGAATTTGCTACTAAATAATAGATCTATGATTGTAATTATGTAATAGAACGGTCGCCGAGCACACTTCAGGATTTTTCAATGAAGTTTTGTTCCTTTAAAAATATTATTCCGTGATTCTCTGTTGAATATTTAGCGACATGTCTTTTAAGTCTTTCCAAACGGGTTTTATCCGTTGTAGTGTTTTTATCGCGGTGATAGATCATTCACTCAATAGAAACACATGTCGCTATCACTAGTTCAATCGTGTAGCAAACTCTCACCAGAAATTTTATTAGATTCAGTTTGCCTCTCGGGTAGCTCACTGGTCAGCGTGCTCGCTTTCCATAACATGATCTTGGGTTCGATTCCTGGTTGAGGCCTCTGAATATAGTGTGGGCTTTGATCGCAATGTCCCAGTATCTTTTGCTGTGTGACGATGAGAAAGCTCACTTCTCAGGTTGAGAAGACTAGAATACGGCGTAGGGATATAGATGTACTAACCACACGTACCCCCTAACCCATGGCCACAATGCCGGAACGCCGCTAGTAGACCTTGGCCCCGTCAGAAGCTATTGCGCCAGTACACACAGACAGATGAAGCTAGCATTTGTAAGGGTTAAACCAGTACATGGAGTGATGGAAAAAAAGTAGGTATGAAAAGAGTCTGAATCTATAATAATTTAAAAAATAAAATTTAGAAATCAAAGTGTAAGACTGTGACGAGGTTATTAAAAACAATTGAATACACTTCAACACCCATCCAATTTAAGATGCTGTAGCAATCATGTGGACTGATTTTCTGAGACATGTAGCTCCATTGCTTAAAAACTATATTGAGAATATTAAAAATATACAAAGCCAGCTCGAGAGAAATAAAAGAGGAAAACTGATCGACAATTCGAATTGTGAACTTCCAGATTTCTTCCTCACAAATTTTCCCTTTTACTCGCAACACCTGTCAATTTAATTAAGCAAGTTACGAACTCTCACAATCGAGTTCTAGAACTTTGAAATTAATATACACAGGGATTTTACTCTCCTGTGCCTGGTTTACACTTAAGCATTTCATTATTTCTACGTAGGAGAAAACTACTTTTATAATACGAGAATCTGAATTGATGATACCACTGAAAGATTAAGAATACTGACTACGAAGAAAAATTCATTATCGATAATAATTATTCAGTTGCTGATTCATCAATATGTTTTAAAGCCAATCGTTCTCAGTCTCAAAAGAGGAATGATCAAGGAAGAATAATTGATTTTAAGTGCGTCAACTATCAAGGTCAATATTTCCTTTAGGGTAGTCTAAGTTATTCGCCTAGAAATGGTGGTATGCCTCCCCGGTGGAACATCAGATTCGTGGTCGACCTATATGACGGCTCACGGTTTCCCCGAGTATCTTCTCTACCAGGGCACCGCCTCAGCCGGGACAAGCGCTAAGCCACTGACTGGTCTCCCCATATTTGTGAGAGAATAATGCATATCAGTGTGTGTGTGTGTGTGTGTCCGTATGTATGTGTGTGAAATAATAGGTGGGGACGAGAATGATGAAGGAAAGACTGCGCGCGGACTTTGGCCTTTTTATTAGTACACTGCTCCTGTATTCACCTGGTTTCGATCGGAGATGCAACGAGAAACTATCGATCAGGACAGTAGGCCGCCATAATTATCCTCCAGACGATGGCTCAATAGGACCTTGCAATGTAGCTAGTGTCGAAAATACGCCACCGTTGGGACATGAACTTAAGGCAAGTGAGGCTGTAGGTTGCTTGATGACCCATCACAGTTTGTTCAAAAGAAGAATGCAATCGATGAAATGAAGAATGAAGAAGTAAATTGTGAATATATATTTGATATTGGGTGAAGGCACAGAAAATCTTCAAGTGAAAATAACGCTGATAATGTAGAATATAATTCTTAATCTAGTTTAATTCAATTTAATAATGTATTTTTTACGTGGCAAGGCTTTTTTTAAAATTATGTATTTCAAATCACAAATAAAACTTTTTAACATGAAAGTACCCAGCGAAGGGCCATGCATATAATTACTAAGTAGGTACTAGTAACTTAAAAAAGATTGTTGCATTGGATTTTGACGAAGCAAAGATTTTTTTATCACCACCCCATGCGGCGACTATCACTCTATCCGAAAGCAAAGTCCCTCGCCTCCTCTTCGATCGATATCCTCTCGCCGGCCGCTCTCTTGCAGCGGTCGATCGCATCAAATCAAGACGGTGCAGCGTAGCGCTACACGCGGTCTCGCGTCAGCGCCGGGCGCCCGGCCGGGTCCTCTCTGCGGTCGAGGCCGACGGAGTGGACGCAACCCGCCCTGCCCCCGCCACGCACTCGCCCCGTCCTCACCGTGCCCCCGACCCTGTCCCGCTCCCACACCCACCCGCCCCGCCACCGACTCGCACTCGCCCCGCCCTCGCCATCACCACCCCACCCCGCGCTCAGTGCATCAACTGATGTAATTGCAGTGCTTCTGACCGGGAGGTCGTATGATTCCACTCCCAAACATGGCAGGATTTTCGACACTACAGCTACCCAGCTAGAACGAATTCAGCCAATTGCTGTCTGGAGGAGAATTCTAGCCGCCGGATGCTCTTGTCGGGACTTTTCCGATGGTTCCTCCGATAAATACCTAGCGAATAACAGAGCAGTACTCCAACAAACGGACCACGGACCGCGCCTGAGCTTTCCTTCCATCTTCCTAGTTATTTCGCTTACGTACACACACACACACACACACACACACACACACACACACACTCACTCACTCACTCACTCACTCACTCACTTACACTCACATGCACTACACCACCACACTTGTCGGGGGACCAGTCGTGAGCTTAGACCTTGGAGTTTGCCCCGACTGTCGCGGTGTCAGGCTGGTGGAGGATAGTACCTAGATGTTTCGTTTTTGTGAGAATCGTTTATCGTGTACATTCCGTATTGAACTATAAAGAAGGTATCAATGTTTAAAAACTAGTGGTGCTATAGAATGGCACAGACTTTCCCATATTAGTTTTCTATTTCCTTCGGTCTCGGCTAGCTATTCGGAATTGCCACATACTCTTGCCAGCTGCCATCTATCACCGCGCTAACTACATTTTTTTGACATTTTCCTAATTTTTCGGTTTCCTAATGGTAGAACGGAAATATTCATTTTAGAATATTAAAGAACACAAAAACCTAGTCCTAAATGGCTATTTTCTCTAAAAATGTTGTGCCTTTTTAAAGAAAATGGCGTAATACCGCTACTAAAAATACGAAATTTGAAGCTCGTTTTCACAGAAAATTTTTGAGTATTGAAAATACTTCATTTGAAGTCATTTGGAGCAAATATACTCACAAATATAATAATGTTTACAAATTGCTGGCAATGTGCATATTAAAGATCAATATTAGAGAGTAGAAATATCTTACGGAATGAGGGAACTTTATGTACACACTTTTCCGGTTCTTTGCCAATTGCACGTGGAGTCCCGCAAGGATCGATTTTAGGCCCTATTCTTTCCTTATTATACGTAAATGACATTCTTTTATCGATTCGAAGCGGAAGAACAGTTCTCTTTGCGAATGATACAAATATTCTTTGCAGTAAAGAAACCGTAAATAGTACAATATCAGATGTTTCAAATTGGTTTCGTAATAACAAATTAATAGTAAATGATAGAAAACTGTTTCAAAGCAGTTTCCATTTCAAATAAACCATTTAGTACTCCATTGAAAATGAACGGTGTGCCATTGACTGATGTTAAAGTAACCAAATTTTTTGGTCTATCAATTCAGTCAAACCTCAAATAGAATGCTCACTTAAATGAATTGAATACAAAATTAAGTTCATTATGCTACGCGTTCAGAATTCTTTCAAATTCCATCAGCCTTTATGCTGCTCGTTGTGTATATTTTGCGAATGCTCATTCCCGCTTAGGATGTGGCATAATATTCTGGGGAAACACATCTTATAGCTCCCAGACTTTCAGATTACAAAAAAGCATGTACGAATAATAAGCTAATCCCACCCACGTGATTCTTGTAAGTCTCTCTTTATTAATCTAGGAATTTTACCATTACCTTATCTCCTGATTTACGAATCAATAGTTTTTGTCAAAAATGACTTACTTAAGGGGGGGAATTACAGCAAACGCCGATGTCTGTAAGTATAACACACGACGTAGTAATCATATTCATCAGGTGGCAGTATCAACAGCTCATTACAAAACTAGTGGTGCTACAACAGCACTTACTTTCCCGTATTAGAGGAAACGGCTATATAGTACTGAAATATTGCACTTTGTGCGCTACTAACATCTTAGCTTACAACTCACTGTTTCCATCGCAGTGTTGTCAGAACTGTGTGAATTCTACAACTGCACAAAATTTAATACAAACGTTTTGTAAACCTATATTGGAAAAAGAAGCCTGATAACCTGGACAATATAGAAATGCATTCCATAGGGCCATGATTAGAGAAGAGTATTTTAAAACCATGCAACAAATTCTCTACTCACTACAAATGCTACAGCATTTGGTGCGAAAACTGAATATTTTCATGCAAATATCAACACAAATTAGACAATATAACTCCTTTTCATACAGCTCCTTCAGGTCACAACAATGGTACGTAATTCACAGAAATTCGCGAGCGCAAAGTGAATTCCATTGTTGCAGACCCTGCATTGTCGATATTCTGAGAGCTATAATTCTTTTTACTTAATTCAAATATTTCAAAATAAACTATTTATAAAATATTAATGTGTAAGTGTATAACAAAAGTTCTAATGTAAGAAACGAAGAAAGAAATAATATACAAAATTGCCCATTCTAATTTACGACGCACCCAGCTGTCCGAAGCGCTGTAAATTTACAGCGGGCTATTATGTTTGTCACAAAATTATAGAAAAGCTACTCGTATTTTGAAAAAATTAAACATGACCTTATTTGAAGATGTGGTTTTGATAAATACATGTAATTCAGAAACAAATGTATTTTTAAAATTTTAGTTGTGAGAATACGACGAAAGCGAAGCGCAGTCAATTCCGAGCGGACTTTCGTTTGTCAGGAAATTATAGAAAAAAACCCTCATATTTTCAAAACATTCAACACGACCTTATTTGAATGGCACAGACTTTCCCGTATTAGTTTTCTATTTTCCTGGGTCTTCGCTAGCTATTCGGAATTGCCACATACTTTTTCTTGCCAGCTACCATCTATCATCGCCAAAAGTACATTTTTTTGTCATTTTCTTAATTTTTCGGTTTCCTATTGGTAGAACAGAAACATTAATTTTAGAATATTAAAGAACACAAAAACCTAGCCGTAAATGGCAATTTTCTTTTAAAATTTATGTGCCGTTTAAGAGAAAATGGCGTTTTAGCACTACTAAAAATGCGAAATTTGAAGCTCATTTTCACAGAAAAATTTTGAGTTTTCAAAATACTTTATTTGAAGTTATTTGAAGCACTTACACTCACAAATATAATCATCTTTACAAATTGCCGATAATGTGCATATTAAAGATGTGAGAGATCTTTCAAAAAATTTACATTTATATAATTTTTGAAAAAAACAAAAAAAAACTCAAAATAAACTTCACGCTATACTAATGAGTGTAATTAGCACTATCCGTTACAAAAGTTTCAAGAAAAAAATTGCAGCCATATACGAGAAAATGACGTTTGAGCATTTCTGAAAATGCCGAAATTTGAGCTACTTTTCACAGAAAACGGTAGTGTTTTTGACATTATTTAAAGCATATATACTCGTAAATATAATAATGTAAAAAATCGCCGATAATGTAAATATTAACGACGTGAGAGACAAGTAAAAAAATTTACATTTTTGTAATTTTTGAAAAAAAACAACCGATAGACCAAAATGGCTTTTATGTCAGTGATAGAGTACATTTACCACTATCTCTACCAAAAGTTTAAAGAAAAAATTTGGAGCCGTTTTGAGAAAATTTTGTTTTTGTAATTTTTTTAAATTGCACATATTGCACGCAATATTGCACGAAAACTACCAAAATTGTGAAAAACATTTACATGACCTTTATTAAAGAACTCAATATGCAGAACAAATTTTATTTGAAGAAAAAATCTCTATCTTCAATTTTGTAGTTGGAGAAAGACGCCGAAAAAAATTCAAACTTTCACAATTTTCGAAAATTCAGAGCTGTACGTGAAAATCGGACCTATGCCATGTTAAAAAGTGTATTTTCCTCTATTCTTACAAGAAATTTAAAGAAAAAATTTGGAGCCGTTTTTGAGAAAATGTTGAAAATCCCCGGCGGGCTTCATATAAAGTACCCCCAAATTTTAAAGAATCTTTTTCAAAATCACAAAGCTTCGACTAGAGTTAGATCGACTGGGGAATATCAATTTTGAAGAAAATCGACCGAACGGTTTAGGCGCTAGCGTTGACCACAGACGGACAGACGGACGGAATGCCGTCAATCGATTTTTAAGTATAAAGAAGCAACAAATCATGGATTTTGACCACACCACGAGATAGAGGATTTTTTTTCTTAATTTAGCAACTGGTTTTATCCACTTATTCGTTTTCACGGCCCGGCAATTAATTTTTTTCCGCCGAAAATTGGCCATTTTTTCGCGCAGCGTTACATAACTTTCCCTATACTACGTATATCACTCCGTGTATACGTACGTATACGGGAAAGTAATAATAAACGGCAAGTAAATAACGAAAATTCGTCTACACGAATTGGTTTCTCATGTGACTTAAAATCAAAGACCTTGGATGAATAATTTTTAGAACTTCATATTGCAAATTACTGCAATTGCGGTTTAACAAACACCCATTTACACGCATGTAGTTCTTGATGACACAATATATAGATAATGTTACATGATTTTGTTTTGGTGAACATAAAATGTTACATACGACACAGTTATTTTGCGCGATTAAAAAGATATTGGCAGTAGAAATGCCTCTGAGGATACAACCCCCTTCACATGCACGTTTAGCAATTTGCCTACCTCTCAAGAGTAAAGGAGAGGGCGACAGAGGTTTTCGAAACGGTCGGTGTCTTAATTGATAGGTAGAGGACTTTTATGCCATAAAAAACTTGAGATATACGTTTAAAAATATGTATTTATGACCCCAAAATTCTGAAATATGCATTTTAGTATGCAATTAAAAATAACAATATTTCATTTCCTCTATATACATCGTCTCCTGTATTATTTCAGTAGTATACCTTTGCGTTGCGGCTCTCACACACAACCAATCATTATAAATGAGGTTTCTAAAGAAAGAGAATTTCACGGAGACGTGAAGAATTGCACTTTGACTTTAAAAATATGGAGGATTTGTTTAAAAAAAGCGCATCTAAATTTTCAAGTCAAATGCAACCCGCAAAACTTGCCACTGTTTTCGTCAAATAACTCCTAAACAAAGGGTTCTACGGCCTTAAAAACTAAAATTTCGTGGCCAAAGGCTTCAAAGAAACGTTTTTTACACCATAGTTTATAAGATGAGTCTTTTCTTAACATTCAATTAAATTTTCGGTTCCGTGCTTCAATACTATCGAGGCCACCTCAATATTTCAGCCCTTGATGCTCGTAGCATTTTTGTGACGACACGCTTGGAAGGCTTAGATTCCTCAATCTTATATTTACGCTTTCTGTATACACCGTGGTATCTGCAGTCTGATTAGGTTTATTTGCATAATCATTAATTCAAGATTTGCTCTCCAGCAACAACTAGAAGTACTATTATAGTTGCTTGATACCTATGAAGATTGTTTCTTATGCGTGTAGTGAAACTATTCAATTAACGTTTTGCCATGGCCTGTAAGTGCTGTGTACTCAATTGTGGAGGGATATGGGTGAACAGTGAAGAGTGAAGACTGTGCTTGTGTTTTACCTGTACCAATATTTTCGTTATCATTTGATGAAATTTTCAAGTCAGCGGGTTCAGACACGTAACTTTCTCAAAAGTAAAAAGCTAATATTTTTGTGACTATCACGAACAGCTAAAACCTAACTGACAAAGAATATTTAATAATTACTTCAAATGTCTTTTAGGAAGTATTGGGAATTGTTCCAAGAGAATTCTCCATGATATTGAATAAATATGCATTGAAAATTTCTTTTACACATCAATTGCATTGTTTTTTCAATTTTAATTGTTATTGTGTTAGTACATTGCAAGTTACGTTTATAGATTTTTGAACAAATAAACACGTTTCGTTAACTACTTTTCCTCTTAGAATGAAAATAGGATAGGGATGAGTGTGAGGTCTAACATGCGAGAGTTCTTGCATGGGTACGCAGAGGTAGTGGGGGAAATCTTGTGCTATGGCACAACACAAAGAACAAACTTTTTAAGGTACCTAAAGTAAAATAGCTTGAAATAAAAAGAAAACTAATTTAAAATTATAGAAAGAATAGCGCAAGTCACTCGACAACTGACAACGATCGCAGTCCAAACGCACGATTTAAATGTTGGCGGTATCTGTAAATATGTACATCAACTCCCAGCTGCAACCACGTATTGTAAATAATACATCGTTTGATATTATACTCAAGGTGTCTGTTCGTTAAGATATTCAATACGCAAACATCGTTTGAGCAACATTACCATGTACCGTAGTGAAGTCTACTAAACTGTTTCTAATGACAACAAATCGTATTCAGTACTCCAAGGTGAAAATATTAGTTTATTTTTTTGGCTCGGAATTGCTTTTCTTGAGGTACTTAAGAACGCAGAAAATAATCCAATACTTTTTAGTATGCAAATAATTTTTCAATTTTCGCACCCTAGCAAGCTGGCACCCTAACTCTCCAAAACCCCCTCAGTTCCTCATAACAAAACAAGGAAAGTTGCAAAGAGTAGGTTTGTACTTGCCCGTTCCGGTATTTTCGTACTACTTTACTTGGCTCTCAAGAGTAAAAACCTTTTCTATTATTTTTGTGACTATCAAGGAAAGCGAAAAGCAAACTCTTAAGGACGATTGAATAATTTCTTCAAATGTTGTTTTTAGAGAAGTATGAATTGTTCCAAAAACATCTCTCTATAATGCTGAATAAACTTTTATTGAAAATTTGTTTCCAACATCAAGTGCATCAATTGCATTGTTATTTTGTTTGATATTCTGTAAGTACATTAATAGTTCCTCACCTTCCCTCTTCTTCTTAATGGAAAGGATAGACAAATGGATAGAGAAAGGGTGGGGTTTAACATGCGAGAGTTCTCGCAGGGGTACGCTAATTTCTTGATAAAATTCAGAAGTAGGCTTAGAATGAAAAGATATATTTTTTTGCAAACATAAATAATCTATGATACTTCGTGAGAGAAATAATTGAAGTAAAAATTAACCTTAATGAATAATACTGTATATCTTGTTGAATTTCTTTTGACTGGTTTAAGAAAATATGTTATCAAGAAATATTCTACATATGCACAAGTATTTTATCTTATGTAGAAAATAAATTTTTAAAAAAGCAAAAAGTAACAAGCTCTTTCGAATCAAGGAACGCTCACAAATAAATAGATTATTAAAAAATATGAAGCGTTTTATAGATAAATTTCTACTTTAACGAAATATGCAAAATATGCGCCTACAATTACAAGAATATGCACTAACAGAAAAAAATCGACCAAATATGCACCAATATGCACTAATATGTTAATCTATATGTAATATATATTAGCAATATGTAATCTATCAAATTCTAACCAAATGTCAAGAAATTCCACTTTTCTATGCGCTGAAGAAAGGGAAAAAATCATGCAAAATCGTAGATATCCGCTCTCTGTTAATTAGCAATACGTATACTCGCAATACGTAGCTCCGTATACGTCAGCTATTGAAAACATAGCTGCGTGGTTGCGTAACGACCAGGCACCACATCAAGGGATTTCATCAGTGAATCCACTAGGTAACTACAAGGACTATTTCAACATTGCTCAGTGATACGCCTCCTTTACTTCTCTTTGATCTATTGTTTCAGTAGGACGTCGCACTTCTGTTTTATAAACTCTGACACACTGACGGCTACGGGTATTGTAAATGGATTCAAACGTCATCGCTATCGCCATTATTGTCGTCATCGCATCAACAAGTACTGCTCGCACCATAACGTCACTGACACCACTGTCTCAACCTCTGATAAACTTGTACACCTACATTATTGGCAGCACTATCCCTAATAGTGCTGTCATCTTCTCATCTCATCCGTCCGGCTGAGTTTAGTTCAGGGGCAGCGCTGCCGCTATCTCTGCAGCGACTCTGCACCGGGAGGTTCTAGAGTGCGAGTCCCCACGGTGGCGGATTTTAGACAGCTTTATAGCTAGGCCGAATTCTAGCGTCCGGTTTCGCTGATCGGTATTTTTCCGTAGTTTCTCAGATCAACACCAGGCGAATGCCGGAGCAGTACCCTAACAAAGGGCCACGGACCGCGCGCGATCATTCCTTCCTATTCCTTCTATTCTCTCCCCTTAAACACACAAACACACACGTGCTTACCACACTCGTCGGGAGACCTAGTCGGGAGCATAAAGCTGGGGTAGGGAGAGTGTCTCACTAGGGGAGATACCTGGAAGCGTAAATCTTCCACAAGCCTGCATGCAGGTCGACGCCGGATCTCACCATTTAGAGGGTAGGGAATCACCGCCACCATTCAAGATAACATCCACTATACTAACGGGGCTAAACTGCTGACGTGCCCGTAAACATCAATCAATCCATTTCATCTGTCACCATAGCCGCAAACACCGTCGATACAATCAAAATCTTCGTTGCCACATCGCTCCTGCATCCTTCACTGCAGTCGCTGGCGTCATTACCGCTTGCATGGATGCGGTCGCACATTTCCGCAGACACCTGTTGCCTCTAAAATCACCGATGGCTCTACAATTACCGCGCTACCATTCAGAGCGACACCGCAAGAACTACCACTACCGGAATACAAACACCGCCCAGCAATCATCTGCACTGCTACTACAATCACTGCTCATTACTACAATCAGCATCACCACCGTTACCCCCACCATCATCAGCAACGATCCTGACCCGTCCCACGTCATGTATATCCGTTGCTACCACGATCCCCGCCAGATCAATCACTGTGATCGTTCATCGTCACATGCGAACCAAATTATCGACACCACCGTCGCTGCCTGTACCTTTAGTATCCGAACTCTGGCATCACCGCCACCACCACCACCGCTGCTTTCGCCCCAAGTATCATTAATAGCCTAATCACAGTCACCATCAACACCATCCAGTGACCGACTCATCTGTAATATCTGTACAACCGTCGCTTAGATATTACCGATACCGCAACCACCACCATTGTTTCATACGAACCGAGCACTCAAACCTGTCGTCGTTGTCTTCATTTTCACTGCAATCATAACTACCACTTCCTCTATCGTCAGCCACCATTTTTAGCCAGACTTTCTAGAAGACTAGGTCTCAGGCCGCCCTTGGTTATTTCAGAAAAATTTAATTTACTAGCAAAACTTATACATCCAATTAATAATTTAGCATACTGATAAACAACATGTACTTCTTTGTTATTATGAGATGCAATGGATCGTATTACGCGAATAGTTTCAAAACAGCAAAATAAAGAATATCTGGAATCCCAGTATTTCTTATATTAGAGCCAATCGCGACAAAATCTGCACGCTTCAAAATTAGCTTCCTTTTTTACTTTCTCGCCTTACGAATACTTCGTAAGAAGAGAAAGGTTATGTAATCGTGCGCCAGAAAACGGCTAATTTTTGCCAGAAAAACTCATATAGCTGGAGTCTGGTGAGGAAAAAGTGGATAAAACCTCTTGCTAAATTTAGGAAACTAGTGGTGCTATGGAATGGCTCAAACTTAGTTTTCTAATCTCTATAGTTTGAACTAGTTTTTCTGTTATGAATGATAATCTTCCGAGATACCTTTTTTGGGCGCCCAAAGGACATTTTGTTTCACATTCTCTGGATTTTTCGGCTTTCTAATGCTAGAAATGAAACTACCATACACTATTACTATTATACTAGTGTAAACGTCATGCAATACCATTGAGGTCGCAGACGTTAATCAGATAGCAGAGCCATTCCACGTCAAATCGCACAAAAAAGACCAAAATTTGACCTTCATATTTTTAATTATTTTCTAATTTTTTCTATTTGTTATATGGATCAAATCAATTAACACGTGCATTTTTATTTTTTTCTAACTTTATTATTTTCGGAATATGTATAGTGAAATTTGCTAAAAATGACGCGCATCACTAACTTAAAAATATCATATATTTGAATACATCAATTATAGAAATTCCGTTCAAATTCCATTCGAAACTTAAAAACATGTTTAGTTTTTATGATTTTTCAAAATATTTAATTTTTTGAATTTTCAATTTTTTTTAAACTGAAATTTTGAAAATTGAATATTTTTGTAAACTCGATGAGCTAAAAATTTTAAAAAAATATTTATAAACGCACTAAAGTATTGATAATAAGTCCAGAAAAAATCAAAGTGGGATCTCAGTAACTTTAAAAGATATTAATATTTTACGAACCAGTGTGTAATGGATTGCTGCAATAGACACGCTTTTGCGTTACTGGTCGTCGGTTTCTTTGGATGAAGCAGTAATTTAAGTACTTCTTGAGGTGGTGAAACTTCATGATTGAATTTATAAATAATAATATTTATGTGTATTAATATGCATATAAATAATATTAATATATTTATAAATAATTTATAAATTTATAAATAATTAAATGACGGATTTTTTACTCAGGTTTTGACTGACATTTTGAAATTTTCTGGTCCCTCACAACTCACTTTAAATACAAGTACTCGCATACCATAGAATTTCTGAACTTTCGTCACAATGCACAGTTTTAATGCCTTACCGAATTTACTTCAGTTCTGGACAAAATTCCATTTTCTTCAGCCAACATTTTAGACACTTTTATCATGCGTTCGGTTGCTGCATAAAGTCGTTTAATTTTATTGTATGTCCAACTTTCAAAAATTGTCAATATTTAAATTTTCAACGTCATGTCATCTGTTGAGTGAAAGTAATCGATCAGTTACTAAATAGTATCTTTGTCTGATTTTTCGATGGACGTCGAAGGATCTTCAGTGTGAAAAAATTTATCTGTGTTGGCACTTCGTACTTTCTAAAATTTCTCATGGGGATGCTATTTTGTTCCAATTTTCTTTTCTTGACGGGGGTTTCTCCTATTGCAGTTAAACTCATGTTTATCTTCTCTCCATTCATTTCGCAGACACTTGAGCTATCTGAAGAGCTTAAATTCTCACTTCCTTAATTTCCACTTTTTTCACTGGACGTTCCGCTTCTTTCGTTAATGCCACGGGATCCACTGATCTCGACGCTATCTTCATGAAGAAAAGGCCGTTTTGGAAGCCGATTCTCTTTCTTCCGAAAATGAATCACAAATTCGCCAATCTAATGACTTCTGTAAATTCACCAGCAAATCGTGGTTTACGCGTCTTAGAGATTTTCTTTTTTAAAAATCGTGATCAGAAAAGTTTAAATGGATTGATTCATCTATCTCATATGCTGATCGCCACTCATGTTGCACAGTGTACACACGATTCACAGAACAAATAGCACTATTGTCTTCAGTAAGTATTGCGTATTGCGACTAATGTTGAGAAAATTTTACCATGTCCCTTGACAAATGGTCGATTGTATTTCACGAGCAAGGTTAGGAGCTGCACCCCGTCCCTAGGACGCAAAGGGACTCTGCAGTAAAATTCGTTTTGCTGACACGAGGAAAAACATTCGTTTCGCTGTCACCCATCCCTTCTGGGGAAAGAGTGAACATATGATTTACCTATGTTTCTTGAAACTCAAATCAGGCAGAGAGGCCATTCGTTTTATTTTTCGTCGGCATTAGTATCCAAGACTGATCGAACACAATTCGTTAGTGTAGGAGCAGAAACCTACGCGCCTGAATACCATACTTACAATAGATTTTTTTTATTCTGAACGTGTTGAGTGCCCACTTTTTTCTTGTTATGTTTTGTAGAAAATTGAACAAGAAATATGCCTATTTTTTTTCAAATTTTAATGTGAGAGAGTTCATAAAGAAATTTTCGTTTTTTAAAAATAATTACAATTTTTTAATGAAATATTTATTTTTTGAGGAAGTAATTTACAGATGAATAAAATACACATATCAAAACTTTAAACGAAACAAACCAGTAATTTTTATGTTAAGTACATTCAGAGCGTCAATTAATCATAAGTGCGCGTAAATTACAAAATTTAATATAGGCGAAACAACAATTTTCAGGTAAATAAAGAAACACGTGCCTCTTTTTTTGATGTCCTGGAAATGAATGCCATATATTCGTGTCATTTATTGTTTTTAAATAGTCGTGTCAATTCCGAGTGCGATTTGACGTGGAATGGCTCGTATTTCAATTCGTTTCGCTCTCACCCATAAGAACATAGATGACCCACAAGTCACCCACGATGTTACCCACAAAAATATGTATGACACAATGTCATACATTCTGGGGCAGAATGAACATCTGAAATACTAATAACTCTTGAAACTCTTATCACGCAAACGGTCATTCTTTTTTTAGTTCTTCAGCACTTGCATCAAAGACTGGCAGAACACAATTTGTTAGTGCCTGAGTAGGCAGAGCGCGCCCTCATACTAACAATTGATTTTCTTAGAACTGTATGTGTGGAGTGCCTACTTTTTTTCTTGTTGTATTTTATAGAAAATTGAACAAGGAACACGCCTATATTTTTTTCAAATTTTTATCTAATCGAGTTTACATAGAAATTTTACTTTTTTAAAATAATACATTTTTTAAAATGAAAAAAATATTTTTGAAAAATTTATTTACAGAGGAATAAAATACACATTTCGAAGTATTAAATGCCACAAGCCAGAAATTTTTATATTTAGTACATTTGGAGAGATAATTGATCTTATTTTGTGAAGTACCTGTAAATTCCAAAATTTAATATATCCATAACTACACAAATAATCAATTTTCAGGCAAATAAAAAAATACGTGTTTCTTTTTTTGCATGTCCAGATTTAAGAAAAAAAATATCGTACATTTTAAAAAATGTCGTGTCAACTCTTGTGCGATTTGACGTGGAATGGCTCAGCATTGGCACAGCTGAGGAAAGCATCATATCGGAGGGAAAGCTGCGCCACTTCTCGAGTCCTGCTCGGGGCATATTATTTATCAAAGCTATCTATTGTCACAGGGAATAATTAAGAATTCTAAAAACTTTATTGAAAACCATATGAAGCCATTTGAACCACAAATATTGATAATTACGATAAACGAACTGGATGTGTCTGCATATCATTTTCGAGTGTTTAACTTTCAACAGTTTTTCACTTCTCTTCTTGGATTCGTAAATCGACATTTACCATCGTATCAATTGTTTATCATGCATTTACCATTTTATAGTTCGGTTTGATTCTTTTTATGGCTCTGTTCGACCCGTACGGTGCTAGTTTGGCGTAGTGGTATAAGTGCCGTTTCGTTAACTTTGAGGATCGGATTTCGGGTCTCGGAACGGAAAAAGTTTGCTGGTAGAAAATACTTTTGCCGGTTTATGAAGTAGTGGAGTAGCATTTAGAAACGTATAGGAGCAGTGCGAGAAAGTATGTGCGTTGGAAGCACCACTAGTTTAAAGATAAACACGAAAATGTAAGGGAAAAATCCTCGTTGAGATGTACCCTCACAAACGAGCCACGAACCACACACGATTTTTCCTTCCTCTTCCTTGACCCGTCCTCACCCATACAAGAAATATCTGATTCAATGGATAGGGGTGGCAGAATAAACCAATCGTTATAGACTTCGCAAAAGCTTTTGACCTTTTGACCTTGTTCCGCATAATATACTCTTAAACAAAGAAGAATCATCAGATATAGATAAACGAGTAGTAAATTGGAATAAAGAATTTATTACAGGCCGCACACAGTTCGTTGGGGTAGGTCACACGTCCTCAGGCGTTACAAGTATAACATAACGCGTGGCGCAGGGCAGTGTGATAGGGCCACTGATGTTCATAGCCTTCATGGGCGACATTTCAGAAAATTTTAAATCACGGGTGAAACTCTCTGCAGATGATTGCATTCTCTTCAGAAAAGTTACTGAAGAGAAAGATCATCAAGGTGATGTAGACACTTGTAAAATGGGAGCACGATAAACGTATGAAAATTAATGCTTCTGAAGGTTAATCTATAACATTTACTCGTAAACTATCTACACCAAAATGCAACTATTTTCTCGAGGATCAGGTATCCGTGTACAGATAGTTGTAGATACCTGGGAATAATTTTAAATAGTTGGTTATCTTGGAAAGAACAGGTGAATTCAGTATTAAATAAAACTTAGCAAAGTCTTTACTTTGTGAATAGGAATTTGAAAGGAGGAAATAAGAAGTCCAAAGCTTTAGCATACACGTCATTGGTCAGACCTTTACTCGAATACGCCGCGAGCTGTAGGGACCTATGTCGAACTGGGAAAATACAGAACTTTGAACGCGTTCAGAAACGAGTGGCTAAGTTTTTTGTAGGCAAAAACATTGAAAATACGAAAATTAAATCTCTTCTTGGGTGGGAAACATTAGAGACAAGGCGAAGGAAGCTAAGGTTGCTAGCAATGAATAGAGCGTATTTAGGGAAAGGCAAAGCTTGGGAAGAAATTCGCAGTATGTTGGAAAAGGCATCGTACACTGGAAAAAATGACCACAAATATAATGTCATGTTGCGCTGGTCAGGTCACGCATGACGTTTATAATTGGCGCGCGAGCGGTAAGACAGCGCGCTGGGTCGGCGATCGGTGGCGGCAGTTGCAAGCCGTGGACACGGCCCAGCAGGCTCGAGATGTGAGAGCGAGTCTCACCTCCTAGCAGCGGCCCTTTAAAGGGAGCGAGCCGGCACCCTGGCAGCAGTGCCGTCACAGATTCCGCAGTCGGGAGACCAGCCCCGCTCCGCCAGCGTCAAGTGCACAGACAGGCCTACAGGTCGCGCATGGTAAGCGCGGAGACAGCGCGCAGTAGTACCGTGCTGTGGGAAGCACGGATGGATAGGCGCATTGCGCCTAGAAGATTTCCATTTCAACATGCTTGGTGTAGTTGAAAATGTATGGATGTTGTGCCGGGAGTGCAAGTAAACAATTTTTTAATTTGTTCTAAACTATGATATTTTGGTGACATAACATACAGAATTCAGGAGAAGAAACAACGAACACGTGTAGAAAAGTTTTCATTTGTGAATAGAACGATACGAGATTGGAATAGCTTACCTGCAGCACTGTTTCAACAATCTTCGTTCACTAAATTTAAACAATATTTAAATAACTAATGTTTTTAGTGATATTGTTTAAAACATAACATAATGTTTTAATATTTAAAAACATAAATAAATAATTTGTCTTTGGCAATATTGTACCAGTATACTACCACGAGTTTTGGCAGAAGTATGTATAAATATCTATAGTATATTATTTGTGGTTTGCTGGTTCGTTGCTGTGTTTACGGACCTGGAACAAAACTCGTTATTGTATAGTTAATTGCCCTGCCGGCATTTCTGACCCTTTACGCTCTGGGGCCTTTTGAATACTTTATGGACCGCTCTAATAGCAACAGCAACACATACATTTTTATGAATTCGATTTATTTAAAGTTAAGATGCAAACAAATACAATAAATAAATTCAATAATAGCTCAAATAAGTAAAATAACTTGTTATAAATCTTATTTTGCTTAATTGATATGAAAAAATTGCAGCTAAATGGCTGCGTGCGCTCTTGTTTGGGTGTAGTGCTCTCTTTACTTCTTGGGATGAGTAACCGTTGGCTTGAAGAACATTTTCCAGATGACCGAGTTCTTGATGCACGTTACTTTCTTCGCATATGCGTCTGGCACGGTGAACAAGTGTCTTCATCATTGCCCTCTTCTGACCTAGGTGGTGGTTTGACATTTTATTCAGATATCGGTCCGGGTGGGTGACTTTCCGGAATAATTTATGGCCTAGGGGATCCGTCTTCCCTCTTGTTAATAAGCCGTTCCGAGGAAGAGGAAATCAACACTATTACACTAGTCATATATCAAAAACCGTCACTGACCGCATCTGCAAGATTCTGAAGCAACACAAAATCAAGACAATTTTCACGCCTACCACACAGCTCCGCAAAATGTTTCGTTCAGCAATAGGACCGGAGAAACCCATTAATGACAGCAGGTGTTTACAGGATTCCCTGTTCCTGTGGTTCCGTCTGCATAGTCTCAACGCTCCATCAACACTCGCCTTAGCAGAACATAAACGAAACTGCCGCTTCGGCTACACCGAAAGATCCGCAGTGTCTGAACATGGTATTTCGGGAAAGGAACACGACATCTTATTCCATTACACCGAAATTTTATCCACTACAAACCACTACCACGCCCGCTTACAACGAGAAGCAATAGAAATTTTCAAACACCCGAACAATGTTAACAGAAAAGAAGGAGTCAAAATTAGTTCTGTCTAGCATCCCGTACTCCATAACACCAAGACAAAACCTTACAATAACAAGATTCCCTGCCCCACTCCCATCTCGGTCGATGCCCAATCGCAAGCCAGTTTTAAGCTAATAGTTTATTTAAGATAGGCCCTAAATTTCTCTGCAAAAGCCTAATCGGCTGCAGCTCAGCTGTACCCCCGAAAATTGAATAAATTCCCGCCCCTCCAGGGTAACTGGAGGGGGGGGGGAATTAAAAAAAAAAACGCGGCGTCAGTCGCCAGTAAGCCGCTGTCCCGGACACTTCGCCCGAGACCTCGTCACTGAGGATGCCCACCACAGTCGTGGGCGAAACGTTTGGCAGTTCAAAGCCAATTGGACCACGGCCCATCAGCACGGAACACAGGAACAATACACGCTGTTTTATCTGACATCATATTGACAAATGACTAGTACAATTTGTCTTTTCATTTAGAACCAAGAAAAAAATTATAAAATGTTTCGAGTTGTCGTTTGATTCAGCAAAGCTAGTGAGCCAAAAGGTTTTGTATGCACCACGGGCGTTGTCCCTCTGGTGACTTCCAACCCCTCGGGCCGGAGGCCCTCGGGTTTGGGGGTTGCCCCCGGGTCGGAGGTATTTACTTAGCGCCCTAGATACACAAATAATTATTGTATTGTTTGTAATTGTATAATACTTTCAACATTCTTAATTGTATCAAAACTGGGATTACCCTTGTACTATTAATTATTATATTATTAATATTATTGTTGCTATTATTATTATTATTATCTTGTTTTACTATTGTATTACATTTAGAATATTGTCTAGGATTATTGTATTTGTAACTTACCAACGAACAACAGTCCACTTGCAAGGAAATAAAATTATTATTATTATAATAATTGTTATTGTTATTATTATTAATTACAAACACATAACTCACACGCACTACACTATCACGCATGTCGGGAGATCAGTCGGGAGCTTAGTGCTTGTCCCGACTAGGGCGGTGCTACGCTTGTGGGAGATACCTGGTTGGGGAAAACCCCGCAAGGCGACGTAATTCAGCGCCGGATATCGCCATCCAGCGGGAGATTTTAACAGTCATCTACCGCGATAAATACACACACTACACTTACGGTACCAGCCAACAGCATTGAAATCCAGCCATCTACGCTTTCTCCCTTATTGCTATCACCGCTACCACCACCACTAGCGATCTAGCAATCTTTGCTGCCTCCTTAATCGCTTTGCCGCTATCATCGACCCTGCAAGCCCGCGACTCTCTCATCCACAAAATTCAAACCCCGCCATTACCGCCCTCCCTCACCTCCTCTTCCATCACTCCCAGCAGCGACCTATCCCTCCCCCCTCCAAGTGGTCGCCTCAAAGCCACGGGCGTCCGGGGAAATCGAACGATTGCGAGGCCCGACCGCCGGCAGCATTTTAATCCTTAAACAAAACGGGATTAAAGCGACTCGTCCCGGCGCGCCGCGCCTTTGCTTCGAGGCCCATTGTCCGCAAGACGCGCGGATTGGCGCGGTTTAAAAGAGCCTTTTGTTGCGGCCGGATCGCCGACGAGATGCGGCCTCCTGCTGGGTAAGAGGCGTGGGAAACTAAGGCGCTAGGGCTTTGCTGCGGGCGGTAATGAATCGATGATCTTAGCGCGCTGACTGGAGTGGAAAGAAGCTACTCCGAAACTTACGGAAGCCTGGTACGGTTTTTACTGTTTGTTTCGTTTATTCGTGTTCTACATTGCCGTGGATTGAAATGTTCTTTTGTTAGAAGGCTCTTTATTACGGAAAAGGCTTTACGTTTTATTGTTCATAACGTATTTTAGTTAAACATTGATTGCTGAGTTGTAACTGTTTTAATTATGGTATTCTTTTAACTTTAACTTATAGATACTAGTTTAGATCAGATGGCTTATTTCGCCAGACATCAGCCTCTGTACTTGAAAAATATTTGAAATTTAAATTTATACAGTTGTAAAGAATTGAGATTATCTTACAATTACCTTACATTCTATTCTTTAAAAAACTTTCTTTCATTCCAAATAAATTGTGGTGGTAAAAATTAAAAATACACAATTCTATGAGAATAAGCTATTTGCTGACCTTGATATCGTATTTATTATTACTAATTTCACAAATCTCAAAATATTGTCTACCAAATTTAATAACTATAAATTAATAATTAGAATATATATAAAAGAGACATAGATAAAATACTTTGAATGTAATTTCGTACTATCCTAGGTGCCTAGAAAGCAGTTTGATAAACTTTATCATATTACAAGAAATGCAAATGGAAGGTCATAAATCACCAACAATGGGTGAAACTTCCATCAGAAAAGGTTTTGTGGCGAATGGTTTGTAATGTTCAAAGCCCTTAAAGAAATAAGAAGAATAATAACCGCATTCATCAAATGTCGTATCCAGATGAGCCAGATCAAAGTGGTTTCCGTTTATTGAACGTGTTCTACGTCACGAGTGTGCTACATATTAAAATGGAAGATTTTAAAGTTATAAAAACCCAGTTAAGAAATAGTTTGCCATTCGCAAAGAAATAAGAATTTGGAAATTAGGACAGATGGCATAAGATACATTAGGGCACTTACCAGACGTTTTGGTCATAGAGAGGATGAAATAATAAGGCAGTGCGATACTTGACCCAATTTCCCAAACAACAAACAAATAATTACACGTAGGTAACATTCATTAATATAGTTTGCATGTGAAGGAAGATTACAAAAGTATACCTTTGTGGTTCAATAATCGATAGATATTTAAGAATGTTTATTACTCCCTCTTTCACTTGAAGTAAGTAGTTCCTTCAATTTGGTAATGAATCTTTGGAAATTTTTTCATTAATTGATCTTTTTATATTTTTGTCTATTAAAAAATAGTAGGGATCTTAGAGACAATTGCCGTTCTGAAAATGACAATGGTACATGCAAAATTATGATAATAATAGCGTATGCACCAACAATCACATGCACGGAAGAATTAGAAGACTTCCACAATCTATTAAACGACACTTTTAATCAACATAAAACACAACAAAACTTTGTTCCTGGAGATTTTAAGAAAGATAGGAAAGAAAGAAATTGACGAAGAAGATGTAGCAAGACGTTATGGACATGGATAAACGGTGCGAAATAGGAGAAAAGTTAGTTCAATTTGGTGCAGGATCAAAGACTAATTAGTGGTGCTATAGAATGGCACAGACTTTCCCGTATTAGTTTTCTATTTCATTTGGTCTCGGCTAGATATTCGGACTTGACACATACTCTGGCCAGGTGACACTATCGACGCCCAAATTACTTTTCCTAACATTTTCTTAATTTTCGGTTTCTTAATAGTAGAACGGAAATATTATGTTAAGAATATTAAAGAACAGTGAAATATCGTCCTAATGGCAATTTTCTTTGAAACATTTAGAGTCGTTTTTAAGAGAATGGCGTTTCATCGCTACTGTAAATGCGTAGTTTAAAGCTTTTTTTTTCACAGGAATCTTTTGTGTTTTCAAAAAAAATATTTGAAATCATTTTAAGCACTTTTACTCAAAAATAAAAGAGTGTTTACAAATTGTAGAAAACGTACATATTAACGGTGTGAGAAATCTTTCAAAAAATTCCATTTGTGTAATTCTTGAAAAATAAAAAAACAAACGATATTTACATCATATGAAGAGTGCAATTAGTACTATCCGTTCGAAATGTTTGAAGAGAAAATTCGGAGCTATTTTTGAGAAAATGACATTTGAGCGTTTCTGAAGATGCGGAATTTTGAACTAGTTTTCACAGAAAAACGGTTGAGTTTTCAAGAAACTTTACTTGATATTATTTGAAGCACATGTACTCATTAATATAATAATGTAAACAAATCGCAGCTCATGTAAATATTAACATGAGATACAAGTCAAAAAATTATATTTTTGGAATTTTGAAAAGAACAAAAGAATAGGCGTTTTTTTCATCTCACAGAGCACATTTAGTACTCGGTCGCGCCCGGTCCGTGGCACGTTCCTAAATGTGTTAAGGTGAATGATCAAGAGATCAGCCAATAGAAAATAAAAAGTAGTGAAATAAGAAAAAAGTATTAATACAGAAGACGTGACAGGGTGGAGAGAAGGAAACTGGAATGCAACAAACAAATATCAACATTGAAAACTGTATAATTGGTTTTGAACTAGTCGTGACGTGAAACTAATGGTAAGACCAAGAAGACCACGGAAAAAATGGAGAAAATATGTTTCTGAAGAGAGCAGGTTGTAAGCCAATAGGAAGAAGAAGAATCAAATTGAAAAAGAAAGAATAAAAAGAAATGACTCCAAAAAGAAACAGCTGCTTCGAATTATCAACAAGGAATCAGGGCGGCAATCATGTAGCGCCAACAATACGCCATTCGCCCAGCGACGGCCGGCCGGCCAGTGCATGTGGGAGCGTAGCGGGGTCTGCCCCCAACGCCCGGTCTCCAATGCGGGCGCCGAGACGTGGGAGGGTCGCTGGCGCGTCCGGGAGCAACGCACGTCGCTCCTGACGCCCCTCGCCCCTCGCCCTCGCCCGCCGCCGCGCCACGTCATCGTTACTCACGCTCCTGCCCTCACGGACAGTGGCCCCGAGGCAGTCCGTTCGCTTGCTCATTGGCTCCCAAGGAATTCTAACAGAAAAAGAAAGCCACACTCACGTACGAAAGTAGTTGTTCAGTGAAAGAAAGTAGGTGTAATTGTATCTATGTACGTACTGTTTATGTAATACTAGTAGATTCGTCAATGCTTTGCATTTGCAGTCTTTTATATATATATATATATATATATATATATATATATATATATATATATATATATAGCGCACTACTAAACACGTTTTACGCTACGCTATGCAAAAATTATAATAGATGAAAGACTTTCTCGCAAGTGTGGATTTGTTCTATGTCCTGGTCTAGACATGGTTGTCAAGTGTCCCCAATAAAACGTTCTTCCTCAAATTTGGGCAAGCGTTCGCTGTGACTACCTTGCACAAATTTTATATGCTTGTCCGAGATTCAAGTAATAATTCCGGCCGATATTTCACAACTGCAGGGGCAGCATACTTGCAAGCAGCGAAGACGCGCTTAATCCTAGAAATTGCGGCGGGTTCCGTAGAGTTCAGGGACGCTTGTGTCAGGGGGCGTCATAATCGAATTAATTGCTATCAACAATGTCCCCACGTGTCCGATTTAATTTAAACCACTCTTTAAACACACCTATTACTAGTAATGACAAAATGTGAAAATTTCAGCGAAATCGGTAGAGTATTTTTGCGTCTATATGAGACATACTTACGCACATTCCCTTTCATTTATAATAGGTAGATATGATAGCTAAGAATGACATAAAATTGAGCGAGCGCAAGAAATTGAGTGATGGCTACGAGTGTACGTGCAGCAGAAGAGGGGTCAATTCTCATGTGCAAATATGCTCTATGAGCACGAATTCATAGATTTCGGAGAGTCATTTGAAGATGCATGAAATATTTACGAGTCATTTTCTGTTGTTGGGTTTTGAAAGCATTCTGTGAATTGGTTATGAATTAGTTGATATACTGCGAGCAAAACTTCTGCCGACTTGACAGCCGGGAGTGGGGGAGAGTAATGTTGCCACTTACTCGGGCGGCAGACACGTGTTCTTTCTTGCGTGAGATCAGCTGTTGATTGATACAATAATGACACTAGTTTATATGATGAAATTCTGTTATACAATTTTATCGCAGTCCCTTACACTATAATCCTGCCAAAGCAAGTAATAACGGAACATTTTTGCATAACACGCGCAAAGCAGATGAAAGTAAGTACAATGAGACGCCGTAAGTACAGTAAACGTCGGCAACTCTGTAGTGACATCATCATAATTTGCAGCCTCTTATTGGATAACGAAACCCCCTCTCTCCTGTCAGCCTGGAGCTGTCAAGTCGGCAGAAATATTACTCGCAGTATAGTATGTTCCAAAATCTAGGCTGATTGGTTTAGTTTTTGCAGGGAAGAATGCATGGATGTTGTCGATGGAAGCGAACCATTATTAGGAGGAAATGATGTCATGCAAATTGATGAATAGTCCAGTAGAATTAAAATACAAATCGTAAGTACAAGGGTTGGGACAGAAGTCATGGCAACATTATTTTGTGAGAATATGCGTAAGGGTGTAAAATATCGAATATAAACATGAAAGGACAAGGTATAAACTAAGGGCTTGGACATTTATCAACACACAAAAATTTAATTTATCATATTTATTAAGGTATTTGAAATGACCATACTCGTTTCATGTGCTAAGGCATTTTAGAGAATACGACTTCACTAATTCGAAAAAAATTACATACCCGTTCTAAAGGTCTGATTAGGTAGATGCTCGATTACCGCAAATCACATATATCCGCACAAACACAGGTTCGTCACGTGCGTTGTTGATCACTGGTTGCTGCGCATCTTTGCAGAAACTCTCCTGCGCATCTCGCGGCTATCCGGCATGAAAGGGCATTATTCCATGAGCTTCAACCAATTTCTTGTGACATTCTCGGGGATTCCTTTCATGGTGAACGGCTCTCTTGGAGTAAGAGCGCTGTTGGAAACATGTTACATTCACTTTCGCACGTCGATAGACGGACAACTGATTTCAAGTTGCTCCCTGTGCTAATAGACACTTGCAGAGCTATCTGTTGATGTAATCACAACCTACTGCAGCATTTATTCCAAGATAGTAAATGAAAAATTTTGTGATCCGATAACATTTCTTTAAAAAATAGTTGCCATGACTTCTGCCTCAACCCTCGTATTTGCTACAAAAGGTTTTATTGTTTCAATAGCTTCATTTGTGGCTTAGTATGACTATCCTTAGTTTCACCCCTTAATGGAGTTGTGCTTAAGTGGTTGAGGGTAAAAATGTACCCCCAAAGGGCTATTATTGTGCTTTCCAGTTATATCTCGTACAGGACTCACAACTCGAAAACATATTCCTATTAAAAGTTGTAGAGCATTAAATTCTGCATTGAATAAGACAAGACGTATATTCTATGATCTCTCATTCCCATACTAGTCATGATCAAAGTTGGACAAATTTGTCAAATTATGAGAAAAATTCGATTTAACTTCTGCATTTTCGTAATATCATCTAAACTATCCCATACATCAATAAAGTGGACCATACCAAAAGTTATAGAGGAACAAATTCTGCGTTTAATGCGATCAAAAGTAATGTTTTGGACTATCCAAGCTCTCTCTTGAAACTTGACCATAGTTGACCGAGATATGACAGGTTTAGATGAGCAATAAGTCTATCGGGAAAATGGAGTAATTTCTATTAATAAGCTAGACCATAGCTAACATAAGCTAGCTTTATACTTATACTTAGCACTCATAATTTAAACTTTTAAACTGCTTATTTATGCTATTTATTTTGTAAAATAGATAATACTTAATAAATTGCTTGCAAAATAACTTTGTATTTTAACGTCAACAATTTAACCGTGACACAGCAGCGTGACCGAGAACCTCTGTAGCCCTCGTGGTAGTAAACATTTGGAAGTGTACATAAATGAGACAAGAATGACGACAGAAAATGTCGACAAGAATATCTCACAAACACGTTGGTACCGCAAACTAATAAGAAATACGTATCTATTTTGTTGAAAATGACTTTTTCATTTTTAGAACCGGATTTGTGATTTATTTTATTTTCTTCAACACCTCTCACAATTACACTATTTTCTAAGCGATTGAAAACAAGGAGTTTGCTACGAGTACGGGAGGCATCCGTATCATATTTTAAAGTTAAGAGTTTAAGTAATATTCACAATACTGAAATATTTTACAGGCAAGTAATGTCGTAAATCTACAAAGCTGGAAATTGCAATGCTCTTCGTTTTGTTGACAGAGGAAAGAAGTTGTGTAAAAAACTGATGAACTTTTTAGGTTAACAACACGCTTTCGGTCGGACAAAGAAGAAGCAAAAGAAAACTGCCATTGTGAATTTAAATTTGTGTTCCCGTCACTTTTCATTTCGAGATTGTTTCTTTAAACATTAAGTCCCTCACGGCCATCAATAAATGATGTCGTAAATGAATTAAGTAATCTGCCAACCATTTCTCACAAAATCATATAATGCTGTGAAAATCGATAGTCGCTAAAAGTGTCTAAATTGGTAAAGTAAAACTTTTCGACGTTGCAAAAATGAGTTTCAAGGGAGGGAAGGATTTTATATTTTATTTGATATAATGTGAATTTTATATTGCAGGTACTTTCATAACCTGAAACCATGGTGGAGTTACTAATTCTTCTTTGGCAACCGGTGAGTGAAAAGTACTTTTTGTTAAGTAAATATGAGTAGTACATGACTAACTTCATTTTCGAATCTGTTGACTTGCTTGACACGGTTACCCAGGTCCATGAATAATGTTGCTCATATCAGTTTCAACGCACGCTCGTTCAATTACTTTTACTTTACAGATTTTTTTACTTAGTATGGTACTATGGCCGCTTTTAAACTACTATGGTCATATAGCGACCACTATAAGTATAACATTGTGGGTAATGGTATAAGGACACACACAAACATCCATGCTCCGGGCGGGATTCGGCCCCGTGGCCCTTCAGACACGAGGCAGCTACGGCTCTTTTGCCTAGCGTTCTCGGCTATCCAGACCGGCTACTTCAGAGATTGTAGGAAATGTTGAGGGGTTTATGACATTAACATCATTTAATTATAGTTACAAGGCGTTTGACATACACGTTTAATGCAGCAAAAAGCTTTTTCGCCTTTACCGGGTCCGGCAGTCGTCACAGATTTGCATTGAAATTGGTCGTCACAGATTTGCAATGAGATCGAAAAAGCTTTATGCTGAATTAAACAGGTAAGGCAAAACTACGCCTTGTAATTACATTTATAATAAAAGAGACTGTTCATCAAATGCATCAAAATCCATACACCAAGACTATCGCGGTTTTAGTTTTATACAGCATACTGCGTTTTTTGGGTGAAGACATATTAAAAATTCCAGAAAGTGTCCGCCAACATCAAATCTTCCAGTAATTCTGAGCATGAACAGATCGCATATTCTTTCTGTCAGAGAATGACACAAGTAGTTGATAATTACGATGGATATTGTTCTTGTGGAGGTTCATGGTGGCTAATACAGAGGTCAAAATTGAGAATGTTGGGAGCCAATCGTGTGACGGCAATGAAGAAATCTACATGTTCCTGATTGGAAAGTGGAATAATAAGTTTATTAGTTCCGGTGGAGTGCGATCTGGACAAGTAGTACTTAACTATCATGTCGGCCTTCTAATCACATGTGAAGGATTAACTTTTATCCAGAGTCGTTATATTTTCAAGAAGGAAAAAAATTGTTGTCAAATCCTCCAACACGGTAAATAAGATTCTCGGGGGCCATAGGGGCATTCAGAGCCCAATAAAATCTCCGATTATACCTAAAGCATTAACATATGAGCTATCCAGAGATGACGTGGATCGGCATTCACAACGATCCTAAAGAAGGCAAGAAAAAACCATTTCACGACCAAGCTTGCCCAGAAACATCTCACAGCAGAGAAAACAGTGTTCAGTTGATAAGGAACAACCGCCTCAAACATTTAGAATTCTCAAAACATTTTACTACGTAAGGTGTAAAACATCACTTTCAAATCATGCAATGTTTAATGGGCGGGATATGCCTGAAAAAGTAGAAAAACATTGCTTGTGACTTTTTTATCGTTAAATTTGGAGCAGAAACCGTTGGAAAGGAGAAACAATAAGCCAAGCTATGACGGCATGATCAATGTTTAGAAATATGTTTGCACCACACGTGTCTCCCCAACATGTCTCCGTTACCCATGATTTCTCAGGCACACCCGTTAGCTATAGTTTTCTTTTACAAGCCAATGCCTTCCTCTTACATAAAAGAACAAACAAAATGTTTCGTAAAGTATACATTTATAATGTACTAGTCCAAATCTCAGATATTAATTTGTTTGTATTTATTTAACTGTCCACGGACCGCGTGCGATTTTTTCCTTCCTCATCTTCCTCTCCTCCTCCCTCCTTACACACACACACTTACGTGCAGTACAACACCAAACACGTCGAGACTAGTCGAGAGATTAGCGCTTGTCCCAACTTGGGTGGTGACCTGTTGGTGAAGATACATGGAGGATGAAAAACCACCAGCAGACGAATAGATCGGCGCCGGATCTCATGTTCAAACGGTGGGGGAACACCGCCATCTCTGGGCTATAATTCGCTAGACCAATGTCAGGCCACTCAGTAGTTGACGCGCTCGAAATCAATACTTACTGAGGAAAACTCTTCTTCCAGTTAAGAGAGCGTTGTATGCTGCATATGATGTAAACAGGCAGTGAAAAACGACCCAAACGGGTTTTCAGCTTGCTGTAACATCGAGGAACGTTTATAACCGCACTAGATTCATCTAATCAGGTATCAGTTCAATGTAATATTTCCCTGTTTTTATTAGTGTGCAAAAGGTGTAAAACTTGAACACCGTCGTATAGGTCCGTTCAGACCAGTAGACGATTGTTTTGACAGGTTCTAAAAACAGTTGAGCATCACCAAACCGTATCGCCCCGCGAAATGATTATTCCACCAGCCGTAGAGACTTCAGTGCAGCTGTAATGCCGCAGAGTGTCTATTTAGGGCATGTAGTTGGAGGTTAGATATACGTTTCACGTGTGATTTACATTGTTCCAATAACGTCAATGAAACGAATATTGTAAGAATTGGTACAATCCATGGTATATTTGATATTAAATTAAATTAAATTATTACATAGAAAAGTATACTTCCTTGTTACTACAACTTATTATGTGCGTTAATTGTACGGCCCGGCTACACTCACTTTCTATTTTTAAATAAATTCTCCCATCAGGGTTGTTACCTAATCAAGTGGACTGAAAAAATTCACCATTCTACGAGATCTTGGCTAATAACCTTTATATTGGTAATTTACTATTGGAAACTATTATTCTACCAACGACAGAACACTAATTTAAAGTGCAAGAATAAACTCTTAGAATATCTTTAACTTTCTCAAAACAGCTATCTTTATACCGTTAATCTTAAGGGTTAATCATTAAAATCCACAAAAAATAATTTTCCTCGGAGCGCATTACACCGTGTCCGTCGTACTTCGCCTACTCTCTCACGTTCTTCCAGTAAGAATACCTGAGTGAAAGTCCACCCCTTTGTGACAGGGCACAAATCAATTTATAATATGTTCCTTCTTGGTCAGTTCTGCGCCATTCACCATTTATTAGACAATCCCTACGCTACCATTCGCTAGTCACTTCAATTATTATTTTCTTACATTGTTCGTATTAAAAAACATAAGGTTAATGTTTTTAAGGTTAATGTTTGTTAAGGTTATCTCATCATGTTTTACAAATATACTCAAGTCTTACCTTTCATTATTTATTAATTCATAATGTTTTCTTACAGCGACCTTTTTTTGAACGACTGCTTAGTAATTCCGGGCGCGTCAACTGCTAAGGTCACTAGTTCCGTAAGTGTCGTGCATGTTTTATCGTTGTGAGGAGGTGATCTCCCGCTGGATGGTGAGATTCGGCGCCAACCTTCCGTTAGCTTTCCCACCAGCGAAGCACCGCCCCTGTCCGGACAAGTCCTCAGCTCTCGCTCGGAATATCTGGTCGTGAAGTGCCTGTAAGAGTAAGGAGTAAGGATAGGACAAGGAAGAGAAGGAAAGATCGTGCGCGGTCTCTGAGTCCCTTTATTAGGGCATTCGCCTGGTGTTGATCGAAGAAACCACGATGAGAGCAGCCGGCCTCTAGAATTCCCCTTCAGCCAGCGGCTAGCTATGAAGCTAGAATGGAAACTTTTGTCGAAGAAACCACGATGAGACCAGCCGGCCGCTAGAATTCCCCTTCAGCCAGCGGCTAGCTAAGAAGCTAGAATGGAAACTTTTGTCACCGTGGGGAGTGGAACCCCCCGGACGGAGGCTTTGCTGGCGCAGGTCTGAGCCCCTGGGCCGGTGCGTGCCTAGATCTCCGAGGAGCGGTGCGAGCGCGCGGGCGCGGGCGTGGCGGGCGCCGGGGCGGGGCCGGGGGCGGGGCGGGGCGGCGGTGGCGGACGAGGCGCGGGCGGCGCTGCTGGGGTGGCGCGCGCACGCGCTGATGCGCGTGGCCATGTGCGTGGCGCTGCTCGTCGCCATCGTCGTCATGCTCACGCGCCCCAGGCAGCGCGCCGAGTTCGCGGACCTCATGGTGTGGTAGGTACGCTCCGCCCCGCTGGGCGCCAGCTACCTCATCGTTGGATTCCTCTGAAAGAAACCCAGGCATGTTCATTTCCGAGGCACATATTCTATCCAGTCATATTCTATCCCAGAGAGAGGTTACGTGTGTCACTGTGGGGATCGGGTTTCTGGCTATATCCCTTGGTAAGGCAAGGTTGTTTATGATTATAATAATAATAATAATAATAATAATAATACAACAACTAACAATAATAATAGTGACTTTACTTATGTGGCGAGACTCGGGCCATCAGGCTCACTCTTCCGCCTAACTACGTAATACATAAATGTATAGATTAAAATTGAACAATACATTTAGTAAATAAAATAAAATACATCTTGGATGTATCTTGCTCCTGGGCTCACAAAATTGAAAGCAAAACAACGTCCCAGTTTGGAAAGTTGTCAAGCCTTGAATTACGAATTACGAGGAGATAGAGGTGAGAATTAAATGGTGTCTGGGCGAGCGGGATCAAGACGGGCAGCAATGGGGGCGATTTCTTGCTGAACTAATTTCATCCATCGACCTTAACAAATGTCTCCTTGTGAATCATCAATCTATGTGCAAAACATTTCGCAAGCGTTCAATTTATCATTTGATTTAGTTGTTAGTAACAAATTTTCGCTTCGTTATAGCTTGACGGTTTTGACTGATGTGTCTGTGTGACTGGGAGAATGGGTCCAGGATTGGCGGTCAGCGTTGGGGTGATTTTCTTGTTGAAGTAATTTACAACCCAACTAACTTAACACATGCAACTTGTTGAATTAACATCGATTTATACAAAAGTTCCGTGAACACATTTGTTTTAGCTGTTTATTAAACTAGTGCTAAACAGCACGTACTTTCCCGTACTTTCAAGCAAAATTATGCGAAAAGTAGTTAAATTTCAAAAAATTGTACATGACTTTGGTTCATAAAGATAGATTTTAAAAAGAATTTGATTAAAGGAAAAGATCTCTATCATCATAATTGTAGTTGTGAGAAGACGCCGAAAAAATTTCAATTTTGTGTAATTTTCGAAACCTCAGGGACTTCAACGAAAATGAGTCCTTCGCTATTCTCTTAAACACCCTTCACAATATCCAACCACAAATTTAATCAAAATCTTTGTAGCCATTTTTTGGAATATTTGAAAATGTGCCAGGGGCTTCATATAAAGTTAAAATATTACTAAATTAATAATAATTCAAGAGGCTGCTTTATCAGCCAGATCGATTGGAACATCAATTTTGGAGAAAATCGGCTGAACGATTTAGCCGCTAGCGTTGTTCACAGACGGACGGACAGGCAGACGTTTTGCCATCATTTCATTTTTCGGTATCAACGACCTTCAAAACATAGATTCACGCTACAGTACGTGTTTTCTACTAAATTACAGTACGTCTACTAAATTTAGCAACTGGATTTATCCTCACTTTCGTTACCAAGACCCTGTAATAAGAGTTTTTCCGCCGAAAATTCGCGCAGTATTCCATAACTTTCCCTCTACTGCGCAAGCGGTAGCGCGAAAGTCCGGTAGGCGCGTGGGTGGGCGTGCGCGTTGAGCGCGCGGTTGACGTGCGTGTGGCTGGGCGGGGCGAGGGCCAGGATGGGCGGGCAGCGCTGGGAGCGGTCGGAGCTGGGCGCGGCGGGCGCGCACCTGGACCGCTGGCCGCCGGCGACGCGGCGCGGCGAGGAGCGCGAGCGCTGGCGCCAGCTGCGGCCGCCGCCGCGCCGCGTGCGCTCCGAGGGCGCGCTCTGCACCGCCGACATCGTCGCGCGCCTCACGCGCACGCCGCGCCTGCGCTCCTGCCGCACCGTGTGACGCGCGCGCGCCTCGGACACCGCCGCTGCCTCCTGAAGTCTGGAAGTGGCTCACAGACGCAGGTGCTCGCATGCGTCAATCGCCTTGAAAACGCTTGAATCTACAATCTGATTCATTTGTGAGCGGGTCATGTGCACGCCGCGCCTGCGCTCCAGCCGCACCGTGTGACGCGGCCGCGCCCTCGGACACCACGGCCGTCTTGGGCTCATCCCCGTCTGCTGCTTCCTGATGTCTGGAAGTGGCTCACAGACGCAGGTGCTTGACAGCGGTCAACTTGGACTGATCGCCCCTGCTACCGATTAAAATTGGCACGCGTTTCAAATCGATAGCCTTGAAAACGCTTGAATCTACATCCTGATTCATCTGCCATGCTGGTCATGTGCACTTCGCGCCTGCGCTTCTGCGGCACCGTGTGACGCGGGCGCGGCCCGGAAACTACGCCCATCTTGGACTGATCGCTGCCTGCTGCCTCCTGAAGTCTGAAAGTGACTCACAGACGCAGGCGCTCGACAGCGGACTGATCGCTGCTGTCCCTGTCTAAAATTGGCATGCGTCAATCGCCTTGAAAGAACTTGAATCTACATCCTGATTCATCTGCGTGCGGGTCATGTGCACTCCGCGCCTGCGCTCCAGCTGCGCCGTGTAACACGGGCGCGCCTCGGACACCACGGCCGTCTTGGACTGATCGCCGCCGCCGCCGTCCGCTGCCGTGCCTCTGTCGTCTGAAGTCTGGACGTGGCTCGCAGACGCAGATGCTCCAGGGCGGACGTCTTGGACTGATTGCCACAGACGCCTACCGCCTGAAGTCTTGAAGTAGCACGCAGACGCAGGTCATCTTAGACTGATCGGTGCTGATAAAAGAGGCATGCCTTAATCGCCTTGAAAACGCTTGGATCATTTTCGCCTACCTACCGCACCGTATGACTCACGCTCGCACCCTGGCGGACATCTTGGGCTGACTGCTGACGCCGCCGTCCGCTGCCCTATCGCCTGCCGCCGCCTACCTGTCCAAATCTGTGGGATGTGGCCAGCAGGCGCAGGTCCTTGACCGCGATCATTGTGGACGGATCGCTACTGCCACCGTCTAAAATTGACATGCGTCAATTGCCTTGAAAACGTTTGAATCTACAATCTGATTCATCTACGTGCGGGTCATGTGCACCCCGTGCTTGCGCACCCTCCGCACCGTTCTTACGTCATCTAAAAGGTTATTAATTTCAATCATTCGATTGAATATCCATATTAAATGTACGAACTACTATGTAGATTTCATGTGGAACCCAAGGTCAATCCCCTTATTTTTTCTCATTGAAGTCTTCATCCTAAAATTTTCGTCACCAAAATTCTGCTGTGGGGCCCTGAAGAAATAAATAGTAGTTCGCTTTGGTCTCACAGTATCACCACGTTTCTGTCAAACTTTTTTAATCTGCTTATGTGAGAATTTTTTCTTCAACATCCTTTCTTTAAAATCCTTCTAATTTCCGCTTCCCACTTTGCCGCTTGGCGCTTCTTTTCCATTCTTTCGGGATTTTTTTATTCTTGACCTTGAATGATTGTGCAGATCTGAGGGTTTTCACCTGTTCCTGATAATCCACCAACAGTGCAGGGAGAAAGAATTGAATTAGAAAACTGAACAGTATGAAGTGACCAAATTGTTGCGCCATAGCTCCATCGTACAACACCTAAGATATGCGTCACTAGGTTTGGGACATTCTTTTCGGTTTCAAAAATATACACAATAGTTGGGCTTGTACATTATTTATTATAATACTAATGTATTTTTACGTAAAAATAATACAACTTAAAACATACAATTCCATATGTTGTACCTTTATTTAATTATTATTAAGTACGTGAGCATCACCTTACTATTTGGTCTGCGGTCGCACCCTCAGAATGCTCTGTAATTAACAACACAATTATCTGGTTATCTAACTCATATTTCATATCATGCCCAAAAGTTGTTCATTTTAATGACAATGTTATTGAAATTAACTGTATTAAGATTACCAGAAATAACCCGTACTTTTAATTATTACAATTATCTAGAAAGGAAAAGGAATAAATTCTATCTCTAATGGAAAATGGAAGTAATTTTATTCCCAGTCTCACGACACACTACCTATCTGAATTAATTTTAAAACGCACAGAAAAGAAGTTATTAAACATTTAATAACAATGTTCATCTCAGCACTGAGTGTGATTAGAAAAGTGTGTCTCAATCACTCCTCTTCATAAAAATACACAGTTTCAAAACTTACCCAAACCATTTAACAACTCAATTAAATATTATTATTTAATAATGTGTTTACAAATAAAATTATACTATTGTAGTATTGTAGGTATTGTTCTTTATGTTCACATGTTGCCAGATAAACGTATAAAGTAAGTTTTCAAAGTTAAATAAAAATTATTCCCACGAATACGACAGTTGGGTTGCATATTTTCTGAGGTCCATACTTCAAGCAATATCATACCCCGCAAGCGAGAGACCAATTTCATTTTTTCGTTAGGAGAGCTTTCTTTTATGTATGCGCGTATTTACTGGCGCTAGTTTTCTTTGTTCACCCTCAGAGTTTGTAGATACTTTTAGTGAATTAACGCAATTGGTGCTACGGAGGCAGCCCTTTGATTTGAATTCTTGTTTCCTTAAGCGATATGTAAATTGATTAAATGGAAACTATAAGATCGACACTATAGTGTAGCATGAAACAGCAGCCAGAAAGGAGAATTATACTGTGACCACCCGTTTTCCCATAGACATGGTAAAACGTGTCACATCCCTCGCCTGCGTAAACAGGGACAAGTTACGCGCGCTAGAAAAACAAAAGAGTAGGTGCAGAAATATAACTACAGAGTTCGCGGAAGAAGCAAGACGAAACGAAACGCTACAGGAAGCATTGCTAACTTTTGGAACAGAGAAGCCGCCCGGAGAAGTGGCGAGGTGAGGACGGATCACTACGTGAATAGTGCTGTTACGAGCCATCGTTCCCAAAACAACAGAAACCCTTCGAAAAGATTTGAAGAGTTTTTTAATTTGTTTGTTCTTCTTTGCTTTCTGTGGTTGTTCTTTCATTGATATCTCGGCGTGATATTTCGTTCAAACTGGTGCCAATTCTGGAAAGAACGAAATATAAAATCCATACACAAGCAAACGCGTGGCTACACGACAATGAGGTTGTAACCGTGGAGTGGTTATCCAAGGTCACGAGGCACACCGCAGAGATGGCTGCCGGGACGCTATGTCATTTCAACTGCCGTCCCCGAAGGTTGAATACGCCACAAGTATACCGCGAATTTTCTGAGAGCGACCCTCAAGGCCACTCAAATCCCATCTTCGCGATGGAATATGTCACGGCATTTCGCGTCTTTTCTCGGTCTTACCGGTAGAAGTCGCATGATCGTAAGCACTGCTTCATACGGTCGCAATCGTGCGAAATCTAGCAGAACGACTGAGAAAGACGCGAAATGCCGTGACATATTCCATCGCGAAGATGGGATTTGAGTGGCCTTGAGGGTCGCTCTTAGAAAAATCGCAGTATAAGAACGTTCCAAACGGAATTGTATAATTTTGAACTTTCGTCTAAATTTCTGTAATTTAGGAAAAGACATAGGAATCCGTTATCAAGTGTTTGAGAAATTTTGAAATTGGCACTGAATCAATACAATCATTTTTATTTAGAGAAAAAAAGTAGAAACAATTACCAAGAATTTGTAAAGCGAATTGTTTCACACAGTGCGATTGTAAATTTTCTATAAAAGTGAAAGAGAAAGAAAGCAGTTTACAGGAGTTACAAGATAACTTTTGAAAAGCATTGTGTTCCGTGTAAAAATACAATACGATCTTTCTTTGTTTCTTGTATGTAAATGTGTGAATATAGAAAGGAGAAAAAATTAAGATAGGTAGTTTTTTTTAAAAATCTGTCAACTATTAAAAAGGGCATAGGATTAATTTGTTTTATTGTTAAGAAGTAGCAAATGTGTGTGTACGAAAAGTGTTGTAGTTATAAGATATTTTCTTTCATACATGGTATTTACTGTGAAAGTGTATGTTTCTTGTATATAATGCATGTGCAGAAATATTTGGAGATTATAGTGTAATTTGTTTAAAAGGATTGGATTTTGAGTGATTTCGTGAATACCCGAGTAAAGAGTATCCATGACCCTGAATCCTGTATATTATTTATGTGTTTGACTGAAATCCGATTGAGCTAGGTTAAATAATTGATGATATAAATTCCTCCCCTTCCTCGACGGCGATCATAATACTTTTTTATCAACGATAAAATACCTGCAATGATTTTTCAAATACACATGAAGAAAACAGAACCAGAAATAAACCTATCCATGGATATGATAGTGCATAATCCAAGTTATATCCATAAACATTTCTAGAACTGATCAGGTTCCTTCGTACGCGAGGGACCGTAATATGTTATAGTAATTGAACAACTAAGACAAAAATCTTAATTTGTTATGTCCCTTTTCTCTGCTAATACACTGGTTAATGAATATGTTTGCGCAATCGACTGTTGTACTAGCGGATAGCTCTCAAATGATTACTCACCGATTAAGTCTTTACTTGTGATGTGTGATATATTAAGTGTTTCGTAATTTATTAATTATCTTCATAAAACAATATAACATTCAATGTCAATATTTATTTTACAAAGATATTATAAGGCATGGATTTTAAACTTTTCAATTAAGAATATCTGTTATATTGCCGAAGTCTATTAGCTTAGAAATCCATTAGATTTCCGAGCTAAGCTGGGACTGTTAAAATAATTTTTAATATTACCCGCAATTTGGATTTCAATATCGCTACTATACGATTCTCACTCAGGCGGCTAGAAAACGTTTTATAAAGGATAATTAAAATTTTACTTGAAAAACAGAACCATTAGTAACTTTCAATGAATTTAAACGAACTACAAAAGAGTCTAAATGCGAATTTCTCTACTAACCTATGTATACTACAAAATGAAAGCGCGGTCTATTGCCCATATTCTCGCACATATTGGTGAGCGCGATGTTCAAATCCGCGCTGCCCCAAACGTTAACTCTCCATGGAACGCAGTGCTTACGTCGGATCAGCGTTAACGGGGAACGAGCAGGGCGTGGGCGTAGCTATTCCGTTGGGGAGAGCTATTCTCATTGAATCGAACAGGCCGGAGAACGCAGCGACGAGCTTTGTACACGGTGTCCCAAAACCCAATTCTATTTGTAGGGAAGGAAACTTTGTGGGATGTTGCGACAGAACGCTCATTAAGAAATATTAAATGTATGGTGGATATATTCATAATATTTAAAGAAGAAAGAAAAATGTGTAAATGGAAATTGATACAATCTCCAACAATTGTCTATAGTACTTGAATTACTACAAAATGTATGATTTTTTATTAAAAACAATAATTTCTTGATATTTTTCTTAAATTTATGTAATCTGTTAATGGTTAAAAATATTTGAACTTTATTCTCTCGATTTATTAGAAAAATAAGTCAAAAGTACGTTTCATAAGCACATTTATTGCACTAACATACATTGACACGTTTTTAAAAATGTATTCTTTAAAAAAATACGTTAAAAATGGCATTAAGTCAGGCATTGAAAGCATGACTCTTCAGTTAAACATTAAACCAAGTGTGACAAAACACGCGAACGCCATTAGGAAGGAAACGACATTAAGAACGTAAGTTCAAAGGTAAGTAAGAAGCAGAAATCATGAGACACCTTGAACATTTCAAATCCGTTTATAAATAATTGAACATAATGTAACGTTAATAAGGTAAAGGTTATTGAACAATAAACACTCCGCACGTAACATCAAAAGTCTATATACTCCATCTAGCAGGTTGTCAAAGAAATAAGTTCCATGCTTTTATGAAATAAGTTTCATTCTGAGAAATCTTTAGGGAATTATAAATTACAAGCGAAATACGAACTACAAACTAAAATTCATAGTATTTGTTCGTGCCATTCTATTGAAAAACATCTTATTTAGTGAAGTATTGAGAAATATGGCTGCGTGCATTCTCGTAATTTATAATTCGACACGTATTTTTAACTAGTTAATATTCGAGAAAAGTAATTTTTAACTCCTTAGGATTTCAATGAATTCCTTAGTCTTTTAAACACGAAAGCAACCAAACATAAACTTCCTTCTGGAAATCAGGCAATTAATTCTAAATAAAAATCGTGATTCTTCTCACTTCCTCAATTTTTTTTCGCAAATTTTGGCGTTTTATTGACCACAACTTTTAGAAGCTGAAGCTACTGAAGCTGCAAAATTACATACAATTTCGAAAATATGCACACACCTGAAAGAATTTGTAAGTGGGTTTTCATTCACGAGGCAAATCCGTCATAGAAGTTTGATTTTAAATACATGGAATAAGAGGAATAATACATCCGAAAAAGAAAACCTAAATTTTCCGATGTTTCTTTTCACCGTTGTCTAATTACCCTAAAAAAGGACGTACGTTCTTTCGGTTATAAGTGAATAAAACGGGTTGTCATTTCCAACATTACTTTTTTCTTAGCATCTTTCGAGAGCTTAGCCATGATCATCAGATATCTGTTACAAGGCAGGTATAAAACAATAAGTAATGGAACAATATAAAGAGGTATTTAGATTTGGGTAAATAATTTCAATTAAGAGTTTTAATTGAGAGGGTAATGAGTTTTCAATAAAACACTTTTAGAAAAGAGGTCGATTAATCTGTTTTAATACTACAGGCAGTTCAGTTAATCTGTATACAAACCAAAAAATGTAGGCAATGACAACGTCTTTTATTCACAAATTTAGAATGGCAACAAGCACATCAATAAACCAACGTTCCTTCGCTTGGAGAACCACAACGATGGCGTGTAAAACGCATCGCCCAATTAAGCGCCACCATTCCGATCCATCCTATGAATCGAATCCCGGGGCCGCCGGCCAGCGCGACCATCAGGTTTCGATTGCGGCGGCCGTCGCATCGGCAGGTGGGCGACCCTGCCGGGGGGCGCGGCGTCGACGGAGCCATCTGGACGGCAGTCTGTGGCCACAGCGGTTGGCGCCGGGCGCGCCCGCCGAGCAATTACGAAACGCGCTATAAACGGCCGCCGCAGAGAGACCGGCGGGCCGGGCGGTCCGCGTCGGAAGCGGGGGCGGCCGGTGGCGGTGAAGGGGCAGGGGGAGAAGGGGGCCAGCAAAGGGTTCGATGGAGCTGTATCAGCCAGGGAAGGGGTTCGAGTATGAAGAGAAGAGATTGAAAGCGAAGAGGAAGTTAGGATTTAAAAAGGGAGATGGAGGAAAACGGAGCAGTGGCTAGTAGGCAGGCAAGATTAGGAGACAGAAGAAGATGGAGACTGTATCGAAATATCGATGGGTTAGGTGGTGACGGGAGATCAATTATGGGGAAATGATAAACGAAGAATGCTAGGATGGAAAGGTAAGGAAAGAATTGTGCGAGATAAATTATAGGAGCACACAAAAAAAAAGAATACGAAAAAATGTCAGTAAGAAGTTTAATTGATTGATTCGTGCTACCGGGCGCGTCAACTACTTTGGTCATTAGTCCCGTCAGTGTAGTGCGTGTTTTTCGTCGGGAGGTGGCGAACTTTTCCCCGCTGGATGGCGTGATCTGGCGCCGACCTACCATCGACTAGCGGGGTTTCCCCTTAACCAAGTATCTCACACCAGCGGGCACCGCCCCAGCCGGGACACGCTGTAAGCTCCCGACCGGTCTCCTGGCATGTGTGGTAGTGTAGTGCATGCTAGTGTAAGTGTATGTGTAAGAGGAGAGGATAGGACAAGGAAGAGGAAGGAGAGATCGCGCGCGGTTCGTGGCCCGTTTGTTAGGGTACTGCTCCGGCATTCGCCTGGTGTTGATCGGAGAAACCACGGAAAACTACCGATCAGAGCAGCCGGCCGCTAGAATTCTCCTCCAGACAGCGACTGAATTCGACCTAGCTGACAAAGTAAGAAGTGGAAGACGGGAAATTCTATTAACAATAATGAGAAAAGTATTGAGAAAAATCTGTGGTGAGTCGGAATAATAAGAGATGGGTAAATTAATTCAACAACTGAGTGGACACGACGGATACGAATCGATTTGTGGGGAAGTGATAACGTAATGCATGATGTTGGAGAGGAATAATATGGTGTCGGGATCGAGAGCGAAGGTACGAAGAAATGTTTGATGTGGAATGGAATCAGAAGCAAAAGAATAAGGATGTTTGGTGGGAATGCACAAACTGTGGAGATTACTGACAAGTTACGAGTGCGATGGACAAGACAAGAGGGGTAGGGAAGCAAAACGGCGAAACGGCAGATTCGAGAGGAATTTGGTCAAAACAGGAGCAGAAAAAGAGGATTCGCAAGAGAAAATGGGGCGAATGCCGGAAGGGGGTAACGTCTCAATTGTCAGAGTCACAGATACGTCATCGACTACCTGTCAACCTCTTCTTCTTATGCGAAATGAAAGTCATCCTCAACAATAAGAATAATTTAATAAAACTTCCGCCTTACTGGTTCACAACTTACATGGAGCCCAATCAACTTCTCCAAACACTAAGAAGTTATCAATGCTAGTAACTTATGCAAATCATACTATTTCATAAAATCCTCAATCCGTGGAACCGAGAATCGGTCGATCTAGACTCCACGACCTCTAGAAGCGTTCTGCTTGTTTATCCAGGGTCTTCTAAAATAATATCCTGTTGCTAGGTAGGGACAAATGACAATATCCCGCCACGATTCCAGAGCAACGGAAGCTGAGATGGAAGCACACGGGCAAGAAGGGACAGCGTGAGAAGGGTAGCAACCGAGTAGCGGGATAACGAGAGGGGGGGTGACCAATGGAGCCTCGCGAAGTCCAAACGCTTAGTGCGAAGGCAGCGAACGGGACAAGAAAGTGCCAACGACTGTGGGACTGGGGAGCCAGACTGTGGAGGGGGACAGATACCGGTCGCCGGGGACTGTGAGAGCAGAACAGAGATCGGTCGTCGGGGACTGTGGGAGCAGGACAGATACCGGCCGCCGGGGACTGTTGGAGCAGGACAGATACCGGTCATCGAGCACTATGGGAGCGGGACAGATAACGGTCATCGGGGACTGTGGGAACAGGACAGATATCGGTCGCCGGGGACTGTTGGAGCAGGACAGATACCGGTCATCGAGGACTGTGGGGGTGGGACAGATACCGGTCATCGGGGACTGTGGGAGCGGGACAAACACCGGGCGTTCGGGACAGCAGCGGTCACTGTGCGGGTGCCTGACAGGAGCAGAAACGGGCAAGCCAAATCCGTGGAGTAGGGACTGCGAGAGTGGGCGACCGACCGAGTGTCCGGGACGCTAGAGTTGACAGCAAGGACAACGAAAGGGGGATGCGAGCCACGGGGACAACAAACAAGTGGGCCAGAGATCCAATATCTCCGACAGGGGGACAGCCAGGAAACGTGGATGAGGACGATCGAGCGCGGGGAAGAGTGAGGGCGCCGGATGAGAGCAGCTCCGGGGTCGAGAATTAGCGGAGCACGGGGTCATTGCGAGTAGGCGACCGGCTGAGGTGGCTGGGGCATCAACTGGGGTCACTGCGGTGTCTTTGGCAGGGAGGATGCGAGGTTTCAGTCCCGACAGGGGCTGGATTTTCGACATTAGCTGCATATCAAGTGTGTTCAGCCGCTGAATGGAGGAGAATTCTAGCGGCAGGATGCCCTGATCCGTTTTCCATGGTAAGTCCTATCAAAATCAGGCAAATAGCGGAGCGATACCATAACAAAGGACAGCAGGCGATTCTTCCTTCCTCTTCCTTGACCTATGCTCACTCTTTACATTTACATTTACTTGCACTACATTGCCATACATGCCGGGGGCCAGTCGCGAACTTAGAGCACGTCGCAGTTGCAACTTACAACATCGACTGGGGCGGTACACCACTCGTGGGGGGATATCTAGTTGAGGAAAACCCCGCAAGCGGACGTGTAGGTCGGCGCCTGATCTCATCATCCAGCGGGGGAAGATCTGCGCCGTCTCCCGTGATAAAAGCACGGGACTAATGACAATAGTATTCGAAGTGCCATAAACACGAAATAATCAATCGGCGAGTAGGCTACCGAGAGTCGGGGACCTCTAGCGCAGTGTGCGGGCGCCAGTTCGGAGCATGGGCAGCGGGGGCGCGACCGAGCGCGCGTCGCAGAGAGCGGAGCGGCCGCGGGGGCCCGGACGGGCAGGCCGAACGCACCGCGCCGCGCCGCCCCGTGCGCTGTCTCCCACAATGCCCCGCGCGCCCCGATAAGCGTCGGCTGCTCGATGGCCTGCCTTGTTGACACGCACAGTATCGGCGATTTCCGCTTGGGCGCGGGCTACTCTGGCGTGAGCGGCGACCAGGCCTCGCTGCCCTGCGGCCCTGCGGCCCCGCCGCCCGCGCCGCGCCGCCCCCCACTCGGGCCTTTCACGGCGGACGCCCAGCTGCGCTGCAGGCCCTGCGCCGCCCCGCGCCGCCCCGCGCCGCGCCGCGTGGGGAATAGAGTTGCAGATCGAGTGCAGGCCAACTTTCTTCATTAGAAACTCTGCCGTCCGAGGACTTCGATCATAAACGTAAATATGGACAGTTCGAACACGCAGTCACATTAAACGACAGGAAAAGTCTTCAATTGCAAAGTAATCACGATTGGAAAACTATGACAATTTGAAAACATTGACAATAGGAACATTTTGGCAAATGGATAACCTGAACAATTTGACACGCTCGGCAAATGGTAAATGTCGTACTTGGGAAAACCACAGCCGTTTGAAAATCTTTACGCGTAATTAGGAAAACCGGGGATAATGACAAACCTCGGCAACCGGAAAACAAGGCAATCGGAAAACCTCAGCTATTCAAAAAAATCTCGGCAATTGGCAGAACCGGGGCATTTGGAAAAAGTCTGCAATCTGAAACCTCGGCAATAGGAAAACTTTAGCAACCGGGAAACCTTGGCAATCGGAAAATTTCAACAATCGTAAAATCTCAACAATCCGAAAACCTCGGCAACTGAAAAACTTCGGCAATTCGAACAATCTCGGCAATTTGATAAACTTCGGCAATTGCCAAATGTCTATAATTGGAATACTGCTGTACTAGACAACCGCGACCATTGTAAAACCTCGGCAGACGAAAACCTCCTCAATTGGAAAACCTCGGCAATCGAAAAATATCGACAATGCAAAATCTTCGCAACTGGCACACCTGGGTGATTGGGATACCTCGGAAATCAAAAAACGTGCACAATGGAAAATTTGGAAAACTTTGGAAATTGGAAGCACTCCGTAATTCGGGAACATCGGCAAAGACAAAACTTCCGAAATTTAAAAACCTCGACAATTAGATAACTTCTCTTAATAAAGTTCAAGTACTCTTTGAGCTAGAGAAAGCATTTTTAAGTTGACAAATACATAACACGAACTATTGGGTACTCTCTTTTACTTGGAAATGATCAATTCAACGCGAAATTATTGAAACCTTTTGATACAAGAACTTCTAGTCTGAATTCTGAAGAAGACAGGTGAGTAGGAAGTAAGTGGAAGAGTATACGTTAGTCAGATTTTCATAAAATCATCTAATGTTTTTTTTTTAATTGTATACGTTTTACTTCCTTTATGAAGCTAAGATAATTTTTTATGACCTCAGATCATCAGCACATATGTAATAATTAATTATTTACTGTTTTAACTATAAACACTATATTGATTATTTACTATTTGGTTAAATTTAAACATTATCTACAATTTTCATTATAAACAGTAGTGGTCGTCCAGTGGTTGAAATTCGGCCGTATTTCATTAAATTTTTAAGTTTTAACCTCATAGAGGTTTCTTTGTCAAAGAGTATACATTACATATAATTTTCATTGCATATAATTATTTTGAAATTTTTCTTTTACTTCATCAGCGAGCGAGTACAAATACGTCATTAGCATGTATAGCCTTAATTACCTGCAGTAACTTCGAAAATTAAAAACCTATGAAAACGAGGGGGTGACTGGATTTATCACCCCTTCCGCATGGCTGCAAAATACTATAGAAACTGGTCTTGTGGACTTAACCGCCAACTGAGCTAAGTCCTTCAGAAATCAAATATACTCTCTCCAGTACCCTTTATTTATGTGTAATGTTAAGTGAAAAATAGTCCAATACAAACTTGTGTTAAAACTAATATCGTTCACGGCAGAAAATTATTATTACGTTTATTATTACTATTATTAACAATATGCTTTACACGTACCCAAATGCAAATATGAAGTTAAATATCTTCCTCTTAACGCTAAGCTTGGAATACAACGTCTAAAAACGTCTCATTATGTAGATTAAGGCATAGAAAACCAAATTTGTGTGCCCTAGGGAACACGAAAATCAGGTTTTAAGGCTCTAAAATTCATCATTTCCGTGTTATTTGTTTGATGTGTGTGTTGCGGGTTGCATCTACACGCCACGTTATTTCATGTACTTGTAACACATCATAACAAATAAATTTTTGCTGTGCGCACTCCTTCTCCACATAATCTTTTACTACGCCAAATAATACTTTCCTCTGTGCGAGCAATATGCTTAAAAACATTTTCTCTTCATGTATTAATTAATACATGAAGTCAACTCAACAACTAAATCTATTATTCGACTAAATCAATCAACTAAATCTATTATTCACATTTTTCCTTCTAACTCGAAGAAAGATAGTGTAACGATTTTGATTTTTCCAATTATTAATTATTTTTATATTATTCTTTTTTAGGTTGGGCAAGCCAATCGTAACGAAACTCCCTAATTCATATTAGAGATTCTTTAAGATGGACGATTATTTATGATTTTCTATTTTCTACTGATATTAGAAATACTATTATATCAACGTTGCCCTGCTATGTTCATTGATTCTCTCGATGTTGTTTTATTGATACACTGCTGATCTTACTTCCAAATTAGGTCATGGGTTCTGACATACTACATTACTCGTACTTATTGTCCGAAAAAAATCCGAATACTCCCGGAATGCCTCTAATTATCTAACACTTTAAGTAATCTAATAGATTATATCGCGACGCGACTGGTCCTCACTAGGCTTTGGATGAAACCTCTACTCGCGACTATTTCAATTAACTTACTAATATTTTTATCCAGCTACGAAGCTGTCCTAACATAAACCCTTCAGAAAATACGACGTCTGTTTAACTTAAATCAAATGAATTTACTTTAACACGCGAAACAAAAACCACAATTATAATTTACTATTAACTAGTGGAACCCGGCAGAAGTTGTTCTGCCCTTCCTCTCCCTCTTTCTCCTTCAATCTACCTTTCTCTCTGTCTCTCCCTCCCTTTTTCTCTCTTCTGTGTCTCTCCGTCTCTCTCTGTCCCTGTCTCTGTGTGTCTCTCTCTGTCTCTCTGTCCCTCTCATTCACATTTAGTTGCAGATTATGCCCGTCTCTGAGCAGATGAGATAATATCGAGAAGTGCCAGACCAGCAAAAATGTAATAGAATATTCACGAAGCTTTTGGCCTCAAACGTTTAGTTTTTAATGTCCTAGAGCGCTTCGTTTAGGAGTTATTTAACGGTATTGCTGCCGAGTGTTGCAGGTTGCATTTCACGTGAAATAATTAGTTTTGTTCTACAGTACCATGTAGTGGAGATACAATAGAATTAACCGCACATAAACCTTCTCGGTAATAATCAAATATTCGCCTGGATATCCTTTACTAAATAACCTCAGATTCCAATGAAAACTAACATTGAAACATACCAATTACGATTAGGTGTTCTTAGATCCGTCTCCTTTCATGAGAGTGAGAATATTCAACTTCTTGCATAACCAAGACTTCCAAAGCCTATTTCACATTTATAGCATCTTATGATCATCAGGCTGTGACGAAACGTCATAGTTTACACAGCGCCTTGACATCGAACATGAAATCTCTATATTGATTGCCTCAACAACATCTATTCTTTGGATCCTGAACGTTTCATATACGTACGATCCCCTCGTATTGGCAGGTTTGATACAATTATTTTCTTGTCAAATACCGTGGGGTCTTTTGCTATATCACAGTAGTCACAGTAATTGTCATTGATTTCTCCTCCATTTTGTGACGAATTTTGTTACTCGTATTTTGAATTAACTTTAAAATATTGTTTTTCAGGTTTTTTCTTCTCTCTTAATTTACTTATAATTTCTCGACTTTTTCGTTATTTTTGTTTTTTTCCTGAAGAAAATAATTTAGTATGTATAACACACATAAATTAAGTCGCATCAGAACGCAATTTATTTTATCTATTTGTGATTGAATCCAATTTTCCATGAAAGCCCTCGCGTAAAAAGCAACATTTGCCTCCTAACTGTACTTTTTTATGAAAATAAATTATTCCTACAAACAGAGGGAATCCGTTAATTCAAAGTCAAATGTTATGAAAGTGGTATTATTTTTGATGTTACATGGACAAAGCAAAACGATGATCGACCAACCGTATGTTAATACAGGAATTCATAAATTCCATCCGCTCGACCGGAATGAAAAGAGTTATCATTATGCGAACACATTGCTGTGAATGAGAATTTCAGACAGGAAATTCCTCAGATGCTTCGCATTTACGAGACTGAGTTTTAGCGTGAATGCTGCTACCTTTTGTATCTTGTTATATTTCACCTTACTTTGAACAATATTAATGGCAATGTGGTTGTTAATAAAAATATCTTCGAATATATCACAATTATGCGACGAAAATCGATTCAAAGTCAGTGGTATGAATCTATGAGTTTATATTGTAATCAATATAATCTTACATGACAAATTTACAGCTCCAAAAGGTTTTTGTACATTATAATTATAATAATAATAAATATTATTATTATTATTATTATTATTAGTTATTATTGTTGTTAATGTATTAACACTCGTCTTATGTTTTACAAGGTGTTTCAATATATTAAGCACAATAATACGTTTTTGTCCATAAAAATTGTGAAAATAATCAGTGACAACAATTCGCGTCGTAAAATGAGAAATTTATTAATGATTTGTTGACGAAGATGTGTGATTGCACCTTTCAATTCGAATGTAAAAATATTAATGGAAATTACGTGGACTAGATAGTTGTATATCCTTAACAACCTTTTATTCGCAAACAGCAAAATTTATAGATATTAGATAACACAATAGACCTCGTCAAACTCGTTTTACTTTTCGTGATTTGCAACCGTATCCCTGCGTCGTCAACATGTCAAGCTAGCTCGATAAATGTTCATGTTTCCGATGTTGCATGTAGTTAGTTGCGCACGGACTGGATGGAAAGTTACGTTAAGCTTTCGTGTTATGGATCATGAAGTACACGTCTATCAGTCACTGCAGCCACCCCCCTCCTTGTTCAACCACCCCCACCGCCTTTGCTTCTGCCAGAGACTCTACCAACGCCAATGCCCCAGCATCGAAATTGATTGAGCAAATTCACAACAGGACACTAAGTACCTAAAAAAATAAAATGTTTACGGAAAAACGTTGCCTCTATACTGGTAAATTACAATTACACTATATTCAGAGAAATCCATTACCGGAATCAAATAATCAAATAACTCCTAAATTTACATGTTAATTGCAACGAAATGAAATAGGAATAAAGTGATACACTTGGCGCATTAAAATAATTTAATAACTAATTTTGACGACATATTATCAGGGAAGAATTTTTGTTCAGTTGTCGAGAAAGATACTTAAGAATATCAGGAAGAGTTCCGTAGGCTCAGTGCGTACTTTGAAGTACAGTGCGTACTTCAAAATTCGTAATTAGTTTTCATGCCAGTTTACATTACACTTATTTGGGTTAACAACGTATTTGAAATTGCCTACTCGTACGATTTAAATATTTGCACTGGCATGCTTTGAAAATTATCATGCTACATGTTACATCAGTGGTTCAAAGTGCAAGCAAGTTCATTGAAACAAGACATCCTGCTTAATCAGCTGTCCATTCTTGTACACGAATTGTGCAAGGTCGTTGCGTTTCAGAACTGCAATCAATTATTTTTTTACTTTCCTATTTACGTAGTACAGGGAAGTTATGCAAACCTGCGGGAAATTTATTTCGAGATTTCAACGGAAATACACGTTTTAGGGTTCCCTGATACCGTAAAAGTGTTTTTTTCAAAACGTCCGTCCGTCCATCAGACTGTGAACTAGCGCTAAAACATACGTATGATTTCTTGCAAAATGGATATTCTCCGTTCGATATGCTTCCACTCGAAAAGCCGCGATTTTGAAAAGCTTCTTTCAAAATTTAGGGGTACTTTACACGAAGCACCGCGGACATTTTCAATTTTTTTTCAAAAACGGCTCCAAATTTTTCTTTAAATTTCTTGTAAGGATACACTTACTAAGGTGGATTTTCAAGGTTAACTTTGAATTTTCGAAAACTGCAAGTTTGAATTTTTTCCGACGGCTTTCTACAACTACAAAATTGAAGATAGAGATTTTTACTTCAAGTAAAATTTGTTCTCCATAGTGAGTTCTTTCATTAAGGTCATACAATTTTTTAAAATTTTTTGTAGTTTTCGCTCAATATTGCGTAAAATATGTGCAATTTTAAAAAAATTACAAACACAAGATTTTCTCAAAAAATGACTCCTAAATATGTTTTTGTCTCTCACGTCGGTTATATTTACATTAGCGACGATTTGTTAGCATTATTGTATTAATGAGTACATGAATATTAAATAATGTCAAATAAAGTTTCCCGAAAACTCAACCGTTTCCGTGAAAAGTAGCTCAAATGTCCGCATTTTCAGAAACGCTCAAATGCCATTTTCTCATAAATGGCTCCAATTTTTTTCTTCAAACTAGTCGAACAGACAGTGATATGTACACTCTTTAACGTGACGTAAAATTCATTTGTGGTATTTGTTGTTTTTTTTCAAAAATTACACAAATGTAAATTTTTTGAAAGATCTCTCATACTTTTAATATGCACATTGCCAGCAATTTGTAAACACCATTTTAATTCTCAGTCAAATTGTTTTAAATGAAAAATTAAGGAAATGTCAAAGAAATGTACTTTGGGCTGCGATAGATGGTAGCTGTCAAGAGTAGTGGTAAATTCGAATAGCTAGACGAGACCAAACGGAAAGAAAACTAATATGGGAAAATCTGTGCCATTCTGTAGCACCACTAGTCACTTTCCCCTACACGTACGTATATACGCAGAGTAGGGAAAGTTATGTAACGCTGCGGAAAATCGATTTCGAGATTTCAACGGAAATACACGTTTTGGGGTCCCCTCGTACCGAAAAAGTGGTCCTTTTCAAAACGTCCGTCCCTCCGTCTGTCCACCTGTCCGTCCGTTTGTCTGTTTGACGAAGTTTTAGTGTTCATTAATATTCTAAAATTAATATCTCCGTACTACCTTTAGAAAACCGAAAAAATTAAGAAAATGTTGAAAAAATGTACTTTGGGCGGCCATAGATAGCAGCTGGCACGAGTATGTGGCGATTCTGAATAGCTAGCCCAGACCCAAGGAAATAGAAAACTAATAGGGAAAGTCTGTGCCATTCTGTAGTACCACTAGTTTTCAATAAAAATATTAACTGAATGGTATTCCGTATTGCAGTGCAAGACAACTTAACCATATCCCCTCCCACACGCCCGAGGGCAGCGTACTTTCCTTATAATGTCTGTGCGCATCGGAAATTGGAAATATAGAATAATGGCTTGCAACAGCAAAAATGCTTCTAAACCAACGCAAAAATTGTTAAAAAACAACGCTGCTCAAAGACAACAAATAAAATTGTCGATTAAAACTGCATCGAATTGAATATTTGATCAAAACTAACTTGCAATAACAATTGTATATATTGCAATAACAGAGAATACCTAGTGTCCCAGACAAGTCGGAAAAATACCTTAGAAAAAGGTCGAGACTAGCAACGCGAAAATTTTATGTCATGACGATTTTCTCCACAGTTGATCATTTTACGTGATATGTATTGTAATATACCAAAACTTGGGTATATAATATTTACGGCAAATACTCGAATATAGGTGCATTAAAGGGAAAAGATCAGACAGTCGCATGTGGTTGCTAGGGAACCGGTAAACATGGTGAGTGGGTTCCTGGTAAAAAACAAAAAAGATGTCTCTTGCGAGGAAGAAGGCATCGTCTCGATCACTCTCTCACGGGATCGCGACTGCGAAAGGTTGGTTTAGATGTAATTGCATGTGACGAACAGTTTAAAACTTTAGAAATTGGAACTCTAACTTTCGTAGCGAGGGAATGATAGGACTTTAGTCACAAACTTGAATAAGTCGTGTGATTTTGGATAAAAACTAAGGGAAGACAGAAGTGTGGATGTATATTAGAATCAGCGCCGTATAGATAGTTTAGTGGAGCTTGAGGCGAATTCGTTCGTAAGTGCACATCTGATGCACGAGACAGAAGTATTCGCGACGAGGGACTTTATTAGTTAATATCGACGATAGGTATTAGACAAGATAGTAGTAGCAAGACAGAAGAGCGGACAACGCGGCGCCCTAGAGGACCGTCATCAGATCTACTTGGCGACATCTGAGAAGTGAGCTCTTGGTACCGTAAAACTTGATTAGACATTCAGTAAAAGGTCATGACCAAAATAATTTATTGAAGAAAATTAGTTGAAAAATCAATCTGTTAATGTTTTAATGAATATCAGATCACATGATTAATATGCAATCCTGCATAATCTGTAGCTAGCAATCTTTGCATAAACAATACCTTTCAGAGATTTCTCGTTTTCCGTATGGCGGGCGGATCGAGTGGCCCATGCTGAAACTGGTAAGCAAATGGTAGATATTGGCAAATTACGAACTCATTGTATAAATTATTAATTTATTGAGCTGGCTAGGGCAATCAAATTTAGACATTCAGTAAAAGAGTTTTGTTACAGTATTTTACGTGATATATGTAATTTTGCACACATGCTCGTTGAGAAATATTTACATTGATCTCCACTATATTTGCTTACCATTTATAAAGACAATAATAATAACAATTATAATAATAACAATAATAATGCAATATGTACCGCAAAGTTTTTGGCCTTGGCAAGTATGCAAAAAACAATGTATAAAGATGCAAACTGACGTCAGAGTTCATTTAAGTTGATAAGCAAACTGTGATACAAGATCTTGAGCCAGGTAAAACTTACAAATATCTGTGAATTGAAGAATGTGAGACCATTTCGAAAGACACAATAAAAGAGAAAATTCGCAGGGAGTATTACAGAAGAGTCAGATTGGTCCTGCATTTCGCTCTGAAAAAGGGGAAGAATGAAGCCAGAATAGGAAGCACTTGTAATAGCTGCCCAAGGTCAGGCCTTGAGAGCATGACATTATTTAAAGCTCATGTATAACTCGACCAAGCAAAGAATGAAAGCTGCGATTGCGGCGCGTCGTGGAACTAACAATGAAAACACGGGTCTGTACTGTCAGTTTATCTAACAAAAGTCGCCAGGAGCGGGAAAAGAGTTCAGAGACTGCTCCTACGGAATCACCATGGCCTCCTTCATAGAGGTTGTGAATCAGCTGATAAAATACAACTTCAGAGACACATCATGCACGATTTGCACTGACTTTTATTTTTGTGCCTTTAAGTTGCTTTCTTTACTTTTCACCGTTCTAGTACAAGACTATTATAAAAAGTTCTATTTATATTGAATTTTTAATACTTATTCATTGAATTTAAACATTTTATATTCTCCTTCATTCATATTTTTTTCCATAGGCTTTATACGGTTTGTTAGGTATGCAATAAAGTACCAAAACATTAACTTTACTGTCTTAAGTATCTACAATATTCTCCATTATGGTTGTAGTTACTCCTTACATAAAAAATAATTTTATTTGGTATATATTCTGAGAAACTCCTTAAGTTAAAATAAACGATTTATATGAATGTTACTGCTCATCGAAAGAATTAGTTTCAAAATTTTGAATAGTTTTGCAGAGAAAAGTATACTTCGATTTATTCCAATATGAGGTGTAGACATGTCCAAATATAGTTAAAATATTTGTTGGGAAGATACTAGATTTGCAATAAAATAAATCGCGCTTTCTTTCGCAATAGTTTGGCATGGTTCCATTTTAATTTTGAATTGAGTATCCTTATATCTCCGTCTCTGTCGTTTCGGTTGTAAACAGAGACAGTGGCGCGCTCCTGTAAACATCATTCTTAACTTGGTCGAGCTATACTTCTTCATACAATAACGCCAAAAAAATCAAGGCTAATGTAAATTTTAACGACGTGAGAGACAAGTAAAAAAATTACATTTTTCCAATTTTTGAAAAAACAAAAGTATAGAGCAATATGGCGTTTATGTCATCTCATAGGGTACATTTAGCACTATCTCTGCCAAACGTTTAAAGAAAAAATTGGGAGCCGTTTTTGAGAAAATCTTGTTTTTTAATATTTAAAATTGCACATGTTGTACGCAATATTGCGCGAAAACTAATAAACTTTTCAAAAAAATGTATATGACTTTAATGGAAGAACTCACTTTGAACAACACATTTTATTTGAAAGAAACATCTCTATCTTCAAATTTGTAGTTCCAGAAAGACGCCGAAAGAATTTTAAACTTTTGCAATTGGCAAAAATTGATAGGTATCCGTGAAAATAGGACCTATGCCACCTTAATAAGTGTATTTTACTCCATTCTTACAAGAAAATTAAAGAAAAAATTTGGAGCCGTGTTTGATAAAATTTTGAAAATATCCGGGGGTTTTCATGTAAAGTACCCCCAAATTTTACAGAATCTTTTTCAAAATCTCAAAGCTTCGATTAGAACCAGATTAACAGGGGAATGTCCATTTTGGAAGAAATCGTACGTATGGTTTAGGCGCTAGCAGTGTTCACAGACTCACAGACGGACAGACGGACGTTTTCCTTTCAATTGGTTTTTCGGTATCAAGGATCCATAAAACGGGGAGGGGATTTTTTTTCTTAATTTAGCAATTGGTTTTATCCACTTTTTCGTTATCACGGCCCAGCAAGGCATTTTCCACCGAAAATTGGCCACTTTTTTTGCGCAGCATTACATAACTTTCCCTATACTACGTACATCACTCCGTGTATACATACGTATACGGGAAAGTAAAAACACCAGTTCAAACCAAAGATATTGGATAGTATTACCTAGATACACATGTAGCGCTAGTGCAGCGTTACAAATTGAAGGCTGCGCTCTGCGCCATATTGTAGGCAACTAGTTCTTTTGCAGGTGCTGACAGGCGTGTTGGGTATCCGTAGATGACGGAGTTGTGGGTACTTCCCAAGTAAATTATTACATTGCAGTGTTTTTTCTTGCTATATAAAGACTATTATTTATGCACCTATAAAAATATACTCGTATAATGAGAGATTCATTTTCTATGACCTGAAGGCCAAAATAAAGCAGCATGAGGGCAAACTTTCAAAAATCCAAATGATACAACCAAGACATGTTTCATTTAGTAGCATTTGAGTATTTTTCTTCTAATTGAAATTCATACTTTCATTTGGTTCTAGTTTACATGCACACCGCGTATATAGACTATATTTACATTTTCTTACTCAAAAGTATTTTATTCATTTGAAAACTTGTTCGCATGATTAACTAGTGGTGCTACAGAATGGCACATACCTTCCCGTGTTAGTTTTCTATTTCCTTGGGTCTTCGGTAGCTATTCGGAATTGCCACATACTCTTTCTTGCCAGCTACCATCTATCACCGCCAAAAGTACATTTTTTGACATTTTCTTAATTTTTCGATTTCCTATTGGTAGAACGAAAATATTAATTTTAGAATATTAAAGAACACAAAAACCTAGCCCTAAACGGCAATTTTCTTTTAAAAATTATGTGCTGTTTTAAAGAAAATTGCGTTTTGGCACTACTAAAAATGCGAAATTTGAAGCTAATTTTCACAGAAAATTTTTGAGCTTTCAAAATACTTTATTTGAAGTTATTTAAAGCACTTACTTTGACAAATATAATAATGTTTACAAATTGCTGTTAATGTGATTATTAAAGATGTGAGAGATCCTTTAAAAAAATTACTTATGTGTAATTTTTGAAAAAAAAATCCTCAAAATAAACTTTACGTCGTATTAAAGAGTGCCATTAGCACTATCCGATCGATAAGTTTGAAGAATTGTTTTAGCCATTTATGAGAAAATGGCGTTTGAGCGTTTCTGAAAATGCGGAAATTTGAGCTAGTTTTCACAGAAAACGGTTGTGTTTTCGATAAACTTTACTTGACATTATTTGAAGCACATGTACTCATAAATATCATCATCTTCTTTTCTTTTATTAAGGTTAACACCTTTTTTCTTCATACTTCACCGTCAGGATGATTCAGGAGATGTAGAAATCCAACTTTCGATCCATCTTTTTTCGGTCTGCCTGGATCGCGTTTTCCAGTGGGTTTTGAATCTCTCGCAATTTTGATTATTCTTTTGCAGTCCAATCTGGTAGCGTGCTCATTCCGTTCTCTTCTTCTCGTTCTTGTACATTTTACTATGTCTATTATGTCACATTCATTTCTTATATATTCGTTTTTCAATCTATCCCATTTTGTTACACCCAATATTGATCTTAATGTCTCATCTCTGATGTTCTAAGTAGAATCTTAGTTCTTCTATTATCGGCCCTTGTTTCTGCTCCATATGTTATTACTGATCTTACCATGGTTTTGTAAATTTTTACTTTGCTTTCTACATTCATAAATTTGTTTCTCCATGTCACATCTTTCAAATACCCTGATATTCTTGCTCCTTTCATTACTTGCTATTTAACTCCATTATATGTATTACGTGTGCTTGAAATTTCAACTCCTAAGTAAGTGAATTTCATTACTTGCTCAATTATTTTATTCTTTATCATCAGTTTACACCGTATACGTTCTTTGGAAATCACCAATGATTTTATTTTGTCAGTTGAGATGACCATATTATAATATTCTGCACTTTTCGATAATTTTTGAAAGAGTTTTTGCAAGTTATCTTCTGTATCTGCAAATAAGACTGCATCATCCGCATAGCACAATATTGATATTCTCTCACTACCCATTCTATATCCTGACATTTCTTTTACACTATCAATAAGCTTGTCCATAATTAAATTAAAACGTATAGGGCTTAGAGAATCCCCTCGTCTAATGCCAGATGAACAAGTAATTTCATCTGTTACCATATTTCTAATTTGCACTTTTGTGACAGTGTTTGTATTCATATCCTCTATTACTTTTATTAATGCCTTAATGTTCTTCTCTCTCAAAACTGTTATTATATCTTGTAGTCTGACACGATCGAATGCCTTCTTTAGATCTACAAAATATGGAAAGGCTGGATTGTTAAATTCAATCGCCTTTTCGACTTCTTGACGAATCACAAATATGGCATCTGTTGTTGATCTGTTTGAACGAAAACCTTGTTGTTCCTCATTTATCTCTATAAATGGCTGTATCTTTTGCAGTATTATTTTTGATAGTACTTTTTGTGTCGTGTTTAATAGAATGATGCCTCTATAATTTTCAAGATTATTCTTGTCTCCTTTTTACTTTCCCGTATACGTACGTATAAACGGAGTGATATACGTATTATAGGGAAAGTTATGTAATGCTGCGCGAAAAAATGGCCGATTTTCGGCGGAAAAAAATTCATTGCCGGGCCGTGAAAACGAAGAAGTGGATAAAACCAGTTGCTAAATTAAGAAAAAAAATCCCCTAACACGTGGTGTAGCTAGAAACCCTGTTTTCTAGGTCCTTGATACCGAAAAACCCAATTGAAAGGAAAACGTCCGTCTGTCCGTCCGTATGTCTGTCCGGCTGTGAACACTGCTAGCGCCTAAACCATACGTACGATTTCTTCCAAAATGGATATTCCCCGGTCGATCTAGTTCTAGTCAAAGCTTGAAGATTTTGAAAAAGATTCTTCAGAATTTGGGGGTACTTTATATGAAGCCCTCCGGGGATTTTCAAACTTTTCTCAAAAACGGCTCTAAATTTTTTCTTTAAATTTCTTGTATGAATAGAGTAAAATACACTTTTTAACATGGCATAGGTCCGATTTTCACGTACAGCTCTAAATTTTCGAAAATTGTGAAGGTTTGACTTTTTTCGGCGTCTTTCTCCAACTACAAAATTGAAGATAGAGATTTTTTCTTCAAATAAAATTTGTTCTGCAGTATTGAGTTCTTTAATAAAGGCCTATGTAATTGTTTTTCAAAATTTTGGTAGTTTTCGTGCAATATTGCGTGCAATATGTGCAATTTTAAAAAATTACAAAAACAATATTTTCTGAAAAACGGCTTCAATTTTTTTCTTTAAACTTTTCATAGGGATAGTAGTAAATGTACTACATCAGATGACATAAAAGCCATATTACTCTATAGGTTGTTTTTTTCAGAAATTACAAAAACGGAAATTTTTTCACATGTTTCTCACGTCAATAATATTTACATTAGCAGCGATTTCTTCACATTATTTACGAGTACATGTGCTTTAAATAATGCCAAGTGAAAATTCTCAAAAACACAACCGTTTTCTGCGAAAAGTAGCTCAAAATTTCGCATTTTCAGAAACGCTCAAACGCCATTTTCTCATATATGGCTGCAAATTTTTGCTTCAAAGTTTTGTAACGGATAGTGCTATTTACACTCTTTAGTATAGCGTAAAGTTTATTTTGAGTTATTTTTTGATTTTTCAAAACTTACATAATTGTAATTGTTTTGAAAGATCTCTCACATCTTTAATATGCACATTACCAGCAATTTGTAAATATTATTATATTTGTGAGTGTAAGTGCTTCAAATAACATCAAATAAATTATTTTGAAAACTCAAAAATTTTCTGTGACAATGAGCTTCAAATTTCGCATTTTTAGTAGCGAAGACCCAAGGAAGTAGAAAACTAATACGGGAAAGTCTGTGCCATTTTGTAGCACCACTAGTTTTGCGCAGCATTACATAATTTTCCCTATACCACGTATATCACTCCGTGTATACGTACGTATAGGGGAAAGTAAAAATTGGAAGAAAGATATGAGTTTTGGTCATTTCACAGCATTCTTAAGAATTGTGTGGCAAGATTTATTTAATTCATTTTGACTTTAAAGAATCATTTCAATCTCTCCTTCAGAAAGAGAAACTGCATTAGCTAAGGAGGGCAACAAAACGATGTAAAAATGATAAAGATATCTTAGTTGAAATTTCTTTTGGAATCACATGTTTGATTTATACAATTGTTCTGTAAACTGGAATGTGACCTGGAGAAGTGGCTCGGGACATCAACTGATGTCACTCTAGTGCCTCTGAGAGGGAGGTATTAGGTTCGAGGCCCGTCGGTGGCAGGATTTTCGATACTTACTAGGCCGAGTTCTGACGGTGTCTAGAAGAGAATTGTAGCCGCTACCTGGTCAGATCGGTAGTTTTCTGTGGTATCTCCGATCAATATCAGGTGAATGCAAGTGCAGTCCTAACAAACGGGCCACCGACCGCGCGCGATCTTTTCCTCTTCCTTGTCCTATCCTCACCCCTTACACACACACACACACATGGATTACAGTACCACAGTTGGCGTGAGACCAATTGGGAACTTGGATCTTTTTCTGGATGGGGCGGTGCCCCGCTGATAGGAGATACCTGGTTGGGGGAAAATGTAGCCGACAGTAAGTCGGCGCTGGATCTCACATCTAGCGTGAGAAAGAACCTCCACATCCCGAGCAAAAAACACGCACTACACTCACGGAACTAGTGACCTTAACAATTGACGCGCCTGGAATCATTAATAAATGAATAAAAAAAATAACTGGAAAGAATACTAATTGTTTTAAAAGCATTACTTTATGGTACGATTTTTGTTGTGCGTTTGCACAGAACTGACAAGAGCTTCGTAAAAGCATTTTGTCGTCAGTAGCTGAATGTAACTTAAGTTACTCACCCAATTACAATCAAGTGATTTTCTGTTGTTAGTTTGTTATTTTTTAAGCTATTTTTTCCTGTTCCCTTTATCTACAGAAATATTGGGAATTATAATTACGCCATCAATAAAATAATAATATAACATTTATTTGACATGGGTTGAAAGTGCACCATTTGCAAACCAACAATGCCAGCAATTTTGAACTACATTTTTCTTAAAATACGTTCAAATTTTTCGTAATTTTTTAATCATAGTTGATAGGAACATTTATAATGTGATTATCGAAGTTCCGAGTCCGTAATTTTCCCTGAATATAGCGTTAAGATACACAGTGTTATGTGACCGCGCCCGCATTTGCCTACAATATGGCAAAGAGCGCAATGTTCAATTTGTTACGCTAGTGCTCACCTCTCACCATTGGAGTAGTGGGCCTTGGCTCAAACTGCCACTGTTTCGGCTTTTATTAAGCCTTCATCAGGGCATTTTTCGGATCTCTCGGACCTATCCACGATGCTCCCATCTCATCCTCCCCACATTTTCAATCCTCCCCACAATTCAATAATAATAACAACAATCTGAATTCTGAGAATGGACCATTTGCTGAAACGTGTTGGTGTTGGGCGGGCGCGCACAATGCGGGCGGGCGCCGCCTCGCCGCTGCGTCGGCGGCGCCCCGACGCGACGTCGCCGCCCGGGCGCCCACAATGCGGCGAGGTCGCAGGGCGTCACCCGTCACCCGCCGCCGAACAATCGCTCTGACGAGGCCGCTGGAGGCAGCGGGCAGGGCGGTGGGGACAGTTGCGACGGCCGCTGAGGAGGTGGAGGCTGTGGGAGTGGTGGTGGAGGAGGCGGAGGTTAATGATGGTGGTGGGTGATTGTGATTGATTGACTCTTTACTAGTGAATCCGGGCGCGACAACTGCTAAGGTCATTAGTCCCGTAAGGATAGCACATGTTTTGTGTTTGGAAGGTGGTGGTGATCTTGCCCCACTGACGGCGACCTTTCGTCGGTTAGCAGGGTTTTTCCCAGGTATTTCCCCAATCAGCTGTTTACCACTTACCACTGGGCAAGACCCCAGCCGGGAGAAGCTCTACGCTCCTGACTGATCACTCGGCATGTGTGGTAGTGTAGTGCGTGTAAGTGTGTTTGTAATAGGTGAGGATAGAACAAGGAATGAGAAGGAAAGATCGCTGGCGCTCCGTGGCCCGTCTGTAAGGTAGTGCTCCAGAATTCGCCTGGCATTGATCGGAGAAACCATATGAGCAGCCGACTGCTCGAATTCTCCGCAAGACAGCAACAAAACTCAACTCCGTTTTGGGGCTAGAGTCGAAAATTCTGCCGTCGGGTCTCGAACCCCAGGACCTTCCGGTCAGAGGCACTGCAGTGACATCATTTGATGCCCTGAGCCACCTCTCCCGATTTCGTGGCGTAATGTCGTCGTGGCGGTAATGGGAGTGATGAAGGTGATGGAGGTGATTGTGGGGCTGGAGACAGAAATATTGGTGCTGCTGACTGTAATATTGACTGTGTTTGTGTTATTGATGATGTTTGTGCTGGTGATGGTTTTGGTAGTGCTGATGACCATGATAATTGTGATGTAGTTAAGATACCATGGTGCCAGGTGTTAGTGTAGGCAGTGCTGCTGGATGTATTGTAGTGTTGTGGATGGCAGTGGTGATGGAGATGGTGGTTTATCAGTTAAGATGGAGAACTTAACACAGGAAAGATAGTGTGAGTAGGGAGATGCATCGAATATATAAATGTAGTGGCGGTGGCGAGGATGGGGAGTTTCGTCGGGTAGTTGGAGTCGGGGCCCTTAATGTCAGGTATTGCGGTTTTCTCTTAACACTAGTGATAGTTGCAATGGCGAGCTCTGAAATGGACGCAATGACATTGGCGAAGACGAAGTGTCGGGAGCGGTGGCAATACATCAGTATATCATGGAGACAGCGGCAGCAGCATTCACAGGATTGGTAGTGATAGTTACCCGATCATATAGGAAATGGCAGGGATGCACCTTGCATGTGCAGAACGTACCGCCACTCCATCTATTAACATAATCCAAACCTTCAAAAACAAGGTACTAAGAATACTAATAAATGCTCTCTGATATGTAAGTCATAGGAACCTTCAAAGAAGATTTATCCGTTGATTGCATACTTGCAGATAAAAAAAACACATTGCATACATGTTTTCGTAGTCTACCTAGAGTTTTCGGTGCGTCTTGCTTCAATATATATTTTGAACAACCAGCAAGATCTCCCAAATGCAATTGACTTCCTGTCTACATCTTCCACAGTAATCCGAGAGACATAACGTATCAAAATCAATAATTCTCTCAATTGTAATTCTCAAATATTCATTAAAAGTCATAAATATCAGGTTTATATTATTCTACCGCATAAGGAAGATTGCCAACATACCCCATTTTACTATCCAATGTATGAAATAACTCGCTGCTTGCAACGGAAAAGCCATACCGCGTGGCTTGACCAATACTCGTATGGAACGGGCAGGAGAGAGGGTGGACGGTGGCCACTCAAATAACGAGACAACGCCGCTGGTTCAAAATGTTGGAAAAAAGAAAAATTATATTCTATTTCCATTAGTGGGGTATTTACATTACCCTGCACGATAAAGAAAAGTTACTCAAAGGAGAGACCAGTGTGTCTGTTCGTGAAATGAATGAATGTCGGACGATGGCATTACAAAAGGTAGTGACGAAGTAATTTACAAGTGAGCCAACTGCAAACGAACCCATTGCCGAATTGACGCATGGACGCAACCAGTAGTTGTGTTGCCAGCAGCAGTCTAAACGTAAACTTCTTACTAAACTCTCTTACAGCAGAAGTGAGAGCAGTTGCGGCTGGCAAGATTGGAAACGAATGCTTCTGCAACTGAGCTGGCAGACACCAGAGTTGTCTTCGGTGACGGATCCGCGGCGATGTCGGCGGCGTGGCGTCCAAAGGGGGGGATGGGGGGATGGGGCGACGGCGGCGCCGCTACCACGGCACGCACTCCCCACTGTAACCAGAGCGGAACCGCCCCGCGCCCCGCCCTACGCCCCGCCCCGCCCCGCCCCCCGCCCTTTATTCCCCGCGTCGCTTGCCCGAGCACGCAGTCGGCGCGGGCGCAGGGGCGCGGCAGGGGCGCTAACGACATCGTTGAGCAAAAGACTTTAAATTTAGAATTTAAATACTTCGAAAAAATACTTTGTAAATATCAATTTCAATACGCATCTACAACTACAATTATTTTACAAGGCCATAACTTGTGTAAAATGTCAGAAAGACAATATCTCAATAATGTAGATTTACGTACGTAATGCACTGAAAGTTACTAAATTTTTCTTTAACTTTTCTTATGTTTCTTACGATAGTTAATGCTTAGGATCAAGCGTAATGCAACGTTGAAAAGTGAATACTCATAACGATGAGTAGTCTCTTCACAATTAATTATGTAGTACATACACAAGACGAATATAACTAATGGAAATCATGTGATAAGGTTTTAATGGCAAAGCATAAGTCTACCTTCAAGTAAATATATAAAATGTAGACGATTAAAATAATGTAAATGAATTTCATTCACAATTTGTATACATCGATTACAACTTAAACACAAAAAGTAGTTTTTTCATCGGCATCGAAATGAAAATCAAATATGTGCTCTAGAGTTGATACAGTTTCAATTCGGCATGCGACAAACGTAAATTGAAAGTTCTTAAAAGCGTTAATGCGTAATGCTTACCAACTAATGATTAGACCTAAAACAGAGTAACGGCTAAGTATGGGTCATATGGGAATCAATGCTGGAGTGCGTTGGTGTTCAGGGATTTCCGATTTAGAAACAGAGTTTAGTACCGCCCTCGGGAGTGTGATAAAGAAATGCTCGACGCCACTTTGCGCGATAATATCTCCCTGTGTCAAAATGAGATTACATTACTAATTCATACTTATCAGATGAATGTTATTAATTTCTTCAAAACGAAATTAAAATATAGTATTGTTAGTTAAATATAACTGAGATATTCCTAAACATTTTTTTAAATCCAGACAAGAACCTAATTTGTGAATTTTTTGAATGCATTCCCCTTGATATAAAACTATCTTAACATTTCAGAGGTTCTTGCCTCTTTTCACTTAGCCTCCGAGCTCCGAAAAAGGAATGTAATCGAATCACATCGTAATCACGATGTGAATCAATTATGTAAGATACTTCGTTGTAATGTATTACAACAGCTTTCCTTATTTGTGAGCAATTTCGTTGTACGAACTCCTAATTTCTGGCATTAGGCCCCATATGTATCATTTAATTGAAACCAACGATGATAAAGGAAAGAGAACTGCAATACAAAAATGGAGTTATGTATATTTCACATGATCACACTTCTTGCCTTTTATTTTCCAAAAAATCACTACACAGGTCTCCTTAATTAAAGTTCTAAAGTTCTAGGTCATGTAAAAAGTCGATTACATAACGTTCTTCAAATTAACATGTATTGGAAAAATCTTTTATAACAAAGTTATACATGCGAAAATTTCCCCTGATTACTGCCCTGGCAACTTATTCTGTACTGAGGTTTATCAGGCACACGAAATCTCTTTGAGTGTATACAATTGTGTACCTGCCAAATCCAGTGCAGGATGAGTTGCCTATACTTTACCATATCTGCACTGCCAACTAATATGTAGGGCTGAGAGGAAAACGAGGCTAAGTGACATTTTTCATTTGCTGAGATATTTGCATTCAAAGTTAAACCTAAATACAAAATTCTGTTAACATTATTACAACTGTCTATCACATCACACTGTAGGCTCTTGTCTTAGTTATCATCTTATGTACTTATCATTATCCAATCTTTTCAGAATTTTAAATACTTCATTTTTTTAATAGTCTATTTTGCATTTAATAACATAAGAGGAAAAGCAGTCCAAGTGACAAACTAATTTCCTACATCAATGGTTCTCAATGATTACTGAGTTAAATTAGTCAAAGAACAAAATGAATGATAATGTTGAGAAGATCGTAAAATACAGGCTACGTTTTCAAGTATTTTAATGTTAAGTATTTTGAATATTACAAAAGGATCACAAGATAAGGATAACTAGGGGGCGGATTTTAATGAAATGTCACTTTTTTCTTTATCACTTTAGAACAATGCCGTTTAGTATGGAAATTAATTTTATATTATGTCAAAAGGAAATGATCCATTTTTATGTCATTTTCTTGCAATTTTCGTCGATTTCGACTAACGAGTCATTTTTTATATTTTTACGTCATTTTAATCCACTTTCGGTTAATTGCATCGACTTTAACACTAGAAGGACCGAATGTGTCAAAATGACACATTTGTGACACATACTACAATGTAGTGCTTGAGTTTTAAAAGTTAGAAAACTGGTTCTTTGTAAGTGCTTTCTTTAGTGCATGAACTTCATGTGCTGTAAAGCTCAGTCCTGTGATTTTCATAGAATTGGAAATAATCTTAGATATACCTAGAAGGACCACCATGTGTCATATTGACACAATGTACACTTCCAAGTCTTGATCTTTCATTTTTGTATCATACTTCCGTTTCCCATTGGAAGTAGTATATCCCTGGTTTTCAGGTTGATAAGACTATTGTTACCTTCTTGAAATTCGATGCATGACGATGATAACGATCCGCTAGAAACTGCCGGATACATCCTATTCTTTTTGAATTCACAGTATGTGTTACAGAGAACCTTCAATGTGCAAAACGTAATTGCAAGCCGCGAGTGTGTGTGTGAAACTTTGCATAATGAGTACAGAAAAAGAAATAAATATTTCTTGAACTTTAAAATTTTACTCAAGAAAACAGTGAAGGTGTCAGTGACAGCAATGAAGACATTTCTGAGAAATCAAGTGACAGGGGTGATGAAATCAAGGAGTCTGGTATATATTCTAGTGAAGAAGTAGAACAAGAATAAATGTCCACTATTATCCAAAAAATAGGAAAAGCAGCAGTCGGAACTTAGTGAGTGAGGTGAGGGGGGCTTGAACATGAACTGCGATTACTTTTTTCCTCTGTGTCACTGGCAGAAAAGCTAAATATGAATGAAATAGGTATAATGAGAAGGAATCAGCAGGGTCTGGCACTTGAAAATCACACATCAAAAATTTCAAGGCAGTTTTGTCATAATGAATTTTACAACTTTGGACAAACAAAACTTCGGTCAAACTTTCACATATTATTATCGAAAAAAGAATAAAAGTGTTCGAATCCTGAGCACCTTACATGACAGTATCAGCGCACAGAACTCTGGGGAAAAGAAGGCAATGTTTTTTTATAAAAGAATAGGCGGCGATAGATACATTGCATCAGATGGTTCGTAAATATCCCGTGCGCCCAAGGAGGTGATGATGGAGAGTTCACATTCTATTGAAGATCCTAGATATCCCAACAGTAAATGTATAGATATTGTTCAAGAAAGATGCAAGAAAAAACATCTACTTATAGATTGCAAATTATTCGCAACATAGTAGATGATCGTCTGACAATGTTAAATATTACCCTTCACTCTTGATAAAACACCTAATCATATGAAAAGGAAGCATTGCCAAAAAAAACAATTATAGCAACATTATTTCTCCTGTATGTTGTATGAGTTGAAAAATTGTTTACGGAAAATGCTGTAAGAAAAAAATCAGCGTGCCTACACTGTTTAATTTTTTCTTTCTCCATGAATATGAACATTACCTTTTCATAAACTAACAAATATTCATTAACGTTTTCATTCATTGCTCAGTATCTTCTCTATTATTTCAAATTCTGTAAAAGTTTCTACAACTTTGTATCTTGTATCTTCAAACTTTTTGAAATATAATGTATTAAAATGTTCCAGAAATATGTGCATTTATTCATTTATCCACTTTACATTGCAGTGCGTGAGAAAAATCTATAATATTAGCTTTTCAAGTGCTCAGGAGATCATGTGTCAAAATGACACACAACGGTCCTTCTAAGTAGGACGAAATTCCGGTCCTTCTAGAGTTAATACCATTTTAATGGTACTTGCTTTGACTAATATTTATGAGATACAACAAATATTCTCAAATGTAGCCTATTCTTTTTCTTCGCTCAAAAATTATAATATCAGCCGTTGTGAGTATATAATCTAAGGTTCTTTTTCAAAGGCAGGACTTTGATTCTATTTTATCCAACAATATTTAGTATCTAGTACCCCAATAAGCACCTAACTTATTTTTTCCCAAATGCCACTTAATGCCGTTTTCCCCTGAGCCCAAATACGTATATAACATAATACATCAAGATTGCTGTTAATTCTTAAAACGTATTAGAATAGACTACTTACCCAATGTAGAATTTGACACATCGCCATCAGGAAAGTGGGGTCCTACCTGTGGCCTCGTATCTATCGATTCCATCATATTCAAAACTGAAAAAAATGTATTTTACCATACTGTGCGCTTTTAATCACATGAACATCAGTATTTCCATAAACAGCTCCATTTCAATGTAATAAAAATAAACAAGTGCTTAAATCTGTGATCATTTCATCATCATTATCATTAGGAAATTCAACATAATAATAATAATAATAATAATAATAATAATAATAATAATAATAACAACAACAACAACTCCACCTAGGGAGTACACGACCTTGGTGGAGCTTTAGTACCTCCATGAGCCTGAGAGCTATGTCGGTGATAGCCTAGCTACTAGTAGGGCCTAAGGGAGGACCTACTGGTAGGGCCTCCCTTGTTGAATAGGTTGAAGGTGAGGGGTCCGACGAAGAAGTACTCCATTTTGAGGAGAGTGGGAAGTACGTGGAGAGGGAAGGGTCATGCACCTTTGGACTTCCTGCTGTCGGCCCATGGAGAGTACAGGAGAGAAATTGGGTTGGCACACCAGGTCACTGATTAGAGTGGGGGCCCGAACCTTGCATTAGCCAGCGAAGGAGGTTGCCTTCAGCAGTCAGTGAAAATCCCGTAGGGTTCAGTGATGCTGACTGGCGATCGGAGGGACCCCTTGCTGGGCTCTGCGGGGGGATGCCCTGAGGCCACTGTGGGCTGCAGTAACGGATGGCAGGAAACAATCCAAGGGTTAAGTGTGATCTGTGAAATCGAACTTGCTACCTGCAAATCTTCACTTCAAATCAATTAGCAAAATGAACAGAACAAGAAATGTAATGAATCTTAGCGTGTCTGTTCTACCAATATCCCATACCTGCTCAGAAACCGAGCTAATGTCACCTTGTTGACATCTGGCCATCCCACGGATGTTAGTTCCAGGGAGCCAGAGCTGGCAGTAGCTCGAATCCATCGTCAGAGATGGACCTTGGATGAATTAAAGAAGGTGATTTGGTGCTTTTACTATGCAAAAGCGAAAAACGGTGGCTCAGAGGTTTTTAAGATATTGAGAGAGCGGAACCCAGATATGAGACCTACCCTAAACACAAAGAAGCTTGCCAGTCAACGACTATACATACTCAGCAGTGGAACATTCACAGCAGAACAACTTGCAGACATCCAGAGAAACGCGAAGTATGTTCTTCGATCGAACTATCCACATGACGAACATTTAGAACCATCTAATATCCCTGAAAACGATGGTCCGGTTGAAGGTCCATCTCTCCCAAATGAAACATCTGTCAGTGGTGAAAATTCATCTGGCCATGAGTCACACGATAAGGACATGATGCGGGACCTCCTCCAACGCGAGATAGAACGCGTTCGTCTCCTTCCATTCGAATCTCGTGCACCGTTGAGGAAAATGTATGAAAATGTTAAAGCTAAGAGAACGAATTATGTCTTAAATGAGGTTGTGCAGACCTCAAGTAGAGATTTAGATGTTACTGAAATCAATCATATCATATATGCTACTGGATATCTAGTATCGCAAATAATTTTGGGGCCACCAAGAACTCCGATGGCCGCCAGCCAGTAAACAGCTACGTACTTCTATGGGCGAAAATAATCATGAAACGGATAGCCGACACACGACGTGAAATTCATTCACAGCCGAGGCATCTTCTAAACCAAATAACACTTCTAAAGTTCAACAAAAAATACTCCATGTTGAACAAAAATACCGAATTGAAAATGACACAAGGCTAATGGTAGCTAAAAAGCTAAAAGAGAAAATCCAAGCATGGGCTCAAGATTTCCGTGTACAGAACCGGTTGTTTGAGACAGACGCGAAGAGATTCTATCGCAGTCTGACTCAAAAACCGAAGGGCAATGCTACCCCTCCTTCAAAAGAAGACGTCGAAACACATTTTGGGCAGGAATCTGGGAGGAGAGCATATCCTACAACAAAGACGCATCGTGGCTCCAATCTGAAGTTTATGCTGCCAATGGACTCGTGGAAACAGTGGAACATGTTCACGAATTCTCATAAAGAGAATCTCTGCCAAGCAATTAAGAACATGGGAAACTGGAAATCCCCTGGGATTGATTGGATCCTCAATTATTCGATTAAAAAATTAACAGCAATAAATCCTCAGCTAGCAAAGGCTGTTAATACAATTTTCGAAAACCCTAAGGAACTCGAAGAATGGCTCACTCGCGGCATCACTTTTTTATCCAAAGCGGGAGACAGTTCTTTGGCGAAGAATTACAGGCCAATTACTTGCAGTAATGAACAAAGTTATAACTGCAGCCATAGCTGACAAAATGTATAGACACCTAGAGAAGAACCATCTGTTGCCAGTTGAACAGAAAGGATGATGTAAATGTTCCTATGGCTGTAAGGAGATCGTGCTACTAAATAAAGTAATCTTGAATGATGTAAAGAAACGGAAACGTAATTTAAGCATGGCTTGAATTGATCTCCAGAAAGCCTTTGACAGTGTACCACACGATTGGATTTTGAAGACCCTGGAGGTCTATCGATTTCATCTTAGACTTATTGAGTTTTGCAAGGCTAGTATGAAGTTGTGGAGTACCAGGTTACTAATACACAGCGGAAAGGGGGTAGTAGAAACAGTGAGTATTCAAATGAACAGGGGAATTTTCCAAGAAGATTCGCTATCCCCTCTGTTGTTTTGCATTAGTCTTATCTCACTATCTAGACAGTTGTCGCACACTGACTTTGGTTAGAGGCTCCATGGTGATGAAAGGCCAGTATTACATTTGTTTTACATGGATGTTCTTAAAGTGTTGGCAACGAAATGAAGCGATTCTCTCCCAAATGCTGTCCGTCATTAATGATTTTAGCAATGACATCTGAATGAAGTTTGGTCTTGACAAGTGTGCAAAAATCAATTTAAAAAGAGGCAAACTTACAACGCCAGAGAGCATTAAACTTGATATGCACATTGTGATTCAAGCTCTTGAGCAGGTAAAACTTACAAATATCTGGGCATTGAAGAATGTGAGACCACCTCGGACGACACAATGAAAAAGAGAATTTGCAAGGAGTATTACAGAAGAGTGAGACTTATCCTGCAGTTCGCTCTGAACTCCTGGAATAAAATATCAGTAATTGGTAGTTTGGCGGTGCCTGTAGCCGAAAACAGCTTCGGACTAGTGGACTGGACTGAGCCAGAAATTCGAATCATGGATCGAAAAACCGGAAAACTGATAACAATGCATAATGTCCCCCACCCTTCAGCTGATGTACATAGAAAGCTATGCAAGACACGCCGAATAGCAGAGGCTGAACTTCTGATGCTACTAAACATGAAATGTGAGACACAAAAAATGTGAAAAGTCGTAAAGAGACAAACCATTCCACGGGCAATATTTGAAACGAATGGGCAGAGCACAGATCAATGAAGATCAATCATTTATGAGGATAAATGGGAAGAATAAAGCGAGAATCGGAAGCAGTTCTATTAGATGCTCAAGATCAGACGTTGAGAACACGACATTATGATAAAGAGGTTCTCCAAATTTCCCCTTGGTGATAAATGCCGTATTTGCCAGGAACATGTAGAAACCATTGATCATATCGTCTCAGCTTATCCTATTCTAGCAAAGACCGAATACTTGACACGACAGGATGTGTAGTTACCACCACTGGCAGATCTGTACTGCCCTCGAAGTTCCAAACGCATGCCCCAAGTTGTACAAACACACACCAATACTGACATCTATTAAATGTGTGCACGATCTTGTACGACCAACAAGTTCAAACGGATTGCACGATAGCGGCAAACAAACTGGATATTGTTATCCGGGATTTGAAGAAAAAATTGTGTCTACTTGTAGATGCTGTGCCTTGTGATCAAAATGTTGTAACCAAAGAAGCAGAGAAACGTCTGAAATACCAGAGTTTGGAAATCGAGATGCCGCATGTGGGGCGTAAAAGCATGTGGGGCGTAAAAGCACAGGTCGTCCCGATAGTTATCGGAGCTCTGGGATTTGTTCCGCAAAATTTGTGTAAGAAATTGTCTAAACGTCCAGGTCATTCAAAAGACTGGGAAATGCAAGAAATTGCTTTCTTTGGAACAGCTCATATTTTGCGCGCCATTTTATATTCAGCCGACTCATAACATCTTTAGTCGTAATGTAAAGGGAAAATAATAATATTAATAATAATAATAATAATAATGGTAATGACGCTAATAATAATAAATTATTCAAAATGTTTATTTTAATAGTAGAACGATGCGGATTATTGTATATTCTTTAGGATTTTCGATTGCAATGAGTTTCGAAGACTGATAAAACACATCAATACTGTTGGCTCTCAAATTTCATTAAATAAAGGAATTTGTTATTGAGAACATTTAAAGGCAGATTGAGAACAAGATTACAATAATTCGTCGTAATTTCTAAAAATAGTATTAATTCGCATCGATTAGCTAAAAGCGCGCATTGTTGGTATCTCAGCACTGATTGAGAACAAGAAGAATGCCGTCAGCCACAAGATGAAAAGATTTTCATTCAGTGCCTTGTTGACAGAAACGCAGTATTGATTTAAGCGTGTAAAGGTAAATGTCTGGGTCAACCCTGGCATTTTTTATTAACTACATGAAAACAGTTTCATAGCAAAATTAAAGGGAAAATTCTTTAAGAACATGTCAACAACTCTAGACACGAAATAAAACATTGTATTGACTTTTATTACATGTTAAACATGTTAGCAATAACTCAAATAATAATATCGCACGATAATTAAAAAAAACTGTTTGAATAGAAAATCTATAAAATCACATTTACTAACTGTAATTTAACTAAACAATCACATTTTTCTTACAGAAAAGGATTCGTTGTATTTTTGCTCTGTTTGGTTGTAAGTTTTAAAATATTATTAATTTTATAAATTCAAATAAGATAATCTTAATGATTTTAGAAAACTGGACGAAATTGGGTTATAAATTAATAGTTATTAAAGAATGACATGCTGAAGTAGAACGATTCTATATTTTTGCAGGACTGTGTGCATTCATAGAATTTGCCAACTTTCACACGTGCGCCTACAAATATAGATTTTGTACCCCTGATCTTCAGGTCGGCATATTTCGTTTGCTTTTGTAATTTGCCATTTTTTCTAGGTGAACATTTTCGTACGTATTCTGAGAGAAAGCGCTATGATGGTGAAAGGAAATCGGACACTTTCAAGAAACTCAGCTATGGTACCTTTTATTTTCACTGAGTGTAAATGGAAGTCCAAGTGGTTTCCTCGCTTGGTTGTATCAGAAGTCTGACGGTTTTTCATTTAGAGGTTCTCGGGATTGCTATGAAGTGCTGGAGGGAAATACCTGCCTTTAAATGGTCATTTCTCAAGACTGTATCATGCATTCGCAATTTTTGCAAGTTCGAAATTTACCTATGGGACGAATCTTAGGACGTATTATGTGTGTGTGTGTGTGTGTGTGTGTGTAAGATATCGTATTCCCTGCAATACGCGTTTCGTATCCGCGCAACTGCCGTTTGACTGAGCGAACAATAATTCATCGTAATATCAAAAAATAGTATTCATTCGCATCGTTTAGCTAAAAACCCGCATTGTTGGTATCTCAGCTGTGACTCACCGGGTGGTATGTGGCGGATTTTTGACACTAGCTAAGTTGCTGGGTCGAATTCAATCGCGAATTATAGCGACCGGCTGCTCTGATCGGCAATTTCCCGTGATGTCTCCGACCAGGCAAATGCGGCAGAAGTACCATATCAAGAGGACTAGGAACTGAGATTTTCTTCTTTATCTATGCCTCCACGTCTCTCCTTACACACACATACTTGTACTTATACTTAGTTGTATTACCCGTACCAAACACGTATATCGCGAGAGCAGACGAGAGCTTTGAACTTATCCCAAATGGTACGGTGCCCCAGTGGAGAGACACCTGGAAAGGGAAAACCAGTGGAGGAGACACCTAGAGAGGGGCACATGTGGGTACCAGATTTCATGTTCCATTGACCTCAGTCATTTCTGCTGTTCACGTTCTAGGAATCAATACCTATTCATTCATTCAATCACTCACAGGGTCGGGGCTCCATGTCCGTGAGCGATCGTGGCAAGCTGCCCTCTTCCTCATATTCTCAGCAATCCTCTCCCCTTGCCTTCATCCGCCCACGCCTGTTTGCCTCGCAGCGCCAGGTGCGAGCGCCGAGCGTCGAACCAAAGCCGTCGGGGAGCTCCGCGGGGCCATTGGCGCTGCGATATGGATGCGCCCATTCGTAACGCGCGCGACCGCCGCTCCGCGGCGCTGCGAGCGCCCTTCCCACCCCGCGTCGCGCTCCCTCCGGTGAATTTACGCGGAAGTGTCATTAAATCGCGCGCCACGCGGTCTCCAGGGCGGCCGGCGGGCTGTTTGTCAAAGCGGCGCCCGCTGCTGGGACTGAACGCCGCGACGGTATCCGCTCCCCCATATTAGCAAAAGTTTCCCTTCTTCCCGATTGGCGCGCTACGAGCTCACCACGCGAGCGGTAGCGTAAATAGTGAAACGAAGATTTGTACGAAATAATTTTATATATTTTATGAATATGAAGTTTTTTTGTATTTTTTTCTTGTAATTATTAACACAATTTTCACCGTGGGGTAGTATGTATAAAGATTTAAAGCATAAAAATTCACGTATGACTTCAGATTACTGTAATAGTCAATTTTTAAATCTTAAAAAACAATATATTTATTATTAATCTACGTTTAATGCTTAATTGACTATAGCAGTAATTTTAAGTCGTAGTAACAGGTTTAGTTTTAACGAACCATGAACACGAACTTCCGTGAAATAGAATGATCGTCAATTTGCCGAAATATTCTGCCTTTGTACTGCACGGTTGGCTGACTCATGGCCACATGGAATACAAACACAAGGTAAAATGCCAAGAAACAAAGTTTACATTTTATTTTTCAGCAATATTACAAGAAGTCTGATAGTGAAACGTTTTATTTATGACATAATTTTCAACTATTTTTTGTCATGGTTAGTAAGCAATTTGTAACACAATATTTAATTGGTTAAATTGCTATTTTATTTAATAATCATGGCATTATGATCGAATTACTGTTACTTATTTTTTGGTATTTTCAAAAGTGCTTGCCGCAATATCTCACTGTGTTTGCATTTTGCGACAATTTTTCAAAAATATTCTGGTAGCAAAGGAACGATCAGAGCATCAATACATTAAAATATTCATAGAATTGGGAAATAAATGAGATATAGAAGTCAAGAAGAAAAGAATAAGAAATGAAAATAATAAATACATTGAAGTGATAAATACATTATAAATAATTAATAGTAATACAAATCAAACATGTAAAATAATAAAAGACAAAGGGATGACGAACCTAAAAGGAAAGAGAAGACGAAAAAGAGAAAAAGAAGCAAAACAGGAGGAAATGAACAAAGTAAATATAGAAAAAGTATAGGTAAGAGAATGACAAATATAAATAGTGTGTGTGTGTGTGTGAGAGAGAGAGAGAGAGGTCCGTAAAAAGTAGAAAATGTGAAATACACCTAAATCGAAATAACAAAAAAGAAAGAAAACAAATCAAAAAGAGTATACGAAAATGAAAAACGAAAGAGTAAAACAAAATAACACAAAACTATGGAACACGAATGAGACAAGAAAAGACTCAATCTGATATCCATGCGACCCACAGCGGATAGAGAAAAGAAAGAAAAGGAGGCCAACAAAAACAAAGAAGTGGCGAACACAAGCAGCCTCCCGGGGTGTGTGGTGTCTCCCGGAGCTTCTTCTCGCGGGGCGCAGGGCAGGGAGTCTCGCCAGTGACGTGAGCGGTGGCGGCCGCGGACGGGGGTGGGAGGGGCGGCAAGCGCCAAGTCGCCCGGCGCGGCGCCACGTCGCGGGCCGTGAAACCGAAGCCGCCGCTGCCGCCGCCGCCGACGTCACCTCCCACGCACGAAGCGCCGCGGCGCGCGACCGCCCCGCCCCCGCCCCCACCCCCGCCCCCACCCCCGCCCCTGGACCAGCCACCGGCGGAGCGCCGCTACGCGTGTACTCTCGACCTCTGCGCTGCGTTTAAGACCTAAAGGCTGCTCGACACATTCGGCATTCGCCCAGCAGAGCACCTGTGGGATGGCTTTAGCTGTGCCAATCTCGTTTCGAGACTCTTCACTCTGGTGTATTGTTGTGGGTTGTCTTGCTTCATTTTAGTGAACCCTCTCCCCCGTACAGGGACGGGGATTGGGTTCAGGGTGCATTCGCCCAGCAGCCTGCTACTGCTCGCCCAATCCGCACCAGTCGATGGGTTCGGCTAATGTTCGCCTCTTTTGATATGTCCAAAAGACCGACACGCGGTGGGTAGGGCGAACGCCGAATGTTCGTCACTCGGCAAATAGCAATTGCAACTCATGCACACTCCTCGGGGCTCGTCGAGCGCTTGCACGCTGTTTGCCGAATAACGAATGTGTAAAGCCGCCTTAAGACATCCTCAGTCAGGCTCAGGAGGCTCACGGAGACTTTTACTGATTTTTTCTTTTCGAATAAGCTTTATTATTATTTAGGTGGCATGAACTGCAAGGTCATTAGTGACCATATATACAATTCTTTAGAGTGCATTAAATAAATTTACATCTTTTAGAAATTTGAAAATATGATGTACTTGAGATGTTTCAGTGAGTAATTTGGGGAGACGGTTTGAAAATGAATGTGTAATACATGAGTCTGAATACCCTAAGCAATTTATTAAAATACGTTGGATAATTCCATTGCGGGTTCACGGGTTTTGGTCCAAAAAATAACGTATTCTAGTTTGCCGACGTTTCGGAGTTTATTATAGCTCCATCTTCAGGGCTGGACAAGTTTTCACAACACGGTTATTAAAATATTTCCACAGTGATAATTACCATAATAATTTTTTAAAAAAATTTTTATATAAACATTGAACATTGAATATAATTACAAACACGCAGAAGGCTGATACTATTCGTCTATGTTCACAACAACCAAAAACTTTATATATATATATATATATATATATATATATATATATATGTATTTGAATCTATGTTAATAATGTATATACTAGCACCACCAGAATTACATTCATATTAGTCTGTTGTTTATTGTTTTTACCCTTTGTAATTAATTTATATGATATTAAATAATAAAGAAATAGGACACATACCTTACTATGCGTGGGAAGTTACATAGAAAATATGAAGGTTCACATCATGAGAACAAGCCACACAGGACAGCAGGCCATGCACACAGGACAGCATCCTGTGTGGCTTGTTCTCATGATGTGAACCTTCATATTTTCTATGTAACTTCCCACGCATAGTAAGGTATGTGTCCTATTTCTTTATTATTTAATATCATATAAATTAATTACAAAGGGTAAAAACAATAAACAACAGACTAATATGAATGTAATTCTGGTGGTGCTAGTATATACATTATTAACATAGATTCAAATACATATATATATATATATATATATATATATATATATATATATATAAAGTTTTTGGTTGTTGTGAACATAGACGAATAGTATCAGCCTTCTGCGTGTTTGTAATTATATATTCAATGTTCAATGTTTATATAAAAATTTTTTTAAAAAATTATTATGGTAATTATCACTGTGGAAATATTTTAATAACCGTGTTGTGAAAACTTGTCCAGCCCTGAAGATGGAGCTATAATAAACTCCGAAACGTCGGCAAACTAGAATACGTTATTTTTTGGACCAAAACCCGTGAACCCGCAATGGAATTGTCTACAGAAAATGGTCATGAAATACAGCAGAAATACGTTGGATAGTTACAGGGATGTTTCAAGATGGATAAAATGATGGAGATTCTTTCTTGAACAGATGTGAATGGATTTGACGGCTATGTACTATGGGGAGTAATGCCCTTGCGAGAGTAATTTTTTTTCTTTTCTTGTTTGTACTGAAGGAGCTTCCTTATCAAAAATAATTCTTCTAATTTGGCGGCGGTGACTAGGAAAGTTATTCCACGCAGTGTTCCATTTAATGATTGTTTAAATCTGTTTAATGAGCAGCTTAGGTGGCTCAGGGCATCAACTGATGTCCCTGCCGTGCCTTTTACCGGGAGGGTCTTGGGTGCGAGTCCTGACGGTGGCAGGAGTTTTGACACTAGCTCTATAGCTAGAATGACCAACGGCGGACTACACAAGACATTTGGCTTATGTCGATCATTAGTAGACATCGGATGTTTAGGAAAATGCCTATTTTTCCTAGCGAACTTATTTAAAGGCTGATAATACATGTGCACGAATCATGACAAATGATGACATATGACACAGTTTTATAATGCTTATTTTAACATAAATGCCTTTTATTTGCGTAAAAGACTTTTCTTTAGAATTATTGCAGATTTTTGCCTTTTATGTATTATTTTTATATAAAGTGCTAATATATTAGAAATTCATGGCCATGGTTCAACCTAACCATTCATTACGAAACCTTCAATTCACGTATTTGTATTTTGAAATATGAGAGAATTCCTGAAATTATACCAACATATTTTTCCCCATTTCCCTATTTCATAAATACTAGTCATGTTCTGAGAAAATGGTCGATTGACAATACATCGAGAGCACCTTTTGAGTCGAAATAAATATAAATTCCCAGAAAGTTTCATTGTTTCATTCAGTGTTGTTAATGTTGGACTTCTAAAATATATTCCAGACACATCAGTAGATTTTCAGAAATCCTCCTTCGTATTCAAATGGATTTTGTCTCCCAATCGTTGCAGATTTGAAATTGCAATCCTTGAAAAGTTACTGGTAATATATAGCAATAGAAACTATAAGAATAAAATGTAGAAGAGTTGCAAATATGTAAGGAGTTTGACAAATAATTTTTAATTTTATTGTGAATGTAATTTATGACAGTGCCTTTTTTCTCCTCATTCTTGACATTTTCAGTGCCTATTTAGGCACCTAAAAGGCAATTTTTATTGCCTAAATATCCGATGTCTAATCATCAGTCACGGTACCACTCACGCCATCTTGACCCACAGCCTGAAGTATCTGTTCTTAGTGGGTTTCCCCACAGCCTGACGGTGGAGGAGAGGTTAAACAAACAATGTCGATATAACTGCAGCTCCTGATATCACGTTTAAGAATACCGTTTCCTGTCCCATCGAATTGTTTTGGACGAAGAGATGCACGCCTGGGTACAATCATTATTCTATAGACAATTGCAAACTGTTTCTCGGGAGACTCTGACTAACTTATTTTCACAATGGAATAAATGTATAAGTAGTTAAGGCGATTACTTTTGAAACAATAAACAGGTTACTTACTTTTTTGCCTGTCTCGATTTCATTTCACTGACACTCATAATTTACTATATATCGGAACAAGGTTTATCCACTTTTTCGATATTAGGGCCTCACAAATCGAGGTTTCTAAAGAATAATCGCCATTTTTGTAACGGCATTAAGATTGTTTCACTACGTAAGTAGTAGTAAGACGAGAAAGCAAAAACTCCTACGCTGGCGAACCCTACTGCGGCATCTGAATGAAAAGTGAGAGGACTGCGCTTCAGTGACAATAGTGAGGATTGGCGATCGAGTTTGGTCCGGGCGGCTTGGGGTTGAAACCCGAGTATGCAACTGGCGACCAGACGAAGCTGTTTATCCGAGGACTAAATGACATCACGCACGCCCAAATTGTCCCACGCGACAGCAGTGCTGCCGCGCCGCGTATCGGGTTTCGTTCTGTAGCCATCGCTGCCCGGCTGCGAGCCTTTCCAAACGAGAGGTCATCGCGACGACTCAATTTGGTCTCCTATTATTAGAACCGTTGGCTTCGCTTTGAAAGAACAAAACAAGTCCTTCAAAATAGTTATCAGGATGTATCCTTTGATTCAATAAGTGCAAGAAAAGGGAAGATACTAATTTACGATTGTTTAAGCTATTTCTATATTTTTATTACAGTAATTACTATTAATTTACTACATTGATTAGATAAAGTCAAAATTTACAAAACTGATATAAAGGTTTCAATAAGAATTATAACATTAGTGGTGAAGCAAATACATTCTCGCATTATTTCTAATTTGCAATTTTTGGAAATTCAGAAATTCAACGAAAATGAGACCTGCGCCATTCTTTTAGGCGTTTCTTGTTTTATCCGTTGAAAACATTTTAAGAAAAAATTTGAAGCGTTTTTTGAGAATTTTTTTTATAAATTGCATTAATTCCACCCACAAATTACGAAAAACTACTCTTTTTTCAAAAAAATTTGCATGACCTCTTTTCGAGCGCTGATGTTCTAGTATATTTTTTGTTTAAAAGAAAAATCTCTTATATTTCTTTCTTCAATATCATTTTTAAATGTTAAAATTTTGCAATTTATGGAAATGCAGAGAGTTTGCCGGATATGAGACTAGCGCCAATTGTTTACCGTCCTTTGATAGATACGAGAAGATTGAAAAAAAATTGTTGCCGATTTCCAGAAAAAACATGTTTAAAAAATATTTAAAAATTTGCCTCTAATTCGCGCAAAATTGCGCCATTTATTAGAGTAGGGGAGTGGTTAGTTCGTTTGAGATGATGTATGTTCTACGAAGTTTCGCAATAAATGAACACTAAAACAATTTATCAATTAGTACACGACGTCCAAACCTGGCTTTAACGACAAGTTTTTAACACATTAGCCCTGTTGGGCAGGTTCTTCTCATTTCGAAATCTTATTCTTCGGTGGCCCACATTTCCGCAAAAATGCCACGGTTTACTGCTCCAGAAGTGAATTACCACAGCCCCAATAGCTTAACTGTTTCTTCTTTGGTCCTTTTCTTCTATAGACGGAAGTTTGTGGCCCATCTTGTTCGAACAAGCAAGCTATTTGTATTCTTGGCTGTCCGGATGAGCCGCGTCTGAGTCGATGGATCTGACGTATCGGCCCTCTTGCTGTGGCCTTCTTCAGAGCTAAAAGCAAGCTATTTACCATTTGTTTATATACGCCCATCGCATATGATTAAGCTACTTGTTCAACCATTTCATTGTGTATTTTATTTAACTGTAAAATACGTTCGCCATATCGACTCCCGATTCCGAGAAAAACCTCTGCCGCCTGAGACCAGAGGCTCACCGCCTTTCCGAGAATCGCCTACGACAATGCGAGCCTTGCACATACAATTCAGTGAACCTACAAAGTTAGCTATATAAAACATATTCTAATTTTTAGCATTTAAAACTCTAGATGTTTTCATATGATTAATCGACAATCAAAGATAGCTCACTTTCAATCTTGTAATCATATATTATGCGCACGCTGATTGGTTAGTGCCAAAAAGTGGGCCCAGTCAGCAGATCGCGTTGGTTTCGACGCAACGTCTGCGCTCAGTCGAGATGAATCACCGGCCGCGACCACTCGATGCCACGCGGAGCTCGCACTCATGTTGCAACGTCTTCACATCGCAATGTATTATGTATACGCGTGTGTAAGATCACGTTAACATTGTTCCAATAGTTCAGTGTATAGTACGATGAACTAATTGCCCTATCTCGAAACATTTACATTTCAAGTGAACATTTGTGCGCGTGGTGCAGAAATACTTATCATAATAGTGATCAGTAATTACCGTTTCCCGCACTGCGCAATGTACTGTGTTCAACGTTTGTGCTTATAACAGTAAGTCTTCATGCAAGTAATTATTCAATTGAGCATGTATTCACATCACACCAGCCACTTGCTTTTAGCGTGGCAAGCGAACAATGCACGATCGACGTGGTGTATGTTGTTCAACTGCATTGCGAGCTTGCTAGCCATACGGCAGGCAACACGCATGCATTGCGGGGTCTCCGTAAGGCAGGGCCGCTCAACCATTTGCTCCGAGGAGGAGCAGTCTGTTGCTCTCTCCTCTTCCGCCGCAGAAAGAGCAAATGACGTCATCAAATATCGATCGGTGGCGTGTGGCACAGTGGGTCGCGTCGTATTTCTACGGGGTATTTTACGTTGTTCGGAATGAAAAAGTCTCACTGCTCTGGGAAAGGATATTACGACAGAAAAAAACAGTAAAATACTTTTGTAACATTTATTGGAACAGTTACTAGAAATAAACATATTAGTGTGATTTGGAAATTAGAAACACGACAATTTGCAATGCAGCATGGGAAGAATATCTTTTTGCAGATTGCGCCGGCAATGCCAAATGTTTAGTTGCAAAACAAGTGCTCAATAACATAAAGAAATTTAATAGCGGTGACATTACACAGTTTATCATGGTGTTGAATATGAAAAGTATTATAAAGGTTGCACAAAAATGTTATTAAATAAACTAGTAATAAAAATACTAAAAGTAAAGGAAATTAACATAAAAAAATGAAGTTGATTGCAAAATGAAATACTCTAATTACATCTTTTAAATGTTTTTTTCCCAATATACTTTCTATATTTGGAAGAGATGGCATGGTGCTATTGAGCCGTAACATGCATTTCCGATTGTGATCTGTAATTGTACTTCTCATTCGAGATTTACAGATTTTCAAAGAAGCAAAAATTGCTCACAGTTGTATGTTGATCCAAACGTACTTAACAATCGAGGAGTATTCCGATGCAGTTTTGGAAAACGGTTTTGTAGGAAGTTCTTTTCCTAAATGCTCACGTTGTAGTATCGGTATGCAATGAAATTAAATTCTTTTGTATTGTGTTATTTTACTGCCAAAACAACATAAGAACATCAAAATACATCTAAAACTTACTTCTAGTGAGGCATTGTTTTTCAGAACACTGAAAACTTCCTTTTGTTCTTCTTCAGCGTACTTGTCATTTTCATCAGCATGATTTAATGTTTAATGTCGTTGCAAATTAAACTTCTTCACGTGAAACCTTTTATGTAAACTAAACATTTGGCATAGCTGCCGTAGTTGGCGAAAAGATACTTTTCTTCCCATACTGCATTGAAAATTGTCGGTGTAGGTGCTCTTGTCTGTGAAGTGCTCGCGTGGTCTTCCATGTTTCCGCGACTGGAGTTATTGGGACACTGTATCAGAGGTTATCGCCAGGCGCGCAACGCTCGGGCTCCGGTGTCCCGCTCTCGGCTGACAACGCGACTCCGCGCTGCCGATTTGCTCTGCTTGAGCGGCCCTGCCGTAAGGGGAAACTAAGCGCATCCTGCCAGCGGGTCGCCCTTTGCTGGCCTCTGCCCCTGCTTCCGCATCTGCTGCCTGGCAAACTACATGCACATTGCAGTGTGAACTCAACGCCACCTCCAGACGTCGAGTGTAACAATCACTTATCTTTTCTTACAGCATCACTGCCAATTTTAATGTTTCTGTTTATATTTGGTAAATCTCTGCTTATGTCACGTACATGAACTGATAATCTTAATCTTTCTTAATAATGACATACAATGTTCAAGCTCAGCCACATCATTGTGTAGTCATTGAATTTCATGATTTATGCATTTACAAGGCGTCGCAATTCTACTAAGCTAATTTTCTTTGTAATGTTTATTTAATTCAATTACATGTATTAACTTTACATGTTCTCTAATTTATTTCTCAGTGATACTGATAGCACCTGAAAGATCAATTTCAAGAACGCAAGACTGGTGAGTTGCAACCTATCAATCATTAATGCATCACCAGCAAGGCCCAATATGTCAATACGTCATTAGTATGGCAACATTGCGCGGGAATTTGAAATACGATCTACCCTTTCTAAATATAACTGCTACTTGACGCACGTCAGTTTACTCAATAAATGAAATGACTATATGAACATGTGCATAAAAGATAGAAATTCCTTTGTCACATGCTCTAAATACTTGAAATTTCGGAAAAAGAAAATTTCAGGTATTTCTTTAAAAAATACCTGAAAAGAATGTAAGCTGGATGCCATGTCGTATCTTGCGAAATTTTAAAACAAATTTAATGTTTTTATTTAGGTACATATTTATGTATTTGTCATTTACGCAAACTATTACTTTTTCAACAATTTTTAATTTTAGGCATGAAACCTTACCTGTAAAACCCTCATTGGTAACGACGTTTTGATCGTAAGGTACAGTAACATCGACAAGTAGACACGATTTTTTCTCCAAATCCCGGATAATATCCGGTTTGTTTGCAGCTATCGTGCGAGGAGTTTGAATTTGTTGGCCATAAAATATTGTACACAATCCAACAGACGTCACTGGCTTTGGTGAGTGTTTCGTACCACTTGGGGCATGTGTTTGCAACTTAGAGGGCGGTACAGATCTGCCAGAGGAAGTAGCTACACACCCTATCGTGTCTTTTTAAGTATTCGGTCTTTGCTAGGATTAGACAAGCTGAGACAATACGATCAATAGTTTTTATGTGTTTGTGCCAAATGCGTAATTTATCATCTCGGGAGATTTTGAGAACCACTTTATCATAATGTCGTGTTCTCAACGCCAGATCTTGGGCAGCTATTACAAGTGCTTCTGATTCTGACATCAACCTTCACTTTTTAAGCCACATAAATGATTGATCTTTATTGATCTGTGCTCTGTCCATTCGTTTCAAATATTTTCCGTGGAGTGGTTTGTCTCTCCACGATTTCTTTAATATGTTTTGTGTCTCACGTTTCATGTTAAGAAGCATCAGAAGTTCATTGTCTCTGCCATTGTACGTGTCTCGCATAGTTTTCTTTGCAATGCTTCTTGCTACACTAACAGTGCCTCTGTTTCCCATTCTTCGGTCATATTTCATGACCTGCCTTATTAGAGGGTCATCTTCATGGCTGACTTCATACTTTTCCATCCCGACTATTGCGTTGTGCCAGGAGGCCTCAATTGCTCTGAGGCCTCATCTTCCTTCCTTATGTGACACAAAGTCTATGTACTACATCAGCTCGAGGGTGGGCAACATAATGCATTGTTAGCAGTTTTCTGGGTTTTCGATCCATGACGTGAATTTCCGTCTCAGTCCAGTCACCTAGTCAGAAGCTGTTTTCAGCTACAGACACTGACAAACTACCTATTGCTGATATTTTATTCCAGGAGTTCAGAACGAACTGCAGGACCAATCTCACTTTTCTGTAATACTCCCTGTGAATGCTCCCTTTCATTGTGTCGTTCGAGATGGTCTCACATTCTTCAGTTCCCAGATATTTGTAAGCTTTACCTGGATGAAGATATTGAATTACAGTTTGCGTATCAACTTCAATGCTCTGTGACGTTATCATTTTGCCTCTTTTAAGTTGACTTTTGCACACTTGTCAAGACCAAACTTCATGCAGATGTCATTGCTAAAGTCATTCACAACAGACCGCATTTGGGAGAGAATCGCTCATCCTTAGCAAACATTTTAAGATCATACATGTTAAACAAATGTGATCTTTCATCACCATGGAGCTTGTAACCGAAATCCGCTTGCGACAACTGTCTAGAATCTAGATAGTGGGATTAAACTGATGCAAAACAGCAGAGAGGATAGAGAATCTCCTTGAAAAATACCCCTGTTAATCTGAATACTTCTGGTTTCTACTGCTTCCTTTCCGCTGTGTATTAGTAACCTGATGCTCCACGACTTCATACTAGCCTTGCAAAATTCAATATGTCTAGGACGAAATCGATAAATCTCCAGGTTCTTTAAAATCCATTCGTGTGGTACACTACCAAAGGCCTTCTGGTAGTCAATCCAAGCCATGCTCAAATCACATTTTTGTTTATTTAGATCATTCAAAATGACTTTATTCATTATTATTATTATATTATTATTATTATTATGAATATTATTATTATTATTATTATTATGAATATTATTAGCAAAGATTTAGCAACGGTTTTAAAATCCCTCGGTCTGTTCTAATAAAGATAATGAAAACGTTAGATATTCATAATAAAAATACTTGCAAATAATTTTTGAATGTTTTAAACAAATATGTCGTTACACTAATACGAATGTTTTATAATTTAATTGAAATCCTTATATGCAATCAAAATATAAAATATAAAATGCATTCAAAATCCAAATATCTGTAAAACAGTTTTTGATTAATTTAGAAAGGGAGAATGACAAGTGTATTGTGAATATCTGGAGGGATCTAATTTTTGATTAAATTTTTCTTCGGAATTTTTTAATAAAAAAACAAGAATGGCTAAGTCCTTACATGTAATTTTAACACTCTAGATAATTAGTTGAGAAAGCATTGCCTGGAATAGTATATTGAAGTGCTATGAAGTTTACGTGAGCTGCGGTTGCAGATATATACAGTTTTTGTAAAGGGCAGATGAAATTACGTCTTAAAATTACTTTCGCCCTTGTCGGCACACAAGAGCCAACTCTTTTTCGTGCATTTTTTCTCTGTGGTCGCTTTTGTGTGGCTTCGTAGAAACGCGGAGGGACTTTCAGTGCCCAGCCAAAAAAATGTGTTTTTTGAGTGGAAAGGTATAGTGTATTCTACAATGACAAAATTACAATTTTTGAGAATAATATTGTGACATTTAACCCTTAACTGGTCTGGTGAAAAATAATTATATTCCTTGTCTTGTGGGGTCCAGCAGACCCCATTTTATGAAATGAAATTTCATTAAGAAAATGAAATTTTATTTTATAAAATATCACATATATGATCATTTACATTGTAATGAGTAATATTTGGTACATTAAAAAAATTCACAAATAAATTTGCATGACTGGTAGAAAATATGCTTGGCGCAGATGATTCATACAATTTTTGTTTTCCAATTTGCTGTTCTCGGGGACACTTCACAATTGGCTTTTTCATACTTGAATGTGTTCCCAAAGGTTCTTTTGAAGCTGTTTGTCGCCGAATTTCATCATAATTTTTTGTATTTTACGTGGCAAAGGATGAACACCACGACGTGAAATGTGTGGATGTACAAATGCACGCCAAACTTCCATCAATGGCTTTCTATTCGATTTTTCCCGAAATGTTTATTGCAGTACTTGGGAATGCTAGTGTTTACAAATGATATGTTAAGAATTGGATAAAATATCACTATTGGCCACGGACAGCCACCACTACTGCTACCGACTTCGCCGAGCTACAGAGTAGTTGATACAAAGTTGCTCAAGTACATCTAAGCCCGCTTTGATGTTGTAATAATTGATCATATTCGGCTTTTTGTTTGTGGATCAACTTTTTTTGGTCATGATGTATTGTCGACAAGAGAATAACAGATCGATTCACAAAAAATATAGAGGAAACGAAAATAAATAAAAAGTGAAAAAAATATAAAATTGAAATTTACTGACACTCCTTGTCTGGTGGGGTCCATGCACACATAATGAACAATACAATACAATTACATTGTTATTTTAGACAAAAAGTACACACTATCATCTGCTGGAGACCTTGAACGAGGAATACCTGGAATCACAGCCTAATATATAGGTGCATTTAGCTACTAACTTGAGTTTATGATAGTCTGGGGTCCCAGAGACCCCACCAGACAAGTTAAGGGTTAAATGTATAAATGTCAGGAAATACAACCTCTGAAAAGGAAAATATCTAGACAAATATTTACAATGTCAAGTAGTTTTGGGATATCACTTTTTCAGTTTTATATATAACTGTATTTCAATAAGCTTGTTAAATATGTTTTTTTAATCAAAACTCGCTTATAAATTCGAGTACTTGAAGAGAAATAGTAGTATCTAACTATGTAATTTCGATTAAGGGGTTTATTTTGGATTTGGACTTACTCATGGTTGTAAGTTCTCCGTGGAAGTGCCTATGGCAACCTTGCAGTGGTAATAACTTATTTTACTTTCCCGTATACGTAAGTATACACGGAGTGATATACCTAGTATAGGGAAAGTTATGTAATGCTGCGCGAAAAAATGTCCAATTTTCGGCGGAAAAAAAATTAATTGCCGGGCCGTGAAAACGAAAGAAGTGGATAAAACCAGTTTGCTAAATTAAGAAAAAGAAATCCCCTAACACGTGGTGTAGCCAGAAACCCTGTTTTCTAGGTCCTTGATACCGAAAACCCAATTGAAAGGAAAACGTCCGTCTGTCCGGTCTGTCTGTCCGTCCGTCCGTTCGTCCGTCCGTCTGTCCGTCTGTGAACACTGCTAGCGCCTAAACCATACGTACGATTTCTTCCAAAATGGATATTCCGTAGTCGATCTGATTCTCGTCAAAGCTTGAGATTGTGAAAAGATTCTTCAAAAATTTGGGGGTACTTATATGAAGCCGCCCGGGGATTTTTGAAAATTTTATCAAAAACGGCTTCAAATTTTTTCTTTAAATTTCTTGTATGAATAGAGTAAAATACACTTTTTAACATGGCATAGGTCCGATTTTCACGTACAGCTCTGAATTTTCGAAAATTTTTGAAAGTTTGAATTTTTTTTCGGCGTCTTTCTCCAACTACAAAATTGAAGTTAAAGATTTTTTCTTCAAATAAAATTTGTTCTGCATCTTGAGTTCTTGAGAAAATTTTGTTCTTGCATGCAATATGTGCAATTTTAAAAAAATTACAAAAACAAGATTTTCTCAAAAACGGCTCCAAATTTTTTCTTTAAACTTTTGGTAGGGATAGTGGTAAATCAATGACTTAAAAGCATTTTGGTCTATCGGTTGTTTTTTTCAAAAATACAAAAATGTAAATTTATTTACTTGTCACTCACGTCGTTAATATTTACATTATCGGCGATTTTTTCACATTATTATATTTACGAGTATGTATGCTTTAAATAATGTCAAGTAAAGTTTCTCGAAAACACTACCGTTTTCTGTGAAAAGTAGCTCAAATTTCGGCATTTTCAGAAATGCCTCAAACGCCATTTTCTCGTATATGGCTGCAACTTTGAAATGCTGACATGAAACTTTTGTAACGGATGGTGACACTCTTTAGTATAGTAATTACACTCTTTAGTATAGCATAAAGTTTATTTTGAGTTATTTTTTTGTTTTTTCAAAAATTACATAATTGTAATTTTTTTGAAAGATCTCTCACATCTTTAATAAGCACATTACCAGCAATTTGTAAACATTATTATATTTGTAAGTGTAAGTGCTTCAAATAACGTCAAATAAAGTATTTTGAAAACTCAATCATTTTCTGTGAAAATGAGCTTCAAAATTTCGCATTTTTATTAGCGCTAAAACGCATTTTATCTTGAACGGCACATCTTTTTTAAAGAAAAATTGCCATTTATGACTAGGTTTTGTGTTCTTTAATGTTCCTAAAATTAATATTTCCGTTCTACCAATAGGAAACCGAAATATTAAGAAAATGACAGTAGCATATTATGCAATTAGTTTAAAACGTTGTCCTTTTTTACACGAATAAGAAGATATAACCGAACGAACGACGTTAGAAATGAGTTCTGTAATATCTTCTAACGAGTGCAAAAAATTAACATTATAAAAGAATTGCATACACCATTTTTTGTATAATAGTATTATAAGGATTAAGGAAGCGAAATTATTTGTGTTAAGTTGTAATTCGTAGTTGTAGTAGATCTCCAATTCATGTTTTGTCATGAGTGTTACCTAACCAACAAATTTGTTTACAAATGGCAATTAGTTTGAAAATCGTGATTCAAACATAATGGATTTGCCTAGAGAAATTTGTGGTAGAATCTGCAAAAGCAGAAAATGCTATGATAGCGAAAAAAGCCTTGCAAACTTTATGAGAAAGAGTACTTAAAGTTAAGGAAATTTATGGATAAAAAATATGCAAATTTATTATGCAAAGCTGCTTTTCTTTCGTATCTATCGGAGCAGTTTGGTTAAGTAAGTATAGTGCACTATGCTAGAATAAAGACGTTTGTTAATTTAATGCATGTTTCTTTAATCATTAAGTCCACAGCATGTAAAGCGTCGACACAATGGTGCACTTATTCCAAATTAAAGGAAATGCTAAAGATCAAAGAGAATATTGATATTGGAACTTTTCACAAAGTAAGTTTACTTATGAAACACGTAAATGGTGGGATATCAACGTATAAAAGGCAATGGTATTTTCCCAACAAGATGTAAACACACTTTTTACAAAAGCTGATGATGAAACTTTTCTTTAATGAAGGTATAATAATAGTTAAGTTTTATTTATTAACTGGTGTATTGTATTAATAACTGGTATGATTTTCAGGTTGTTGCTATTTTTGGCATATTTGGTGCTTGTAGACGTGTCGAATTGTACAATTTGTGCATCAACATGTGAAAGAAGGAGGTCCTGTTTTGATAGTGAACAAAAAATGACAAGCCCGGAATATTTACTATCGTATCCAGTGAAGAATTTAATTATGTTGAGGTCTGTAAAAAAATACATTTCCTTAAGACCATTACATGTTAAACACAAAAAACTTTTTTGTTTTACAATCATGGCAAATGCAGCTGTAATCCAAGTTTTTAAAAGTAGTTTTTTCATAACGTATTTGATTTTGCTGCGAACACTGCAATCAATTTTATGGTACACTGCCTTCTTTAAACTCCATAACTGAAAATATATAGGGGCCGTGACTATTACGTCAGGGATGGCTCATATTTCGTGCAAAAATAGCGATGACTTAATGATTCGTGCAATAATATGCCATACTATGAACGATTTTGTTAATGTAAAAAGGGTTGTTTATAATACTGGTATACCAAAAAAATGTACTTTTGGCGGTGATAGATGGCAGCTGGCAAGACAGAGTATGTAGCAATTCAATATAGCTAGCGAAAACCCAAGGAAATAGAAAACTAATACGGGAAAGTCTGTGGCATTCTGTAGCACCACTAGATTAAAACTGTATACTTTACACGAATATTTCAATTAAATTCACTTTCACATCAGTTTGGCATCTAAAAATATCCTTCTTCTGTAAATTCTTCATAAACTCAACACTCCTTCCCGAATTTACCTTCAGCGTTTCAACTTCTCTTGTACTTCCCACCATCCTTCACGGTTTTCCTCTCCATTGTCCCAAAACATTATGCAACACGTGCTCCTAATGTGCCTCGTCAACTCCATAAATTCTGCACAATCTTATTTTTCAACAAATATTTGTTCATTTCAATTAATTCCTTATCTTGTACCGAACTCTTTGCCCCACCACATTTATTTCTTAATTACGTAAATAACAAAACATGTAAAATTTTGTATATCTAAATAAATCTAGTCTCTCTCATTCTATCCGTAGCTTCCTTCTCCTAAGTATTATTTTTAAGCTACCAAATTACTAATTTTTATCATTGCCTTGTCTAATCTTCCAACTCAACCTGCACTCTTGTAGAGTATTGCTCGCTACCATTGGAAATGCTTTTGACTTGGTTACAATAAAAATTAAAACCTGTAGATATTCTGACTTAAAGACATCACACGTAAAGGAGTCAAGTAAGGATGTCCAGTTTGTTAATGAACTTTGATTTCTGCAGAGAATGTGCGATTTTTTAAAATGTATTTTTCCCATGCATATTGTACTTAGAAAGATTGAGATATTGTACCCGAGATTACTGTACCTGAGTATACCATTCATAAGTTTACTAGTAATGAAGAAAAGCTCATATAACAATAAACATTATCAGAAAAATGAAGGTGATATTAGGTTGCAAGATGTTCCCAGAAATGGAATTTATACCGAAGTTTAGAAGAAAAAAGTCGGATATTAAACCAAGATCTTTACAAACAAGGTATGATACTATTACTTGAAATAAAATACATCGAGTAAAATCAGATTACCTAAAACAATGAAGACACAAAAAATGCACATTTTCTCATCATGCAAATTTTCTCCAGTGAAGTACTTTGTCATAATTCTTAAATGAGGAACTCAGAAGAGAGCGCGGGATTGTCGTTTTAAAAACGTTTACGCTTTGCCGTAAACCAAACGGAACGAACTACAGGCTATTCGCACTTCCACCTGCTTCTTCGTCCTTTTCCGCCTCTTAACTGCTTGTTCATCTGGTCGAAAAAGCGAAGAGAGCGCTCTCCGTGGACGGGAAAGGAATGCGGCACCGAGGGGAACTTCGTCTTGGAATTAAGCGCGGGTGAGGTTATTCACTTGGCTGGCCTCTGCCGGTGGCCGCGGCTGCTGCACAGAAAAGTTTTATAAATCGGATTCAAAAAACGCAAATTTGTTTTATAATTAAAACTGGAATGCGTTTTGGCGGACTCAAATTACTTTTGTTGTGGTGGGTTGTATCGATCAGGGTCATCGTTGGCCACGAACGGAATGCAAGACTACCTGCCTGTTAAATCGCTTCCTGGAGAAACTATTCATGCGCTTTTCCCTACTTGACTCGCATCAATTTGAAGTGATTTGAAGTACGTCTCAAGAAGGGTTACCATATGTTGTCAAAGCCAATAAAAGTTGACCCTTTGTATAAGAAGAGGATACTACATATCCGCCTAAGATTATTATTTACGACATAGATTGAAAACAATATATGTTGATTACAATTTAATCGTAGATTGCTATTTGAGAGAAGATTATCAATTTTGTTTATCTTCCCGTCAGTAAAATTGAATTTTGAAGTAGAAGAGAAAAACTTACGTTAAACTTATGAACCCGTACGATAATGTAATGTAATATTGTGTAAAAAATAACATGATAAATGTATTCATTTCTTGGTAAATATGATCATAATACTCTTCAATTGCCTTCCAATTTTTCAAGATGAAATACTAATTTACCCATTGCTTTTACTTCCCCGTATACGTACGTATATACGGAGTATAGTAAAGTTATAAAATGCTGGCGCGAAAAAAATGGCGAATATTCCGGCAGAAAAAGTTCATTGCCGGGACCTGATAACAAAAAAGTGGATAAAAACCAGTTGCTAATTAGGAAAAATATCCCCTAACACGTGGTGTACCAGAATCCTGTTTTGTGAGGACGTGCGTCATACGATTGCCAGACATTACTTTATACACACTCACTAATCTTGGGATTTAAAGCTCTCACATTTTGAACTTAAAAACTTGGAATCTTTGCTATGCTACCTACTCGTATAACTTAACACGAATGATCGCTGTAAAATTCTAAACAGCTAATCCTTTTAAAAAATACTGCTAAAAAGTGTTTCACTGAGTCATGCGTGGTAAAGTCTGATATCACGCTCGGTTCGTCCCTCCCTCTTCCCCTGATTCAGAGCAGTCGGCAAACTGCCGAGATCAACAGTGCAAGGAAGTCAGGTGTCGATCGCCTGGGCAATGGAAATATGGCCCGCAAGCATGTTTAAAGTTGTTTAGTTGTGGCCTGAGGTCTTGCAAGTTGGACACCCCTGCTATAAGACAATTGGGGCACACTATCTTTTATTGAAAGTACAAATCACGAATTTGGTGAAAATTGAAGCTCAACTTATTTGTAAAAAAAATCCCTTTATTATTTGAATATAAAGATTTTTGCTATTTTCAAAATATAAGACATGTTTGCAAAATGTGAAACTTACACCATACTTTTCAAAGCACTTTATTGTATTCGAGGAAAAAATTTCAAGAAAATCGACAGCCACTTCGAAGAAAAAATTGAAATGTCACAAGAGGGGCTTCGTGTAAAGGAAAACGATCTACCTAACCATATTTAAAATGGCAGTAATATACCTTTATCCTGTTGTATGTGCGAAATTAAAGCTAGAAAATAATCTTAACACAGATTTTACTAGGCAAAAATTCGAGGTAGTATGGTTGAGGTGATCGCCATACGTATCTTTCCCTACGCAGAGTATAGGGAGGAAAAGTAATAGCCATATTCTTACTAAATTTGTACAATCGCGGAAGCATTAAACAAACATCAGTGAAAAAGTTTACAGCGTAGACTATTTTGATGATTTTCAAACTGAATTTGGGGCTACTTTTATGACAATTTTAGTTTTTGAAGAAAGAGTTTGATCTATCAAAATCTTTTTTTTGTTCCTACTTAACTAATTATAGAGTATTTTTATTGCATATTCACCCAAAATTACGTAAAAAAATAAGGCAATGAGGATAACATTACCATTGGGCCAAACATTGCCCCAAGTTGAAAAAATTTAAGTAGCACAGTCTGTATCATAAATTTGTTTGCTGGCTGAGTTCCCGTAGTTAGCTACCTCCCTTAGAAACATTATATACAATCGTTTGTTGCATTGGGTTGCCACTGTTACCTAAATGTCCGTAAATATATATGGTGAATTGTGATGCAGTCGAATCTCGTAATCGAAGCTTCGTTGATTTTGGATTATTGAGTTGAAGTAAAGGACATAAATAGGAAAATATGTCATGTCCTAGATATGCTACGTCTGACTTATGATTAATTATAAACAAGATAAAATGTATTAATAGCATATTGTGATATACCAATTATTTAGGCAATAAATAATTACGAAAAAGATGGAATATTAGGTTTTTGCAGGCAAAGAGTAGACGATCGCATGTGGTTGCTAGGGAGCCGATAAACATGAGCGAGGTTCATCTTACAATCACAGGGGCGTTGAAACCAGTGGAGGTGTACATACAGAGACCGTTCGTCGATTATAATTAAAAATGACCGGATATGAGAGGGGCTTTGGGAAAAGAATTGGAAGTCTGTTAGTTGGGAAGTAGAAAGTTTTGACTCGCCTCATTCTGTTACGAGACAGCAAACTGAACAGATCAGTGCTACATTAAACAGATTATTGCGTGTGAGGTCAGAAATTTCTAAGGAGTTTGGACTTTAACTTTTGTTCGTGAAAGGAATAATAGGACTGTGGATTATTATAGCTGGTACGATCGATTTTTTAATTTAACTAAGGGTTAATAAGAATTGTTGAATATTATCGGAGTAAGGACATAGTGCAGAATAATATCAAATGGGACTTTGAACATATTGCGCAGCATTTTTATGCAGACATTATGCAGTGAAACCGGACGTGTCTACTTGGAAAGTGTTAAATTTTCATGAGTTAAGGAAGGAACACATAATAGAGCTGTGATAATAGGATTCTTGTCACAAACTGTAAAATTAAGCAGGGAATAAATCGTAGATAGGTTAGCGGAGTTCGAATCATTAAGTTCGCGGCTAGGTGCACACCTGATGCACGAGATAGCAGTGTTCGCGACAGGTTAGGAGAGTATCGGCGATAGGTAACGAAGATCGCGGTAGAAGAGAGAAGAGTGGACATCTCGACGCCCTGGAATTCGTCGTCCGCAGATCTTCGTGGGCGCCGTCTGAGAAAAGAGTTCTGGTATTGTGAAAAACTGATCAGACATTTTCTAAAGGGTCATGACCAAACTGAACATTTATTAAAATGGTAATAGTTGCATTAGTAAGAGGAATTGCAATCACCGTTGATTTAAAAAGATTTAATTGAATAAACCAGTTTGTTAATGTTTGAACGAACACAAGATCTAATGATTATTATGCGATTCTGTATAATTAGTAGCTAGCAATCAATAGCCAAATAGAAAAAAAACCTTCAGATGTTTCTCGTCCCCCGCATGGCGGGTGGATCGGGTTGCCCAGCCAGTAAATGGTAAGAAAACGTTAGGTAACTGTGTAAATAAAAATTGCGAACCCACAATCGTGCAAAAATAAAAGGAGAAATTCATTATTAAGTGTGTTTTTTACTGTGCTAGCTGGGAAAATTTAGTGAATATTCTATGTAGTGAGCATTCCGCGTATTGGCGGATTGAGTTATATGGAAAAAGTCTTGAGTTATATAAAAAGTGGTGCGGTATAAAAATTCTGGAGGATTTCATTTCAATAATGAAGACATGGAATTAGATTCGTTACAATATACTACTTTCCGGCTAACATTGCCTTACTGACCATCTTGCCCCCACATTTATATCCTTTGAGAAGAATTCTTACATTGAAACAATTGACATTTGTGAGTTTATTATATATATATATATATATATATATATATATATACACACACATACTATATACATATATAGTCTCCTGTATTATTTCAGTAGTATACCTTTGGGTTCCGGCTCTCACACGCAACCAATCTTTATAAATAAGGGCTCTAAAGAAAGAGAATTTCACGGAGCCTTGACGAATTCCTTTTTGACTTTAAAAATATGGATGATTTCTTTAAAAAACGCATCGAATTATTCATGCAAAATGCAACCCGCATCGCATGTCAACATATATCGGCAAATAACTCATTAACAAAGCGTTTTAGAGCGTTCAAAAGTAAACTTTTGAGGCTAAAGGCCTCAAAGAAGTATTTTTCACACCATAATCTACAAGATGAGACATTCTCTGATCCATTCAAATAACTTTTTGGCTCCACGCTCCAATACTATCAAGGCCACTCTATATTTCAGTCCTTCCTGCTGGTAGCAATTTTTGTGGCGACTCACTTAGAAGGCTTAGATTCGACAATCTTTATTTACGCTTTCTGTTTAACACCGTAGTTTGTGCAGTCTGACGAGGTTTATTTGCATAATCATTAATTCAAGATTTGCTCTCCAGCAAAAACTAAAAGTACTATTATAGTTGCTTGATACCTATACTTATGAAGATTGTTTCTTATGCGTGTAGTGAAACTATTCAATTAACGTTTTTCATGGTCTATAATTGCAGTGTTCTTAATTGTGGAAGGAAGTGGGTGTTCAGTGAAGAGTGAAGACTGTGTTTGTGTTTTACCTGTACCAATATTTTCGTTATCATTCGATGAAATTTTCAAGTCGACGGGTTCAGACACGTAGCTTTCTCAAAAGTAAAAAGCTAATATTTTGTGACTATCACGAAAAACTAAAACCTAATTGACAAAGAATATTGAATAATTACTTCAAATGTCTTTAAGTGTTGGGAATTGTTCCAAGCAAATTCTTCATGATATTGAATAAATATTTATTGAAAATGTCTTTTACACATTAATTGCATTGTTTTTTATTTTTATTTGTAATTGGTGTCAGTACATTGCAAGATACCTTTATAGATTGTTAACAAATAAACACGTTTCGTTAACTACTTTCCCTCTTAGAATGAAAATTTAACGGTAGGGATGAGTGTGGGGTCTAACATGCGCGAGTTCTCGCACGGGTACGCAGAGGTAGTGGGGGAAAACTTGTGCTATGGCACAACACAAAGAACAAACTTTTTAAAGTATCTAAAGTAAAATAGCTTGAAATAAATGTAAAACAAAAATCAAATCGCGCAAGCCTACAATACTAAGTGAATCAATTAAAAAACAACTAAATTTAAAATTATAGAACGGATAGTGCAAGTCACCTGACAACTGCCAACGATCGCAGTCGAAACGCACGATTCAAATGTTGGCGATATCTGGAAGTATGTACACAAACGCCCAACTGCAAACTCGTATTGTAAATAAAACACCGTCTGATATTAACTCAAGGTGTCGGTTCGTTAAGATATTAATAATGCAAACATAGTTTGAGCAACATTCCATGTACCGAAGTGGGCTTACTAATGCCTACTAAATTGTTTCTAATGCTAACAAATGGTATTTAGTACTCAAAGGTGAAAACATTAGTTTGATTATTTTTTGGCTCGGAATTGTTTTTCTTGAGGTACGTAAGGCCGCAGAAAGTAATTCAATACTTTTTAGCAAACAAATAATTTTTCAATATTCTCACTCCAGCAAGCTGGCACCCTGACTCTCCAAACCCCACTCGGTTCTTCATAACAAATCAAGGAAAGTTAAAGAATATTGCAATGAGGTCTGTTCTTGCCCGATCCGGTATTTTCGCACTACTTTACTTGGCTTGCTCAAGAGTAAAAACCTTTTCTATTGTTTTGACTATCAAGGAAAGCAAAAAGCTAACTCTCAAGGAAAATTGAAAAATTTTTTCAAATGTTGTTTTTAAAGAAGTATGAATTGTTCCAAGAACATCTCTCTATAATGTTGAATAAACTTTAATTGAAAATTTGTTTCAAACATCAATTGCATTGTAATTTAGTTTGATATTCTGTAAGTACATTAGTAGTTCCTCTCCTTTATGGAACGGATAGACAAATGGATAGGGAAAAGGTGGGATTTAACATGCGAGAGGTTCTCGCACGGGTACGCTAGTATATATATAATTTCTAAAGCATATGATTTATAAATTGTAAACATGGTTAATTGTGTTTGGTACATAATTACTTTTTGTTGTCGCAATACTTGCACTGTAGCTTTGCCATATAGACATATAAAAAATCCATTATCTAAGGTTTACAAATCTAGGATGAAGTTAAAATGCACTAAGCAATGGAAAAAGTAAATAGAGGAAAATTAAGTAGAAAAAGACTACTGAACTGTATGGAATTAGCAGGTCGACTTTAAATGACGTGTGTTGTGTCAAAATTCAATATTGTTTCTGAGCTTCCCAGACTAAAAGGAGAAAGCACTTTTGCCCTATCGCATTTTATCACAATGTAAAACAGTTAATAAAACGTATTTTATACTAAGTTCTGAGAGCAGTATTTATCCCTGTTTAGAGTATTTAAGCTGTCAAAAACCAAAGACTAATAATGTTCTTTTGCAAATTTGTGTGTTCCTGTTTCCTATCCAACTCTGACTTGAAAAATCCAACTCAAACTTGAAAAAACCTCAAGCTGACTTCGACATTTTTCGCTAACAGTAACTCCCTGAACACCAGAAAAAATCGCATTTTAGAAAATGGCTCGAAACAGGTTGGTGTCGAATACCAGGATGCTGAAATATTGATCTTGCAAAACGATGACACTTGAACACCAAACGAATTCCCATCTACAAGCGTATTTTAATTGAAGGCTTTGGGTACTAACAAGATAAGCCACATCAGCCCAGAAAGCCTCTTGTTGTTCGTAAGTACGTATTATTGCATCAGTTCGCTCCGAGCAGCGGTAGGGTACACATCGAGCTCCGCTGTACTCAGTAACGGCGAAAATAAGTACTGTCTCGACAAGTGCAAGTTTTTGCTTTAAAGTTCTAAAGTTTTAGTTGACAGTGAAAAGTGTATTGTACAGTGCGCCGAACAGAGCAATTCTAATTATTTCTAATAATTATTTCTAACAATTATTTCTAATTCCTGGCCTAGGCCAGAGCATCGCCGAAGTCACGGCGGCCCGTGTTCAACACTAATCATCTTCCAGCCCAGTGCAGAATCATCGAGAGGAACATTTCGAAGCAGAAGAACAGCAACGGATCCGAGAACTGCAGCTAACTCCGCCCGATCAATTAGTGGGTAGTGAAAGCTATCAGCAGGGAACCGAAACATCACTAGTGAACAATGCCGGTAACGACATAACCGAGGTTAGTAACCATGACGTAGCCAGCGGCCTCGCCCATGGCCAAAATGTTCAAATGACATCTAGTAACGGTAGCAGCAATGTAATCTTCACGAACAACAGTGGAAAAAGAAGTTTAAATGATAGTAGTACTGACTCATTACCGGATAAAAAATATTTAAGTAGCTCAGACTATGTTTACTCAGTGCCGACTGGAAACAGATACGCACCACTAGAGAAACTAAATACAGAAACTAGGTTCAACTACATAAACGAAACCCCTAATCAAGAAAATGAAAATGTTAAAATTCCTCCTATATACGTTAACGATATAGAGAGCATTTCAGAATTCAACAGGGAAATAAAATCTAAAATAACTTAATCAGTTCACCACAGATATTAAAAACAATCGAATTAAACTCATGTTCAGAACCATAATAGATTTAAGAAATGCCATCAAACATTTAATTAACACCAACTGGAGATTCCACACATACAAGGACCCAGCAAATAAGAAGTTTTCAATAGTGTTCAAAAACGTACACATATCAATAACCCAACAAGAAATATACGAAGATCTGAAGAAAAAGTGTTCGTAATTAATTAGTGTTACAAGACTCTATAAAAACAACATCCCCATACCTGTGGTAGCCGCAGAATTCGACGGCCGACACAGCATTGAATCAGTTCTCCAAATTAAACAAATTTGTAATTTGAGTGTTAAACCTGAAAAAAGACGAAAAAAACAAAGGTCCTGTTGAATGTCTACGCTGTCTAGACTTTGGTCACACCAGGAACAACTGCAACCACACAATTTCTTGTATTTACTGTGCAGAAAATCACTACTCTGTAAATTGTCCCCAACGGGAACAAGTACCTGTTTGTAGGAACTGCAAGGGACCCCACCGTGCGGACATATGAACTGCCAAATATCAGTACTACAGAAAACTATTAGAACACCCCCCAACAAATGCACAAGAAAGAAAAGCCAAAACCAAAGAAAACAAAAGCAGGCCCCCTCCACCTGGACTCTCCATCCACAACTTCCCAGGTCTTCAATCAAACAGTCCTATTCCAAACTTCACCTATGAGACTAATCAGCCCAGAAGAAATCCACATACCATTATGATCAAAACTCGGCGCAACCAATTAACCATATTCCTAATCAAAATAATAACTCGTTCGTGCACTCACTAGTTAACTCCATACAACCTATATAATCAATACAATAAACACTATTATTCCATCAATAATTAGCAATATTCAAAACTCATTCTCAGCGTATTTTAATAATAATGGCAGTACAACACCTTAGTAATATAAATCTACTAAATTGGAATGCAAATGGCGTAACTAATAAAAAAACGAACTTAATTATTTCCTGAAAGCCAAACAAATAAAAATAGCCCGCATAACGGAATCCCATCTTAAAAGCAATACTGTTTTTAACATGCCGGGTTACAATATACTCAGAACCAACAGGCTAAACTGTAACGGAGGAGGAATCATGATCCTTATAGAAAGATCTGTTCCATATATACAAGTAAATCTCCCAAATACGCCAGGATTAGAAACAGCAGCAATCAAATTTCCTTTAAACAATAGAATCCTAACCCTGATTGCAGCATACAAATCACCGCAAATAAAAATACAAGACACAAATATTGAATCAATATTCCCCCGTCTTACTCATTGGAGATCTAAACGCAAAAAACTCTAACTGGTGATGTAACTACAAATAATGCCGGTCAACACTTACTAAAACTAATTACTGATCTACATTAAGACCTTCAATACCGCCAGAACCAACACATTACCCATACGACACGAACAAACATCCAGACATCTTGGACATCGCAATCACTAACACACAAAATACATTCTATTCAACTCTTCTATTCGAAATAGATTCTGATCATTTACCAACAATCATCTCAACACCCACTCCTCCACCACCCCCACATCCACCCACCCACATATTAAACACCAAAAACATAAACTGGAAGGAATTCAGGAAACAATAACAAACCACCTAGTTTAAAAATTTTAACACCCCAGTCGAAATCGAAGCAATATCATACTTACATGATATAATCACCAACATCATTAAACAACTACAATCCAATAGACCCCTCATCACCCACAAAATAACTAATAAGATACTGCCAGAAAAATATTAAAAGTAAGCAACATTAGAATCAGAACCAGAAGATTATGGACCAAAACCAGAAACCTACAGCTAAAGAAAGAATTGAACATACTTAATTCAATTACAAAGAAAGTAATTAACGACTTTCACAGCTCATCCTACAACAAAATTATAAAATCATTAAGTACAACCAATAATTCTCTCTGGTAGTTCACAAAACAAATTCTAAAAAGAAAAATAGCATCCCACCTCTAAATACGATAACAGGAAAAAATCGCACTATTTGAAAAAGCTGAAGCCCTGGCCGATCATTTCGAAACATCATTTACGCTCAACAACACACCTACCCATTCCGACCCTGCCATGACAAACAGTTTCAGCCCCGAACTATGATGTACCACATAAGATAAAATTCATATCCCCAAACGAAGTGAAAAACTTAATTAAAAAACTCCAACAAAATAGGCCCCTGGCCACGATAAAATCACCAATAAGATTCTCAAGAACCTCCCATTCCCAACTATAGCCTACATCAATAACATATATAACGCAATAATAAGAATTGGATATTATCCTATAGTAAGGAAAAATTCTGTTATTATACCTATTCCCAAACCATACAAAAATCATAGCAATGCAGAAAACTACAGACCAATAAGCCTACTAACATCTCTTCCAAAACTTCTTGAAAAAGTAATTCTAAAAAGATTAAATAGCTACTTGCAGAAACCCCAAATCATTCCATTACACCAGTTTGGCTTCATAAAACACGTTTCAACAGCACACCAACTACTCAGACTCTCAGAATATATCCACACAGCCTACCATAACAAACACCATATTTCATTATGTCTCATTTCTCGACATTTCTCAGGCGTTTGACCGAGTATGGCACGAAGGACTTTTATACAAACTCCGAACTGTGGGAAGACTTAGTTAAAGTTATCGAAAGTTTTCTAGCCGACAGATCTTTCGCAGTTTCAGTAGAAAATCACATATCTTACTCCCGCAAAATACTAGCAGGTCTTCCTCAAGGATCACCACTCTCACCCACTCTATTCAACATAAACACTGCAGACATACCCACTACAATACACACCGAATTAGCACAATTCGCCGACGATACTGCAATCTACAAGTCCATCCATTCAGTCAGGATCTTTACCGATAGAATACAACATCACCTAAACAAAATAGACAATTGGTCAACATTGTGGAAAATCAAACTTAACCCAACTAAATCAACCGCTAAAATATTTTCTCTCAGACCATTTGCCCACCCACCTCCATTAAACATAAATAAACACACAATTCCATGGACATCACAAAACCAAACAGTAAAATATCCCGGGCTGAACTTTGACACAAAACTCAACTGGAAAACACACATAACCCTGAAACAAGCAAAAATAGAAATAGCTCAACTAAAACCCCTTATCAACTTCAAAAGCTGTTTATCCTTAACAAATGCCATTACACTTTACAAAGCAATAGTCAGACCCCTAATGCTGTACGCATGCCCCATCTGGACCAAAGCATCCATCTCCAATATCAATAAACTTCAAATTGTCCAAAATAAATTTCTCAGAATAGCAACACATGCCCCATGTTTCATTTAAAACGTCCAACTTCATAAAGAACTAAATATATCACCGATCGTCAAACATATCGCCCACCTTTCCAACAATTTTTACTGCAACCTAAATACAATAAAACAAGCAGTCCACTACAACCTGGCCTCATTAAATGATTCCCAACCAGAATTAAAAACAGATTTCCTTTCAAAGCCTTCTTACAAATTTTCTCTGTTCAAAGTAGGGGCTCTTGTAATTTCCTACGCCAAGAGTACTGTAGTTGTGTTAAGTTTAGTTTAAGTTATAAATGTAAGCCATCAAAATACATGATGGAGTAATTTATTATTGAACTGTGTACTATCATACAATAAATAATTTATTTAAAAAAACGTATTATTGCCTCTTGTTGTTCGTATTATTATCTAGATTTTGGCAAAAGAGTTTCATCTTGTTTCCGCCTCAAACATTCATAATTCTAAACAAGAAATATAAAGGTGTTGAAAACGAAATAGACATTGCAAATAGCGTGCCAACCCGCAGACGAAGCGAACTATGGCTACTGAACAACCCTAGTGGTAGGTTTAGACAAGAAAATACCATTTGATTATTTGTATGTTGTAACTGATACAGTTTTTATTATTACTTTGATTCCATGAAATTAAAGACAGTTATTTTTCTAAAGAAAATTAATAATTCATTATCACAGCCGTCAGTTTTGTCCTACTTTGTGCAACGTTTCTACAATTTTTTTTTGTCTTTTTCAAGAACTAAGACGAATATTATACGTAATTCGTGACTCGTGTGAGAGGTCGGCGTCAAATTTACAGTTTTTGAACGAATAGCAGATTTCCCTCAATGTTTATGTTCTTCTCATTGGCTTATAGGAGCGTATAGCCTTGTAAATTGCACAGCTCAAGTTGTAGGTATAGTTCTTGTTCCTCGAAACTACTCTAGCTCTATCTTGGCTATTAATTAATTATTTATCAACTTCCTTTGCACAATTTACAATGCATTGTCATAAATATTGTCATTTCCATTGCATTCAATCCATTGCATTGCCATGAACATATATTTTTTTTGAAAGTGGAGTACCAGTTAACTGTTACTTGGTCGTCAATCACCCGAACTCCGAAACCAACGATTAAGAAGATGAAGTAAGGTGAATTGCAATTGCAAATATCCGTAAATGAACAATTTATTAATGTAACCTTCAAACGATTCCGTTACATTCTTACCGTGAGTGGCTATTCCACGTTCCTTCCTTGCCCCTCTCCTCAAGGTCTTGAACCTAGCCACCCCGCCCGTAGGCAGTCATCTTATCAATCGAGCCGCAGACGGTCATTCTGAATTTCGTCCAGTGCCCTTCAGTGGCGCCCTATGAAAGGGCACGTCCGGATCGGCGATTGCTTCCCCTGGAGTCCTTTCAAGCGCGTGCTCTTGTTAAGGCAATCTGGCAGGAGGGCTGGCGCGCAGCGCGGGCGGGTCAGCGGCCTAGCCGGCGAGCGAGGGGCGGGTGCGCGGTCGGAGGTAGCTAGAGACGGCGAGTAGGCGGTCGGAGCGGGCGAGAGGGCCGACAAGAGGGAAGAGGGCGGGCGAGAGGGCGGGCGAGAGGGCGGGCGAGAGGGCGGGCGAGAGGGCGGGCGAGAGGGCGGGCGAGAGGGCGGGCGAGAGGGCGGGCGAGAGGGCGGGCGAGAGGGCGGGCGAGAGGGCGGGCGAGAGGGCGGGCGAGAGGGCGGGCGAGAGGGCGGGCGAGAGGGCGGGCGAGAGGGCGGGCGAGAGGGCGGGCGAGAGGGCGGGCGAGAGGGCGGGCGAGAGGGCGGGCGAGAGGGCGGGCGAGAGGGCGGGCGAGAGGGCGGGCGAGAGGGCGGGCGAGAGGGCGGGCGAGAGGGCGGGCGAGAGGGCGGGCGAAAGGGCGGGCGAGAGGGCGGGCGAGAGGGTGGGTGAGAGGGCGGGCGGGGCGAACGAGCAAACGGGAGGATGGGGGGTGAGAGACGAGAGGATGGCGGAGCGGGTGGGCGCGCGGAGCGAACAAGAGAATGGACCGTGCGGGGGGGGCATCGCGGCGCGGCCCAATCTGCCGGAGGCCCGGGTGGCCGTTGGGGCGTAAACGGTACCGAGAGCCGCATATGATCTGGTCAAACCCGGAACATTGGGAAGATAGCTCACGGCTGCAGGCGCCACCAGCTTGCGTTGCTACTGTCACAATTTATCCCTCTCCCTTCGTCTTCGTTCAGGTTACTCGTCTAAACAGAGGGTTATGTAAGACCTTTTTCAGCTAAGAGTTTTCACCAAATATGTTAATTAATTTAATTAATTCAACTAATTCATTGTCATTTTAATAAAATATTCATTCACGCGCCTGTTGATTTATTCATTTATTAATCATTTTCCTTTAATCCGTTACACATAAATTCATCACTCAGAATACTTGTTTGCAGCCAATGTATTGCTGTATGCTGCAAACAGGCAGTAAGTGAAAACGGCTCAAACATGTAGTTAGTTGGGTGAACGATTATTACGTAACTGCTTGATTCAACCAGGAATCAGTCCAATCTAATAACTCCTGGTTTTCATTAAATACGCACTACATTCCAACTGAGCTAACGTTGTTGGGAGTTTTAGATTATTCTCAGTGATTTAGTGATGTATCAATTCCCTCGCAATTCTTATCTACACATTCATTTATGTATCATTTTCTGAACCACAGTCCACAACGTTGTCTAAAGGCAGCAACCATGAGATCGCACACTTCTGCGTCCGAGTTGTAGGGTCTTTGGCCCTTTACTCATTAAATCATTCATAATTCCTGAAAACGAAGATTCGGAGACAGAAAGTTACACAATTGAAGACCTCCGGACAATAACACGCTACACGCAAGTTTTCAGAAAAAGGCAAGTACAGGTCTAGACATTGTATTCTACACATTCGGATAAAGAACATTAATTTATTTATTACACTACCATCTTATGGCAGATCTTTAAAATGAAAACCAAACATCGATATACACTAATATCTGAATTTCATCAGAAATGTGGCATAGCATGTTATTGCCCCAAGGTATTCAATTTAATAATACAAAAAATATTTCGATCTTCTCTTTCAATTTTTTTTGTTCTCGCTTTCCGTCTCATTACACCCTTCTCAGTCATTTCCTTTATAAATACTGAAACTAAAATAATTTGTCAAAGAGTTGAAAATGATTTGGAAACAAGGATGAAAAAGACATAAGTCAACGATAAGCGTTATAGAATCCCCCACAAAAGCCTTAAACATTTCCGATAGTTTAGATACGCGTCGCAATGTTGACAATATCACTTTATCATTTCTAAGGTTTTGGACCATCTCTGTGGCGTATGTGAACAAGTTTGCAGACAAAGTGTCGCGCACAGGCTTCAAGAGAGAATCCTTGCAGGTGAGGAAATTTGAAATTTCTCTCACATAATCACTAGTATGCATCTTCCTCCTTATTCCGAGACTGTTCGCCCTTGGGTTCCAAATTTGAAGCAAGTGATGGACGGTGCTCCAGGTTCAGTGCAGACTACTAATCAGCCACCAAAAAGCCAGGAAGCTTCGCCCGGCGAGCTGAGGCGTCAGGCACCTGGTGAGACACTGACTCACCCCTCGTGGTGACATGCACTCTCCTAATTTGTCATGCGAATCATTTCTTCACTTTTTCATTGATATGTAGGTTACCGTTTAAATAATGACATTATTACGAGAGTTTCCTCGTGCAAGTACCTAGGAATTCTTTTCGATAGTAAATTAAGTTGGAAAAAACACGTAGATTTTGTTGTAGGGAAAGCCTGGAGATCTCTTCACTTTGTAATGAGCATCCTAAAAAAGAGTACCGCAAACGCGAGGGAAATTGCTTATTTATCTCTTGTTCCGATAATGGAATATGGAACAATTTGTTGGGATCCGCACAAAATTATGCAGTGTAAACACTTGGAAAGGATTCAGCATAGGGCAGCTAAATTTACTTTCAGGGACAAGAAAATGGCAGGGTGGGATTCACTCAAAAACAGGCGATCAGTAGCAAGACTCTGCGCCTTGTATAAAGCTTATAATGGTCATCCAGCTTGGAAAGAAATTAATCGGCGGCTATGTATTCCTACATACATCAGTAGAGTGGATCACAGGCACAAAATAAACGTTAAGACAGCAGAGAACGGATGTCGGGAAATTTTCTTTTACAAATCGAACGATTACGGAATGGAATAGATTGCCTGCAAAAACCTTTGAACTCTTTCCTCAAAGCGTTCAACAGTTTAGGAAATTAATTTAGGGTATTATTAAGTAAATGAGGGATAATAGTGGGTTATACAGCGATGCATAAGTGTTCTATTGTGAAGTGAGGTGTAGTGCAGTGTATAGCAGAGAGATAAAGAAGGAAATGTTTTCAGGTCTTAGTGAAGTGAAATGCAGTGAAGTGCAGTGTGATTCTGATTGTATAAATTGTATTGATTCAGTTCGGAGTGAGAGTATAGAAGGTTTTTTTTCTTTCTTTCTTTTTCTTTTCTTTTCTCTCTTAATGTAATTTAATGTTTAATGAATCAGTCGGTTTTTATATTATTATCATTATTTTACCATTATTATTATTACTATAATTAGTATATAATTTTCTAGTTATATTACCTTATTATTGTTGATATTATTATTAGTAGTAGTAGTATTAGTATTATTGGTATTAGTGTTCTATGTTACTGAGAGACTGTGTATTTTTATGTTTTTGTAATTAGCTGCCACCGGGTTATACCCATTTGCAGTTTAAATAAATCTATCTATCTATCAAGTTCAGTTTCGATGCGCCAAAATTGGCCAGCTGAACAAGTGAATGCAAATGACTTTGAGAACGTTCGTGTTTTGCTATTGCATTGGAAAGGTTGTTGAAATTGTTATAGCCTTCTTTGTTCCATAGATTATGATCATGGGAAAACAGTAAACATGGCCAGCAAAATAATTTATTAAGTTTTCTACTACCTGTTAACCAATTAGTGAGGTGAGTTAATAAATAAGTGGCAAAACGGGATGTAGGCAATAAGAATCAATGTAACTTACTGGATTTTCTTTCACTTTTATTTATATTCACCCTGTTCACTCAGAAACTTATCCCATCTCTTTGCAAGTCCTTGAAAGTCGGCAGCAAAGACGACTTTGGTTGTTGAAGCAGCCAACGTGTAACCTCCGCGGATACGGCACTGTCATTTTCAAAACGTCGGCCAGTCAGTTTGAGGTAGACAGCTACCTTAAAGAGTTATTTTAATTAAATCGGATTCATGGAGGCGTTGTATTTGCAAAGTTAATCCACGAGGAGGGCTCTACAGCGTTCCCATAGAACTTTGCTTGAAGTGCAATCTATGGATATCTTTTTGAACTACACGCCCCGCTTTGATTCATAATAGAGAATAACATTGAAGTTGCAATTTAGAAAGCAAAAAGTCTGAACGAAATGCTGGCGGTGCACAAGATTATTCGAATATTTGAGTTTTAAAGTGTGATGTCTTATAGTAAAGTGTAGTTAATACGATGTTAAATTGTAGTTAATACATAGGTAATATTCATTGAATACAATGATTTTGAACTCGAATTATATTTATTTAATACAGTGCAATAACGAAGCATTCCCAGTCGCGATAGCTGATTATAATGTAGAATATTAGAATGATGTACTTTTCAGAGACGCTGGACTCGGTCTGTACTCCAATGACCACCTTCCCAGTGGATAAATTGTGACGAGCACAATCTGTTTCTGCCCACAACAAACACCAGCACTGCCCCACCCATCGCGCCGACCATCTTTCCCCAGCGGAAATTAAAATCCGCTGTTCCTTTTTCAATGCGCTATCGCCGGCGCATATCAGCCCAGCCGCAACGCGCTTCTTGGTCGCATCGGCGCGCACGGTGCCTCCGTTTGTGCACTCACAACGCACGGCATCTCCTCTTTAACCTTCGAGTAGCCGCGTCCGGTTTTGTAATGGAAGTAATAGTCTGTGTACTGCGAATAAACCGGATGCAATACCTCTGCGAGAAAATAGTTGTCTCTGCAGCATCGCTTTTTAAAAGGTTCTAGGAATCGAGTCCCGATGATGGCAGAGTTTTCGTATCTAACTACATAGCTGGACCGAATTCAACCACAGTTATGAGGAAAATTGTAGTGCCTGGCTGCTCTGATAGGTAGTTCTCCGTAGTTTCTGCGATCTGTGCCTGGAGAATGCCGAAGCATAACTTCAAGCTGTCACGTGCTAGATCTTTCTTACTCCTCCATGGCTTCTCCTCTCCCCTTACCCGTTCTCTTGAGGTACCTGCACGCACGTCAGGGGCCTCTCGGCTGGAGCGGCTTTGTAAACACTCCGTCACTCGCGCGATCAATCGTAACACGAGTATTCGTACGTTGGACTCCATCCAACGTTTTCTTTTTTATTAATATCATTAATACACTTTTATTATTTATCTCTGCTTATATTATACTTAAATACACAATGGACAGAAACAATAAATAATTACAAATCATATTTGAAGCTTCTATTATATTTCCGTCACTTACGCAGCTTGTAGCCCGAGTACTCGCGCGTTGTTCTACGTCCAACGCCCCCCGTTATTTACTTTTCTACATCATATATCTACATCATATTTTCTACATCATAGAAAAAATATAATTTTGATCAAGAATGCAAGAACACCTTTCATACGCCAGTACTCGCATGTTGGTTTCTGTCAAGCAGGCGCAACAATTTTACTCCAGGTTCTGGAAGACGATGCACAAGTTTCATATCTTCTTACTAAGTCCTACCAAATTAATGAAAGGCAAGTAGAGCTAAAGCAAATTACGAAAAATTACGAGATATTCGTATAAAGATCAAGGAGGAGTACGATAACGACGTTCACCTGCGGTCTTTGAGCTGCAGATTAAAATTTCAGGTTCGGCCAATAAGTGAAATGAAGACTATTTAAACGCATTTTTTTATTATAAATACTGTGCAGTACTTTGTGAATTAAAGCTTAACATTCTAAATCGTGGTTTCTTTTTAGACATGATAATATAAAGACACAACGATAACGTGGATGATACAATGTTATGCAATTCTGGTAATCAAAATTGGTTGGTCATTAGTCTTTTAGACCAAATTTAATTAGATATTTTTGATAAGTGGATAAAATTTTATTATATTTTTTTAATTATTAGACCAAATTTCTATTAGACGTGTTTTCATGTCATTGGACATAAAAATTTGACATTCTATCATTGTAACTAATATCTTTACCCCAAACGATCTCTAACCGTCAAAAAGTGTGCCTTTTTAAGGAATTTCAGAAAATTTTGTATTGTTTTGATTCAAATATAAATACTATGAATTTGTTGTGACTGTTAAAACTACTATAGCTTTGCAGACAGTTGAAATTAAAGTTTTAGAAACTATTTCATTCAAGGTACAAAAAAGTCGCTCTTATCTACGAAATTAAACATTAAAATACTAGCCGCGATGTTCTCCAAATATTGCCATAGGAACAATTACAACCCTTTTTTGCATTCTTTTAGGGTTTCATTTCGACAACCGATACAGTACAGACAAAAGGCCATTTCTTTCACGAGTTTCAATCAGGACAATACACCCAGCCACAAATTACTGGAGTCCCGTTTAGTGCTGATACTTCACTTAAAATGAACTCTAGTACAATGAGCGTGTGATGAGTGTTCGCCCATTGAACCAGACGATATGTAATGTCCCCAATAATGCGACCGAAAATACTTTGCCCAACAGACGGAGAGAGTCAATAGAAACTACGGGTTATGAATCTGAATGGAGATCGGGCTCTGTTAAAACTCTGCGTCAATTTTGCTCGGCATTTGTTATCGTTATTACGACCTCACCGCGAATCCACATTTACGTGTTCTCTACTCGGCTTCAAATTAATGTTTGCGTAATTGGTGCACCGACAAGCGGGCACGCACCCGTTTTAATGCGCGAATACGAGCGGCCTGGAGTTGGAAGTGGATTTGGCAGTTTCAAATGGCAACACAGACTCAAGTTGAAGTAAAGCAGGATATCGTATGTTTTCATGATGTAGGAGTTCCCGGCTGAAATTTAATTCTATTTGTCTGTTTCTGCTTAATGGGACCGTCAGAATATTTCGCTCATTAAATGCCAATTCGTTCATTTGACTATGATTCTTCAAAAATTGCATTTATATTTTCATTTTTTGATTGCAATTTACTTCATCACCATCCTAACATTTATATTTACAGTTCAGTAAATAGCGTGTTCACAAATTTTCCTTGCAGCAGAAAGTTGCGAAGCGCCGATGAAAGGGACGGAGAAAGGAAAAGCGGAAAGGGACGATATCGAGACCAGAGACATCTGACCATAGCGATGCGTTTTTATTGCAAGGAGGCGGCGGGGTTCGGCGTTCGATGTTACCAACAACGCAGCCTCGCGACCTCTTACGCGATGTTGCCACCCAACCAAGGGAGTTTACAAATTCTTGAAAATACAGGGAATCATAAATTCATGAAAATATACTTCGTTCAGAAGCACCTCTAATTGTGCAACGATTTTATATGAGAGCAAATATTGTTCTTTCACTAATATTAAAATATATTTTATTCATATTTTGGAGTTATATTAGTTGTTTCCATGGAGTCTGAAATACTGGGTACGAAACAGTGTTGAACTCTTTCTACAGATTGGACTAATGCGTAAAGATTACAAGTTTTGAATTACTCACAAATTAGTGATCTAAAGTTTAAACAACATTCGAAGGAGTAATTTGCAATTTAAAGTGCCTTCAGAATACATACAAATATGCAGGTGACAAATGAAATATCTAGACGTCTACACAAGCAATGAAAAACGACAAAGACAATGTTTGATGAGCTAATGCGATGTTTACAGATTTCGACGAAGAATCAGTATCCTAGATAGGTGGCTGCATCAGCCCAGCGCACATGCCGGCTTGTTACAATTAACGCACATGCACTTATGCATGTGACTATGTATTTGGCATCTGAGGGTTGGATTAATCCAACTTTTCCCAGCTAGAGGTGTCCCCAGGCCTGGTCCCTGTTTTCATTGATTATTCACCCCTTGGGGTAAGAAAGATATGCCGCAAGAATGACTTAGCCGCACTCAGTCTTCTTGCCCTGCCTGAGCTTTTCCATCCGTCAAACAGTTATAGAAATCTAGACAATTATATTAGAAACTACAGCTCAACTTTTGAACCCAGGATCGCACCACGGAAAGTTATCACGCTGTCCATGAGCCACCCGACTGAGGGCGCCTATGCTTGCAACGAATGTCCTGATTTCCGTTTACCAATGAATATCATTGTTGTTTTTTTATGAGGATTTCCTTAGTTACCATGGAGGGATGGTTAACAGACGCATACTAAAGCCATTCCGATACCATTCCTCAACAGAAGGTTGCAGCTGTCTCTGTTCAACAAATTACTGTTATACAAAACTTATAAAACCACATGAACATACGGTACAGAACTAGTGCATCTGCTAGTGAATCAAACATTGAGATTCTTAGAAGATTTGAAACAAAATCATTAAGAAAGTTATCTGGAGCACCGTGTAACTAACAAATCACTTTATAGGAATTTAAACATCTCAACTATTGCGAACGTCATTACGAAAAGAAGCCAGGAATATTTCAAGAAACTAAGTGAACATACAAATCATGTAACAATTAATCTACTGGGCAATAGTGAGCACATATATAGACTGAAACGTCGGCACATATTAGAACCACTAACCACTACTTTAATCCCTAATTAGACAAAAACTACTCTAAATGTAACCAGTAAGTCTTTGTAATAATGTTATTTGTGTAAATTCAAACTAGTTACTAAATTTTCAAGAATAGCTATTAAATTGTGTAGATGTGAAATAAAAAAAATTCCGATACCCGGAGCACACCAGCCGGCGGAGGTGTCAGTGGAGGACCTCAGAATAAATCGCAATATAATGAAAGGGATTTTTATATTTAACAACTAATGATTCGTGTACGTAGTAATATATTACAATTATTTTATGCAAGTTAGAGTTAAAACATTTTCAGTTTCTGAGGTACAACAATGTCATTTTTCTAATTGTGGTCCTTTCCGCGGAGGCCAATTCAACATTTACAATGTTACTTCAATTACACAATTCTTATCTACTTCGACAGATTCTAGAATAATATGGACGAAACGAATAATATGGTCGTACGAAAACAACGAAGGTTTCACGAAACGATTATGCATGGAAAATGTTCATCATCATCATCATCATCCCAAAGGCAAAAACGTGTGTAGTCGCTGCCGCCATGACATTATCTCCTCCGCTATCCTTTTCATCTCTATATAGTTTCTGAAGTGTAGTTCGGTTTCACGTTATTCTAACATTTTGGTTCTAGAGCTCCCTCTTCCTCTTTTCCAGATATTTTACACTCCAAAATTGTGCCTTAAGAATTGGTTATGTCTGAAAAAGTGTCCAAAGAATTTTCCTTTCCGGTTTCGTATTATTTTTTAATCCGTTAAGCGATGAAAGACGGAATTATAACTTGGAGTTGGGAAAGATTCTAATAATGAAATCCCTAAACGATGAAGCGGTGGCTTGCTTGAAGCAGTGACTTACATGAAGATAGAGAAAGAAATACTCTGGGGTCTGTCGTTGACATCTCCAAATTGATATGCCACTGTTTTCCGGATTTCGGATGATCGCGAGCCTGCTGAATTCGCTTTCTAGTAGATGACCGTCACCAAGACTTCCTCAAATTCAATTACAGTACCATGCCCATATAAGCAATTCATGATGACCCAGAATAAATATTACAAACTTCTTTGGCATTTAACGGAATTCAAGATGGTCATTTCTTGCCACAGAACATGTGGTGGGAAATTTTATTTAACGATAAGTGATTTGCCCCTGATAGTTAGGCTATTCCTCACACACCCTTGTTCCACTGGTCACGTTCTAACGCAGTGTAAGAGATTTCATGCCGAATTCGAACCTTCAATAGACTGATTATTTCGTGTTTCTGGTAGCGCCAACTGCTACGGTCATTATTAAGTGTTTGTCATGGAAGGTGGTGACTTTCTCAGCGGTTGAATTCGACCTAGCTCTAAAGTTAGTGTCCAAAATCCTGTCACCGACGGGACATAAACCCTAGGACCTCCCGGTCAGAAGCACTGCAGTGACATATCTATTTAGCTGGTCCCGCTACCGTCAAAATTTAGAACCGGGGATGCTGCCAAAGCCGCTCGCGCATACCCGGGCGGTAAACAGTGCGAGTATAACTGTCACGTATGTGCCCCTTTAGAGCGTTGTTTCTCTCTTTTCGTAACGTCATTGAAGAATAATCTCGCTTTCATCGCCGCTTCGTGTTTGTTCCCTCGCCGAGCGCCGCCGTCCTGATGGTTGGCGCGGAGGTATTTAACAGATTCCGAGCAGTATCCTCTCAGCGGTCGCTATGCGGCTCCCCACGGACTTGCAAACACAACCCTCTCGGGCACGCGGCCTCCCAGCAGACAGACGCTCAGCAGTCGGGAGCTCATTCAATAAGGCAATTATATGGCAGCAGTCCTATCCCATACGAAGGATAACTTGAAGCAAAGCTGTGATTTATGGTGATCAATTACAAATAACCAATAAATGATTTCACGATAGAAGTAATATACAGGAGGCGTGTAAGTTTTACCTAGGAACGTGTGACAAAAGTCATTTCTATATATTTAATGAAAAATAGCTGGTACCCGGTGCGTTGCTGCCGCAGAAGAAATAATTGAGGAAATATTCCTCTCCTACCTCTCTTTTCCCCCCTCTCTTTTTTCCTCTCTCCTTCCCCTCTGTCTTTTTCCTCCTCTCTCATTTCCCCACTCTCTTTCTTTTTCCGTCTGTGTCTCTTCTTCCCCTCTGTGTTTCTTCTTTCTCTCTGTGTCTCTTCTTCCCCTCTGTGTCTCTTCTTGCCCTCAGCTAACAGAAAACAGATAAAAACTGTCTTCGGATCACTCAATCTTTCTCAGTGTTGTGGGCATTTAAGGACCTGAATGTCCCATCCATAATTTCAATATTAATCAGTCACGTGAAGCGACTTATCTCACTTTTCATCGTTGGAGATCCTCAGGGTTCGTATATAGTTCCATTAATGTGAAATATAAGGTGAACAAATTGGTTGTGTTGCAAGTTTTTACAATATTCATAATATAATATAATTTCCATAATATAATATAATTTTCATAATATAATATCATTTCCATTGCAACATACACATGAATTTTGTTCACCAATTTAAATTAGGCTACACAGGGTCACGAACTGAAATCTTAATAAATGGTAATGAAATCAAGTCGTGCATGGTGATGGTTACATCGTTGTTTATGACAGTGTAGCTGGCAAAGGAGAGCTTTTTATTTATTTATTTTATTTATTGATTTTATGAATGCTACAAAACGCAACACAACAGAACTATAACCCCGAAATTTCATCTGTTCCTTTTTAAATATAAGCAGGTAAGTCACATATAGTCTCCTTTATAACATCACAGATGCAAATCAGTTAATTAAAAAAAAGAGAAAATGCTCTATGCAAGCCTCAACTACTTCCACTTCATCGCAAAATGAATTAGAAAACTATGAACGATATAATGTATACACGCTGAGAAGGAGCTTCTTTCAGAACGAGATATCTCGTCGAATACGTCTGGATGTCTAAGAAAACTACTAAATTCAAACAAGTGTTTTATAAAAAAAAAGGCACAATATAAAAATGTGTGAATAATATGGTCAATTGAATTGACGTAATATCTATTTAAGCGAGTGACTAGCAACTCAAAATAGTATATTAGTAGAATATAACAGAGGCTACGAAAGAACAAAACACGCTAGCAAACAGTCTTTGCGGCAACGAAAGCTGCGCAGACGACAGGCTATGAGACGCCACGGAGCAAAAAGGCGACTCGCCGCCGAGATTCCTTTGGGCAGCCCGCGCCAGTCAGCAAAACGCAACCGCAGCCTGAAGCATAAACCCTTGGAATTCCGGGGAAGGGAATCGAGAGGGAGGAGCCAAGGAAATGCATGCATCTCAAGATTGCCCAAGGAAAAGGGGCAGTATGATTAAAAATGTTCTAAGTTTGTTATAATTTATTTGAAAAAATGTTGGGTTGATCATTACGAATTTATTTTCTGAAAATACGGATTATAGACTGCAATACTGTCATAACTCGAAAAAATGAACTTTTAAAGAACTTTATCCATTTCCCAGTACCAGTTTCCTAAACCTTTTTTTTTAGCTCAGAGTCTCTGACAACATAAACAATATTTTTATTCACTAGTGAATTAAAATATTTATGTCCTCTATTAGGAAGTTTAGTTCATTAATTACAAAGAGTACTATATTAAAGTAAACAAGTGGGTACATTTTTATTTATGTATCCTTGATAACAAAAGAGCAAACAATGAAATAGAGGCTACAGTTAAAGCGAAAGTAATATCTAAAATATGTGATAAAAACTGCAAAAATTTAGTAATGGAAAAAAATGTGTGGCACACGGGAAAAAAGATTTTATTTTCTTAAATCGTAAACTTGTTTAAAGTTTTCGTTGGCAATTAAGCATACACAAGTCGTTCTCACGCCAATCGATTACACTGGTCTTTATGATTCTGGAGCTTTCTTGAAAATACCTCTTCTTTATAAAGTACATCATCCCGATTTTGAAAGTACAAACGGTTTTTCTCCATCATGCACCATGTTTCTAGAATTACTACTTTTATGATTAATGTATTAGACATATATAATATGTTGCTTTTGTTAAAAGCAAGAAAATATCATGAAATTCATAGTTGAAATTGTTACGTTTGGCAACATTGTAGCAAGCAAATATACTTCTCTTACATTGACATCGATTCATGTTGAGTATACTATCAGTTTTCAGTTAGTGAGCAGTTACATTTCTTGAGTGTACGCTTTATTTGCTCGATTTGTTTCTTTTTGCAATAATATGACTTCCAGAAAATGTAAAAATAATCCTGACATATTTTGTCACATTTGTGGAAGTTTAGTGGCAAAAAAAGACGGAACATCACAAACTTTGTTAAAAAGGCATACCATGCCTTCTTTGGTATGAAACTTGGAGATCTGGGCAAAAAATGGGCTCCCAAAAAAGTGGGTTATATTTGTATTGAACAATTAAGGAAATGAATTCAATGAAAGGAAATACGAGTAAGTATGCTTTTTGCTGTTTCAATGATTTGGCATGAACCTCCAAATCAGGTCGATAATTATTATTACTTTCCCTTGTGTGTACGTATATACGGAATAATATATGTAGTAAAGAGAAAGTTATGTAATGCTACGAAAAATCGATTTCGAGATTTTAACGGAAATACACGTTTTGGGGTCCCCTAATAACGAAAAAGTCTTTTTTTTCCCCAAACGTCCGTCCGTCTGTCCGTCCATTAGTCTGTGAACAACACTAGCGCATAAACCATACCTGTGATTTCTTCCAAAATGAATATTTCTCGGTCAATCTGCGTCCACTCGAGGCGCAGCGATTTTTAAAAACTTTCTTCAAAATTTGAGGGTATTTTACATGAAGCCCCCCGGTCATTTTCAAAATTTTCTCAAAAAACGCTCCAATTTTTTTCTTTAAATTACTTGTAAGAATAGAGTAAAGTACACTTATTAAGGTGGCATAGGTCTCATTTTCACTGTTTTCTCTAAAATTTTCGAAAATTTCAAAAGTTTTAATTTTTTTGGCGTCTTCCTACAAATTGAAGAGATTTTTATTCCAAATTAAATATGTTCTCCAAAGTGAGTTCTGTGGAATAATAAATGAGCTCTATGAAATAATAAAATTGTAAATAAATTCATAAATTTTAAATAAAGCGTGAATAAATAATTACAGTTTAATAATTTATTTATGAAAATCTGACTTTTTTAATGGCAAAGATAATAAGTCCGACTTTTTACACTGATGGCCTTTAATTGTTTGTTCGTGTTCCACACAATTATGAGCACAGAAAGCAGGGAAGTTCATTTCGATAATCTATCAAAAATTGTATTTTGACAAGTTTATTTCGTGACTTCTAATAAGATTAGTTTCTTTTTTACAAAAATATGAGTTCAATGTATTACCCAACGGAAAATGATATTACTTAATAAAAACAATGATGAATGCAATGCAATTTTATTGTATCCGTGACTTTTGTATTAATGACTTTTGACGTGAAAATTTTATCCTCTGTCCACAACTTGAGGTAAACTTTTGTATCAGTCTAGGACTTATGTAATACATTCCTTCGTGGTCACACTGCAACCTTGTCAGTGACTCCCGCAAAGCCGCTAAGTATATTGGCAACGTGAAACACTTGCTCTTGATGCCGTTGTATCTTGGTCACATGCTTGTCCAAAGTCGCTTATGACATTTGTAAGCTCGGGATACAGTATGCTTTGACATTGAACACTTTGAATTATAGGGTGATTCAAAGGAAGGGTTGCTCATATTGAAATTATTTAAACAACAGTTAAAAATTATGCTTAGTTCAAATTTGGCAAGATAACAAGTGAGTAATTAGATCATACAGTAAATTTCAATCAAATGAATTCGAAAATCTGTGCCTTACAGTCACAAGTTCAATCATGAAACATTTGGAAGAAGCGAAAAATGTTTAATTGCAAAGATAGTATTGAAGATTAAAAACTTTTTGAATTTTTGTTAATAGAAAATTGATGCGCGAATTTTTACAGTTTAACTTCGAAAAAGGTTTGAATAGGATAGAAAAGTGAAGTTGCCTACAGAGATGTATCTAAATAATATGAAATGCAAAACATTTGTATCATCAAACAATTACATAAATAACATAAATCTTGTAAAGAAAAAAATATTAGAAAGAAACTTTTATAACAGATTATTTAGATTATATTATAATCAATTTATCAAAATTATTTTGAGAAAATGTTTGTGATTCCAATTCTCAATAATTAGAACATTTGGAAGTTACACTAAATGAAGGTTTAAAATAAATGTTCTCATTATGGTATGAGCCCCACTCGAATAAATAAATGGAATAATTGTTATTTCCAACACTTCATAGACACTTTCTATTATTTGTCTTTACTTCTTGTTGATATCTCGAGGTACTTTTTCTTTAGGACGTACTAACTGTAAATATAATCGTATTTAGAAAAAGAATAAATATATTCCTAAAGCAAAACAAGGAGTTAACAAAGCATTTGCAGTGTTGAATCTGGACTCTGAGACACCCCTTGACCGAAATATCTAGATCGGAGTTGTGTTAATACGGCGCTCATATTCACTGCATAATATGGCACTACATTGAGAGCCACAAAAATATACAGCGCCGCATACGGCTCCCGGGTAACACTGTTAACCAACCCTGAGCTATACAATTGTAATTGCAAGACAAACATGTCGACAACTCTCACAGCGAGAGCGTCTCTCTTGTTAGTCATTCATTTGTCTTACCCAGCGTGAAAGAACTAAGAGAAAACATCCCGTAATTTGTTGATTCAATGATGAATCAGACTTGTCGGGGCAAACATCAGTCACAACAATTGAGTGTGTTACATTGTGCTCAGTCATATGTTGATATGGAAAAATCTGTAGAATATTCTGCTCTGAGAATTTTACTAGACCACATAAGGAGTTATTGTACCCAGATGTATAACAGAACGAGTGTTTGCCACGATGATTTGTGACAAGTAATCGTAACATCGATTCTTTGCATTCTAAAGTCAAACTTTTCGAATCCAAGCTCAGTGTAGTAAAATTGTTATAAAAATGTTATAACAATATTCGTATTTAGTTAGAACAAAAGCATTCTAATAATCCATAGCCACCTATTAATTACTTGGACAAATAGACAAATGCGTTTATATCTGAACATAAATTATTGTTGCTGGAATTTGTGTAACGTAATAAAACGTAATATTCGTGTTCTAATATCTTAATACTATACTTACGATTACGACATTCGCATTTCGCAAATGACTTAAGGAATTTATATTAACGGAATATTCACGTTGTGTCACCAATTTAGGTAAAAACATCATTGTACGTATACTGTGATGAATTATGAAATTGAATTACATGATATTGTGCAAAATTGAAATTTTGTAATTTATATTTCATTCATAAGGTTTTGATTTCAAATTTGTAAATGGTACTTTTACAGTAATGAATCTTGACATAAAAAGAATTAATCTGCATATCTGGATGTAAAACTAGTAGAGAATCAGTTCAAAAGTTTTGAGTACAGGTGTACAGTAAGAACGTCTGAGTTTGAACGTCCTCTACGGCAAATATGGAGTGTAGAATTAATTAAAAGATCTGAAATATAAAATTGATTGAATTCGTAAATGCTAAGTGAACAGTGTTCAAATATGGAAGTAATTACTGCAAGCAGTTCTAAATAACTGGCTGAATGAAATGCACTGAATGTAAGTTAATAAATAAAAAGATGAGAAAAAATATTTTCACATTTAATTAAAAGAAAAGAATTGATGTAATGCAATACAAATAATTTAAATCCAAATATTTTTCAAGGATGTGATTATTGATAGTTTCTCAATTAAGAAGACGGACATAAACCCGCATATGTGGCTACGTGAAGCTCTGCACGACTCAGATATATTTTTACAAACAACTTTTCACGATAACCTCCCTTGGGAAATAGTTACGAAAGAAGACAGTTCACTTAGTCAAATATTACCTGGAAGGTAGGAATTTTTATTTAATTTTAATAATCTATAGTATTGCTTTGTGCTAGATTTTTATGTTAATTTGAGACGAAAATCATTGCCTTTTTTATTTCAACAATTTTGAATAAGATATAACAAGCCGTCACTTTGTAGGAAATAATAGACTTTGAAGTATTATTAAGGTCTTGAATTGAAGTTTATTATTAATGATAGTCAATACGAAAAATTAAATTCATTAGTTACCTTTGGAATTCTGAATAATATTGATAAAATGGAAAACGAAAAGTTCAGTACAGAAGGAAAGGTAATGTACACATATAACCCTCTACATCTGACTGCGTCATTTCTGTCTAGATAATCGTAGTTACCATTCACCTCCACTTAATGTGCACCTCTTTGCTACTGAAAAGAGAACCGCGAGGCGGCCCATGGCATCGCGCCCGCAGGGACAGGAATAGAATGCTAAATAAAACAATTTATTGACAGTCTTTGAATATTCCTTAAATCTGCGAAAATTTATTGATCCGCCTTTAGACCAACAGTTTCGAAGTTCACACGCACGAAAAGAAAACAACCATAAACCTTTTGTAATACAATTTGTTTATAAAACACAGAGCTCACAAACATCATTTTGCTTGACAAATTATTTCATAGTTATAAATACACTACGTTAGTGGTACGTAAAAAAGTAAAATACCCTTTTGTTAGTACGCACGTGGAAGCTGGCGCTCGGCAATAAAGTTTCAAAATTCAAATTTTAGCGACTAAAATTTATTGAATTATTTGAATATATTTTTATTTCGTGATTGTACATTTTTAGAAGGAGAAAACACACAAAGTATGAAAATGGAGCCATAGGATCACACAAGCTCGGCCAAGGGATGTACGGATGACATAATTAATAAATATATTTATTGATTATTTCATGTTTCTGGGTGTATCAAAGGTTATTCCCGTATTATTCCCGTAAGTATAGTGCATACTTTTTATGGAAGATGTAATTGCTCTTCCCCCTCTGGATGGAGAGATTCGGCTCCGACATACACATCGGATTGCTGTTTGCCCCGAACGTGTATGTCCAACAAGCGGAGCACCTCCTAGCCGCGATAATCTCTACGTTCCCGACCGGTTTCCCGACATATATGGAAATTTGGGGCTTGTATGTGTATGTGTAAGTAAGGGGTGAGGGTAGGACAAGGAAGAGTTAGGAAAGATCGCGCACGGTTTTTAACCCGTGTGTTCGGGTACTGCTCCGTCACTCGCTTGGTATTGATCGGAGAAACTACGGAAAACTATCAGATCATAGCGATATCGATCAGAGCAGCCAGCCTTTAGAATTCTCCTCCAGAGCTTCGACCTAGCTATGTAGTTAGTGTTGGAAATCCTTCCACTGTCGAGACTTCAAATCAGAGGGTCTGCAGTGACTTCAGGACTCGTGTACCTGGGACTCTTAGTCCGAGGAACTACAGTGACATAAGTTTATGTCATGAGACAACTCATCCGGTTTTAATAAATAAATTCTAGACATTTCGATAAGAAAAAAATGGGGAATACTCGGCACTCTATGAGTGAGAGGTCAATCCCAATAGGCGAACACCTGGTCTAAAAAAAGTAACATAACGGAAACATCGACGAGGCCGCCAAACTAACGGATCTAATGATACCTCGTGGTCTTCCCTTCCCCCCAAAAAAAGATTATGGGAAAGGGTAGAGTACAGTTTCATTCAAAACATCGAGTTTACTTGTTTGACAGCACGAATTCCTCTAATTCATCAAGCATATTCGGAGTACATGTATGAAAAAAGAAAGTGTGAACAAGGGCCGGTTTGGTTGCGCAGGGACTCGCTCATCTCGCTGCGAAATGATGTCATTTCCAACAAAAAAATATATCTTTGAAATCTGTCCGATCGAGCCGCCCCCACTGCTCCCGCGTATAGGGAGAGTCCCAGTCATCTCCCTGCGATGTGATGTCATTGCCAACAAAAATGTATATCCAAAATCTATCTGGTCAAGCCAGCCTCAACGCTCCCGCCCACTTCGTTGCGAAATGACTTCATTGTCAACATCAATTCCCGCAATTCCGATGTCTGCTCTGGCCACCCTCACTGCACATATCAGGGGCTCGACTCCCGCCGAGCCCGGCGCGCCGTCCGCGGGAGCGACCACGTGCTCGCGGCGTCCACACGTGCGCGCGAGTGGCTCGTAGTACGCTTGGCGCGCGCGCGGGCGTGCGGGCAGCGGCAGGGCGTGGGGGGCGTGGCGGGGGCCCGTGGGGCGTGCCGAGGCGCCGCGACGCCGCCCGAACACGCCCGAGGCGGCGCCCGGCGGCGGCGGCGGCGGCGGTCGCACCGGCGGCGGCCGGCGCTCGCGGGGGAGGGAGAGCTCCTGGTCGGCGGCGGGCCGCCTCGCCGCTCAGTACGCGCGCAAGCGACCTCGCGGTAGCAGCAGCAGCACCAGCAGCAGCAGCACCAGCGGAGGGCACCAGCGCGAGCGAGCGGTCGCGCGGGCACTGGCCGCAGCTCCGCCGGCGGAGGCGGAGCCCACGCGCGGGCGCGACCGGCTCTAACGCAGCCCGAGCCACCGGCCGGCCGCGCACCTACCCCAACTCCCCCCGGAGGACCCCGCAGGACCCCCGGAGGACCCCTCCCGGAGGCCCCCCGCGAGGCATGCGGGCGCGCCCCGCCCACGCGCCGCCCACGCGCTCGCCCGCAAGCGTCGCCCGCCAGGCGCCGTCGCGCGCGTCGCCCCCACAGGCCTAGGCCGGCCCGCTCGAGGTGAGTACCCCCGACCCCGACCCCGACCCCGACCCCCTGCACCCCACCACTTCAATTGTAGGCGCACCACAAACCAAGTGTGCTTCAAATTATGCTCCAGAAATGAGGAATTTTTGTTCCTCAATTGACGAGTTTACATTCCTGAATTGACGAATTTATGTTCCTGAATTGACGAATTTATGTTCCTGAATTGACGAATTTATGTTCCTGAATTGACGAGTTTATATTCCTGAATTGATGAATTATGTTCTTGAAGAGACGAAATATGTTCCTTAATTGGGTAGAAGTTGCAGTTCTTGATATTAGTTTGTTGTAACGCCGGAGAAATATTTTCCACTGAAGAAAATGCAACAGCCCACGTGTCTTCACACCGAATTGTGGTCCATTCTCCAACATTCCCTACTTAAATTCCAGTGTAAGTAGAGACTGAATATTTGTTCCTGAAAAGTTGCATTTCTTCACACGTTGTTCGTGACACCTCGCAGAAAAGAAAACGAAACAGCAGAAAACGAAATGGTTCCCATTTTTGCATTACACACCCAGTTGTAGTTCACACTTCAACATTCCCCGGCTCGAATTTTGGTCGCAGCAGAATATAAGTATGGTTGAAATTGACGAATTATGTTCCGGAATTGTAGAATAATACTAAACTTGTCCCTATCCGAAATGTGGTCTTAGAAGAAACTGCATTTTTTTGTTCTTGAAACATTCGCAAAAATGTTACCCCTTTTGAATATGCAACAGTTCATGAACTTTTATTATACACGAAGTTGTTTTACACACACCGAATTACCCCTATGTAATTGTAGTTCCATCAGAAAAAAATTGCGGCTGAAATTCTCTTGAGTATTTTCAACGATGCATTAAAGTTTCCGCTTTCTGAATTGCAGTTTCAACAGAAAACAACTGTTGAGGTTGAAATTCACGAATATTGTTGTCAAATTCTAAATAAAGTCCTTGATTTTCCTATTCCTAAATTGTGATTGAAAGTATTTTTTACTGAAATGTACACAATGCAGAAACGTTTCCGTCTATTGGGATCGTTACAGTTCTCATCGCTCCATAATACTTAGAATATTTAAAGCACCTAGTTTTTTTCTGGTTTATTTGTGAACGCTCAAAATTGTTTTCTAATGGTATAAGATAAAAAACACTTCATATATAAACTTTGAACAAAAATGAAATTTTCTCCGTTACGGAGTTTTGTCGAAGCTATTTTTTTTCTGCAGAGTCTGTAAAGCAATTGTGTTCTCCTTTCCTGTGTATGGTGAAATGAGGAGAGTTCCCTATTTTTATTTTATTGTGAGAGACGCACAATATTGTTTCTCGTTCCTAATATTTTCCCTAAACCGGAATAATCCCTGTTCATGTAATAAGGAATACAGATTTCCGATCCTGAATTGTGCTGAGTGAAATCAGAATATCTTCAGATTGAGAGATGTGGTCAAAACAATGATTTCTCTAACTGATTTGTGAATGAAAATTAGGAATCTTTGGTGCTGAACTACACTTAATATTTGTTTCTATATATTGAAAGCAATGCAGAAAGTATCACGTTCGCAAAGTGATAGAATCAATCCCTGATTCTAAATTGAAATTTAAAGTGTCATTGAAATTGAACAAAAAGTGTTTATCGCGAAAAGAATTTTCGAATCGGGAATGTTCCGAAATTGTGATTATTCAGACCACTTTTTATTATTGAACGCTAGTTAACGGCAAACGTTTCCGATTAATGAATGAAGTGGAAGCCAGAATGCTCCCATTTCCGGAAATGTCAAACCCTCAACATAGCAAGTTTTTCTATCACTAAACAATGAAAAGACAAAACAGACGAAATGTTTCGCTCCTAAATTATGGCACTGATCAAACCTGAAACAGTAACGAAACGAATGGATAAAATTTTTCCCTTTTAGAGCTGAAATCAATACCTGATATTTCCACCATTATACTTTGGTTCAATCCCGATTTGTAAGATATATTCTGATTCAGCTTGTGAAGATCCAAAGTTATTATAGAATTAAAATGAATCTGAAAAATAAAAGTGAAAACAAATAAACTGAATTCTGTAATGCAGTGGACATGAACTAGATAATTTTATTACATTTAATTTTTGGAATATTCGCATTCAAATTTATTGGCCACACATTGACGTCAAATTTTCGTTTGTATTTTGCTGCATATAAATAAAATAATAAGAGACAATGTATAAATCCATGCAAGCCGATATCCCTTGGAAGTGAATAATCACCCGTTTCTATTGCTTTGCTTTTAAGATTCGTTACAAGCAAAAGAAATATAATGCCAAGTCGGAATTCCACAGATTTTCAAAAGTATGCTTTCCTGAATTACTTAAACTCTTAACACATTTTTTGGGAAAATGATATTTATGTCGGTTTTTGAAGTTTTTTAACTTCACAACTACGCATATTCTCCATGATGTTATTGTAAGAAAAACAATTACTGTCTAAACCACAATAAAAAAATTTCACATTGTTTCCTTCAGAAAAATCAACATGTTTCGTCATTGAGCCTTTTTTAACAGTGGATTAGACAAATATAGTTGCTTCGATTATCCAACCTGGATTGGTTTATTGAAAAGGATTTGGTAAAATGTACACTAAAATTGTATAAGCAAGTATCTCGTACCAAGATTTTTGATAACGGTATTTTGACATGTAGAATTTCCGTTTTCTTCACGTCAGTGAACGAAATTTTTGGTAAAGTTGGAAAATATCTTCAAACATGCATCAAAAACCGTATTATTAGAGCTTGATTGGTCATCATATTTAGCAAAAAGTTATACATAATTCCCGTTTTATAATTTCGTAAAAATAACGCAGTTTGTCAATTTTTTTAAGCATTTCCACAAAGGGTATTTCACATTAATTAATAACTGTTAAATATCTTTATTATATTTAGAGAAATTGAAATTTGTAATTCATCATATAAATCTGCCAAATAACCAAATTCTGCCTCATTGCTTGATTCAAGATAACGGGAATTGACGAAAAAGTAAACGAAGCTCATCGCAAGCATTGATCTGCATAGTAACTCCTCTCCTTGTGTAACTAAGTGTAATTAATATTTACGTGTAAGGAATTTTTCTATTATTATATTAACACTGACATTATAAGTGCGACAGCGGAAATGTGGGTTCTTTTGAACATCCTCTTCACGGCGGCCGGAAATCAAATTTAGTCAAACCATCGAAAAAGTTTCACCTTTGTTTCAAAATTTCAGTCAATTTGATGTTGCTAGTTTTTCAGAGTTGGCGAGAAACCTATCTTTCTGTGTAAAACACACACTTTTGTCTATTTAATGTTGTGAGATTATCACTTTAATAATTAGAAATGTTTTTTTTTCTTCAATTTCAACATTCCAGCAAATGGATTGACCTTTGAAGGGTTTCCCAAACACAGTTGTTTTGCTCATATGTTTCCGCAGTCCATTATAAATTCCTGATCGTAAACCGTTTATCGTGCCATTTACGTCATTTATCACAATCCCACTGCTTTCGTGGTATTGGTATATCTGTAGATATTAGCGAGAAGAAAATATAATGGAAACATTTTCGAATTCCATCTCCACAAATTAAACGCTTACGCAAAATTTATAATTAAACAACCTATAAGCGAAAATCACGTGATCTCCGTGGGTCCGTTCAGTTCCCTGCTTGGGGCAAGTAATTCGACGCGTCTTCGCCTACTGGCACTGGGCGAACTGCACGTTTTTTTAACCTTTCAGAATATTTTAAGATTTATCACTTAAAACGTTTTTGGAGGAATTTTCAGGTACCTAGAGAAGTGATTAATAGCGTTTCCAACTCCTTGCAACATTGACAAGACAAAACAATGGCGCCAGTTTTAGCCTGATCTTTCTAAAATATTCTAAAAGGATTCTAGAAGAAGTGTATTTTGGAGGTTTTAAATTACATTCAGTGGTGAAACGTTGTGAATTAAATACTAAATACTAATATACTGCCTTTCTGGCATAGAATGTGTAGTATCAGGGTTGATTCGTTAGTTTGAAGATATATTTAATCTTAATTTTATAATGATACATACATTTTTTTATTTTTATCGATTCTTTTGTGATTGATTTTCATGCAACTTTCTAGACTGAGAATGCACAAACCACAGATCTGCTATGATTAAAATTACTTTTTAATATTAACTTGCATAGTATAAATAAGCCACCGACTGCGCCATGCTGCCAGTTAATAAATGTTGCATAATAAATTGCGCGTGCGTGTCTACCGACCCAAGTGGTCTGGTCTGGTCGTAATGCATACCGAACCACCTAGCCCTAGGTGAATTCCCTAGCCCCAGGTTGATCCGCTCGATTTATTTAATTCTGTATGATGAAATTTGTGCTCATCGATAGATCAATATTTTACAAATAATCTACTCGCATACACAACTCGAAACAACTCTCGAAGACAAGCGCATATTCGAAAACAGTACAGTAAAATTATGATCGTCTATTGCATTATGAATTTTTTCCAGTCAGGAGCTGAATGTATGAGGAAAAAAACCGTAAGTGTAAAATGATTTGAGCTGTAGTGTTCAGAATAAGTCCAATAATTTTAGTAGTTATTAATACGCAGCAAATAGTTTAATGCATTCAATATTTTCTTAATACTTTGACAACTTACAGCGATAATAAATTCTCTTCTCCCTCTCTCCTTAAATTAACTGATTTGTTATTTCACGTTTCTCCTTTGCTAAATCGAGAGGTCTGGCGCCGACCTATTCATCTATTTGCGGATATTCCTCTTCTTCATTTATATCCGCCAACCTCCACCCATTCCAGCCAGAACAAGCTCTAAGCTCTGGACTGGTCACCCGATATGTGTGATAGAGTATTGCACGTAAAATGTGTGTAAGGAATGAGAAGGGGTCAATAAAAAGGAAGAAAGGATCGCGCGCGGTCCAAGGCCAGTTTGTTACGGTACTACTGCTCTGACATTTGCCTGGTATTAATCGGAGAAACCACGAAAAACCACAAGTCAGAGCAGCCGGCCGCAAGAATTCTCCTCCAGAGAGAGGATGAATTTGACCCAGCTATCTAGTTAGTGTCGAACATCTTGCCGCCATCGGGACTCAAACCCTAGGACCTGCCTCTCAGAGTCACTCCAGTGGCAACAGTTGTCGTCCTGAGACATCTCAAACATTAAACTCTACTTACATGTGAATCTTGTAGAATGAAACAAGATTTTTGGTGTCGAGTTGGAGATAAGCGCGTGGACGGTATCAGCACAAACTGTTGTTAAACATTTTCGTTACGAGGGTTGAAAATAAATTGAAAAGTTATTAAGACTGCCTTTTGGGAATATTTTAATTTTTGGGAAGATCAGGTCATTTTAAGGCAGACATCAACAAACTGACAATTTTTATTAAAAATGGAGTCACTTTTTACATTTTACACCAATCAAAGTTTCGAAGGATGTTGGCCTTCATCATCAGGATCTTATAAAACAAAAAATATTTGTAGGTAAAAAATATCTGTCTTCCAAATATTTTAAGTCTAAATTAATATTCTTATAAACAAAAATTAAATTCAACGAGAGATATGTCATAATTATTTTATGAATATCGTTATTCTTCAATCTCAAATAATGCGTAATTAATATCAATGATTTTTATGTAATTTTTAAACGTTAAAATCAAAGGACTGATCTTGTTAAAAAGCTCATTTGCCTTATACTAACTCTTCCATCTTCGCTTTCTCGAAAGTTCGACGTCCTCCGAAGCAGTTATTAAACTCTAGATGTCACCGTTGAGATATCTTCTTACGAGAAACGAGAAAAAGGAAAGAATGAAGGAACGGCGAACTACTCTACACACATCTTTATTCTTTGTGTACTCAAGGGCGTGTGAGTATGGTGAGTGTTCCTCTTTCCCAAAGGTGTTGCAAATAACTAGCCGGTTCTGTGCATTCGGCAAACAAGCTGTTGAAATTCTCAACTTGTAAGGCATTGCTTTCATGGAAGGATGTTTTCGCGATGTCGTGTTATATTGTATGACAAACATGAAGGTTTACTTACAACAAATTTTATAATGATGAATGTTGATTTCAAAGATATTAAAGAAAACTCGCCTTACTTTGAACTATCTACAAAAAAGGGTTTATATGCTACGACGAAACGGTTATTCTTCGCTGATACGTAGAACTGTGATCCGGACAATGAGAAGTGAGAAATTCAGGGTACTTGACCAATATAGGAAGACTTGTTCTTTCTCTTTAACATTGCTTTAACTGGAACATTCAATTTTCAGTGAAATATTTGATCTTTGATTGAATGACCCCTGATTGAATGTCAAGTGCAATTTTTCGAAAATATAAATTCAAGTAATTTTCGCGTAATTTTTACTCGAATTTATAGACAAAATATTTTTTCGAAAAAGCTCCAAATGTTTTCTTAATTTTTTTTCTTCGTATGGGAATCACTAGTTTTTATAAAGAGTTTTCTTCTGGAAGAAAAAATAATATCTCCTGAAGCTGCACAACATAAATTATCTATAAAATTAACTATTATTTTAAGTCTCGTAAGTCTAAAAAATAAAACGAATAATTTACCGATAATATCCCTAAAACACACACGCCACCTTTCTAAAGAATGGCTTTAAACCGAAAAATCTCAATTTTAATCTTAAGTTAAATACACTTTCTTCAACACAATATACAAGTATCTTAACATAACTAACACAACATACGAAGAAATTTCAATAATAATAAAATTATAATAATAATAATACTTGCATTGTTAAAGGCTGCGCTTTCATTTAAAATCGTAATTAATAATCTTAATTAAAATTTATTCTTTTTCATATTTGTTTAAGCGAGTTTAATGTGTCTCGTACATGAACGGAATAGAATAATGCAGTTTTGGAAATTCAGTGGACTTGGAAGTCGATTTGAATCAATGTCAACTCCTATCTTATGATTCCCTCACATCTAACAGACCAAGAATTATTAAACAAGGACCGAGTAATGCAACGGAATTTTTCAATTATTGTTCCGTTCACATTCCATTCCAACAGCTTGTTCCATAAAGTATTTATGGCCACTTCTGGGATCTACAATGTCCTTTCGTCTCTACACCCGTTTCCATTCACGCGATTGCCCAAGCAAAGCTTCATGCAAAGACTTCTCATTTTACTGCTCCTCTTATCCTGCACTTGTAGAACAAGCACAATCTTTCTTCACTGCCTACGTAACTGACGCTTTTCTGCAACTCCATCATTGAAACTCGTTCTCCCTCTTTATCACGAAGTCAACATATTTTTCATTGTCGACACATTCGTCAATCCCATTTCTTCGTCATTATCGTTCCACCCATTATTAAAATTTCCTTCCATTATAAAGATTTTGGTAGTCCAATATACCTTTGTTTTCGTCAATCATGTCGGCTTCGTGAACCTCTTAGCTCTTCTCAAACTTGTGCGTTCGTCAAATCAGACTCCACCATCACTCATTGAGCTTACGCTTACTTTCCACGCCCTGGCCTTCCTCTACGTCATCGTGTTCATCGTTAATCTTGTTGACTCGTGAATTTCGCCATCGTCAATCGTGATGTCCTTCCAAATTTTGTTGACCTCGATACTGAAAGCGTCATCTTCGCTTTAGAGACCCTAGCCATCGTCTTCGTCATCACCCTCGACAATCTCATTGCTCTCTTGAGGAGCAAGTCGCCCGCGTCATGATCGTCGCTCTCGTTCATCTTGTCGCGTTCGTCAATCTCCTCAATCGGGTCAGTCCCATTTACCTCGTCAATGTTATCAACCTTGTCTATGTCTTAGTTTTCTCAATGTAATCTAAGTCAAACTTCTCGCTCTCCGTGACAATCTTATTAAACTCCTCAATTTTTTTTAAAAACTTGTCAGTGTGGTCACCATTGTTATTCTCATCAATTTTGTCCGCCCAAACGTCAATCTCGATACCCTCATAAATATCGTTCGCCCTCGTCAAGTTCGTCACCTTAGTTGACTAGTCTGACTGACTAGTCTCGTCTCGTCTCTTCTTGACTGATTTGTCTCGTCGTCCTGGTCAATCTCCTTCACCGCGATCTTCATCACTTCCGACATCGTTTTGCCTTTTCCATCTCCTCTTACACCTATGTCTACACCTTCCGTCTCCTCTGAATCGCTCCCCATCACAAGACGCCAACATCCCGCCTCCCGCACCGTGCTATTTGGCGTGGGAGTCGCACGCGAGGTCGCTATTACAGGTTGCGTCCACCTCCAGAGGAGAAGGCAGTGGCAGTGGCTTTGGTCGGCCTTCCCATTATGTTGCATTTTATAGAAAGAAATCGCCCGTTTCAACCTGCGTCGATATGCCGTGAGACTTCAATCCTGTTAACCAATTTCCGTGAAACCTTTCTCGGAAAAAGTTTGAAAGGAAAGGAACACGAAAGTAGCAGAAATCGTCTTTTAATATGTTTTATTATGGGTCGCCTTTTCAAGGTTTTTCGTGTTTGGTAATAAATGATGCCATAGAAATTTTTCAAGGGTGCGTCAAAGTTAGTCATGAAATTCGCCGAGCAGTACTCAAATAAAATTAATTTGCAAATGCATATTCCAGCAATAAAATTTGATACGTCAAAGTAAACAAAATGCAATTTTAAGAGTCATTAAGTTGTGAAGTCGCGGAATGATATCTGTGGCTTGGTGCAATAAGGGTCAATGTCAGTTTTGAGTGATTTTCGGTTTGTATGATCAATGTGTGCTTTAAAGCCCTTTCTTTCAGTCCATAAAGGCCAATGTCAAAAGTCGGTTCTATCTCCTAGTTTCACATTTCTTTACATTGGCATACGATTGATTTGTCATTTATGTAGTAAGAAAACCCCTCACTGCGTAAAACTTTGAATATTGACATTGCCCTTTCTTGCATCAACACACAGATATTATAAGATATAAGGTTTATTCTACAATTGGACAGATGTTGCCCGATGGCAGAACACAGAAACGTAAAAGTACATTAACAATTACAAAACACAATTAACTATAAAAACAATGTATACAAAATCAATATAAAAACAAATTATCTTCGTCATTATTCCCACATTCTCTGTAGACGTGTTAAATACAAAGATATTTCCCACTCCATTCTTAGCGCTCTGCAGCCGTTACGCACGATGGTCACGGAGAGTAATCTCCGCGTTACGACGTCCAACACGTGATTCTAATGCCAGGCTTACAACGCGAATTGCACGGGGAAGTGGACATTCAGCACACATTTGCACACGCCCTTAGCTTGCTTTATTTTCTGCTACATCATATCCAGTGTTCCTTACAATTGCTGCATTGTGAGCAGTACTCACCGCTAACAATTAGAGAAATAGACTAATCTTATCTGAGGCCGCGTTCTTTGCTTGTAACATATAAATATACAACCGTTTTCATAAGTTTTTTGTTTACGATCATATATTTTTTCTTTATAATTCAATGTAAAGAAAAAATTTGAATAAAATTAATAAAACACCGTCAAGTATCAATTCTCTTTCCGTCACCTTAAAAAAATTGCTCATGTTTTCTTCAATAAGTACATCAAATTTTTCAGAGAAGCGTTATCTTTACGAATATTGGTATGCAATCTATTACCCCACAGATTAATGACAACTTTGTAGCCGTATACCAAAAAACATACGAACTGATCAGTTTGCTATTAACTTAGCTAACTTAACTATTAATTTTACTGAAAATTACTATTAATTTTAATTTAACTTTACTATTTTGCTAATGAAATCTTCAAACTGTAATATTTAACTATTAATTTCCTATGTTCGTTTGCCTTCGTCGATTTTTACTTTCTCATCTTACAAAATTAAAAGAGAATGTTTGTTATTGTGCGACAGAAAACAGCAATTTTTCGACAGAAAAACACATTCGCGGGCCCTTAAAGCAAAAAAATACCACGGACGGAGCAAACGACCCTTAAAAATGATACAGATGTGATTTTCATTGATCTCTCTAAATTTTTGAAAATTTACAGAGTTAGAAACAATGAAATAATGCGAGAAAGTATATGATGTTGTAGTACCACTATTTTTCTATCTCATTGACTTTTTATACCTCGCTTTCACCAAACAATTTCAATAATATAGAAATGTATCAAAGGATTTGGCCTAATTTAAATGTATACGTGCTTATTATCACGCATCTTTAAACATTTTGTCAAGGTTGAAAGTACCACCGTGAGAAGCAGTAAACGTCTTCCCGCCTTCAGATACACAGGTCTTCCCCTCAAGAGGTAGCAACGTCCGCCTGTTTCTCCAGCAGCTCTCCACCCAGAAATAACGCGTTCGATATCTGGCTGCCTGCGTCTAATTTCCTCGCACCATCAGCAATTACGCTTCGTTTCGGGAGGCTCCAAGAACCGAAAGAGCGGAACCGATATCGCCCGAAGTGGATCCGCCTGCCTTCTTCTGACCTCCACGGGTTCACGTGGTGCCAACGCCGGTGATTCCCGACAGCCATTCCCACAGCTCCACCTACAACCTGGCTCCTACATCCTGGGTTTGCTCAGTCGTTTAAGATGTATGATCACTTGCCTAGCACCTGAGATATACATATAAGATCTTCTCTATGTGGGGAAATTGTTCTCAGTTGAGTTATTCGGGTTTAAAGGATGGCGCCTTACATTTTGCGAAATCAACATTTTTGGCTTTCTTGAATGGCTTTCTCTATCACGTGAGATTTCAAGATTAGACAAATGACAGTGATAATTCACTATTCATTTCACAACACATTCATGAAACGACATTTGAAGTAGAATCTACATTGTATGTAGTGGTAACATTGTTCTTTTTTCAGAAACATAAAATGAAAGAATTTACAATCTCGTCCAATCTGCAATCTTCATGACCTCGGTCTCCCTCTTCGCTCTCGACCGCCGCCACTTCCTCATGTGCATGGCGTTCAAGAGCAGAAGTTGGCGCGGAGGTGCGCGGGCCCGGTTGAGAGGGAAGGTCCCAGAGGAGGACGTGCTCAGGCGAGGGGGTGGGGTCGCGCTCTGGAGGAGAATTCTATCGACTGCTACGAGCCACAGTTTTCCATGGTTTCTCAAATCAATATCAGGTGAATGCCGGGGTAGTACCCTGACAAACGGAACACGGGCTTCACGCGATTTTCCTTCCTCTTCCTTGTCCTTTCCTCACCCCTTACTTACACACAATCACACTTATATGCGCTACACTGCCGTAGTTACCGGGAGACCGGTCGGGGACGTAATTTTGACTAGTATCATACCACTAATTCCCATTAATATAATAACGCAAACTAGTGCATGGAATTCATTGGCTGACGTCGAATGCGCAATGCTCACCCATGTCTTTCCATCACGCTCTATACTTCATACACGAGAAAACCAAACGCCTTTTGCGCGCCCGTCGCGCCAGTGGGTCCTCCGCGCGTCGCCGCGCCCTCGCCGTGGGAAGCAGCGCAGCGTCGCGGCGCCCTGCCCCCGCCGCCGCCGCCGCCGCCGCCGCCGCCGCCGCCGCCGCCGCCGCCGTCTCGCCTGACAACAGGTTGCCGTGGGCGGGAGCTCCCTGCGGGGCGCGCCTCTGCGTGGGCGCGAGCGCTTGGAGCGGGAACGCCCGCCGCTGACGCACGCCCGTGCGCGTGCGATGCCACTCTGTGGAACCACTCGCCCAATTCGCTACAAGACACGTCTCGAGTGGTAATATGTGATCCCGATTTCATTACAGAGGCAATTCAAGGTCAGGAACTGGAAGGAGAGGGGGATATTTGTCATCCAATCGGAAGCTCCAAACCAAACATTTAAGAGTTCCCGATTGGATGACTGCGTCCCATTCACTGTCCAGCTCATGGCCTTGAAATGCCACTACTCACTACTTGAAATGACTGACTGATTAGTGATTCCGGGCACGTCAACTGCTAAGGTCATTAGTCCCATAAGTGTTGTGCATGTTTTCCTCGGGAGGTGGCAGTGATCTTCCCCTGCTGGATGGTGAGATCCGCCGCTGATCTACCAGTGTGGTTCTCTCTAACCAGGCATATCCCATCAGCGGGCACCACCCCAGCCGAGACAAGCTCTATGCTCCCGACAAGTCTCTCGGCTTGTGTGGTAGTGTAGTGCATGTTAGAGTGTGTATAAGTAACGGGTGAGTATAGGACATGGAAGAAGAAGAAGAACAGATCGCGTGTGGTCCGTGGCCCGTTTTGTTAGGACACTGTACCGGCATTCGCTTGGTGTTGATCGGAGAAATCACGGAAAACTAACGATCAAAGCAGTCGCCGCTAGAATTCTCCTCCGGACAGCGACAGAACTCGACATAGCTATCTAAATCCTGCCACCGCCGTGACTCGAATCTAGGACCTCCCGGTCGGAGGTACTGCAGGGACATCAGTTGAGTCACCTCACTCGGTTTAACTACGTTTAAATCGGAGTGTTGTTGTGTGTTGTGAATTGTGCATAGTTGTGCATTTACTTCCTGCCTTGCGCACGCAGCTGCCACTGCAAGCGTTGAGGAATATTATGTGATGCATATATGTCCTCAGCAGCTGTTGGTTGCAGTCAGTATAAAACAATCAATAATGGTGTATGGACTTAGACATCTCTGTATAAAGCATCAATACTAAAATATGATATTACTACTAGGTTGTCTAAACAAAGTTCATACTTCAATTATACTGATGGTTTCAAATTAAGGAAACCTAATCAAACTAGGTAAATTTGACAATCATAATCTTCAAAAGATGTACATATTTACCATGTGGAAATAGCTTGAAATACAATGAGTTCCTAATTTTATTCATATCATTTCCTTAACTAACATTTGCGTGATGGCAAAATACATCAAATCTGACGAAAAGTTGAAAGCTTGAAGGATTGTAGTTGTGTACTGGGTATTTTTGGCATCGCAATCTACCAAAATATGTTTACTTTGCTTCATTTTTTACAATAGTGATTAGTTAGTATTGATTATATATTATAACGTAAAAAGGGAGAAATTATTTCCGCCATGATGATTGTTCCTGTGTAAACCTCTTCTGAGAATGACCGTTATGCGGTTGTAAAGTACTACTTGAGTAAACAAAGCGAGACAACTCGTGAATATTCATTTAAAATTTACCAGATAGGGGAATGAAGGGAAACGTATAATTCATTACCCTCATTTCCACGCACGCCATTATAAAAATTAGCCTCAATGGAACTTTCGAAGCATTCATTCAGGAATGAGGACCTATTGCACCAGATTTATTTCACTTATTCAGTAGGAAGAACTGTTCGTAACAGATTTTTAGTTTGTTATAAAGCCTAGCATTGAAGTTAAATTTTTAAAATTCGGAGTGGGCCATGGTAAAAATTTAGAGAAACTTAAACACTAGTATAAATTTTGTGCATGTGTAAGCACGTGTAAGGACACGTAAACATGTCTGTACTGCGCTCTGCTTTGATGATATGTCTATTTGTCTAAATTGATTAGGTTTCTATTATTCTGTCGTTATCAGAATGCAGTGGTTGGCGCAAGTACAAAGGAACATTTCGACAGAGGGCAAACTAATAACTTTTTTTATTCATTGAAAGTTTATATAATAATAATATTAATAATAAATTATCAATTGTCATATTTTCAATGATGAATTATTGAAGAACTAGTACATCCACCAACATAGATCCACATACTTTTAAGATCACATATCTCTTTGAATGGGTTTCGCTACTCATACAAAAACCTTCTTTATATAGTATTGCAATTAATATAATCTACATACATAAATAAAAGTCCAAACTGTCAACCAACACGTCAATGTGGTGCCTAATCTCTTTTCATGAGTCAGCCACATTGGATATCAGATAAATACTAAAGGAAGATCAGACTGGCTTGCACTTAAAATCCTTTATTCCGGGTGCACAAAAACTTCATATTTTCTTCCGGGCAATAAACGTATTTCTAAGAATAAAGCCAAAAGATATAAGCCGTAAGTGACCAAGATACTCTAGGACCTCTTTGTATAACGTCCCCGGCCTTCAAAGCGTGACCTTCCAAATGTGAGGCAAACACGCTAACAACTGTGTCGTGTTCTAAAATAATAACAGTATAAATTCTACCTCCAAAAATAAGCATGTCATAATTATTTCAGTTTAACACTTTCCTAAGTGTCCTCACGCATGCTATAAAATATTTCGTTTATGACCCCTCTGATAAGTGACTGTGCCCTTGAACCATGAATAAGCTCAGGGTGAATAACCCAACAATATTTTGGAAACTGGCTACGTTTCTTCTATGGTACAGAGTGCAAAGTTAGATGAATGGAATGTAGGGTTTTCAATGTAAAATTATATTCAAACATTGTTTCCATCGTTGAATAACGTGAAAAAGTGTAATGCTTGAAAGCTACAAAATTGACGTTGGAGTATTTAGAAATTTTAAAAAACCCTTCGCCTTTCAATTATAAACACAAGAATATTTCAGGAATATTTCATTCTATATGTTCTATTACAGTTATTAATCAATTTTTAAACTTCTTATTTGCTATTATTTCAGTGTAAGATGGTGAAAATAGTATTTCTAATAAAATATACAAGTTTACACGGAGCATTAAAGAAGTTCAAAGGTTGAGAACACTCAAGAGACAAAATGTACCAAATGGAGGAGTCGTATACATTGATAACACTAGGGAACACTTTTTTAAACTCTAGGAAGGTAGAGTGCGCGTACTCAATTTTATGCGTAAATTACAAATATCACAATAAAAACATCATATCACATCACAGTTTTTAAATGTACCGTATCATATCTTATTTTGCTATGTATGCGTTTAAATTGCACCTGTAAGATATGTAGAATCAATACGCATAAAATCTACTTAAAACAGAATATTTGTTCAGTTAATCTATGCCACTTTTATGAGATATCGACAAAATTTAGGCTTTCGTTTATGTTGTTTTACCTTCTGTACTCACTTGCGTCTGGTAGTTGTGCTCAATTACGAATAGGTTTTAGTGGATGTTTGGCAACAAGTCACATGCATCCTCATATTTCCTATTGTGCACCAGATACTCAAAGGAATTATTTTAGCCCCTTAGCTTATCGCAAGTACACTAGTATCGAATTGTTCGGGTGGCAGATTCTGAGTCAGTGTCATGAGTAACTGTGCCCGAAGTGCGCGTGAAGTTCATGTCTGGCTTGCGTGTGCCTCAGATATACTCTGTGGGTATTATAATGTAAAATTCGCCACATTATCTGTTGAATCGGTTAGATAAAATTCAAATAGTCATTTAACCCTTTCACTACCAATGTGACATATATGTCCCGCAGGGTAAGGTAGCTACCGATGGGGCAAACAGTTGTTCAAAAATGCCATTGTTGTTGATGATCAAAGCGATCTAAGTTTTGCTGCATACTACGTTCGCTTGAATCTATGAAATTGAAAGAATCGACTAATTTTGCACTATGAATTGTGTAACTTATTTGATACACAAAGAAAATAGAAATTTCAATGAAAATTAAAATTGGTAGTGAAAGGGTTAACACCGAAAGTGTGCGAATCAACTCGATAACTTCTGTTACGTTTGTGGAAGATTTACACTCAAACTGCAAAGGTAAAAATATATATGAAATTATATAACTTGCGTTTTCTTTATACTTTGACTGACGTGTTTATGATCAGGACAAACCATGGGCTGGTCACTAGGGTTGTGTCCCCTTTATGACGAACCTTAGGTTGTGGTTGTATGGAAAATGCCCGCAAATGCCCGCAATAAAAATAATGTTGGATGAAATATTGGAAGACATATTGCGAGACGTTTGAGTTACAAGCTTGGCTATCCTTTAAGAGAGTTGTGCATGCATTTCTCGGGACGAGAAAGAAAGCAATGATAAAGAAATGGTAACACAGTGGTTAGAAAGCAACAAAAATATGAGGTATGGATTGTTTGTGAAAATTCATTTTCTTCACTCCTATCTTCATTTTTCCCGCACAATTTGGGTGACATTAGGGTGAGCATGGTGAACAGTTTCATCAAGGCATTGACACAATGGAGAAGAGATACCAAGAGCGTAAGGTTCCTGCAATGATGGAAGATTATTGCTAGTTTCTTGTCAGTGGGTGTATTTCTTCTCAGTGGGTTTTGTATTCCTAAACAGGAATACAAAAATAATTGACAAGGTGCAAAGCATTTTAAGCAATCCAATAGGAACTTATCCTTCGAAGATATGCCAATATTATTGTACGAATATACGTATTCTGTTTTAACTTGTTCTTACCTCATATGAAAGATCCTAAAACTTTTGTAGTAATAAAAGCAGAGTGACAATATGGAAATTAGTACAGGATTTTATTTATTTCAAATACTAAATATGTTCAGGTCTTTTGAACCCTGCGTGATAGAAACTTTTTATAATGATTTTAGAAATCAGCTTGATCGTTTTTTTTAAATCGCCCACTTTTATTCTAGACACATGAAAAAGAAAATTGTGTTCCGTTGTGTAATTAGTGAGTCATTTCTTCCAATATTGCACTAATAAATGTATTTATATTTATTCACGTGAAGAAATACTCTAGTCTTTTCAACTTTGTTTTCAACACATCTCATCTTATGTTTAAATAACTATTTTCTAGCAACATACATGAACATATTTTAACAGCCCTAATTAACTATCTGCTAACTATAGTACACATAGATGAAGGTAAGTGCTTTTAAGAAATTTAAACAGTTATTTTTCAAAATAGACCCGATCCGTTGCCAAGACTACACATTTTCCAGAATTGCGTCTGCGGTATCCTACGGTACTCAATATCCAGGACTACTGAAAAGCTGAGAGCATTTCGCACACGCTCACTTGCGTCTCGATGGGCTGTAGGTGTAGGTCACAAGTGAAACCTCCAGATCAGCGTGAACTTCTGTTACGCCTACTCGTCTCATTGGCACAGCGCAGTACCGCCACGTGTCCCGTGCATTTCGCGATGAAAGTTCTGCCTCTCAGAGAGTACAGAACACGATGTGGGCCAGGTCGGTATATTGGCCGGCAAAAGGCAAAACACAACAGTTGAGAATTATTTTCAGGAAAATAAATAAGTCGGATAAAGATACCAGGTGAGTTTAGCTCTGAGCCAACTTTGCCGCTGTCTCTGGGGCGATTCTGATCCGGAGGTCCCAGGGTTCGAGTACCGATGGTGGCGGATATTCGACTCCAGCTGCAAGGCTAGGTCGGATTTAGCTGCTATGTGAAGGAGAATTCCGACTGCTCTGATCGGTAGTTTCCCGTGTTTTTTTTATCAATACCAAGCGAATACCGAAAGAGTACTTTAACAAACGGATCACGGACCGCACCCGATTTTTCCTTCCTCTTCCTTGTGCCATCCTCTTCCCTAACACACACACACACATGCACTACACTATCACACATGTCGGAAGTTTAGAGCTTGTCTCTGTTAGGGCGGTGCCCTGTTGAAGGGAGGCACTTAGAGGGGACCCCCGCCACCCGAAGTGCATTTCGGTGCGGTGCATTTCTCAACATTCAGCGGGGAAGGTACGCCGCTACCTCCCGAGAAAATAACATTCACTGCCCTAATGAGCCCGTAGTAGATTATGTGCTTGGAAACATCAATGTATTGCCTCAGACTCGTTATTGAAGTCTTTCTACTTCCCTATCTCGCGGCGCCCGTCCTCCCTTTTTTACCAACTATCGACCATATTTCGCGTCTGTATTTTGGGAGGGGTCATGCTGTCATGACCACGGTATAGAATTTGCAAAGAAGGGAAGCGCCCCACCTATATAATTTGCCTCCACTGTATGGCGACTGGGCTCTGTGCTAAGGTGCCTTGAGTCAAGCACAAATGCACTATGTCAGTTGTATATAAACAATTAGAGGCGGATTTAAATTTCGATCAGATTTTTAAAGACACGTGACATGTATGAAATTAATTATTTAGGGATTTGGAACTTATTTGTTTGACCCCAAAGCAAGATGAATCAAACGATAGTTCCACTCTTTTCATCTGTGTACGAAGTGAATTTTAAATAAAAAAGCTACGATCAAAAACAGTGATTTTCAATTTGAATAACTAACGATAATTTTCAATTTTTTGGATTTTAAATTTAAAATAATTATTTATATTTACACTCCGCCTTTTGCGACTCCAAGTGAAGCTGCGTAACTAGTTTCTCTGAGCAGAAGTAGAACGGTGTTGAAATATATTTTGAAATTCATTACTACATTCAATTTATTGTAAATGTTTTTCTTCTTATTCATATTTTTGAATTTAAATTTTAATCATTAAATCTTCAATTTTCTTTGAACTCTCTGTTTTTATCAATTACCTACATTTTAAGATAGGCCATATTTTTCAATTGCAATTCCCGATTCGTTATCACCGGGAGAGATGGCTCAGTGCATCAATCTGATGTCACTGCAGTCATTCTGACCGGGAGGTTCTAGGTTCGAGTCCCGACGGCGGCACGATTTTCGACACTAGCTTGTCAGCTAGGTCGAAATTCAGTCGCTGTCTGAAGGAGAATTCTAGCGGCCGGCTGCTCTGATTGGCAGTTTTCCGTGGGTTCTCCGATCGACACCAGGCGAATGCCGGAGCAGTACCCTAACAAACGGGCCACGGACCGCGCGCGATCTTTCCTTCCTCTTCCTTGTCCTATCCTCTCCTCTTACACACACACTTACAGTAACATTCACTACACTACCACACATGCCGGGAGACCGGTAGGGAGCTTACAGCTTGTCCCGGCTGGGGCGGTGCCCCGCTGGTGGGAGATACCTGGTTGGTATGGAAAACCCCGATAGTCGACGGCAGGTCGGCGCCAGATCTCGCCACCTAGCGGGGAATAGATCATCGCACCCGAGAAAACACATACTACACTTACGGGACTAATGACCTAAGTAGTTGACGCGCCCGGAGACACTAATCAATCAATCAACCAATTCGTTAATCAGCTAGACGAAACAAATCTTGTTACTAAATTTAGTGTAATGATCGATTTTCTGATTTCGACCGACATTTTGGGATCGTGGGTCAACAGTGGGCGGCGTTCCGAGTGGCGAGTGCAAACGTGTTGCTCCGGAAACCTCTCAAGAAGCCACAAGCGCCAGAAGTAGCTCCATCCGGCGCGCTTTGATGTGTGCGGCCACTGCACGCGGCCGCAAATGGCACTTCGACAGCGATGAATTCAGTGAGTTAGGCCGATAGCAGGCAATTGCACAGTAGAGGGGCTAAAGGTTAGCAGGCACGCCCGTTACTTGATCCTTGTCCGAACATATACATAATATAACCACAGAATTGCGAGTTTAGGAAATACACAGAAAACAGAAGTGTCAGCTCGCGGAGAGGACCATCACATACGAGTATAGTGTAAATTGCGCACTTAGAAAATCGTGTGAAGAAAAGACAACCTCCTTGACTAACACTCAAAGATTTGTGTGTGTTTGTATATACAGTCTTATTATACGAGGATAGATATGTGTGTGTGTGTGTGTGTGTGTGTGTGTGTGTGAATGTGTGTGCGTGGGCGCTCCATCACGACTCTTATTACAGGAGGAATTTCAAACAAACTGGATGTAGAAACTACTTAGGAAGGAGAAAACAGGAAGTTGAGGCATAAGTGGATGGTTGGTGGGAAAGAGGTCACATTTAGTATATACAAATCGTAAATGCAACCCGCGCTGCACCTGATGCCGGGAGGCGGGGAGAGCGAGCGAGGCGAAAAGAACGGGTGAGGCGGGTAGAATGGGCGAAGCGGGCAGAGTGGGGAAGGCGGGCATTGGGCAACGTGGGCAGAGCGAGCGAGGCGGGCAGAATGGGCGAGGCGGACAGAACGAGGGTGGTGGGCAGAGTGGGCAAGGGAGGCAGCGAGGGTGAGGTAGGCAGAACAGGCGGGGTGAGCAGGCGAAAATGGCAAAGTGAGCGAGGTGGGCTCAATGCGCGGGGAAGGCAGAACGGGCGAAGCGGGCAGAGTAGACGAGGCGGCAGGGTAGGCTGAGTCGGCGAGACGAGCAGGGCGGGTGGATGAATTATCTTGAGTGAATGCAGCAAGATGTTATTAGCTTTTATATGATATTCTTAGTGACAGACTTCTTATATAACTGGCAGAGATTCCAAGAAAAAGTATTCTGTATGTCTCTAAACTTAAGAGACACAACCACCCTGTTTATGTTACATACCCTTCTCAAAAAAATTCACTGAAAATTAACCCAGCTCGAAATTTTGCTCTCCCACAAATTTGAAGGGAGAGAACGCATTTAACCCGCTGATTAAATTTTAAAAACGTGAATTAGTAGTGTTTAATGATTATTAGAATATCTGACGAGAATTAAGTGAGGGGTTACCTTACCTTCTTCTTCACAATGACTCCCGAAGTACTCAGAACCACAATTCTTGCCAAAAACCCAAGGAAAAATGGGATTTCCTCCTCAGTCGTCAGAACACTTGAAACAATACTGAAAATCACCTACTTTTTACTCATAAATAACCACCCGGCACCAGAGGTTTAAATGCGTGTCCAAGTATAAAAAATATATTGCTCACTTCCTCACAAATAGCCTCACAGTACAGAGGAAATTTAAAAGACTGGCGTAATTCCTACCAACGCGCTGGCGGGCGGGTAAGGGCTTATCAACTGCCTTGCCACCCACGCGGCCCGCTCTGGCACGTGGGCGAAGTGCCGGCACGCGACCGGGAGAGGCAGGGTCAGGCAACGCCGGCCCGCCCGCCGGCCCTCGCCCTCCCGCCCTTCCGCTCGCTCCTGCTTCCACTCGCCCGCCCGCATATCCGCCTCGCAGCCCGCTTGACGCGAAAAGCGTTTATGAGAGGCTCGTAAAAACAAAATAGTATGAGATAACTAAGGGGTTAACATGAAGAGGGGGCTTATAAACGGAAAGTGAGTTTGATTGTATTAAGGAATACTATGACACTAGTAAACCTAATATATCCAAAATATACATATGTGTGTACCGCATGTATTCATATGTGTTTTTATACAACTTGAAGGTATGTACTATATTAATATTATCTTACATATTAAGAAACTGATATTGCTTATTCGCCATTCAACGTAACTCGTTCTTCTGCCCACCTTCTCACTTCCCTACCCGAACGCATGCTAGCACACCCGCCTTCCTATGCATCTCTATGCCTATTATCCTTCACATGCTTTCCTGTCCAATCGCTGCTACCTGCGCGCTCGGTCGCCCGCCTGCCAACCAACCTGCTCTCCCCATCTGCCCGCACTTCTGCCCACCTTGTCTGGCTGCTCGCCCTCTATGTGTTCTCCTGTCCATTTGACCATCCTTCGATCTGTTCACTCGCCAGCTAGCCCTTCCACACGCCCGCCCGCTCGCTCTCTCATCTTTCTATTAGCCAGCCCGCTCGCCCATCCACCTGCCCGCCTGTCCGCCCGCGCGCTCGACCGCGGTCGATCCGTCCACCCGGCCGCCTGCTTGTCCACCTGCCTGCATGCACCTCCACTCGCCCACCCGATCACTAACTACGTGCCCGCCCGCTCACCCATGAATCTGCCCCGCCCGCCCACGCTTCAACCTGCCCGCTGGCTGACCATTCTAACCTCCCGCCTCCCCGCCCTGCCCACCCGCCTGCCCGTCCCAGCGCCTGCCTGTCCACCCGCCTGACCACCCGCTCACCCTTCTACCTGCCTGCCGACTGACCACTCTATCCACCCGTACGTCCACCCGCCTGCCCGTCCATCGCCTGCCCGTCCACCCGCCTGCCCGTCCACCCGCCTGCCCGTCCACCCGCCTGCCCGTCCACCCGCCTGCCCGTCCCCGCGCCTGCCTGCCCCCCCCGCCTGCCCATCCGCTCACCCTTCTACCTGCCCGACGGCTGACAACTCTACCCACCCGTTCGTCTACCCGCCTGCCCGTCCACCCGCTCACCCTTCTACCTGGCCGCCGTCTGACCATTCTACCCACTCGTTCGTCCACCCGCCTGCCCGTCCCCGCGCCTGCCTGCCCCCCCCCGCCTGCCCATCCGCTCACCCTTCTACCTGCCTGACGGCTGACAACTCTACCCACCCGTTCGTCTACCCGCCTGCCCGTCCACCCGCTCACCCTTCTACCTGGCCGCCGGCTGACCATTCTACCCACCCGTTCGTCCACCCGGCCGCCCGTCCACCCGCCTGCCCGGCCACCCGCCTGCCCGTCCACCCGCCTACCTCCTCGTGCCTGCTTGCTCGCCCACCCGCCTGTCGCTCGCCTGCTTACCCGCTCGCCCTTCCATCTGCCCACCCACTGACTCGCCTTCTCGCTCGCCCGCCCTCCTTCCGACTCACGCACGCCTTCCCGCTCGCAGCATTCCGACGTGCTCGAAACGGACTTTTCTCCCTCTCAGTTAAAATCTCGCAACGCCGCCTTCGCTCGATATAGCGCGCGCCGTTCTAAAGTTAACTCGCCATTTCAAGCTTGATAAAGCAAAGCGGTAGACATGCAAGTTTTGTCGGCATATTTCTCTACGAGGATCATAAGAAATCCCAGTTCAATCACCTATAAGTCGCCATTAAAGCATGAAAGGAGACGATTTTTTGCCAAGACCTTCATTCACCTGGCATCCTTTTACACATTTTTCTGCGTCGATGAAAAACAAGAATTATGTATAAGAAATATCAGGAAATTGTTTGTTTATTATATTATTGTTATTACTTTATTTATTGTTCTTATTTTCCATCTGAAATAACCTTTTCTAAGCCAAATAAGTAAATAAATAAAATCGTATAATTGATTTGAATGTCGTTATTTTTTAACAAAGACAAAGACTCGAGCTACTTAGATGAACTTGATATGCTTGAAATTTACTTTGAATCATCAATTTTACTTTCAGTGATATAAGAATTTAAGCGATGTGTCTGGGAAAGTAATATTACAAACTCACCTTGAAAAGTGTAAGAAAAATTTCCGATTTCGACAAGAATTCGATTTCGATTTCAGTTCATTTCCGTCGATCATCTCGATAGTTCGACATTCTGAGAATGTTGACAATACATCTGAAATTTTATTTTTCAAACTTTTGTGATAAAAACAATTACTAACTAATTACTCTTTCTGGAGTCTTTTGACAACACAAGTTCATTTGAACATGGTTTGTAAAATATTCATTTCTTTGGATGGTTATTAACTGTCAAGGATCAATGCAGTTTGAGGCAGGGAGCGTAGTTTAGACACGCCCAATTAATATATTATTTTACGGGACAACAAAATACTTAGTGTTGTAGCTTCAGAAGAATCCCTTATAAAACAACCTGTTTAGAAGAGAAACACGCTTTTAAGAGGTAATATTGGTTGTCCCGATTTCCAATAGACATCAGAACATTTTCTTCCCGCTTATAAGAGTACCGCTTACAAGAATTTGTTCTTATATTAAGCAGAAAATTGGTTCCCGACGATTCCTCCTCTCTTCAAAAAAGTAAGAATAAGAGGACGAAAACACAACGAGTGTGAGCTGTAAAATAACGAGGGTCATCACAGAGATATCACGTGATGCTTATCATTGTGACGACAATAGCATGGATGATCTGGCAAATGGTGATCCGTTTCGGTAAAAGACGCTGTCTCAATCAATAGATAACATTATTTTTGAATTACAATAGTGATGCCTTTTAAGAAAAATTAAATGTTAATATCGAAACGTATGGCATACGAACGTTCATTGGTAGTTCTTATTTATAAGAGTTTCCATTTACAGCAGAAGAACAATTATGTCCCAACATGCCTATTATAAGAGTTCTACTCTAATTATTTAATCGCATCCATAAAAATATTTTCACGACACACTGATATACTGACACACTGATATGTCAATATTTTCACGACCCGTTTTATTAAATTAATTTTCCGCCATCAGCAAATTTGAAAATGAAAAATTCTCTGATTCGCACCTACAACTCCAGTGGAGAGAGGTTATAGGTTGGGCTAAAATATAGAATAGCGGGTGGAGGATAGGGAGTGGCATTTGGCTGATTGCCGGTGGGTGACGATTGGATAGTAAACGCCGATTGGATAGTGGACGACGATTGGATAGTGGGCGACGATTGTGAAGTGTCCGACGGTTGGATAGCGGGTGGCAGGTTGCTCTGCGCGGTTGATGAGCGTTGGACCGCTGGTGAGGACGGGAGTCTGTTGGTGGGCGGCTGCTAGATGGCTTGTAGGTCGCTGGAGGGCGTCGAGTAGCTGGTGAGCGGTCTACTAGGCTGTGGGCGGTTAGTTGTTGGTGGACGCCTAATGGGCGGCTAATAGGTTGTTGGGGGGCGGGCGGCTGGTTGTTGCTAGTGAGCGGCTAATGGGTTGTTGGGGGGGGGCGGCTGGTTGGTAGCTAGTGAGCGGCTGGTGAGCGGCCTCTGGGAGTCTGGTGAGCAAATGGTGGGTAGTGTGACAGTTGCCGGCAGTCGACTGGTCGTCGGTAGAACAGTGAAAACGGCAGGTGTTGGGCTGTATTGAGGGAGGGCATCTGTTGGGAGGTGGGAGAGTGTGGGGCGGCGGCGTGGGCAGCGGGCGCCGGGCGCGGGGGCCCGCGTGCCAGCGCCGGGCCTGGGCCTGGGGCAGGGCGTGCGCGATTCCTTATCGCCGCCGCCAAAGCGTCCGCGCGCGGCTATTTTCGCTCCGCGCGGCGCCAGGCGCCACGAGCCCTCGAGCGCTGCGTGGGGCGTCGCTCATGCCCACTCGCCCTCGCGCGCGCCCACACTCGCGTTTTTCTAAAAACGGCCCCGCGCCACTGTTCAATGTACGACCGCCCTGGACGGTTTTGCTAGCAACGTGCGTCTAGCCAAGAAGAGTCTTGCATTTAGAAATTCAACTTTGTTATCGATGAGTGTTAGGATTACATCTTGCAGGGTAAAAGTAATGTAAGTAAGTATTTATGAAAACGATATAATCAAGAAAAAAACACAAAATGAGAGCATATTTCCTGGAATGGTCAATTTAGTTTTAGAAACTAAACGGTAGGGTCAAGGGCGACGGTTATAATAAGCCTACTCTTTTTGTAATAAAAGTATGTTCAGTGTTTAATTAAAGCAGATTTAAATATGATTTCTGTACGCAAAAGTACCTAGTGTACAAATAGACTGTGTTTTCGGTTTTTCTCCCCACACGTTGAACTTGTTTCGAAGGAAATGAAAAATAATTAATAAAAACTTTTCAGACCTGAAATAAAAAAAATGAGGAAACGACAAAAGTGGGGTTTCCTTACTGACTATTGAACAGAAACAGAACAGTACAAAGACAGATGTCGCTAAATATACCCAGAACACAATGGCGATTGACATATTGAATTGTATTGAATTGATGACTTACTTTACTGTGGCGAGATTCAGACCTTGAGCCTGCTCTTCCGTATGACTGACACAAATATATTTAGAATATTAAACAGCGTTATTTTTGCTTGCTGTAGTAAATTAATACATCATTAACATTAAGGTATTTTAAAAATAACACTTTTAAAATAATCGGAAATGTTACAAATTGATATATTTTTGTCTTTTACGTCATTTACAACCAGATGGACATGAACATTCTTGTAGGCACTTAGCTAGTAGCAGCTTCTCCTAAACGCTTAAACGTAAGTAAACTACATATTCGTAAACATCTTACATGTACAAAAACAGAAGAATAATACAGCTCATAACCAACATCGAGCGAGCTGTTGACAAAAGCACCTCACCATTAATCTACTCTCCATTGTGCTCCGAGCGCGTGGTGTCGAACTGGGGCACGCGAAAAGCAGACGAGGTAGAAGTGGCAACGTTAGGAGTCGAAAGTTATGAATGACCATGCGTGTGGAGGGTTCACAAGGGCTATAATAAGGACGCTGGAAAGGAAGAGATTTCAATCAGACAGAATTGAAAGGGAAGAATTTTTTATTGCAGAAGAGAGACTGACAAGAGAACGAATTAAAGGCTTAAGAAATCCACGCTGGGAGTGACTTCATCTGTAATATACCAGTTCGTAAACGTTACCTGGAATGGAAGAATGGTTTACAGAGATTGGTGTCTATGATGGTATTCTATGAATCTTAATGTAGCAATGGCGTAATGAGAGACAGAGGATAGGAGAACCTCAATAAAACCTACGGGAAAACCGCTCTGTCCATCAAAAATTCCAAATGAAACGACCGGGACTTGAACCCGGGTTCCAGTGATTGACGTCCAACCACTACTTAATGCGTCACAAGCAGCAGCGAAATCTTCTTTAGGATGCTAGCTAAAATTGTCCGCTGTCAGGGAAGACACCTAAAGGAGAGGGTCGGGGTAAGTGGGAAAGTATTGCGGGGAGGAATGGCGACGAGATGTCAAATGTGAAGAATGAATCATTGAGCCGTGATGATAAGGATGGAGAATATGACGCAAATGGGCGATGAGGGCATGTTTCTCGAAAGTCTAGTAGCAAAACAGATGGGAAGGGTTCCAGCAAAATTTGGCCGTTAATTGAGGTGACCGATTATTACTAATAATTTTTCGAAATAAACTGGAAATGCACTCCGTCGAAGGAACATATTAAATCAACAGTAATCTCCAACACTTTTCTTCTTGTTATAATACTGTTCAAAGTCGTTTAAAGTGATCGCTTAATAAAGATAAATCTACAAAATGATCCTGGCCACATAGTCAGGTAGCAGCTGAAATGAGGGAATATTTATACGCGTTTTATGAAAAAATTCAATCAGTTTTATGAAAAAAATTGGCCGTTAGTACAGGTGACCAATTAATCGAGATGACCGTTGATCAGGCTTCACTGTATCACAATGAACACCAACAGTAGAAAGGGAGCGGCCACAGCACAGAAGCGTCGATGAATGAGCTCGGAAACAACGAAACCGAAACACAAACGCCGGAGGGGAAGGATGCGGAGTAAAGGAAGTGAAAACATCGGAGCGTTGAGATTACCTAAGGGGTGTTCAGAGGCGGTGGAAACGGCGGTAACGACTGCAGTGGGGACGGCAACTTAGAAGAAAGGGTGTAACAAGCAGCAGACTGGACACTGGTCGCGATGGAGGGAGCAATGATGGTGGGCGGCGACGGGGGCGGCGACGGGGGCGGCGACGGGGGCGGCGACGGGGGCGGCGACGGGGGCGGCGACGGGGGCGGCGACGGGGGCGGCGACGGGGGCGGCGACGGGGGCGGCGACGGGGGCGGCGACGGGGGCGGCGACGGGGGCGGCGACGGGGGCGGCGACGGGGGCGGCGACGGGGGCGGCGACGGGGCGGCGACGGGGCGGCGACGGGGCGGCGACGGGGCGGCGACGGGGCGGCGACGGGGCGGCGACGGGGCGGCGACGGGGCGCGACGGGGGCGGCGACGGGGCGGCGACGGGGGCGGCGACGGGGCGGCGACGGGGCGGCGACGGGGCGGCGACGGGGCGGCGACGGGGCGGCGACGGGGCGGCGACGGGGCGGCGACGGGGCGGCGACGGGGCGGCGACGGGGCGGCGACGGGGCGGCGACGGGGCGGCGACGGGGCGGCGACGGGGCGGCGACGGGGCGGCGACGGGGCGGCGACGGGGCGGCGACGGGGCGACGACGGGGGCGGCGACGGGGACGGTGGCAAGAAAAGCAACAGGAGAGAGAATGGGGGCAGCGGCGGGGACTGAACGGGCGTCGAACAGCGACGATGGGATCGTCGAGAGTGGAGGCATCGTCCGAAGCGCGTGGACTGGCACTGCAAGCTCGTCGCGGGGGGTGGGGAGGGCGGTGGGGGCGGTGCCCTGACCAGTAATGGAGCGGAGGGAGTGGCGTGTGGCCGTCATTAGGCGGGTAATGGGCTTTTTATTTAGCGCGCCGTTCATCCGGCGCTGCCCTGCGACACCGTGGCCAGTGATCGGCGTGGCTTCCGCGCGGTAATCAGCGCCACAAACAAAGGAGTCGTGCCGCCCGCCCCCGCGCCCGCGCGCCTGCCTGTCCATCGCGCATGCGCTGTGGGCCCCGCGGCGGCAGCCAGGGCGAAACGGAGGCCAGGGGGAAACGGTGACCACGACGAAACGAGGTGTGTGTTATGAAGGGATGAGGATAGGACAGGAATAAGGAAAAATCGCGCGCGGTTCGTGGCCTGTTTGTTGGGATACTTCTCTGGCATTCATCTGGTTTTGATCGTAGAAACCACAGAAAATTACCGATCAGAGCAGCTGACTTCTAGAATTATCTTCCAGACAGCGTACTGAAGTCGACATATCTATCTAGCTAATGACGGAAATCCTGCGACGGTCACGACTCGAACCTAGGACCTCCCAGTCAGATTCACTGCAGGATTATTTCGTATTTTCGAGCGTCATCTAGGGCCGTTAGTCCCGTAAGTGTAGTGCGAAGTTTGTATCACGGAAGGTCGCGGCGTTGTTTCCCAGGTGGATGGCGAGATCCGGCGCTGACCTATACGTCGTCTTGAGAGTTCCCATTCAGTATCTCCCATCAGCGGGGCACCTTTCCAGCTGGTACAAGTTCGAAGCTCCCGATTCACGGATCAAAATTGCAAAAACTGTGGGAGAGTAAATTTAATTAGGGACATGAAGAATATTGCCATTATTTTATGGTGTTTCTGAGTTTTACTCCCTTGCGTAAGGTCTAAGGTATAAGTAATTTAAGATGTAAGGTAAGGTACAGTAAGGATTTTTACTTTGGATTCTCAGAAAAAAAAGTAATGTTCTTCCCACCTCTATTTGAAGTAAAATCTGGAACATAATGTTAAAAAGTTGATAAATATTATTGTTAATAATGTAGTCGAAATAATGTTGACGAGTAAAAAAACACTCCACATCCACGCCGGTTGGCTTTCAATCAGGTTTTCCGAGTGGCGAAATATCGCAGTAAACGGGGCGGTTTCTTATCCACCGATCGGTAGACGAAATGCTCTATCACCACTCTGGGGGTGAATAAATGTGCTATGAAGACTCTGAGAATGACGAAGAATTGTCACTTGAGTCACAAGAAACAGGCGTTCGTCTGCGTCACTTGACCAAGAGATAGACCATGTTAGAGACAGGAGGGAAGGTTAGAAACTACAAGGCATAGAAGTGGAAAGAAAAACAACTATGCCAGAAAATATACTGTCAAAACTCTCACAAAGAGCTTAATATGCTTTCACTTACAAACCATGTGATGGTACACTCTTTGTGTTGCGTTCTGTGGCGAGATGGACGCACTGATTCTTTGACAAACGAACTTGAAAAACCACATTGAGACGCTTGAATTGACAAAAAGTATATATTATCCTACTCTCAATGTGGATTAATTAAAAATGATTGAGCGTTGCGATCGAAAATAAAACTCAGCATAAAGTTTAACAAAATATTGATGAGATTATGTCTGCTCGTCGTTTTCAAAAGCTTGTTTTTAATGTGATAACAGTTTGTCAAGTAGTTGAAAATTTCAATTTTGAGTCAATGTCAATGTCATTTAACCACCAAAACTGCGGGAAAATTCATTCTTAAATGTAATGGACAAATTATATTGAAACTTGAATTATAATTTCATAACTGTTATTTTAGAATTTAGTATATTATGTAACGAAACAGTAGGTAAAAGTATCTAGACCATCATGCATAATACTTGATTTGATTTTTATTCCATTTCTATGAAGCAGAATCAATTAAGTCACCTAAGCGATAAAAATGTTATATCTTTTACAATAACTACAACAATATTTTTTACAATACAGTAATCCCTCAGCATTCGCGAAGGTTAGGTTCCTGAAATGCATCGGGAATGTCAAATCCGCGAATGTTGAGTCTATCTTTTAATGAAAAAACTTCCTGGATATCGAAAAACTGTTTAAAAAAGAAAGAAGAAATGATAAACAATGGCAGTAGAACTAAGTAGGCACTAGTACAAACAAAATTCACAATTAATATCCCAAAGAGAAGAAATAAAACAATATTTGAAACTAATTTCAATATTGAAAGTGTTTGGATATAGGATTTGGCAATTTTTTGTTTCATCACCCTACTCATTCTAATATCCAAATGTGGAAGAGTTGCTGCTTCTATTTATCTCCAGGACATAGTTTCGTTTCCGTTAGTTCATCATTACGGTCGAAAGGGTTTTCTTTGCAGATTATTTCCCAAAACTACTCTTCAGTGAAATCATTGCAATGACAGACGCACAGATCCTGAATGACATTTTTGATCGTGTGGCCAACACCCTTACCTCCTACATGACGCAACTGAATTGAATTATTTTACAATTTTGTTTTTCTATTAATGTGAATTGACATTCGAAATTTGATATTTTGCAGAATGTGACACTTTGAGCTCCGGTGTCTGTCAAGTTTCTCAGTTTGGTTCCCAAATGACGCTGACAAAGGAAATGAAATGTGCTCGCTTAAAAGAAAATGTACGACTGAAAGACGCACTCGCGAATGTTGAAGTCGCGAATATTAAAACTGGTAGCATTTCTCTAATCTCGAATGTTCGGAACTCGCGAATTTCGAATCCGCGGATGTCGAGGGATTACTGTACCTGATACATTACTGAGAGATTACAAGACCTGCCAATATGGTATCAATAATATCAAACCAAAAATAGTTCATATTTATTTCAATACCTAAAAATTTGAATCAATTGTAAGCTCAAACACTTAAAGAAATAAGTAAAGTATTTTCGGAGCTTCCAAAACGAGAAGTTATAATTAATTTATAGAATTTAATTACGTTAATATTAAAATAATAATGAGATTGTATTTTATTTTTAAACTTAATGACATTATAAACAACTGTATAATGATTTGAGCGGCCAAGATGTGGCTTGATTAATCCTATTATCTCACTAAACATGTCGGGCTGGGAACCATTTACGATTATATACATAGAATTTTCGAAGTTATAAACTTCTCATAATGATGTACACTAAGAGGCATCTGTGATTGCCAGACAAACCATGATGCTAAGATGATGGTACTTCTAATTGCAATTGGAATGACTTTGCTGCTCTTCTCAAATCTGACTCTTTGTTATCTTTCCCTCTAGAAAAATAATCCTCATTGACGCCAATCACTTAGAGTTACACCAGCTTCTTGTGATGAGTTAAACCAGTACATCGCTGTCAATCTCTGTTTCAATAGTTTACATTCCCTAGCCGTTTCGTTAAATTAAAAATAGCTAACCAAAATGTAGTAGTAAAGGATGAATGAACTGAGAAACATTCTTTAAATGCAATTGGAATTTATAAAATGTAAGCGAAATGCGTATCAATATATTTTTCTCACTTAAATTACTTTAAAAAATTAGAAACCTAAACCCAATATTTCTAAAGATCATGTACTGCACTATTCACAGCATAATCTGATTACATTGCTTTGTGTGAATAATTGTTTTATCATAATCTCTTAGAGTCCAGCACAATATAGTCCGATATTATGAGGTTCATCGTCGTCATCATCATCAATAATAATAATTATCATAATAATTTTTTTTTCTTTTTACGGGTTTTCTTTTCATAGAATTGTTTCCTGTAGGAATATTTACAAACGATGATATCAAATCTTTATTAGTTTGCCATTTGTACTACATTATCACAAAGGCTACTTTTTTATAGTTTTGATTTCCTACATATCTCTATTATTATTCCCTATCTGTATAAGATTGATGGAGAGTCAATAAAAACTCTCTCCAAATGACTTAGTTGATATGATGCAAATGTTCAGAAAAATTGAGATAGATATACAATTTTCATCTTAATCAAATCTTGTGGAGTGTTTATAACAAGTTTTAATCTTTCAAATACAACGTACGGCTCAATGCCTAAGCATTACTAGTTTAACTATTCTAAAACTGAATATTTTATCTACTCTAAGAAAATCTTCCTAAACTAACAATGAAATCTAGCTATCCTTACGCATTCTCTGGTTTCCATTCCTTAAAGCAAAGGCCTTAAACAATTTTATCTTTCTGAATTTTTGTACTCTTTTTTTACTCTTATCTAATGTAAAAATGGTTATTCTCAAATAGTACCGAATGTGTAATGCCGTAACATACAGTTCAGAGATGGCCGTTCAAAGTTGGTTTTTACCATAAAGCTATTTTTATTTTTTAAACAATTATTTGCAATAGATGGAGTTTTCGCACGTGTCAAGCTAGTAACATATTTGACACAAGATACATATATTGCTTATAGATTTTTCATTGTTTTCTCTTATCTATCACAATGAAAATGTTTGATGTAATAAATCCACATGATCCAAACAAAAAAAATTGGCATAAATTTGGGATTTTAGTCTATTAAGAAAGAAAGCTATTTGGATCTATAAATTACACGAAATTGTTCAAAGATATCACCAAACACAAAAGATTGTTTCGTAGTTCATTCACATGACTATTAGTTCGTTTCGCAAACAGCAATTCAACTGAAAATTCGTCGTATTTATTTCGAGACTTTTATTTAACGCGACCATTTACAAATGGAAAGTTCGCCATTTGTGGGTGACGCGTTGACAAACATGCACCGAACTATTTTAAAGAGCTGTTGTGACATGACCATGTAATAGAATCACCCGACCAACCTTCCAGATGCAAGTATTAAAGTGGCAGCAAATACATTACAAATAAACTTGTTAAATGACTATTCTTATGGGTGTCCTAACTTATTTATTGTAAAGACATTTTTTTCTTATTTTAAAGTCGCATCGACTGCTGAAGGTCATTCAGATGCTAATCCGTCCCCCCTCGTAAGTACAAATCATGCTCCACTATTTTTTGTTGAACCGAGAGAAAGTAATCCAGAATGAAAATAATCCAATTTTGTGGAATTCGAAGCATCTCACCATCGTTTTTGACTATATTTATTTATTGAAAGTTTCATAATTACACAGTTCAGTAACATTGTACTCTATCATGTGTTGTGATGGCTTAAATTATAACATGAAAAAAATGTAAGAAGGCTTTGAAAGGGAATCTGTTTTCAATTCTAGTTGGGAGGTCATTTAATGAGGCCAGGTTATAGTGGACTGCTTGCTCTATTGTATTTAGTTTGGAGTAAAACTTGCTGGAAAGGTGGGCGATATGTTTAATGATGGTGATTTATTTACTTCTTCCCCACCATCGTCACGCCGCATTCCTGCTGGGACACGCGCTCTCTCACCACCTTGCGGCGGGTGGACACGTCACGGCCCAGCGAGTCAAGGTCGACAGGCAGTTCAGGCAGAGTTTGTTCGGTGTCAGTGACAGCGAGTCGCGGGGGCGCAGGGTGGTGCGGAGACTGGAGACCCTCCTGAACAAATCCGGAGGGTCGAAGTTCCTCGTCCGTCATCCCACTGCACCCACTGAAAGAAACAAGGAGAGTATCGCAGACAATGTCTGGAAACGACTTCGGAGTTTCCAATTTACCAGAGGTTCAAAGACCCTCTTCGATGATGCAGTAATTTGAGGGCAAAATAATACTACGTATTCCAAGTAATTAGTCTTGATGGTACTCAATATAAGCCACCGCCGCGGATGGCGACGGATGGCGCGACGCTAGGCGACAGGGCAGAGCGAGTCAAAGACCGATGGACGTCTAGGCAGCCTTTGTTCGGGGACAGTGTGCACGGGTCGACGGGTGGAGAGAGGTGGGGCGGTAACTAGTGTACCCATGTGAATGAATCCACGAGACTCCATTTTGTTTTCCACCCAATCACTGACACAAATGGCATAGTTATCGTCGAGAAATTCCGGAAATTAGGTGGTCTTTTCGAATATACGAGAGACCCAATTAGCACCAGTTGATTTATTTTATCAGCCCTAGCATATGGAAACAACGGTCTATGCATTTTTGTCGTAACGAGTCGAAATAATTGAGAAAGGGTCAACATGACTTGTCAATTTAGTTTTCAAAATAACACATCACCTCCTCGCTTTCCCTGCATGGGAAGGGCATCGCTCTCACCAGTTCACGAAGCGGGTAGTGCAACGCGAAGCGGCACAGTTGAGTCGAAGGCCGTCGTGCGGGCCATCCAGGTAGCCTTTTTTTCGGGGACAGTGTGTGCGTATTGACGGTTGGACGGAGTGGAGCGGTAACCAGGGTACCTATCTGAATGAATCCGGGGTCCCGGGACACCATCCGTTTTTTTCACACCATACCTGAAACAAACGAAATGGGAATCGCTAAGAAATTCAGCAAATAGATGGACATCAGGAAAACCTGGCAGACGTTGTTCTGCCCTTCATCTCCTTCTTTCCCCTCCCATCACCGTTTTTCACTGTCCCTCCCTCCCTCCCTCACCCTGTCCCTGTCTGTCTGTCTCTGTGAGTATCTGCCGATCTCTGTTCCTCTCATTCACATTTACTTGCAGATTCTGCACGTCTCTGAGCAGGTGAGGTAATATCGGGAAGCGCCGTCCCAGCAAAAATGTGATAGAATGTTCAGGAAGAATTCATTCTGTAGATTACGGTGTTAGAAACGTTTCTTTGAGGCCTTTGGCCTCAAAATTTTAGTTTTTAAGGCCCTAGAATGCCTTGTTCAGGAGTTATTTACCGATATAGATTCAAAATGCTGCCGAGTATGTTGCAGGTTGCATTTGAAGTGAATATGTGCGCCATGTAGTGGAGTTACAACAGAATTAACAACATAAAACCTTCTCGGTGAAAAAACGCGTAATGTGCCAACTTTCATGGAGATCGGTCCAACGGTGTTGGAGTTTTGCTCTTATATACATACCAACATCCTGTTTATATATATTTAAAATCCACAAGAGATTTATTTAGTGCCAGTTGATCTGCTCTGAGAGTAGAAATTGTGGCTTACTCATTGTCGTATTGAGACGAAGTCAAAATGACCATCCATTATGGTACTCGAAATATCCAACATCACGGCGCCGCTTTCCCTCCTAGGAGACACGCACTCTCACCAACTCACAGTGCGTTGCAACACAGCACAGCGAGCGAAATGCCGACGGGTGGGCCATCCAGACAGAGTTTGTTCGGGGAGAGTATGCGCCTGTCGATGGGTGGACGGGATGATGTTGTAACCTGGGTGCACACCCAACTGTTAATATGGTCCTCAAAAGAACATGACACCGGGCATTCACATTATTAACGCCAATGGTTCTACTAAGCCAGTGGTGTCAAGGTCTGCTACTGGTGACAGTGGCACGCGTTGTGACATCGTGCCATGCCACGAGCGTCTCTGTGCGACTAGCGTCGAGAAAGGGAACTATATATTAGTAACCACGCCGTTTGACAATAGGGATGGCGTTGTCTCTGGTGGCGGGGTAATGAACTGCACGGAGGGGCGATTTCGTCGTGACACAAGTGCCACGGACTTCCGCTCGTGGCATCGACCTTGACAACACTGTAATAAGCTCCATGCGAGTAGAAACCATGGTTTTGTCGACCATTTTTGTCGACTTTCGAGACAAAGCCATTTAGACACGGTCAAAATGACTATCCATTATGGTACTTAAAATAACCCATCACAACCTTCCCAGCCTGGGGAGCGCGCGCTCTCACCAACCCGCGGCGCGGCGCGGAGTGGCGCGGCGCGGCACAGCGAGTCAAAGGCCGACGGGCGGGCCATCCAGGCAGAGTTTGTTCGCGGACAGTGTGCGCGGGGCGGGGCGGGTGGGGCGGGGCGGTGTGTGAATCGCGGTGAGCTCGCAAACACCTCTGCCCTTCTATATTGGTCCGCGTCCACCGCCCGCGTACGTATCGAACGCGCGGGAATCGCGAACACGCCCGTTGCCGCACGCCGACGGCGACTTAAAGAAGATGCCGTAGAGTTGAATGCTCGACTGGTAGGCTGCTACCCGAAATTTCATTTTAAAGTTGAATTATTTAGAACCAATCCGAATATTTTCATCCTCATCTTCAAATAAGTCGCCCTGTCTTGAATGCAACAATCTCCCTATTACTGGATGCACTCATTAAGTAAGTTACAAGATGAGCGTCCAATTGGACTCCCAACGTACGGGTCAGAAACCAAAAGTTGATCGTAAGACTCAAATCATTATTTTTTTCGCCGTCACCATCAAAATAATCACTCTGGATTGTATGCAACAATTAATACGATTTTTTTATTAGTTGAAGCACTTAAGTTATGATAGGGAGGAACTATTTCGAGAGTGTACAGTTCCCAGCCAATTGAATTTGATCCAGAAGTATAAACCAATATGGTAGTGTGGAGGCGTATTTTGTGTGCGATTGTGAGCATGTCATAGTCATTTGTAGTGCTCTTTAAATGTAATTTCAGTAAGACGATTCACGTGATTATGTTACAAATTATTTGTAATATTAAATACGACGTTTTTGCTGCAAGTGCAAATAACACTGTCATTAAAGACTCTGTTAAATTTGCATCAATGAACCTATTCAGACGTTAATATACTATTATCATTATATATTCTTTTACAATGTATATAGTTCATAATTTGTGTACTTACTTACCATTTGAGTTATTTTTTGGAAAATATTCCAAAATTTATAAACAGAATCCAAATATTCAAATATTGTTATAGTTGTAGTTCATGGATTTGAATTCGCGTTGAAACATAGAAACAAATACTATTGATGTATATATTTTAACACGGTTTGTCACGCGCAACGCTTCACATTGTTTCTATGTAATGGAATCACTGCTTCCCTTCATATAATTGTCCATTCTAATTCCATTCATTTGAAAATAATGAGCTATCGGTAACATGTTAAAGAAATGACTGCTGCGAATTCCAAAAATTCGCAAACAAGATGTACTTAATACTTCAAAACGAAACGCGTTCATTCAGAAAGTTGCCAGCAATTGAGCTGTAAGTTAAAATATGTAGCTAGTGGCATCCGGACACGAACTTTTCGTCTCGGTGTAAGGTCTTGAGAGTAGGTTCTAAACCCGTAACTATACATCCACGATTCATCGGCAGTTACTTTGAACTACTAATTGTTGTCAGCGCATACCTGACTCAAATGAGCATCGTTCAAAAGCCGAGGAACAAATTTTCAGGAGAAAGGTGTCACGAAAATAGTAAAAAGTTACAATCACGGTCACTCTCAAAGTTCAGATTTTAGCCAAAACATTCACTACGGACTACCGGGTAACCGACTAGGAAATTTCCCCTGATTCAGGTTTGTGAGAAACATTCAAATTTTCCGCAATATTTCCTCCGATGTGGTGGTAGCGGGGTTGTATTACCAGACAGTGTGAGATGTAGGTGTTTAAGTTTTGTTTTCACGATTGTTCGTTGCAAAATCTACAATCTGCAAGAAAGTTGCTGCTAGGTAAGGAATCACATCCCAGCATTGTATACAATACACTAAAAAAATAGAATTTTGTGTAGTATGTTATAAAGAAATTAGCAGGCTCACATGCAACCTGCAGTTTACGTTACGCTGCAACACACATTGCTATCTCGCAAAACTCAACAAGATTTATCCACTTTTCCTTATCAAGGCCCGGCAATAGATTTTGTGTCGCAAATTCGCCTTTTTCTGGCGTACGATTACAATGCTTTGATTCTTAGGAAGGAAGTAAGGGCGAGAAAGTAAAAAGATCTAAATCCTTAAAACTCGATTTTTGCGACCACGACTGGTTTATGCGGCTCAGATATTCGGTCTCAATGAGCGACGTAGATGTCACTGCAGTGGGGGAAACCGTAGGGTTCAAGTCCCGACGGTCTCAGGATATTTGTCACTATCTAGGAGCCTAATCAGCCACTGTTTGGAGGAGAATTCTAGCATCCGACTGCCAGAGTATTTCGTGGTTTCTCCATCAGTAGGAGGCGAATACCGGAGCAGAACAAACAAACGGATCACGGACCGCAAGTGATCTTTCCTCCCTCTTCCTTGGCCCATCCTTGTTCCTTACACACATGCACACGCTTCGATGCACTGCACTACCACACGTGTTGGGAATCCAGTCGGGAGCTTTGATCGTGCCCAGGATAGGGCGGTGCCAGCTGATGGGAGATATCTAGTTGACAGCAAACCCGCACGTAGGTCGGCGCCGGATCTCGTCAGCCAGTGGGGGAAGGTCACGGCCACCTCCCATGGAAAAAGCACTCACGGAACGAGATGACGCGCCCGAAAACACGAAATAATCAATCGCTTCCCTGCAGGACGCCACATATGGTGCAAAGCTCGGGACCCGGCTGTTCGAAGATGTTATCACTTTTTAAAGCAATAATTTACATGTTCTCACGAGTCCAAATACTTTCAATTTATCTCACCATTTTGCGCATTTAAAAATAAATACTTTTCAAAAAAATGTCATAGTTTTATTAGAGCTTAGATTGCATTATTCCGGACGAATTGTTATGACGATTTTTTTATTAATTTAGGTTCGTGAGTTAAAGCTTTCGGTTTTTTTTCTACGATATTCCTGGTCAGTCGGGAATTGTTCTTGTGTACTTAATAATTCTTTAGATAATTCTAATTTTAAATATTGAAGACTGCGGTAATCTGAGACTTCATGTGACTATCGAAATAATTATTTTGGCGCAACTAAATGAAGATTAATGTATTGCGGTGGTACTTAAGACCCATGAAGTTTAATTGCTAATGAGAAGATAACGTGCACTCCAATGACTGCTTTACGGTACAAAGCCGCTTGGTCAGGTTGCACTGAAAGGACGTTTTGTAAGATTTGAACTTCACTCAGAAAATGTCTGTTGTAACTTGCCACAGCGACATTCCATTGATTAATTGTTCTGAGAACACGGCGGTTTACAAGACATGTTAGAGTAAAAAGGAGTCGAAAGAATGAATGTTCTTAGTACCTGGGCGGACGAAAAGTTAACCAAAAACGTTGTGCCACTTCGAAAAATAAACAGAGAAACACTTATGTACTAACCCTTTTTTATGTTATGCCCGTTTTAGGATCTCATGGACTTGAAGTTATTAGACGGAAATAGCACTTAATCATGCAAGAGTTCGTTAGCAAGATTTAATTTCGGTTTGTAACACGCAGGAATAACCATTCTCCGTGAGTGTCTTCATTCTTGACACTAATTAGTGTTAAAAAATTAAAAAGTTCCTCATCGCTCTTCGAAGACCGCTTAGGCATAACAATTAAGTTTCTCGACCCCATCGATCATTTACTGATCAGCGTCTTTAATGAGAAGAGATTATCAATGTCGAAAAAACTTCGAGAGAGGCTTTTGGGAATCCATCAGTCTTATTTTAAAGAAAGAATCGATAAGGTAGGTTACTATTTTATACAATTTTTAGTCGCATTTAAAAGAGTTGATCTGACTTAATTTGAAGATAATTTAAAGTGCTTTAACCATTAAAGACTCTTTTGTGTGTGTTTTCAAGAATTAAAGATAATAATCTTTGCAGTATTGAAATTTATAAAGACATTGCCTAAAGCTTGAAAGGAGAGATATTTCACTCAGTTATATAGGATAGCTAGATATAAAATGATGATGACCTCTTGGAACATAACGATAAATTCCTAAAACTTAAGGACATTCGGTGTTCACAAACCAAAGAGATCACAAGATATCACTTTAACTAAACACCTTAAATTGGCACATCTATCTGTTCTTCCAACAAAGACAAAACCTCTCGTATTTTACTCTCTACTCAAAATGGACTCATTACGTCACACAGATCCAACATCTCTCATTCAAATTTTACCATCAAATTAATAGGAGGGTCGCCGATAGCAGAGTTATAGCGAGCAAAGTCGATTCGTTTGTTCACACACATCTACACCAGAAGTAATCTGAGAATAGAAGGCCGTGGACAAACTATGTGGTGCATACGGCGTGGAGTCCAAACAAAAGTCGAATGCGGAATTTCACAGCCTGCTGAATGCCTGATCTAGAGCTCCCGCGCGGGAATCACAGAGAGTGAAGTAACCGCGACATGGACTCCAAAGCAAACCGGCGTAACCGCGCCCAAACGGAGGAACTGTCGCGCGAGCTGTAGTATCTGATCCCCCGGGAAGAGAGCGGTAGACCCGTGGAAACACTAGAGCGATCTCTCGACCTTGCTCCAACCAATCGGAAGGACGAGAGGGTAGCGGAAATGTTTGCGATTGGTTCATTCCGCCACTGTCGAGTGACAGCGACACCCGTGTGTACTATCCTCTTGATAGAATAACGAGATGGCGTTTGACAAGTGTGGGTGGAGCCTGAGCGCATCGAGGCTTGCATATTCCCCCAGAAAATCTTCATTCCAACGTCAATTCGATCGCGGAATGCAATAGTGGCACATTTTAAGTTTCGATAATATCGAGAGAATTGAATGTGAAAACAGCAGCTCAATATCAGCCGCTGTGTCAGAATGTGAGCATACTATCTTAGCATCACTGCGCTAGTCTCAGTACTATAAAGAACAATTGCCAGGCGTACAAATAACTTGATAACTTAAATTACGTCAGTGTTAAATTAGCGGCACTAATGAATGCCTTGAAAGAGTTGTGAATGTGTTTGTTTTCGAGAGGTATAAACAAACACATACACACACGCGCGCTTTTTTTAGAAATGATGAACGGATTGTTCTGAGTAAGACTCAAGAGTAAAATCGTTTGTAGGAAATGGCAAAATAATCGCTGTGATTTTTATTTGAGAAGCATGGTATAAATATAGTAGGAATAGCATTACGCCCTGAGGAAGGTCGCAGAATGGCGACCGAAACGTCGGCACCTTTGCCATGGACGCGGCGTCACCCGGACAGCCAACTTAATATTCTTTCCTCTTCCTTTTCCTATCCCCTTTCTTACACATACATACACTACCACATATGCCGGAAGATCGACGGGGAGCTTCGAACTTGTCCCGTCGGGGGCGGTGCTTTGCTAGAGGACATATTTGGAGTTAGATGTATTCTAAGCCAAATGTTAGGACAGCACCGGATCTCACCATCCAACGAACACCGCCATCTGCAGGCTTAAAACTGTCACTACACTTACGAGACTAATCAAATGACCATAGCAGTTGACGTGAACGAATACATCAATCAATTAACCAAACCCACTACCTCAACACACAACAGTGTAAAGTAACCTCAAAAATTAAAAGGTTCGTTTCGAATTCGAGGACACGACGTTATCCAGATTGATCGGGCAATAACCATTTTGGTGAAAATTCTCTTTACGCCCAAATACGATAATGTTGTTCACAAGCAGACGGACTGACGGATAGACGGACGTTTTCAAAAAAATAATTGTACGGTTTAAATGTTCCTCAAAAGTGTATTTCATAAGATTTTTGTTTCAATACAAAACTTTTGATACATTAATTTACGAGAAAGTAAACATCATTATTTTATTAAGTATGTCAAGGTCGTGTACAAGGTAACTAGTTCACTAGAGTTTGCGGGCACTGTGTCAAGAGAAATTGGCGCGAGATTTTAAAATAAGAGTTGTTGGTCCATAATAGCGGTACGTCACTGGATACCTGACCCATGACAATCTTTTGGAGAACTCATTTACAGTTATTAAGCTAAATTAGGAATATTAACTCCCATTTATGCTATAAAGAAATAATCCATTAAAATTAAATACTACATTAGTGAGATTTGAAATTGACATTGAAGCTATTAAGCCCCGTCTCACGCCGCCTCAGCTTGCGCGTATATACCCCTTTCTGGAGTTGGAGGGGAAAAGAGGGTTGGAGGGAATGAGAGCGAAATGAAGGGACGCTCCCCGTGCTCGCAGGAGCGCCGGTGTTCTTCCCCCGCTGGATGAGGAAATCCGACACCGATCTATCCGGATCTAATCCAGAAGCCGACACATCGGCTTCCGGGCTTTTCCTTAACCTAGTATCTCCCACCAGCGGGACACCGCCGGGACAAGCTGTAAACTTCCAACTGCTGCCCTCCCATCCGAGGCGGGCAAGAAGCTAGTGCGGATGATTGATTGGTTAGTGATTTCGGGCGTGTCAACTGCTGAGTTTAGTGGTCTCGTAATTGCAGTGCATGCTTTTCTCGGGAGGTGGTGGTTATCTCCCACTGAATGGCGCGATCCGGCGCCGATCTGCACGTCAGCTTTTGGGGCACTACCAAGTATCGCCCAACAGCATGGCATCGCCCCAGCAAGAACAAGCTCTAAGTTCCCGACTGGTCCCCCCACAAGTATGGTAGAGTGTGACTAAGTAAGAGGTGAGGATAGGACAAGGAACGGAAAGGGAAAGATCGTGGTCCGTGACCCTTTTCTTTGCTCCGGCATTCGCCATCTGTTGATCGGAGAAACCATAGAGATCTACCGATCTACCGATCAGAAGAACCGACCGCTAGATTTCTCCTCCAGACGGTAGCAGAATTCGACCTAACTGACAAGCTTCTGTTGAAATTTCTGTCACCGATGGAACTCAAACCCCAGGACCTCCCATCAGAGGCACTACAGTGACATCAGCTGACGCCTTGGGCACCTTTCCCGGTCGTAGGTGCTGAGGTCAGCATTTTGAAGCGGGCGCGCGCGCAGTAATACACCGCGCGCTACGGAGCTCGCTGGCGCGGAGCGCTGGCCAGCGAGTCGGAGAGCCTCGAGGCGAGGCTATCTGGGGCTGCGCCTCCCCTACTTAAGGGGGCGCCAGCCGGCACACAGTGAGAGAGATTCGAGAGCCCAGCCCGCCAGCCGACTCCGCACAAGGGAAGCCCTGCGACCAACAGCCGTGCAAGTTAGTGGAGGGGAAACGTGCCAGTAGTCGCACGTGGTGCAGCCGCGCCGTGGAGACGCGCGGGACGTGTGGAGTCAAGCGACAGACGGGAAGGAGTCGTGCCTGATGCACACTTCATCTGGAGGAGAGCAACTCCTAAACTTTTATGGTGTAAATGTGTTCAACAATGTTTATGGTGAACTCAATAAAGCATTGTTAAGTTTGTTGCTATCTTTGATTTTTTGAACACGTCAATAGGCTCTCCAAACAGGTGAAACCGAACCACTGTGAGTCGGCAGCGCAGGTTCCAAAAGCTCCACTGCGATTTGCAGAGCGCGCCACCCCGCCTGCGCCTGCCGGTCTTCTCTCGTCGCGCGCCTAATGAAGCTCCGGAGACGCTGCGTCCGCGGCGACGTTGATTAATCGCGCGGGCGGATTAGGGCGGCGCGGCGCGACCCTTTCCCTTTTACCCTTCGCCGGCTACTCCAGGGCGCGCGGGGCGCCCTAGCCCCCGACGCCGCGCCGCGCCGCGCCGCGCGCCTGCAATTACGGCGCCTGCGCCTCGGTCGCCCTCGTAAACAAGGGAAGGAAAAGGACTACAGTAGTTCAGAAGAACGTAAGGGGACAGGTAGAATGAGGAAGATTGTTAAGTATCAGGATGCGGGGAAAGCTTACGTAGGAGGATAAGGCGTCATCGCTGTTTAAATCCGGTGGTTCAGAAATAACGGTAACTAGAGAGTTAACAGAGAGTATTATCTCGTATGTGGTACACACACACACACACACACACTAGCATGTCGTTAACCCGGACGTCTTTAACCCGGTCGTCCGGATAATACGGAACAGTTTTGGAAAAAAGAATAT
>JAHLJT010009355.1:83007857-83278052 GCA_031308135.1 Acheta domesticus
CCACAAGTATGGTAAAGTGTGACTAAGTAAGAGGTGAGGATAGGACAAGGAACGGAAAGGGAAGATCGTGGTCCGTGACCCTTTTCTTTGAGTACTGCTCCGGCATTCGCCACCTGCTGATCGGAGAAACCACAGAGATCTACCGATCAGAAGAGCCGACTGCTAGATTTCTCCTCCAGACGCTAGCAGAATTCGACCTGACAAGCTTCTGTTAAAATGTCTGCCACCGATGGGACTCAAACCCCCGATCTCCCATCAGAGGCACTACAGTGACATCAGCTGATGCCCTGGCACCTTTCCCGGTCGTAGGTGCTGAGGTCAGAAGTTTTGAAGCAGGCGCGCGCGCCACAGTAATACACCGAGTGACGGAGGCTCGCCGGCGCGGAGCGCTGGTGCAGCCGCAGCCGTGCAAATTACGCACGGAGGGGAAACGTGCCAGTAGTCGCACGTGGTGCAACCGAGGAGACACACAGGAAGTCAAGCGACACACAGGAAGGAGTCGTGCCTAACGAACACCTTCCACTGAAGCAGAGCAACTCCTAAACTTTTTTGGTGTAAATGTGTTCAACAATGTTTATGGTGAACTCAATAAAGCATTGTTAAGTTTGTTGCTATCTTTGATATTTTGAACACGTCAATAGGCTCTCCAAACAGGTGAAACCGAACCACTGTGAGTCGGCAGCGCAGGTTCCAAAAGCTCCACTGCGATTTGCAGAGCGCGCCACCCCGCCTGCGCCTGCCGGTCTTCTCTCGTCGCGCGCCTAATGAAGCTCCGGAGACGCTGCGTCCGCGGCGACGTTGATTAATCGCGCGGGCGGATTAGGGCGGCGCGGCGCGACCCTTTCCCTTTTACCCTTCGCCGGCTACTCCAGGGCGCGCGGGACGCCCGTGTGCTCCGACCGCCCTCGCCCTAGCCCCCGACGCCGCGCCGCGCCGCGCGCCTGCAATTACGGCGCCTACGCCTCGGTCGCCCTCGTAAACAAGGGAAGGAAAAGGACTACAGTAGTTCAGAAGAACGTAAGGGGACAGGTAGAATGAGGAAGATTGTTTAAGTATCAGGATGCGGGGGAAAGCTTACGTGGGAGGATAAGGCGTCATCGCTGTTTAAATCTGGTGGTTCAGAAAGAAAGGTAACAAGAGAGTTAACAGAGACATATTATCTCGTATGTGGTACACACACACACACACACACACACACACACACTAGAACGTCGTTAACCCGGACGTCTTTAACCCGGTCGTCCGGATAATACGGAACAGTTTTGGAAAAAAGAAATGTTTAGAGTAGTAAATGATGATTTGTTTGATAATCGATAAACCTCTATCAGTAGATCTTCACTTGCTAGCGGTCGCGTTCATTGCTCTCAGCCCACCTGCCACCTACCTCTCCTTCCCCTCCATACGCCTCCGGCGAAGGGCTGCCCAAAGAGATGAAGGGGGGAGAGGAGAAAGCGGCGCTGGCGATACCCTGGACAGTCTTAGAGCACTAGTTTGGACCTTTGTATATTGGATAGAGTGTAAATACATGTGTTACAATGTGATATTACGTGAAATACGACGATAATAAATTTAAACTTCATTAAAATACGTTTGGCAGTATGGTTCCTTATTTTATCGTACATCCCTCATTATATGCATAACCATGGTTTTCGTTAATACAGACAGGCCCCGGCCCCAGTTGTTTCGGGTTAACGAGGTTCTACTGTACTAATATAAATTGGAATGGCACCGTTGTATTTGACGTTCCACATAATCACCATGCCTACTCAAACACGCTATGCAAAGCGACGCCGAGGAGCCCATGCCTGTACAGAAGAAAGTGGCGTCAATTACGTAATTTCATGTCATGATGAGGAACTCCACGTTTGGAACACTTGTGAATCGCTGACTACCCAGGTGCGTCTGTAATATCGAGAAGGTCTGGAAAACACTGGATGCTAGGTCGGGGCTTTAGAGAAACTCACACGTACTGATTTCCGAGTGGGTAAAATCCGATTTAGAGTAAAAACCGAACGCAGACTTAGAAGTCGTGTTCCTTCACAACAATCCCCGACCGCACAGAAGTTTTTAATCTAGGATACATTGAGATATGCATTACATTTAAACAAGTTGCGTGCATTTTTGAATTTTGCATAATTAGTATCAAAACATAACATTTCTTTCCTCCGGGGGCTTTTTCCAGCTTTCAGGAGATGCTAAGTTCGACTATCCACGCTGGGTACCCACTATGTCCCTCACGGGGACACATATTCACCTTTTTACACTAGGCACACATGCGGGCTCATAGTCTGTGGTCAGCAGACTCACAAGGCTTTCCGCAACAACACACATACATGAAAGGCAAGGCACGAACAATCATGTCCACGGCGGGACTGGAACCTGGGACCCTTCCGACCGAGGCGCCGAGTCGGCACACGCTCTAGCCACCTCTGACAACCAGGTCGGCTATCTTAGTATAACTTCTAGACAAAAAAGGAAATCAATAAAATAATATCAAAGACATTCTATTGTGATGCAACCGCCCACGTCTGATGCAGATTCTTTGGAACGGAATCGGAAGGGGGTCACACCACAGAATGGAAGCGCCGACACACTGATGGTATGACGGTCATTTCCGTTGTAGCAGGTGGGGACATGCGCTAAATTTATTTAAAAGGGGCGCCAAGCGCACGCCCACTTACCTGCGATTTTGCTGCCGGCGTTGAGCGTCTCAGGGGTGAGTGCCCTGGGTCGAGGGATTGCAATGGTTTCTTTGTTTTGAAATAATAAACACTTGACTCAGAATTTAGTCTTTTTCACCCGTCCAAAATGGCGGGGACACATTTATTATGAAAACTGTTCTTGCAAACACTGAATTGCTGTTTTTTGGTTATCAAATAAGTGATGATGAGGAAGATGACTTACAAGTTGATGATGGCGTAATGGCTACGTCACCGCGACGGGATTGCTCACCGATCGATGGACTGATGCGGCAGGACCCACAGGAGCGCCGCTGGAGCGTTGTAACGCCAGCCTCACAACTGTCCCTCGTGATGAAGGCGCCGGCGCTCGGGATGTCAGCGCAGCAATTACGTAGCGCTGGCGCGCGTCTCAGGCCGTCACACGATCACCTGGACCGCGTATGATGTTGGAAGCCAAAATCTGGCTGTTTGGAATAAATTCCGTGGTTGGACGAAGGCCGGGCAGGTCCTCGTGGTGGTCGGCTCAATGTTTGCCTCTCACCAACCGCTACTGTCGTCTTTTTACCGTTGCTCTCACTAATGATCTCTAAAAAACCGATGTTCGGCCGCTCTCTAACTGTAACTTTTAAGTTGTTGAAGATTTCGACTGTCCTATGCTATTCCTGCTCGACCACCCTCTCTCGTGTTTTTCGCCCGTCTGAAGTTTGAGCTTCTCGCTGTGTTTCTCCCCCCTTCTTTCTCTCGCACCATGCAAGGGTTATCACGTGCTTCCTGCCCTAGCGCTCTCATAGGTCGGTTTGTAGAGTTCCAGAATTTTCTATGTTATTTTGTGAGCTGATTGGATAAATGATCTCTTCCTTTCGCGGCCATTGGATGTCTTTTGTTTAGCACAGAGAAGTGCGCACATGGTTCTTCTGTCGCGGCATTTGAAATGTTTATAGGACTTAAGGGATTATCTTGCTGCGTGCTAGCGCCAAGACCCTAACGTAGTTGTTCCAGAAGTCAATCATTCTGTAGTATGGACAAAGGGGGTTGAATTTATGGTGGAGGGTTTCGGGGGCCTACGCAGCTGTGCGGAACTGATTCAAGCGGCGCGAGGGACGCGTTGTCCTTGCGAGCTTCTTGTTAATGTGGCGTGACGCTGGGGGTGGCGAGTGCGATGTTCAAACGACACATCGCACTATTAAATTGAATTAATTACACTCAGTAACAAATATACTTGAAGAGTCTGAGGTAACTTCTGATCAATGTTGATGGGAATATCGAGTTGAAGTGAAACTTGAGACTTATCAATATAGGAAAATTTTGAAGAAGAGAGTATTATTAAGTTTGCAGACTCACAATACTCGTGTCACAAACACAGCGCGTGTAACGGAGGGTTAATGATTCAGATTTACTTATTTATTAATTAAGGAGATATTAACTTGACTGGTTTTGTCTTTTTAGATTTCCCTCCCATGATTCTCTTTCGTAATTCCCTCTGTAAGAGAGTGTCATTCCACTCTTTCATAATTCCTTCATAACCATGATCTTCGCAATCTATATAAGTAAAGCAGTGAATATAGAGCTCCGTATCAAGGAAATAACAAGCAGTAGTGTATCAGTAGTAATTGAAATACATTTTGGACCTTAGAGTAGGGTTATTTCTTTAGGCACACACATACGTATTTAGTACTAAATTTTACGTTTCTAACTTCAGGAGTTTTGGCGCTTCATTATATGTCGTTAGGCACTCAGTTCCTTCTCCTTAGAGAGATATTGTTTTAATTTTTTGTATATAAATGGTAAAAAAACCGTCATCTTTCCTTAGGATATTTATAACGAAGTAATTGCCTGCTTAGATTTCATCGACTTAATTTTGCGTTTCGCGTGTACACTTTCTGTGTAACTTCCTGACACACAAGTCGTTTCGTCTACAGGGCATTCACAGTTGGCTGAAACTCCCTGCAGCCAATGACCCGAGACGCCCTCCTGCGAGGTGGCGCGTCAGGCAGCTCCCCCACCCCTCCACCCCTCCGCCACTCCGACCCTCCGCCCCTCCGACCCTCCGCCCCTCCGCCCTGCCCGGCAACGACACCCTCGCCACCTACCTCGCTCACGGCGCCCCCGCCCAAACACTTCTCCTGGCGCCTGCTGAAGCCTAATGCGATCTCTTCGCTTTAACACTGTTTCTCCCTCTCTGCCTTTATTGAAATTTGCTACCCTGAGGACTCCATTTTAGAGAATATTATAGCCCGGATGTTTATGGTATGTCATATTTTTCTTTGCGTTATTTTCATGGAAAATGTAAGATAAGGATGGTTCTATATACATTGACTAATTTGCGCAATTTTCACATGCCATATAAAGTCATATTTGGCCTTTTTAAACCCTTTGGTCATTTTACGTTAATGTGTTAATTTAGTTTTGTCAGGTTTTGTGCCAAGGTCAACCGCTTCTATAAATTTATTTAATAACTTCAGCAAGTAGAATTTTCTTCGCGGGGAGAAGGGGTGAATTGTGAATGTACTAGGTTTTTAAAAGAATATTTTCAATATAATGGTTATTTAAATAGGGGGAAGAATTTGAAGGTTTCGAAAATGCAATCAAAAGTTTTTAAAGTCATATTTTCATATTTTAGGGCATAAATGCATATTTCTAACATTTTTAGGTCATAAATATCCGGGCGATAGTGATTACGCTTACCTCAAAATAGCCGGAAAAATATAATTTAAGAACTTAGAATTATAGTACAATTACACACGAATTACTAGTAAAATTGTTTTCTTCTCTCAGTTATGATTATTTTCACTTAGTTTTAATAAATTGAACACATGGTTGTGACTTTTCACAATATTCTAATGTTAGTACCAATAATTGAAAATCTTTTGATGAAATCTGTATCTCCCAAATCTCATTTCATTTTACTCAGTTCAACCTCATTCACAGCAAACTCCAAAAACATATTTTATCACTCCTTCGGCTGCACACTCTCAGTCTCATTATTTCATGAACGTTGAAGCTTCTCCTCCAATAAATTCAGTTTTCCCTGTCTTTCACTGTCTATACTGATCTATCAGAATCAATACTGAACCAACTAAATTACTCATCCCCAAAAATTACTAGTCTGCAGTTGGCGTCTGACCTCCATGTTATATGATGATCCTCAGGTGATCTTCTAAATTCTCAGAGTTCTATACTTTCAAGTTATTGAGAACCAAAGTTACAAGTGCTCTCGTTTATCTACATAAAGGCACAGTATTATTTCAATTAGCAAAAGTAAAAATTAAACTTCAATAAGCGAAAACATAAATATGAGTATGAATTTGTAATAGGAAAACGTGTTTTTGCAGCTCCTGAATGCTAGAGCACGTGAAATAACCTTCCACCAATATGCATTACACACAACCAATTTGCTTAATTTTTAGGACTTTACTATTTAACAAACATAAAAGACGTTTTTGGATTATAACGGATTATAAATTATTTGGATATATGGAAAATAATAACACATTATTTCAATCACAGAGATTGCATTAATTGTAATGTAGTGCCTAAGTAACTAATTTACCCCTCCAATATTTCGTGTTAGTGTTATTGTTCTTCCACTCAAACATCTTTACTACTGTCTTTTTGCAAAAAAAAAAAAAAATCATTCCACTTTTGTCTTGGCAAAGCAATGCCTGTACTCAAAAACCGTTGGAGTATCCGCACCACCAGTGAGCAGCATGAAAAATGGGACCATCTCCGGAATTCAATTCGCAGTTGACTCGCCAGGGTCAGCTTTTTGCTGTTGAGCGCGGCATTGTGGGAGGCCGTGACGGTGTCGATCGGCCCGCACCGGAGGCGTCGGAACGATCATCGCGGGCGGCGAGTGTCGGCGAACAAAAGCGACGCAGGCGCGCGCCCGTGGGATACCCGCGCGCGCGTTACGAAGGGGGCGGGGCCCCACAAAGAGAGTGGGGGAGGGGGGAGAACTCCATAAATCACGGCTGTTTCCGCGAGGCCGGAAGAAGGCTAACGACTGACGCAGAACGATGTCCTGCCATCTGTTGGCTGTCACTGGGCGATACATAGGCGAAATTCCTCCGGGTTGCTGAGGGCATTACGGTTCATCAGAGGGTGCGGAGATAAGGCCCGGTTGGATGCGGCCACGGCTTTGCCTACGTTTGGGATTACCAAGCCGTGCCGTGAAATAGGTAATTTTGGGTAAAAGAACATAGGTCGTGTTTTTCTCCGTGGACGTTGCTGTTTCTTCCCCCCTACTCCTTACTCACCGGCTTAGGTGGCTCAGGGCATCAACTGATGTCACTGCAGCGCCTATGACGGAGGTTTTAGGGTTCGAGTCCCGACGGTGGCTGGATATTCGACACTAGACAGGTCGAATTCAGTTCCTGTCTGGAAGAGAATTCTAGCGGCCGGCTGCTCTGGTTGGTATTTTCCCGTGGTTTCTTCAATCAACGACAAGGCGAATGCTGGAGCAGTATCCTAAAAAATTTGCCACAAACCTCGCTCAACCTTTCCTTTCCATTCTTTGTCATATCGCCCCATACGTACACACACTTACTCCCACAACAGTACCACATAAGCCGGGAGACCAGTCGGAAGCTTAGAGCTTGTTTCGGCCGGGGCGGTTCCCCACTGGTGGGAAATACCTGGTTGAAGAAAATCTCGCTGGCCGACATGTAGGTCGGCGCTGGGTCTCACTATCCGGCGGGGGAAGATGATCGCCACCACCCTCGAAAAACACATGCACTACGTGACTAATGACCTTAGGTGTTCGCGTACTCAGAATCACGTTAATCAATCAAGCAATTAAAATGTTTACTCATGGAATTCTCCCAATAATGGAGCTTTATAATTCAATAGAATTAATTTGTAAATTTATTTTAGAATATGTTAGCATTAAAATTAATTTTTTGTATTATTATTGTTATTTTATTTTTGGTCGTTTATAGCATGACAGGGTTAATAAATTAATTTTATAAAATTTTGTTAAGTATATGTAAATATTATAATATTATAACGTTTGTTGATTGTTTTTTATGCATTTGCAACTACCAAGTAAACACTACCACCGAAAGTATTCTATATATTCGTACATAGCTAAATAAATATTCTATTCTATCAAGTACAATGTAAACTTCCTTTAATAAACTTCTTTATAATGACAATCTTCTTAAACGTAGGCATTACTTGAGTGGGAATGGGGTACCTTGTAACTCGCTTTGCTTCTACACTCTCTTCATTTAACAGTAAATCTGTATATTGAAATTAAGTACTCGGTCCTTTGAGTATCATCGAAAAGAATTTTGACCGTACTAATACATTCTTCAGAATAACACTTACAGTCTTTTGGTATTTAAAGACTGTAATTCACTTTTTGAACTGCACAGCATTTTAAGTTTAACACAGAGTGTAATGAAGGGGAAACAAGAGGGTTATACTTAAAAAATATTATATAATGCTTCATTTCCTCCACCAATAAAAATATGTTTAATTATTGCAACTACAACCAATGTCCTCCATCAGTTTCACTCACACCTTGTCGCATTACTCCTATAATCATCAAAAAACGACCATTACTATGAGGCAAGTTCAAATTGTTGCAACGATTACTGGGGACAACTAATTGTTCGTCCACTGATGGGGCAGAGACTCGTAAAGATAGATATTGGCTCTGGAGGAATTTCGTGAATCTAAATTGTATTCCGAGTCATTACTTGTTTCTGTGAGGAATGCACTCACAAGCTTCAGGGTCGTTGTAAAAGTGTTCAATAGAATCAGAGACACGTTGAAAATGATGAGTGAATGATTATCAACTTTCATTCTGTTTGTTTTTTCAACACACTTGATCGTTGTTGTATTCAATTGGTAAATGAACTACAGATTTTGACTCATCCTACTTCGTGTGAATGAATTAACTTACTAATGAGCGAGAAAGCAAATTTAATTATTATCCTATTCAATTGGTAAATGGGCTACAGATTTTGACTTATTCTGCTTATTGTGAAGAAATCAACTTCGTAATGAATAAAATTTGAGAACAATTATATGTTGACACTTCTGTCGAAGCAGTAACAAAATTTTACCCTAATATTTCATAGTGCTAAAAAATCTCATTCTGTTAGTGGAGCTACTTTTATGCTCAGATGCAAAGCAAGTGGCTATTTAAACATTTGCTTAGTATCGAAATATCTATAGAGTATTAACTAAAATGAATCACAATATTCACTACGACAAGAAGTAGAGTACAGTTCTGCAAAAATATGATATCGTTGTTGCGGAAGAAAATCAACACATCTCAAAATTGTATTTGAGTAGAAAATATATCTATTATGCTCAGAAAATAGGATATTTTTACTTGGAAAAATGTCATAGAGGTAATTTACACGTGAGCGGATTTAGTGTAAAGACTTCGCCTTTAGGTGCCAAATGTAATTCAGGGTGCGCGTTGAAAATTAATAAAATAACCTCAACATCTTTTTATAAGAAACGGCAACCCCTGTCAGCCAGATGAACGAACCGACCGCCTGCACTCGCGCCTGGGGCAGCGAAGTCGCCGAGGCAGATGCAAGGCCCTGCGCGGGGTGGGGGCGGGCGCGGGGTGGGGGTGCAGCTCTCGATAAAACGGGGGAGAGGGAGGCGGGCGGTCCGCTCGCGAGCGTTCGAGTGGAATACGTCTGTCTGTCTGCGCGGGTCGCTGAAAGGGCCCGCCCTTTAAGGGCCTCCCGCCGATTGTTCCCGCGCCCGCGCCGGCCCTTCGCCGGACGCGGGGGAGGAGGGGGAGCGGGGTGCAAACTTGCTCCCGTAAGACGCGGCTCAGTGCTGCAGCGAGTGCTCCGAGGAGGAGCTCCCCTACTTTTTTTAAATTTATTTATGGGGGCATTTTCTAGTGTGAGAATGGTTGGTGGTTTGAATACCATAACCAGACGTCTGTCAGACTATGGTGGAGGTAAATTTCATCAATATATTATATTATTTCATCAATATATTTATTATATCAATTATTATTTTTCATCTGTATATACATATATTATATCAATATATGTTATATCTATTATTATCAATATATGTTATATCTATTATTATCATATATTATATCTATAATTTATTTTCATATAAGTACTGTAGTACCAACTTTACGTTGCCAAACAGAACGGAAAACCATTCTTAACGATTGGCGCCCGGCGCACGGTTTAACAGTACGCCTCTTGTTGAAAGAAATGAGTTGAAGCTGATCATGGCGTACAAGTTCTCCTATTGTAAAAGAAAAAAACTTATTTAGTCTATACGATTTTTTCTAAGAAGATGGAGTGACGAAAAATATTGAACATCACACAGCGGAAATAACAAACAACAGACTCGATGGGTTATAAAACTCGGATGTAGGTTCAGTTTACAAACTGTAACCGCGTCTCTTATTTGTTCTATATCGACCTAATAACGCTAAAATATAAAATAAAAATATTGGGATTTAGGGACCCTTCAATTATGGAGGTCATGTACGCTCAAGAGTGCACTAGTGAGTAGATGAAAGCGAGAATGATATGGTGAATGATGGTGAAGAAATGATTGAATGTAAGGTAGGGAAAATAGGAGACTCCTGAGAAAATCTATCTAGAGTTCGATTTGTTCCACCACAAATTCCAGTCGATTGACTGGGGATCGAACCAAGGATGAAAGTCGTAGGAACTATCTAATACTTACGAGCTATCCATTTTAAAGGCACTAGCAATTACTTCACGAGATACCCAAGTTACATTTAAAGGACTGACCAAACCATTACTGTTACGTTAAGGGGTAAGGGTATTGAGTAATGTTCGGCCGCAGTACCAAGATTTCCAGATTGATTATTTGAAAATAAATCGAAATATTTCAATATATGTTGGGATAAAATGGCAAATATGCTGATATAAATTCAGCTTAAATACACAATACAAAAGAGAAAATATCAGAAAAAATTATTTCCATTCTACGAAATTTTCTTCAAACCTTTCTCTTAAATGCCACATCTAGCCCCATGGCTTGGAATACGTTTGTGCAAGGTGACCCAAATGAAATATCTGATGAACTGAGCATGATGGGAAATGAACTCTCGTATGAAAACAAAGCACAGGCTATTCAGTCACATTTTGGAGTGAGATATTGCTTCAAAGATGTTGTTGCGTCGGTTCATCAATCAAATACTAATATCAACGTTTTCAAAGCACAATAAAATCAGGTTAAAATACCGAAAGGATTTTTGTAGCTGAAAATTAATTAAAACGAATTAATACTTCAATATTTTGAGGGCTGCGTATATTTTAGAACCTTTTCAGAACTGGTTCACCTGCCATGGTGATGTAAGGGTAGGAACTGACGTTCGTTAGGAATATTGCCCAGCGTACGGTTAGGCTATTGCAGCAAACATGTTTCAGCCCATTGCACTAATGAGGTTCTGTAAAGTTGTGTTATCACAACATACCGTTACTTCCAAAATGCATGGCATATTAGAACGTTTAACAGTTCTTAGACGCGCGCTGTTAAGCGCCTGGGGATGGGCACTTTTGTTCGAGCCAAGACCTGCTTTCATTTTAATGCGACTGGTTGTTGGACTAGTTTTTTGTTCGTTAGCACTGTAGTTTAGTTAAGTCACTTTCAGGGATGAAGCAAATGTTAAACTTCATTCAGTTATAAGTTATATATTTCTCCAATACAATATTAGTTACACAATCCTATACGGTTTTACTACAAATTAGAAATTAAAAATAATTCAACAAAATCCCTAATTTTCTAATTACTCACCCCAAAGAGTGAATATGAGGGTGAACGCCCACATTTCAGACCCTGCAAAAAGAGTAAATATTTAAAAGTGGATTAATCATATTAACAAGTTATGATAGTACGTAGAATTGTTTTAAAAGTATCTATCAGAACAATATTTTCATTCTGATAGATAGTTTTAAAAATATTTTACTTTTTACAGTCGAATCGTGGGCAGTCCCTTAGGTGGCCCATTGGTGAAAGTATTGCTCCGGCATCTACTGTGAACCGATCGAAAGTTACCACGAAAACGACACATTACAGCAGTAGTACCCCGTAGCCAGTGTCTTTGAATGCTAGATGTTTCTGGGCAAGTCCAGTGCTATGATAATTATTTCTGTTACTGTAGTGATTGTTTCATGCTGTGGATGGCGGCGATGATTTCTTGTCCAATGAACGGTGAGATCCGGCGCCGACATACAGGTCGGCTTGCGGGGATTCCCCCATAGGGGAAAGTCTCAGTTGGGACAAACTCTAAGCGCCCGACTGGTTCTCGCGACGTGTGTGGTGGTACAGTGCATGTGTGTGAGTGTAAGGAGAGAGGATAGAACAAAGCAAAGGAAGGAAAATTGTGCGCGGTCCGTGAACCGTGTGTTTATGTACTACTCCGGCATTCGCCTGGTATTGATCGAACAAACCACGGAAAACTAACGATTATGGCAGCCGGCCTATAGTAATTTCCTCCAAAGAGTGGCAGAATTTGATCTAGTTGTTAGCGAATGACAGAAGTCCGCCATCGTCGGGACTTGAAACCTAGCAGAGACAGCGGCAACGGTGCTTTCAGCTAATCTCAGCCGGTACACATCGCCATTGGCATCGTCCCATCCAAATAAAATACTTAGCCAGTCAAGAACGTCCATCATTGAAAACTTGGGTTGTTCATATCACATGCGATCCCTATCTGTGGTTAAGAGTCTGTATAGAGTCACAACTACTCATATTACTCCATCTCACAGTTAAAGTGTAAGTTGTTCTAAAACATGTATATCAATAAGGATATTTTTGTAGTAAATTAAAATACTGAAGTTCGTTAAATTTCATTACTGTTTCAGAAGTATCATTTTTTTTAGAGCGGGGCGTGAAAATTACAGCTAGTGCTTACAAATTGGTGCAGGCATCAAGACTGAAAGTTGCTTATATTTCACGGAAGTGCAAATACTAGATTTGCCTCATATCTGCGATAAATCAGATCAGTTGTATTTTTCCAATATTTTCCAGGTATAAAACTAATAGAATTCTATTCACACAATGTGATAAGTTCCTGTTAATGTTGATATTCGACCCAATACCAATACCATCAACATTTAAACGAGGAATTTACTCTTCACTGTGCATACGTAATTACGTCGTTTTTTGTTTCCCGGAATAGTTTACTAATGTTCTCTTTTATCGAGATAATCCGTCAGATTCACCTTTTACAGTTCGCATTTCAAAAAAGTTTCATTTCATTTATTGAGCTCATTTTATCATACATTATCCACGCGCATTTAATTGAAATATTTCGCAGATAACAGTTTTGCCAGTAAAGTTGTTGCTGGTTCCGTAGAGGCAAAAAGACTCTCCTGTCAGTTGAGTTGGTTATGTGGCCAGCGGCATGGAACGTTCCGCGATCTTGGTGACGAGCTTATCGGATACGGAGTTACGCTCAGAGGCGACGTGCTACGGACGGTAGCGCATTGCTCTGATCCCGAATGCAACGTGCGCATAAGTAAAACGGTATTTTTTTGGTTGCTTTTTTACATGTATGAAGATCGTCGATAACCCTTTCAGGCGAATAAAATTGTGTCCATTAGCAGGAAAGGTACCCAAATGTTTGATTGTTTATAACTTGTAATACAATAATCAACTTTTATTCTTAATATTTAATTTGTTTAACGTTTTGTTTTAACTTTCATCAGGACATTTGTATTATCATTGAATTAATTAAGCACTTTGTAACAACCATCTCTAACGTGATTTTAAATATAAATTTTGGTGGCTGATTTGAAACACACCAAAAGCGACCTTGGGAAACGTATATGTAGCATAAAATAAAGAATTCATACATTTTCCTTGACCATAATTGTCTCGAGAGCCCCTTAAAGAAATGTAACAATTTAACGTTTATATTACACATAGTGGAATAGAGCACCACTTTTATCAATAATTACAAAAAACAGGTTCAGCTCCATAGATCATCGTTTGAATTCAAAAGTAATAGTGCTAATAATTTACTACAAACATTTTGTAGTAAATTTGTAATAGCAGTAGTTTCAAAAAATGACACATTGCGATCGTTTTAACTCTTTCCCGACCACTGTGCGCAAGACCACTGTCCGTTTTGTCAGGGCATGCGAGTACCTCGTAGGATACGGAGACGTAATGTTGAAAAATGTCGCGAAACGCGAATCTGAATGATATAATAACTAAATGAGAAGTTGTTCCTGATTTTTTAGGAAAAAAAATAGTATTGTTGAACTTTTCATTTTATTGAGATCTTCCCTCAGGATTGATTTTTTTCTGTTATATTCTTGTTTATCTCTTAACTCTTCAACGGTTTAAAGGAGAGGAAGTGTATTAGTTGTGCGAAACGCGATCTTTAGGAAGGCTAAGGAAACATTATTTCGCTAAATGACAATAAAAAATTGGTGTGAGTTACCTAAAATAGTGTTGTACTCTTTAACTCACACTGGCGGTAAGTTTAATAAAAAAATTAAACTAGTGGTGCTACAGAATGGCACAGACTTTCCTGTATTAGTTTTCTGTTTCGTTTGGTCTAGGCTAGGTATTCGGACTTACCCATACTCTTGACAGCTGCCATCTATTGCCGCCCAAACTACACTTTTTTGATATTTCATTAATTTTTCGGTTTCCTAATAGTAGAACAAAACTATTATTTTAAGAATATTAAAAAAAATAGTTAAACCTTGTCCTAAATGGCAATTTTCGTTGAAAAATTTGGAACAGTTTTCAAGAATATGGCGTTTAAGCGCAACTGTAAATGCGAAATTTGAAATTCTTTTTCACAGAAAATTTTTGTGTTTTCGAAAAACGTCATTGGAAGTCATTTGAATCATTTCCACTCACAAATTCAATAGTGTTTACAAATTGCTGGAAATACGAATTTCAACGTGATGAGAGAACATTAAAAAAAATACATTTGTGTAATTTTTGTAAAAGAAAAAAAATATCCCAAAATGAACGTTACGCCGTATTAAAGAGTGCAATTAGCACTATCCATTCGAAAAGTTTAAAAAAAAATCTTGAAGCCATTTTTGAAAAAATGGCGTTTGAGCGTTTCTGAAAATACGGAATTTTGAGCTAGTTTTCGCAGAAATCTATTCCATATTCGAGAAACTTTATTTGACATTATTTAAAGCACATGTTCGGGCTACTACTCATTTTAGATTATTTTCTTTGTGGATTGTATGATGGATGAAAAAAACGTACATGAAATCAATGAAAGTACTTACTTTGGACAACAAACTTTAATGGAAGGAAAAATCTCTTATCTTTAATTTTATAGTTCTAGGAAGACGCCGAAAAAATTTCAAACTTCAGCAATATTCGAAAATTCAGAGTTAACCGTGAAAATGGGACCTACGCCACCTTAATAAGTGTATTTTACTCTATTGTTACATGAAATTTAAAGAAAAAATGTGGAGCCGTTTTTGAGAAAATTTTGAAAATGACCGGGAGGCTTCATGTAAAGTACCCCCAAATTTTGAAGAAAGTTTTTCAAAATCGCGGCGCATCGAGTGGACGCAAATTGATAGGAGAATATTCATTTTTGGAAGAAATCGCACGTATGATTTAAGCGCTATTGTTGTTCACAGGCTGACGGACGGAGAGACGGACGGACAAACGGACGGACAGACGGACAGACGGACGGACAGACGGACGGACAGACGGACGGACAGACGGACGGACAGATGGACGGACAGACGGACGGACAGACGGACGGACAGACGGAGGGACAGACGGACGGACAGACGGATGGACAGACGGACGGACGGACAGACGGACGGACAGACGGACGGACAGACGGACGGACAGACTGACGGACAGACGGACGGACGGACATTGTAAAAAAAAACACTTTTTCGGTGTCAGAGGTCTCCAAAACGTGTATATCCGTTAAAATATCGAAATCGATTTTCCGCGGTATTATATAACTTTCCCTATAATACGAACATTACTCCGTATATACGTACGTATACGGGGAAAAATAACATGCAATTTTACTGCATTCCTCTTCTGATGTGTCTTATTGTATTGTTTATTTTGAAAGGAAATTTGTCATTGGATTTTTCTCAACAAAATTAACTCATATGGCATTTAAATGAGAATAAATGTAAAAAAATAAGTCAGAGTTATCGAATCTCGATTTGTTAAGGAAAACCGAAATCCAGAAACGTCGTGATCAGCATGGAGAAACTATTGAAAACCTTCTCAAGACCGACGATCATAAGAAAATAAATTTTCTTTATATCAATTAATTTATTAATATTTATATTCATTTTTATTCATGTTTTATCAATTAAATTTTCATTTATATCTTACATAAAATCAATTTTTTTCACGTTTTTTGCTGTGTTTTATTTCGTTATTGTGCCGCTATCTTGGCCGCGAGCCGAGCGGGGGCGTGCTAAACGCGTTGGTTGATCGTGGGGCTGTGGCGCATCAACGGAGGCGTTTTCGGGCGCTGCGGAGGACAGCAGATGTGCCGGGCGAGTGCTCTCGCCGGGTGCCTTTTATCTGCGCAGGCACCCGCGCGCGGAAGCCGAGAGGTGACGTGGAGCAGTGGGGCGAAATGCGATTCTCGGAGAGGCTCATTGGAAGTACCTATCTGCAGTTCAAGTTTGTTTTTCGCTGCAACTGATTTTGTTTGTTTGAAGTTTTAGTTGTTCATTCAGCTTTCGCCTTTTAAATTCCATGGTGGTAGCAGATATCTTGTACGATGTATCCACGATGTGCGATAGGAATAATTATGTGATTGTGATTGATTATTCCTATCTCACATTTTCGCCTCTTACGTTTTCATTGTTTTCGGTCATTGTCAATATTATTTTACTTTTCCTCATATTTTTCTTTGCATCCAATTTTATCTCTCATACGTTTTCCTTGCTTCTGTCTTATCTTTTTGCTTTGCCTCTTTTTTCACGGCTATATTTTCACTTTGTTCGAGTTTTTTTCTCTTACCGTAATATTTCCTATATTTCATTCTTTGATGTCTTTCACCTCTCTTTACTCCTTAAATTTTTTGTTTCTACTTTTTGAAACAAGATGAAGCGTGTATCAGATGTTGGCAAATATAGTTGTTAGCTATGTTTTCCTTCCGAGAAGAAATTGTTTTTCTCTCGCGTAATCAAGCAAACAACGACTCAACAGAGCATGTCTTTCGACTCCATTGACAGATCCAGATGGTTGGCCATTTAGTTTTTTTTTTACGTGTGAGTATTAAAGATCCGGGTGGCCCGTAACTGATCAAATCGAAAACAGTGCCTTTTTGTTGGGTACGGGAATCGATAAAGACCTACAATGTTGCATGTCTTATGATAATATTTGAAGTTGAAATTCGAATTCTAAATTTAACACAATCAGTAATGTTATGGGAAAAACACAATTTATATTCCTGTTTATTGTGTATTATTCTGTCATTTTATTGTGTTACAAATAATTGATCTGCTAAGAAATTTATTTTTAAATCTAAAATGGAATAATCACATGTATGCATTAACTTTCTGTATTTAAAAGAATCAAAAGTATCTCATTTGCAATTAGAGACTTTGATAGGTAATTTTCATTCGCCATTCAAAAATTGTCTAACTACTTTCATTTAGTCACAAGTGATAAACAAAATCTTTGTACTGCTCATGTGCAAAGAAAATTTTCTTAACTTGTCTCTCATTAAATGTAATTAATAATTAGTATCAAGGTTTACATTGGGTCTTACGTCAACACTATCACAAATAAGACTATATTAACAGTTTAAAATTTATCTCCGCATAAACGTATATATTCTAAAACTACTGCCAGACGAAATTAATGTGTAATTAATAGTTTCCAGAGCAAGTAGGATTTTAGAGGACCTTGCGAAAATAAGGTTGGCTTGCGTTCAGCATCATGTTTGTGAATAATAAATACAGTATGTTTTCGACCGGTAAATATTATGTGATATGAAGGGAAGTTATAGAAAGTTCAAATTTAACCTCTAAAGAGGAACTTTAAAATAGACTATTTATATTCGTACATGAAAACATGTTCTGAGAGTAAACGTATTTGCTTGGATTTTCTTGTTAAACTAGATGTTAATATTAAAATATTAACATTGAAAGATGTTTAGAAACGAAGAACGACTTATTACATTCAGTTATAATACAATCAAATTTCGTGTCATTTTCTGTTCATTCTCGTTTACTTCAAGAAATTTAATAAATAAAGTTTTCGGAAAGTTATCGGACGTCAAAGTACACGTATTATTCTGTCATCGTAAGTAAATATAATCTTCAGAGCAGATTATTGCTTTATTCTGATGTACATCTTAATCTAGATGCAATGAAAAACAAAGTGTAATGGTAAACACTGTAATGGCTAAGGAAACTGTGCACTATTTAAGAAAGCGTAAGCTTTTGCGACTGGAGTCAGTATCTTCTTGGTAGTCAGAGAAACGCTGCTGTACCCTAGCCACAGATCCCAACGTTTAGGCCGTCATGTTGCAATCTTCTTCAGGGTGAAATATCATTTGGTATTTCGCCCAATTGCAATTTTGCCCTGCGGAAGGTCGAAGAATTACGTTAGCATCTGTGCCTGGGACGTAGCGTCTCCCAAACAGCCAAAGATATCCTGTACACTAATGAATGCTGCCAGAAATTAGCTTTCTATTGAGTTTAGAGACATGAAGATCCAATAGAGTGAAAACGCGGAAAACCCGTCGTAATAAAAAGTTTTATTCAATAATTGCACTTCTATATCCGATTTACTTTCCACTGGTTTAAAGCTTCGTGCCAATCTTGAGAAATTATGAATGAATGAAAGATATTTCCTCCTCCCTTCCTACCACAAACATACTTTGAAAACACTCATATCATATTCGACTACTGTAATAGAAAGATGTAGTACGGCTTATAAAATGACACTAACGTAACTCTCAAGTCGAAAGGAAGTAGTTCATCTCTCAGGGCTTTCTAGACGTGAGAAACTCTCTTGACTTGGCTTCTCCAGTGCATGCAAAGATCATTTGATGCCACGCTATTGGTGCTATATATTTGTGAGGCAATCATGCTCGAAGATGACTTGATATCCCTTTCAATGAGGAGCAGAAGATGGGTATGATAGCATTCCAACGATATGCAACAAAATTAATTTAGAGGCCAACGTGTTTAAGTCTTCGAGCCTTTATATTTTTAGGAACTTCTAGCGGCCTGCAACAAGCGACAAAACCTGCTGTCATGTGAATGGGAGAAGGGGTCCTGAGCAATAATTGGTTGCTCTAAAACGGCACACAGGAATACTGAAGCTTCTTCCTTCCTCGTGGCTTCAATTGAGCTCTTTTGTACGCATTGACGCACTCAGGATGAGCATTTAGTTGCTACTCACAGAATGAGAAACGACGAAATGATAGAATCAAATATTTCCAGTTTTCAGTCAAAATCAAAACTGTTTCATGGGTTTTGCATTGTTTGCAATTTCCTTGGTATCTAACAAATCCAATGAGCCCTCTCACATGGTCCCCGGCTGCTTTGTTTTCCGTCAATTTATGTGCATATACAAATTAGTACAAAGTAGATGTACCGCGCCCTGGCGGCTTGGCTCGTTGGTTAGCGCGCTCGCTTTCCACGATGCGACTGAGGGCTCGATTCCCGGTCAAGGCAAAAGCATGGTGTGCGTTTTCCTTGCAATGTCTATGTTGCTGTATGACGATGAGAAAATTCACTTCTCAGGTTGAGAAGACCAGATTACGGCGTGGGGATATCTTCGTGCTAATCCATGAGTCCGCGAGGCCGAGACGTCGCTGATAGGCCCGAGCCCGCACGCCGGCTGTTGCAGCAAGTACGTTGTTGACTGTTGCGACAAGTACATACATACGTTGTAGATGTACCGCATTAAGGTAAACTTGAGAACGTATGAGAAGAGTCTATTCTACGGGCTCTCCTCTGTGGAGCGAGGATCCTCAAGGCTATGCAACGGTCAACGGCTGCCTCGCAATTGGTGCCTTGTGCAGTCAAAGACCGTCAACTGTTAGCGATTTCGAATGCGTGTGTCGGCTGAGTTTAGCTCAGCGCCATTGTCTCTACAGTGCCTCTGCCTGGGAGGTCCTACGACTCGATTCCCGACGGTGGCGGATTTTCGGCACTAGCTATTCATTCACTGTCTGGAGAAGAATTCTAGCGGCCGACTGTTCTCATAGGGAGGTTTCCACAGCTTCTCCTATGAATATCAGGTGAATGATGGAGCAGCACCCTAACAAACGGGCCATCGACCGTGCGCGATATTTCCTTCCTCTTTCTTGCCTTATCCTCTCCCGTTACAAACATTTACATGCAATACATTACTCCCACACATGTCAGGAGACCAGTCGGGATCCTGGAGCTAGTCCCGGCTGGGCGGTAATGCGCAGGGGAGATACCTGAAGAGGGAAATCGCCTGCAAGTCGACGTGTAGTTCTGTGCCGGATTTCAACATCCAGTGTGGTAAGAACACCTCCACCTCCCACGATAAAATACTCACTACACTTACGGGACTACAGGCCGTAGCAATTGTTGTGCCCGGAATCATCAGTCGATCAATGGATGGCGTGGCGTGACCACGTTGAGCGAGGGAGGGGAACTTGGTGGGTAGTGCCCTTAGCCGATGGGTATTGGGAGGCTAAGTGTCAATCAATCTTTTAGCGTGTGCGCGTGAAGGTTTTTTGCCCTCACAGTTCAACTCTATACAATTTCCTCCAAAGGCTCAAAGCAACATTTTAAAACAAAATTTTCTATTCAACAATACATATTTTTCAGAGACGTTAATCTTCGCAAGTTCATTAACATTTGGTTATTAACCTAACTACAAGATCCCATCGGGAAACTAAGACATTTACGAAATATTTTCAATAGACGTAAAAAACGATAACAGTAGATTATTTTAGGAGTTTTCATATACGCAATTCTGAATTTAATATATTTTCACAATACTCAATTGTGGGGGGCGAAATCAGTCTCTTGGAAATTTTGATTTTATTCGGAGCCCTAACTCTCCAGTTCGACCTATATTGGAATCTTTAGCACTAGTAAAGCAACATTCTTGGAAGTATTATGTAAACATTGAGCGTATTAGGTTTTGGTGTTGGGTTCCAAGAGAAGAGAGAAAACGGACACAAAGGATTTGGTCATCTTGCCGATAGAGTAAATTTTCAAACCCGTCCAAGAGAGAAACATTCTTGAAGGAACAAAGAATTAGATTTTATTTAGACTTAATACCTTTAAGAAAATAATGCTAAGTCTGAGGTTTGAATGTTTATTGAAAAAACTTAACCCTGCAATGTCAGATGGATACTGGACAATTTCGACGGTGGTGTGACGACAGTGACAGGCAATGAATGAGTTTGCTGTTCATCAACTAAAAGTAATGTAAGGAAAACATGTTTTGTCACTGAGGGGCCCATGATGAATGATTTGATTTATAGTCAAAGACGGATTATTTGTGTGATTCATTGAGATTGTGAGGGCGTGATTGTTCATGTTCTTTTTAAATAAGAGTACTTTCAGGCGAATATTTGTTAATGAGTTGAATTTTGAAAGGCTTCAGCTAAGTGTGAGACGACACTTTTTAATGTTCTTAAAACTCGAAAGTTAAATGGGAGTAGTTATTAAAAAAATACTTACTACATTTTTAGCATGTGTATTTAGTGTATAGAAAATAGAGATCCTTTATAAACTGTCATCACGACTTACAAAGTATAAATTTTCTCGATTCTCAAACATTTACTATCCTATGAAATTTAATTATGTAGATTGGTAAAATTAAGTATATCAAAGAAAGGGGTCGCGGGTTCGAGTCCCACCTCGGGTATGGTTGTATATGTTTTTCCTTTCACCCCCTTTCATCACCATATCGTTTCATTATCATTTTTTAACGTTAATTCGAATTAAATGTATTGCATTCTCCCTTGCTTGATAAATTTTATCCTTAAATACTATTCACATACGCCCATCCAGAGATCTTACCACCGAGAGTTGTTTGGCAAGATGGTCGGCAGCACTTTTAATGCTTGTCTTAATTCACTAAACGCTAGATCGTAAAACAGACGGGGGTATTGCACGCAAGGCTCAGAAATCAATCCTACCCAACAACCGATGTTAAGAGGTGATGTTCTTTTATGTTGGTTTCCGGCATTATGGTAGATCCGAGGAATTATTTTCATTTAATGAATCCTGTTATGGATACTATAATGAAGGTGCCTTGTGGTTGCGCATTTTTATCACAGTTTAAATATCCATGACATTCGGCGGAATTCGAACTCTCAACCTTATTTTCCACAAAGTGTGGAAGCCTCTGAAACGATATACGATGTGGAATAGGACAGCACTATTTCGAACATTTCTTGTCGGTGTACAAAACGATGGCCCTTGAGACATTATCTCATTAAATTTTAAAGATAAGTACATTTAAAAAGTAGCATATATTGTTAGTAAAATATTTCAAAAAGATAGTTCACAAAACCGTCGTTATCCTACGTAAAATAACTAGTTAACGTGCATATGTTCGTCCTTGCGACATTCACTCTAGACACTTTCCGGTCCACCGATTGAAGCTAGCGTGGTGTTTCAACTCAATTCTGTCTCTGGAAAGTAATTGGCCATTTTATTGAATCATTCTAAAATAATTAAACTAGTAGTGCTACAATATGGCATAGATTTTCTCGTACTATTTAGTTTTTTAATCTCTGTAAAGAAAATTTTGAAAATGTTTCAAGGGCTTTACGTAAAGTACCTCCACAATTCAAAGAAGTCTTTCAAAATCACAGGTTGAGTCGGACCAGATGAAACAAGGAATACCATTTTGGAAAAAATTCCAGGATGGACGTTTTTGAAAATCACTTTTTTGGTATTAGGGGATCAGAAAACAAGTATTTCCGTTTAAATCTCGAAATCGATTTCCCGCATTCTAGCGTAACTTCATACTCTATATACTATTCATCGACATATGCGTACATATAAGAGAAATTAAAAACCTCAAATTAATTAATATGGAAATGTTTAAACCCGTTTAAAACTTTCGGACACGCCACATTAAGCGTAAAAGACTTAATCTTTGGGTGTGAATGAGGATTAAACCATTCTCCAATTCTCTTCCACTTTTTAGATAAGTCACGTTTTGTGCATCGACACAGCTTACTTGTGCACTGACTCAACTTACCGAAAGCTGAACTGCAAAACGTGACGGAGTGTCGCATTCGCCATGCCATGCGGTCTGGGTATGGCACGCTCACCTCAGAGCTACGACGGCTAAGAAATCGACTTCGCGGCCCCATTGAGAACGCAGGCGGCGGCGGCAGCGTGTACAAGGCCCCCTGTAAACGCGGGCGCCGCCTCCGCCTGCAAATAGTTATGCAGATCACATCGATCCGCGTGGCGCGGCCGACTGCCCGAATTAACAAGGTCGCCGCGAAAGACTCGCACCGTAGCGCCTGCATCGGCTACCTACCTCCCCCATCATCCTCCCCAGTTAGGCTGCAAGTGCAACTAAAATATCGGTCTCCTCTACCAGACGACTGCCAGCGAAAACATCCGAATTATTTCATCCGAAATGTACCCGAATGATGCACCCGAAATCGTCCGAATATTCCCATAATTTCACGGTACAGAGCTTAAAATAATAAATAAATATAGAGTTATAAAATAATATATATGCAGAAGCACGCTCAAGATTCTCTACCTGCATTGAAAATGGACTTGGTATGAGAGATGACTTTGTCTCTCCGCCTGATTTCGGATGAATGGGACCGACAGAATCAAACGAAACAAATAGTCCGACAGCCGATATTTTCGGATGCCGCCGGAAGAGGTCGTTAGGGTTCACTATAACCATTTCCGTTTATTAGAACGTGCTTGAACGAATCCAAAACATCGGACGAAAACGTCTGATGTATGAGAGTTCAGTTGGTAGGCACAGAATGAGATAATAACGCAGTCAAATATTTGCTTTCTTCAGTCAAAATCAAAACTGTTACATGGTTTTGGAATTTTGCCTGGTTGTGGGAATCTAAAGAAACCTCACACGTGGCCGGTAATTGCTTTATAATATTTCAATTTCCTCGTCCATTAGGAATTAATAATATCCTTTACTTTTATACTCAATGCTTACCAGAGGAAGTCTCCAAAGAATGGCTGCTCGCCTTCAAATATTTGTTATTTACGTGCTCTATTATGGAACAGCAACTTTTTTCGTATTCGTCAACTTTAGTCGTGTCGACTTACGGCAACATCGTTTTTTGACTTAGGTACTTTTTCAAGAAAGATGATCATACATTTCATTATATTTACAAGAAACACTCTCCCGTGCTGCATTGTGCTCGTAGTAATTGTAGGCTACAACTGTTAGGAAAACATTCTTGCTCTCTAATGCTTTAACGATTCAAACGCACTCGCGGTACCTTGTTCGAGGACGCGAGCGGTTTGCAATCTACCTAAAGTGGCGGTCACACTGAAGCCGACAGTTTACGCTTCTCTACGCAGTTCAAAGTTTAAAACGAAGTTCAGATTTTAGGCCTTTGCTATTAATATAAAACATCCTTGAGCACGAGAAACGCTTAAATTGTAAAACTTTTTATGCAACGATAGTTTTAGGTAACTCGCCTGACAAATCTGTTGGATGGTGAATAAGCATGTATTTTATTAGTTCCTGGAAAGCACCAACTTTTGTCTAGAAATTCAATCACACCTATCTTGCAGTTTTGACGCAGTTCACTGAATAAATTCCGTTTAAAATTTCCATAACACTACGCAAAGAACAACACTGGACACAGCAAATACAACACTACTCGTATCCCCGACGATCGATGGGTACTCCCTGGAAGCTTAACTTCCCCTCACCCCTTCCTTTACCTGAGCGACGCGAATTGCCGGCTGAAACGACTTTAATGCAGACCCTTGCAAGAAAATGGTGGGCAATATTATTTTGCAAGAAAAATTGCCAATGTAAAGAGTATGGCAATAAATAAATCTGATGTCGACAACTTTTCTTGCTAGACATTCTGGGCGCAAAAATGTAGGTAACGTTTTCTCTACTTCAACCAAAGAATGTTTCACAGCTTGACATCACTGAGTCGTCAATTTCTTGAATCGCTGAAACGAATATTTTGCATTGCCCGCTCCACTCCACCGCGCGGTATGTCGATCTTCCCCCCTCGCCCCCCTCCCCGTTTGTCGCCTTTTTTTCTATTTAAGGTCGCATCAATTACTAGGTCATTAGCGACCAATATTGGATGTAACGTTATGGTATGAGGTTGAAACGATATGATGATGATAGGGGCTGAAAGGACGAACACATACAACCATTCCCGAAGCGGGACGCGACCCCACGGTCCAAGATCACTACGTCACTACTGCTTTAGCGATCTTGGCCACGGGGCCGACCGTTTGTCGCTTTGTTTAGCAGTAAAACGCAGGCATCCTTTATTGTAAAAAAAATAGAGCATTGAAAGGAACTTGTGATTTTCCTCTTAACTTGTGAAGAGCACAAAAAGAAGTAAGCAAACACAGAACAAAAGTGTTGAACTTGCGCAGAGTGAAAAAGTAACAATGTGATGTTTGCTAGAAGTGTATGCAACCGAGATGAAATTTGTGAAAATTGTACGTTGAGCGTATTTCAGTCATTGCTTTTCTATCTCATGTTTAAAAGTATTTTATTTGTCCTGAAACTTTGATTTTTAGTATATTCCTATACTGTCGATATGTTTTAATATTTCCAAGCACAAACTGATCAATGGTTTTAATTTGTTTCAATATTTCAACTCAGATTAGTTTTTTAAATACAATATTTGTCAAATATTCCCACCAACATTGTAATTTAAATACCAGAGTTTACAATACTTTTACGCCAATGCTTTAAAAACAACACAAACCAAAATCGGAATGCATTTAACAGTTATTCCTCCTTCTCACAAAGCTACATGGAGTAACCAGATGCAACTGCAACCATTGACCGCAATGTGAGCTATAGGTAGGCGAAAACAATTTTCTGCGACGATATTGATTATGGCTGCGGTGCACCCGTAATATAATGAGTGGGTGCTTCAATGGCCGTTTAGAGGGCCATGAACCGCTGTAGATACTCCGCGGAACCCACCTCTGACAAAGAGAACGAATTGTGTGGCTCGGCTGTGCCTATGGACGGGAAATTACAACAGAATTGTGACACTTTAAGCCAGTTTCGTGTACTTTGTAATGGATGCATGTTGAGCTGAGAGACAGGCCCAAAGTATTATGCCGGCATTGGCTCCAAGTTAATGGCAGTACAGAATCGCTCACATCGAGGTTATTGTGTGGAAGATTAATTCTGCAAGCTCTTGAAATAGTACAGAAGGTCCGGTTAACGTTGTTAAATGTATCTAAAGGGTATTTGATGAGGGCAGTGAGAGTATACAAGAACACGCTTGAAACTAAGTGATTGAAGTTTGACCTACATTTAAAAGTGTGAGTAAAGTTCTCCAAACTCAAATTAATTTTGTATTACTGAAAATACAGAGAGCTGATTTTATCGCAAAGGAACTCATGTTCTAGAGCAATATTGAATCAATTGATAGTAAATTTAGCAGCAAAAATCAATTTCTAGGCATAATAAGATTGTGAAGTAAAAGTTAAATGGAATGGGATCTTTTCGTTTTTGTAAAGCAATAAATTAGGCACTTTCTCTTTGGAAGTAAAACAAATGTTTCTTCCATCAAGCCACTTCACAAAGCAAAAACTCAAATACAACCATTTGTCAAAACATTCGCCGCAAAAGTAATATTAAAAAGGGTTCTCCATTTTTACTTTCTCGTATACGTACGTATATACGGAGTAATACACGGAGTATAGGGAAAGTTATGTAATGCTGCGCGAAAAAATGGGAAATTTTCGCCATAAAAAAATCGTTGCGGGCCGTGATAACGAAAAAGTGGATAAATCTAGCTGCTAAATTAAGGAAAAAAATCCCCTAACACGTGGTGTATCCAGAATCCCTGTTTTGTGAGTCTTTGATACCGCAAAACCAATTGAAAACAAAACGTCCGTCTGTCTGTCCATCCGTTTGTCCGTCCGTCTGTCCGTCTGTGAACACTGCTAGTTAATAATTTTTTTACAGTTACAGTTTATTGCATCTCCGACAATGAGATCATTTGAAAAAACGGAACATACGAAGCTTGGTCATATACACATTTTTTATCAATCTATTGAATTATTGTATTTAGTTGTGACTTCTTTCTCGTCGGCGTTTGTCGGATTGTGAAGGGAAGAATAGAGAAAACCATCTCTAGAAGCGTCCTAGCCCCGTTTATAAGAGATGAAGGGAAGGGAAGATCTCGCATGGTGCTTGGTTCGTTGTAGATGGTGCTGCTTTAGTATTCGTCTTATTCTTCTATTAAGCCATACACTGATTAGTGCGTACGGTAGTCTCCAGAAGCCCTCAACACCTTCTTGTAAGACTTATCCGGAGCACGTATACCTAGGATAGTTTGCCCTCAGGAGTGCTAGTGCGCCAATTTTGACGTTTGATTTGAATACCAGATAGCGCAGGCGAATATACAATATCCGCAGTATTATCCAGTAATTCAAATAGAAACTCTAATTTGTGCTAAATTGCTAGAGGATTTAATTTTTCCAGGATCAGCGAAGTGCCTTTCCTGGGATCTGTTTTACTTGCCGACAAGCGTCCACGTTCATGCCGTCGATTTTTTTGGCACCCTCAAAATCCCCCGACTGTGACCGGGTTTGAACCCGAGAATTTGGGATCAGTAGCCCGGCATAATAACTACTATACCATAAAAACCGGTTATCATTCGCCTGGAAATGGAAATAAAGGTCAGTGTAGTCAATCCGAGCCCTTGTCTCAAATAGGCGCCACAAAATAGCTGACGTTCAAACATCTATCACTTTTTCCCCAACACTCCTAAATGGAAACCACGAACATCCAGTTATCGCTTCTCTGCCCTTAATAGTTGTAGCTACCGGTTCTAACCATGTACAGGTCCGGAAATTAAATTTGAGAAGTATCCCATAAGAAAGTATACTTTTAAGGAAGATTCTAACCGTTGCAAGTTGTATGCCCTGAACAAACGCTGGAAATAGTGCTTTAATAATCTCGACAAAAACAACTACATCTCAAAAATTCCAAACTTCCGAACGTTTTCCAAACGTTCCAAACGTTTTATTGAGGGTGTTTATTTCCATTGATTGTACCAACAATTTACAATAGTAAGCAAAGGAAACAAATCTGAGATAAAGAGAAAATGCGAAAGAAATTAACCGAACAACAAACAAAATGAGAAGTCAGGACAGCTGGCGTGAATGAGTTACCAATCGCAAGGACCGTTTCTGGTCATGTACAAATCTAGAAATTAATTTTGAGAAGCATCCCAGAAGAAACGTTTCTTTAGGACCCCGTGACAATCGCTTGTAAAAACGACTGTAGCACTGTTTCTGCCACAGAAGGCGAATCACAGTCTACAAAGAGAAATCGAGCGGTAGGAAGCTTCGGGCAGAGTCTCTTTCGCTGCCCTCGCCCTGTGCAAAGCCCCATCCTCCCACACAAGCCGCGCCGTGTCGCCGCGATCGCAGACTCAAACTCGAGTCAACAGAGCGGCATCTCCGCGGCGCGGCAGCCGGGGCTATAGTTAACTCGAGAAAGTCGAAGTAAATTGGAGTGCTCGCCGTCTCCTAGGCGGCGGCTAATCCAATTTGCGTCATGCGAGTAGCGTCCGGTAACACAATCGCCGGCGGGCGGGCGGGCGGGCGGCGGGTAGGTAAGGCGGGCGGCCGAACAGGCGACGGTGGCGAATGGCGGGCGGCGGTGGAAGGGAGGGCAGGTGACGATGGGCAATAAGGTGGGTTGACGGGCGGGCGATGGTGGGCGGGTGGATAAGCGGGTGGGCGGATAAGCGGGTGGGCGGATAAGCGGGTGGGCGGATAAGTGGGCGGACGGGCAGAGGGAGGAGGGACGGTGGGGATGGCGGGCGGGCGGGCGTGCAGTCGGGGGAAGGAAGGGGCGGGGAAGGGCAATAGTGAGCACGTTGATGTCAGTGCGTGTATTATAGGTTAGATGGCGGGCTTAGTCGGGAGGCAAAGGCGGTGATAGTTTACACAGGTCTGGAACGGTTTTGGTGGTTGTGAAGGAGGGGAAATTGTATACACAGGAACCTCGATACTTGGAAACTGTGGATTAATTTCTGAAAACGGTAGAATTTTGATTTACTGCGTTTCGAATTAATGAAAGAGTAATAATGAAGTTTATGATGATTTTAATTGTTATTTGAGTGAAATTAATATCAATCTACTAAATATTTTATTGTTTTTTGAATAGGAATATATTGAACGAATTCTGACGTCATCCCATGCATTTTTTAAAATATCTTTTAAACTTGAGTATTCCAGTTTAATGCAAACGTTTTGTAAATAATTTTTCAAATTAAAATTTTGTTGGCTATCATTTGGAATATGAACAAGTGGCAGGAGTGTGGGGAACTAGAAACATGAGTGTCCGTCGAAGCCAACACTATTTGACAGACGACACGGCTGCAAAACGTAACTGACAGTATGTGCACTCTCCTCCTTTAAATAGCGGAGTTTAAATCCCATTCACTTCTTCTTGGGAAACCTGCGAATAAAAAGAGAGTACAAGGATTATCCTTTGCACTCCATCGCTTAACAATTTCATTTCCGTATATCCCATCAACAATATTTCTTCATCGCCGAAAATCATTCCGTCTTAATTATCCACGGAATCAAATGAATGTATTACGGCGAATTACGGAAAAGAAAATAAAAATACTGAAATGGAATTACTAAAAAAGTAAATAAATAAGCAGTTTGGAAAAAATGTTGAGAGTGCTAGAAGTGGGATTTGTAATTAGTGATACGAATTATTTGGTTTGTAATTTTTGGCTGTAAAGGCAGTGGTTTTAGACTCCAGAAGTCTAAGGAATAGATGGGAACTATGCCCGTGGATATATTAATGTCGACGCTTAGTATTGGCCTACAAAATAAGGAAAGCAGTAGTTCAGGATAACGAAGGTAAAGAAGCATGTCAATGAGAAACGAAGTAAGAAGGCAATGGTTAAAGTATGGAATGGCTGTAGTGGAAGAAAGGTATTATTTATTGATAAAGAGGGTGAGTTAAATGAAAAAAAATAATAGGGAGAGGGTGGTATTAGTGTGAAAATATATTGTGGAGTGGGTGGTACGTATTGATGGAGTGTACGTCAGGAGGGTACGTATTGCAGGAGTGTGTAAAATAAGTTTCGGAAGGGGATGGGGGCGAAGTGGAAATAAGGTGAGGGTTAGTTGATCTGTGGGAGATGTAAGGGAGTTAGGTGGAGTTCATAAATTAGAGTTTGGTAAGAGATGGATGGGCGAGGGATTGAGGAATGAGTCGAGTTTGGTGAAATATGGATGGGAATGGGGATGAGATATGTTGCGATGGGAATAGGGTGGGAGTCTATGAGAGTGGAAAGGAATGAGACTGACGTGGAAGTAAGGTAAGGGTCAGTGGATATGGCAAGTGAATTAAGTGGGAGTTAGTTGTAAATGAGAATCTGATGAAGAGCACAGGGTGAGTTTGGTGGGAGACAGAGTAGAATGGAGAGAGAGACGTATGTGTGTACTAATATGAGTAGCGCGGGAGTGTGTAGAATTGAATGGGAGTGAAGCGGAAGCAGGATGAGAGTCGGTGGATACGTGGTGAGTGATTTCATTGTAAGTAAGAGTTTGGTGGGAGGCTTGGGAAGGCCTTTGGTGGAAGAAGGAAAGAAATGGGGAGTTCGATGTGCATGAGTGTGGATGTATGTGTATGTATATATGTGTATGTGTATGTGTGTGTGTGTGTGTGTGTGTGTGTGTGTGTGTATGCGATGGGAGTAGAGTGGGAGTGCGAGGCGTAGGGCGAGTGCGTGCGCGGGTTTTATGGCTTCTATTATAGACGACAGAGGGCGGCCGGCGCGGCGCGACTGACGGGATGGGCTAGCAAACAACTGCCAATAGGCACTTGAAGTGCTACGTTAAAGACGCGACGATGTTCGCAGTGATTCGCCCGTGTTTGTTGACACTCGAGCACTCGTTTCCAGGGTTTACGCTTGGCAGACGCGCATCATTCGCAGCGATGGATTCGTCAACATATTTTATGTTCTTCCGACAAATGCGATATCATTGGTAGCCTCAGGGTAATGAAACTCGATTACTTCCTTTAACTTATATTTTTTTACCCCATAGAATAAGCTGATAAGTCAACTTTTGCTGACAATGAGACTAATATTGTTCTGGAGGCTCATATTTATCCTCTACATTTGAGTGAAACTGCATAAATAATTAAGAATATAATTGATTTCCATTATCCTCGTACTATCTTGAATTCCTATGCATAGAACGATGCGTAGAATTAATTTAATAGAAAAAAGGCTGATTATGCCTGGACGTCGTCAGTTCAGTGCGTGTAGTTCTTAAAGAGATTTTTTATGAAGTGTGTGGTTTTTGATGATATCTAAAATAAGAAAGAAAGGTGAAAAAACTAATTTTATGGGATCCTTAGCAGATCAACCAATAAAAAGAATGTAAGACAGAATTAGAACGAGAAGTTAACGAGAAGTATTTCACCGTATGAATTGAACAACTCAGTAGTAACAGATGGTAACCCTCAAAGTTATAATAGTTTTTGTGACATTAACATTTTCGTACGTTTCCGTCTGCCGTCTATACGCAATGATTCTCCAATAGACCAAATTAGGGGGCATAGTTGTCCCCCAACAGCTCCATTTTTATGTACCCCATTAAAACTCCTTACATTAAAAATGCTCTCTTTCTTGTATCTCGCAAGCGTTTTGGCGTAGGTTACCATGTTTTACACCCGAACCCTTCAATTGTAGATCTTGGGGCAGTAACATCCTATGCCACATTTCTGATGAAATTGAGATATTAGTGTATTTCGGTTTAGTAATCAGTTCACATATTATTGAACATAATGCGCATATTTAATCTTTTGAATGTTGATGGATTGTAAAAAATGAATATTGTATGCGTTGGCCCCATGGCCGAGATCGCTAAAAAGTAGTGCCGTAGTGATCTCGGACCGAGGGGTCGCGTATTCGAGACCCGTTTCGGGCATGGTTGTATGTGTTCACCTTTCACTCCCTATCGCCACCATATCGTTTCATCCTCATACGTAAACGTTAAATCCAATAGTGGCCGCTAATGACCTAGTAGTTGATGAGATCTTAAATAACAAAAAATTATATACATAGCTGTGTCTTATTTATTCATGGAAATGTTTAAACCTTTACTTCCATCTTTTCTCAAATAACTTTGTATAGTGGCATACCATATTATCCCGAGGTCTTCAATTGTCTCCTAGACCGCACGCAACCAAACAAAAGCATTGTCATATTTGCCAAACATACTCGTACGGCCGCGCAGCAGCGACAGACGGCGTCCCTCAGCGTGCGGCGCGGAGCGAGCCCAACGTCGTCGCGGGGAGGTCCCATCCATCTTCATCCACACACTGCCCCCGCGTCCCCCCTGCACCAACGCCGTCGCTTTGTTCCGGGACGCGCGGGGCGTCCGGACGGTTGCATCCGCCAGGGGCCGCCAGTCGCGTCGGCGACACAACGACATCTCCCGCGCCCGCGACTCGCTTACCTTGCGATCCACGCGATGGAGAACGACCGGAATGATATCACGGGACGGGCGTGCGAGTGCGTTCGTCTTTCTTTCATTTTTTTATTCACTGGTCTGCCATAAAGCTTGCATGTGATGGTTTCAGAAGACGACACAAAATACACAAATTTAATCCACTATTTACATGTGAGGTTAATCCAATTGGGCTCTCGTTTTTTTTATTTTTGTTGCTAATTTTATGTATCTTGTTTTCATTTGCACTCACACGCACTACATTATCACACTTGTAGGGAGTTTCGAGTTTATCCTAGATGGGGCAATACTCTGCTGGTGGGAGACATCTGGTTGGAAAACCTGACGTAGGTCGGCGCCGGATCTCGCTAACCAGCGAGGGAAGATCTCCGTCAACTTCTGCAACAAAACATACACTACACTCACGGGACTACGGGCAGTGTTTTTTTCTTTTTTTTCAAGCTTGGAATCACTAATCAATCAATTTTTCCTTGGCGTTGGTAGACTGGGTCACAGGAGAAAATAATTATTATTTTACACATCATGGAGATATGGTTTCTTAGTTCTTGGAAAGCGTGAGGATGTTTTTGAGAACACATTTGAAACGAGACGTACGAAGAAGTTGCGGTTTAATTGTTTAATGAATGATGTCAGGGAATGCCAAGATCGCGGTGAAGTTGATTATTCCAGACAAACCAGGGGATGTTTGTGATTTATGGAGACATTTATTGAGAAGTGTTTGGAGACCATTGAGATTAGTACGAGATGCTGTAAACCGTACTGGGGAGAGGTAAGTTAAAGTGGCGGAGGTGTTTCTTTTTGCGATTTCACCTTAGGGATGACTCTGGACAATGTGAAATGCGATTCGATCCTTTGGAATGGCAAGGTTCCAAGTAACATGTCAGTCGTTTCGAGTAAACTGACGTCAGAGTTACCTCTCTCCAGCTATTCAGACATCTCCCAGGGTAGTGATTTTTACAGAGGCTATTTGTCCACAGATTACAGCACGAGCCTGAGTGCTAGGTTTCCTATCTCCTCGTATTTCCACCATCAGTGCACTGTCACAGCTCGGACAAGTTCCAAAGTTCACATCAATCTCCCGAAATGTTTGGTAGTGCAGTGCATACAAGTGTACGTGTATAAGGGGAGAGGACAAGGATGGAGAAGAATGGATCAGGCGTGTTTCTTTACTCATTTGTTACAGTACTGCTACAAAATTCGTCAGGCATTGGTCGGAGAAACAACGGAAAATTACCTATCAGAGCAGCCGGACGCTAGAATCTTTCTTTAGTCGGCGAGTGCATTCTCCCATGCTATAAAGCTGGCGTCAAAATTCCTCCACCATCGGAATAGGAATAGCAGGAACTCCCGGTCAGAGACGCTGCAGTGAAAGATGGTGTTGTGCTGAGCCATCTCGGCAATTCTGAAAAAACCGGTAAAATTCTTTCGATTCAGTCAGGTCACTCCGAATATCCAGACCGAGAGAGGTGGCTCAGGGCTGATGTCACTGCAGTGCTTCTGACCGGGGGACCCTAGCTCGATTCCCGACGATGGCAGAATTTTCATCATTAGATAGCGGGTTCAGCCAGGTGTCTTGATGAGAATTCTAGCGCCCGGCTGCTCTGATATGTAGTCTTTCCGTGGTTTCTCCGATCAATATCAGGCGAATGCTGGAGCAGTCCCGCAACAAACGGCTACGGACCGCGTGTAATCTTTCCTTCCTCTTCCTTGTTATTTCGTTCCCCCTTAGTTACACCCACACTTACACTCACGACACTACCACTTATGCCGGGAGACCGGTAAGGATCTTAGAGCTTGACCCGGTTGGGGGGTGCACCGCTGGTGGGAGATACCCTGTTGGGGAAAATCCCACTAGCCAACGGGAAGGTCGGCGTCTAATCTCGCCAACCAGTGAGGGAGAAGATGACTGCCATTTCCCGAGGATAAACATGCACTACACTTACGCAGTTGAGGCTCCCGGAATGACTTTCAATCAATCAGTCTGGTCAATCCGCACATCCAGCGGAGTGGGTGTGGCAGGGCCCACTGCGGCGTCCGCTCGCGACCTCGCCGCCGCGCCGCGCTGCGCCGTGGCCGCGCCCCGTGGCGCGAGGCGGAGCCAGGGAACCCGCGCCGCCGCCGGTCGCTCCGGTCGGCCTTGGCGACGGCGGCGCCGCGATGGTGCGAACGGGAACGCGTATCGCTGTCGTTGTGGTCTGGTGGGTGTCACTGCGGCCGCAGAACCGGTAGCGTTCAGGATGGGTTGGCATAGGATGTAAATGAGCGAACTGGCTGCTTCCTTTGAATGAGTGCCAGCCTTCTGTTCTTCTTCTTCTTCTTCTTCCTCTTCTTCTTCTTCATCATCATCTTATTGTATTTCTTCTGATATACCTTCATCATCATCATCATAATTATCTTCTCCATCATGTTCTTGTTCTCCTTGTTTTTTGTTCTTTCTCTTCATCGTGTAGTTCATCTTCATTTTGTTCATCATCTTCTTCTTCCTCTTCTGCACTACCGTAGAGGTCAGTTAGATGAGGCCAAGTGAAGAAGATTTTGCCATCGAACGCTGCATCCCAAAGGGCGAGATTCTGCGCTAGATTGAGACAAAACTTGCATCTTTCTCCTGGAAAAACGGCCATGCCAATATGCACTCAAATCCTGCGGATCGCCATTATTTTCTTCTGAAAATGGTGATACAGAAGGTAAGGCCACAATCCTTGCAGTAAAAATCAAAAATCATAAAGTTGTAGAAGATGAACAAAAGGAATTTAAAGTGACTGGTAACTTTTTACACAGCACTTCATTATTTCAATAAGATTAATTGAATAATTATTGGCTGTTCAATTAAAATAAATAATGCAACTTCATGTTTAAATCCTTATTCACTTTTTGCTTATTGTGCCCTTCCTGCCCCAATTTATTACGCTGTTGTCGAGCCATACAAATCACAAAATATACAGATCTGCTTTGCCGTTCTCCATCTGAAATAATAACCAGCTACATGAGTGGAAAGTATATTCATTTGCCTATTACGCAAGGAGGAGACTTTTGTATCGCAGTCTAAAGCAGAACCTCACCTCTCTTCGACGCACCGTTTACTCACAAAAATTGCTTCTCTCAATCTTCCTACTCCCCGCTTGTCTTCGCGAAGGCAGTTTTAAAACAAAATTGAAAAACTGATAAGTCACAAAAGCAAAGTACTGAATAAGAAAATAGTAAAACTTATTACGACTTACGGACGGAAATTAAACATTTCCAGTTTCGAAATTTTAACCTCTTTCCTCCGACACCTCGGCTGGAAACACCTCAACTCACAATACTTACAATAGAATAATTTCAATAATGTAATATAAGAGAGTTATGTATGAATAAAAAATCCCAAGTCATCTTTCTACAATATGGAATTGTAGGATTTTGAAACAAACCGTTAGATCAAGTTTGACAACCAATTAAGTATTGTAATGAGATGTTACGATACAAGTATAGTACTTAATATCTACTTGGTAAGATTCCCACAATAAATTTCTAGAAGTTCCTTCAAATATGATCATTCATCGAGCGAAAGAGAGCAGGCTGTAGTTGATAGTAGTTAACGGGCCACGGATTGTTAGAACACTTGTGTCGGAACTCTTATTACAAAACTGAATTCAGTTTAGTGAAGTTTGAGTTCTCATTTTATTTATTTTAGCTCCCTTAGTTACCACGTAAGATACGTTTACATAAACAAAGGTTAATTTTAACATAACTAAATTTGAAAAGTTTGATTTTTATGTAACCAAAATTGATATTTTCCTATTTCGATGCACGCCGAGTGATGCGTGCTGTTGATCGATGGATCATTTCGTTTTTACAGTTCGCGTCTACTGCTCAGATCATTAGTCCCGTAACTGAAGTGTATGTTTTCACGAGAGGTGTTAGTGATCTCTCCCGCTAGATGGTCGGATCTGGCGCCGACCAACGCATCGGCTTGCGGCATTTTCCCAATCAGGTATATCCCGTGAACGGGGTAACGCCCAAGCTGGGACAAGCTCTAAACTCCGACTGCTCCGGACATGTGTGGTAGTGTAGTGCGTGTGAGAATAAAGTAGGGGTGATGATAGGACGCAGGGAAGAAAGGAATGATTGCGCACGGTCTGTGGCCCGTTTGTAAAAGTACTTCTCCGGACATTCACCTGGTATTTATCGGTGAATCCACGGAAAAATACCGATCAGAGTAGCCGACCGCTGGAATTCTCCTCCAGACAGTGACTGAACTCGGCCTAGCTATCCCGCTACAGTAGAAAATCATGAAGTGTCCGGACCTTTCGTCAGCGGTACCGCAGTATCATCAAGTTGATGCCCTGAGGTATTTAAGCCGGTGAAGTCTTATCGAAAGTGTGGCGTCGTGAAAGTAAACACATGGACATAAAAAAGTACATACAAGTTTATTTACAAAATTTGCACAAAATGTATTGAACTACCCCATTACAAACTTTCCGGTATTTCCTGACCGCCAGCCGTGATCGTAGTCTTGTGAGTACACCACACTTAAAAGAGAGGCCCCACCTCGAGTGCCACACTCCTACTGCGCCTTTCTCGTGACTTTCGTGCAACGCACGAAAACGCTCCAGCCTCAACGTCAATTTTGCGCAAAGCGCGAGGTCTTTCTGAACAAAACCCACCTGCGAGGGTGAGCGGCCCAATTTATACCCGCCGGCTCACACCCACGTAACCATCGTTGAGCATATTACCACGTGACAACTCAAGACAAGACGTCACTGATTCTAAAATATCTGCCACTGCCCAATGCCGTGCTTCTCGCTACCCAACGCTCAAGTATGCGAGACTTCCGCCCCCTCTTCCCACGCAGGACATCGAACTTTATGCTAGAAAAGTTGTAAACGGGCCTTAGAATTCGAGCTAAAAGCTTGTGTTAGAACTCCTATTCAATTTTTTTCATTTTGTCGTGTTTGAATGTATGTCACTAAAGAGGATATTTTCACATTACGGTGCAAGGCGGGTGAAGCTGTGCCCGTCAATGCATCCCCTTCCTCCCGGTGACGCGTGGGAGTGAGGACGCCGCGGAGGGCGGCGGTAGAGGGCGGGTTGCGGGTCGGCGATGGTCGGGCGGCAGCGGCCACGACGCGCCACTCCTTCACCGCAAACGAGCGCCCAATCCTCCCGCGCGGCGCCTAGGCGGCGCTCCCTCGCGGCCTGCCCCCCCCCCGCCTCCCCCAGGCGCTGATTCGGATTTATGCCCCGCGCGGCGCCACCGCCACCGCCTCGGCCCTCGTTGCACTCGGCGCCAGCCGTCTCCGCAGCCGACGCCTTCGTTCTGCTCGCCGGCTGAGTGAGCGATGCCGCTGACTTGGACCGACTCTAACAGGAGACGTGCTAGGATTTCAAGTTACGATTCATTCATTGACAAAACATTCCGGGCGTGTCAACCCCTAAAGTTATTATTCCCGTAAGTGTAGTTCATATTTTTATCGCGGGAAGGGTGGAGATTTGCCTCCGCTGGATGGCGAGTTGCGATGCCAACCTAAGTCGGCTTGCGGGGATTTTCCCGCAACCAAGGATCTTCCACTAGCGTGGCACCGCCCCAGTGGGGTAAGCTCTAAGATCCTGTGATGAGTGGTAGTGTAGCACATGTGGTGTGTGTGTTAATGTGGGGATAAAGTAAGCACGTAGCAAGGACAAGGAAGAGGAAGAAAAGAATGCGCGCGTCTTGTAGTCCGTTTGTGAGGGTACTGCTCCGACATTCTCCTGGTGTTGTTCGGAGACCCCCACGGAAACTACCGACAAAAGTAGCCGGCCGCTATAATTCCTCCTCCGGAGAGCGGCTTGAGACGGTGGAGTTTTTTCGACACTAGATGATTAGCTAGGTCGAATTCAGACGCTGATTGGGAGAGAATTCCAGAAGCCGGCTGTGCTGATCGGTATCTTTACGTGGTTTCTGCGATTAACTCCAGGCAAATTCTGGAGTAACTTAGTAAACTGAGCACGGACCGCACGCAAACTGTCTTTCCACTTCCTTCTCTTCTCGTTCCTGTACTTACACACACATGCGCTACACTACCACACATGTCGAAAGCTTGGAGCTTGTCGCGACTGAGGCGGTTCCGCATTGGGGGATGCCTGGAGAGGAAGACCACGCAAGCCAACTTGTTGGATCTCACCATCCATTGGGGGAAGAACACCGCCCGTCACGTGATAAAACATTCACTTCATTAATGGGACTAATGACCTTAGCAGTTGATGCAACCGGAAACATCAATCATTTCTTCTCTCCATCGCCCGTCTCCCGATCGTTATTCCTGCCCTGTTTGCCACTCTCATCTCCACTCCCCTTTTGCCGCCCTGCCCCCGCTATCTATGTTGCCCTGACTGTCAGCATCTCCAACGACCTCTCCGCAGTGATCTCGGCAGTGGAAGTCCGAGCGCCTTCGGGAGTCTCTCTGGGTCGAGCTCCCTTGCCTGTTAGCTTGGTAAAGCCCTCGTGGTTGGTACTCGCTCCAGGCAGGGCGAAATCACCTGCCTTCACGCAGAGCTCAGTCATCTCTGCAGTACTCCACACCACCGTTCTATGGAAGACTGCCTTCACAGCCCCCTCTGCCTCTGTTCGCTCCTCTCTCCAGACTATTCTGCGATCTCTGCATTTCCCTCCGCTATCATCATCCTTTGTGCTTCCCTCTGCGTTATCACCTCGCTGCCCTTTTCCGTTCCCCTGCTACCACCTTTCATCAGCTATATAAGGTGCTTTCATGCATCTAAACCCTGTCCGTCGCACTCCTTTCCCCAGCATCCTATCGTTTTCTCCCCTACGAATCCTTGGGCACAGTCAATAAGATAAACACGGGGAAGAGCTTGAATAGGAAATACTTCGAATTGTTTCAAACATAACATAGTTATTGTCCATATTATTAATAATAATAGTAATAATTATAGTAAGAGAGCATTTTGATACATTTGAATTGCGTGTGTTTCAAGTAACAAAGGTCCGGGTTCTCTGCAATTTACGTTTCGTTCTGCCGGTTTACATTCCACTACTGAAAATGATCAGGATCAACATTTCATCACCCACCCACTATATATTTAGGAACTGGAGTGAACGTGAGGAGCCTCTTGCTTTCCCTGGGAATTCCTCTGTCGCTGTTTCTCCCTCTTCTGCCACCGGCACGCCCCCGTCTCCGCTCCCGCCGCCGCCGCCCGCCGCCGCCGCCACCAGCTCGTCAGCCGAGCTTAGCGCCCCTGCCGGAGCTAACCGCGCACTTCCCCTCCCCCCGCGCCGAGACGCTCGGCCCGAGAGTTGTGTCCACAGGGAATGCGGAATCTCAGCCGACGGCGCGTCGGCCTTGCTGTCACTTCACTGCATTTGAATAGTCCTGTTTCTCGCCTTCTTACCACTAATGTACACAATACGCGCCTTAAGTTCGAATGTTTTTGGCACGTTGTATATATTTATTTTATCGTATCATTGATTACTTCTTCTTTCTCCTCTGCCTCATTCCCCTCGTCCGTTTCGCATCTCGCTTCCAACCAGTTCAGCTCTCGCTTTCAACCTCTGTTTGGAGAGTGTTTCTAGCGACTGGCCGCCCTGATCAGTAATTTTTCGTAGTTGCTTCGATCAGTACCTGGCAAATGCATAAACGGTGTCCTAACTAACGGGCGACGGACCGCGTGCAATCTTCCCTGCCTCTTCTTTGTTCTGACTTCCTACCGCACACATGCATTATACTACCGCACACATCGGGAGACCAGGCGGGAGCTTATACCTTGTCCCGGCTGGCGCAGTGCCTCGGTGGGGAGATATCTAGAGAGGGAAATCCTTCACACGTCTACTTGTAGGTCGGTGCCGGATCTCATCATCCAGCAGGGAAAGAACACCTCCAACGAACGCGATAAAACCTTCTCTAAACAAACGAGACTAATGATCATAGCAGTTGTCTTACCCTGAAACATCAATCGTTTGGCTTTTCCTTCCTTTCATTTTTATGCGATAACTTTCTGATTTCTTTTTCTTCTTTTCAGCGTACAGACTTGTTCCCTTTTATTGCAAAATCTGTTGAATTATTGATATAAATCACAATATTTTTAAGATATTAAAAGTTCCTTGAAGGATGTTTCTGATACATGAAAATGCAATTTTCTTCCGGGGACTATTAACTTGGTTCCCCGGAAATGTAGGAAATATATTGAAACATGTGCAGGAAGAGAATGACGCATTTACAGTAATAACAAGCACAAAATGAACATGAGATCAGCAAATGCGGTACGCCGGTGTGATAGATATTTAATCCGAATTTGGACATAACCTAGTGACGATCAATTACAGTGTTTGAAGTAATAACTGTCGCTAAAACATTAATGTAATGGTCACAATTATGACGGTAAATAACAACTTTAATGATGCTATAAAAATAATTCACAGATTAAATGAACCTTGTTTCGCAAACTCCACGGCACTTTTTGCACCACAGGGAATGCATCCTGCATACGCGCTGCCTAGAGAGAGATGATAACAGCACTGGTATGCGGTTGTAATCATCTCTCTAAAAATCGTCCCTAAAAATATGGTCTCCGAGATAAAATACACATAAATAAACATTGGCGTCTCAAGATATTTAAGTTTACTCCGAATGGGTCATGCTGACACAAAATAGTTTCTTTCTGGAAACAGTTCACTGATTCTGTAGTCATTCAGAGTTGTTTTCAAGATAGACCTCCCACAACGGCGAGTTTGTTTAAGGCTTGGTCCTTTGTTGCTTCTCCGAATACTTCATACTTCTGTTTCGTTTCCCCGTTATAAACTATATTTGTGTCCGCTTCTTTTCTATTTTGGTTTATTGATACGAATTAATAATCTATTTCGACATCTCTTCTGGGTCCAGTACTTAAAAGTTTTTTAAAACATGTTTGTAGATGCATTGTAAGTAATTTCATTACCTTTATTCAGTTTGAGTTTATTTAAATAGTTTCACGTTCAGGTCATTATATTATTATTATTGTCATTATTATTATTATTATTATTATTATTTTATTATTATTATTATTATTATTATTATTATTATTATTATTACTTCTACTGCGATTCAAGCCTTTAGACCTATTCTTCCGCCTAAACCCTGGAATGAATATCCGTGGTGAACTCCAAGACCGATTATCAAATTCGTCTGTTTTGCCAAGTCGAATCAACACTGAAGCGACGCCTTTTTTGCTGACCTCACCTCTCCGCCACGCTTACCATAAGTACCACTCCCACCTCAAACTACATCCTCGACGGGTTTCAAGGGCTAAGTCGACCGCTGCGCGGCACCGCGGCTCCTGCGCTAACTACGGCGTGAAAACAAGAGAAGGACGCACTTCTTTTAACGGCTGCGTTGCTTCAATCCGTGAAGAGAGTAAGACCAGGAGAAAGGGCAGGGATTAAGAGACGAAGCCAGGAAGGGTTTAGTACTAAGCACCTCAGCCCAAAGGGTTAGAAGGAAGTAAATTAACACACTTGGAAGTAGCTCCTTTTATCATTAAAAGGGTTTAACTTTGCTTATCATTGCAACACAAAACTATATAAATATTTTGTTTATGTTTGTATGTTCTTATAAAGTAATCATTCAACTGCAATACTGAAATAACGATGATTTACGAGGTTTGTAACACTATCACGAACAATTATGGTATCACAGTTTGATTTGTATAGTTTTTTTTATTTATTTTTTCTCTCTTAATTTTGCTAACTGCATCCTATTAGAATCGAATTCTAGAATATTAATAGATAGACTAACTGAACCTTCTTGCTAAAAGCGTGAGTTTGTTGTCAAAACAACCTCATTCACTTCGTGCAGATTTTACAAGAGAAACTATCATTTCTCGTCCACTGGCGGTTCGATCCGAACAAAAAACGTTCATGTCACATTTTAGATGGGAATAAGCTGAATTTGAATCACATTATTTCATGCAAATATGCGCCACACCTTAAATGTATAACAAATACCAAAATAGTTGTTTATGATACGAGTGGTAAAAGTGGCATTTTATTTTCAAGGAGAGAAATGTTGCGATACGAGGCAGATTGGCCGAGTGACCCAAAAGTACGAGTAGAATAAAACCACATTTACTTCATGCCATAACCGTCTTTTAGACAGCCTTACAGACATTGTGTTTATTTTATTTCAAGCATTCAATCTCTAAGCTACATTAAGGTCAGTCCTAGCTGATTAAAGGAAGACAAAAATTTGTGGGGGGAGGGTTGTATTCACAGTGTTATCTGAACACTTCAGCATCGTATTTCTTTTAGCACTAGTGCTAAAATTGAATTTTAAGCAATCTTTGCATGCCCTAAAAGTAATCGTTTTACTAGGGGCTGTCTAAAATATGAATTTTGGTCCATTTGATATCTTAACCTCTTCTCGAACAGGGGGGACAACAACAAGATACGAAGAGTTGCGGCTTTTAACCCAAGACGGCAACCCAGACTGGAAAAACCACTCGAGAACGCCTTCCCTCTTCCCAGTTCTCTACTACGCCCTAATGAGCGCCACTCATTAGGGCGTTGACCAAAGTATACCTTGTTTAATCATCAATAGCAGAGTTTCGGTAAACAATGAAATGAGCTGGTTTCCATAGCAAACACATCACTTAACAGCCACATGCTAATGTTGTTCCGGGTGCCTCAGGGTAATCGATGTCACTGCAGTGCCTCTCACCGGGAGATCCTAGGGCTTGAATCCCGATGGATTGCAGGACTTTCTACACTTGCTACATAGCTGCGATTTTTGCCTCTGTTTGGAGGAGAATTCTAGCGGTCGAGTTCTCTGATCGATAGTTTTCTGTGGTTTCATCGATCAATTCCAGGAGAATGCCGGAGCAGTACCCTTTCGGCGCACGTGAACTGGTATCATGAGTCCCATACGTGCAGTGTAGTTTTTTTACAGCTGGAGGTAGCGGTAGTCTTCCCCATCTGTATTGCGAGATCCGGCATCAACCTACACGTCGTATATCGGGGGGTTTCCTACCCATCTATCTGCCATCAATGTGGCACCGCCCTAACTGGAGCGTTCTAAAGCTCCTGGGTGTCTCCCGATAGGTAGTGTGGTAGTTTAGTGTAAGTGTAATGTGTTTAAGTAAGGGGCGAGGATAGAGCGTGAAAGACGAAGGAAAGATCGCACGTGATCCACAGCAGGGTTGTTAGGTTTTATGGTCCGGCGTTCGCTTGATATCGATCGGAGAAATCACGGAATAATATCTATCACAGCCGCCGGCTGCTAGAATTTTCTAGACAGCAGCTAAAACCTATCCAGCTATTTAGCTAGAGTCTAAACTCCTGCCATCGTCGTGATTCAAACCGTACGACCTCCGATCAGAGATTCTGCAGTCATGTCAGTTGATACCCTTAGCCACCTACACCGGTCCGTGGCTGACCCATTGTTACGCGACTGTCAACGCTACAAGGCGGCGATGAGGTCGCCCGGGGCGGGCGAGTCCCCAGCGCGGAGCGTCTCGCAGCGCCACGCGTCGGAAGGGGAGGGGCGCGCACGGAGCGTCTCGGCGCGCGGCGTCGCCATCATTAAGCGGCCCTCATAAATGGCCTTTAGTGCTCCTCGGGGCGTTACGATCGCCCGCGCACCCGGCGTCGCCCCGCCCGCTCCGCGACCTCGCCGGGGACGGGCGTTCTTACGCACGACTGCGAACGCACGCGGCGATGAGGACGCTCGCATTGAGCGTTCTTCGTAGACCAATGGTGTCAAGGTCTTCTACTGGTGGCAGTGGCACGCGTCGTGGCTCCGTAGCATGCCGCGAGCTACTGTGCGCAACTAGCGGCGGGAAAGGAAACTATTGGTAACCCCGCCGTTTTACAGTAGGGATGGCGTTGTCTCTGGTGGCGGGGTGACGAACTGCGTGAAGGGGCAATTTCGTCGTGGCATTCGTGCCATGGACTCCCGTTCGTGGCATCGACCTTGACAACACTGCCGTACACATTTATTGTCGGCGTTATAAGAGACGAACCAACTCGACCAAGACAGATCGGTCAGGGCATCGACTGTTGTCACTAGAGGGTTTCTGAACGTGAGGTTCTAGGTTCGAGGCCCGACGGTGGCAGAATTTTCGACACTAGCTAGATCGCTAGGTCGGATTCGGCCGTTGTCTGGAGGTAAATTCTTAGCGTCCAGCTGCTCTGATCTGTAGTTTTCCGTGGTTTCTTCGCTCAACACCAGGTGAATGCTAGAGTAGTACCCTAACGAACGGGATGAGGGTTCTACCCTCACCTTTACTTACACGCTCTTATATTTACATGCCATACACTTCTACACTTGTCGGGAGTTTCGATTTTGTGCTGGTTGGGGCGGTGCCACATTGGCGGGAGATACTTGACTGGAGAAAACCCAGCTAGCCGACAGGAAGGTCGGGGCCGGATCTTACCGCCTGGCGGGGGAAGACCACAGCACACTCACGAGGAAATAACATGCACTACCCTTACGTGACTAATTAACTTAGTAGTTGGCGCCGCCTGGAATCACTAATTAATCAACAAATCAACTCTTGAAGAGAGTCTTGATCTGTTATCCTCTCTGTTGAACAGACATTTGCATTGTATGTTGAACAGTCTGCAACCGTCTCTGTTGAGTAGGTGGTTGCTGTCTGTGATGAGCAATCGTTTACCTCGTACATTGAACAGTAGGTAGCTTTTACCCTTCTTTGTTGCGCAGTTGGTTGCCTTTTTCATTGAGTCGGTTGTCATTTCTGTTAAGCAATCTGTTGTCTTCTGTGTCAAGTGGATGTTTTCTTTCTCTGCTGAGCCCACGGTTGCCTTCTACGCTAAGTAGACAGTTGCCTTCTCTTCTGAGCAGTTGCTTGCGTTACCAGGTGAGGAATAGGTTGCTTTCTCTATTAATCAGTCAGTTATCGTCTCTGAGCTTGCGTTTATTTGCTGAGGTGTAGCCACCACTTTTTTTCGCCACTAGCTACCATAGGCAGCTTTTTTGGACCGATGGTGATGAAGGTTTGTATTGGATTGCTACTTGTGTGTACATTTATCACGCTCTCAATCTAATCGCTTGTCTTACTTTCGACTTCTAACCTCTGGCGTTTTCCGTAAGTATTTCATGCATTTTACCGTCAGTGAGTCTTTTCGGCAGTTACACACCATGTGAACCTTTTTCAATTCCAGGACGAACTCTACGGCCATTGGAATGCAGAGAGAGTTCGCCAGAAACGTGGGAATTGCCGATGACTGTCCAGGACACCCATCCAATTTTGGGAACACGCGAACCTACACTCCCCGTCCGGAAAACAGCGTTTCAAAGTACTCTTCAGGCGCACGCTTGCTTCAATCATTGAATCTGATGAGGTTTTCCATGAGAGCATACTGAACTCTGTTTTACTAATGGAATCATGCTTTTTATGGTGAAGTAATTTTCTTTAAAGCACCCAAAATACTTATTCAAACAATCTTTCAGATGCTATCCGATATCTTGATATTCTAAGCGGTTGGCTATCGAATTGTTGTTTGAGACCTATTGATGCTCTTGAAGATGGTGATGTGAAATTATATTCATTACTTTGATCTTTTTCTGCATTTTTACTGCAAAGTAATTAGAAATAAAAGCACACATATACACTTCAGTATGATTACAAAGTCTTGTGTTCGTATGAGAAGGAAGTGAAAAAATCAATAGTAAAAAAGGGAAAAATATTGAGTTCAAGTGATATTTGTACTTATTACGCAAAAAAATTAAAGTTTCATCCGCGAACAACTGAAAGTAAATACTATCATCTGCCCGTGAACGCATTTCAAAACTATGTCATTTTGGATTAAGTCAGTAACTTTTGCAACCAAGAACTCGTTCTCTCGGATCCGCTTGTTAATCACATGCCATGATAAGTGAATCTACTTTTTATTCTTCTCTCGAATGCCACTCAATTGTAACTATAGAATTATGTAAATAGAAAAATATTCAATTAATTAATACGATTTCGTAGAATCAATACAACTTAATATTGGATGCAGTAAACAACAATTTATCAAGTAAAATGCCGTGCTGCTTTGTCTGCACAACTCCTAAGTATTTATCTTGTGCCCGTCTCTCTATTATTTGAGTATACATTCCTCCTTTTGCTCTCCATAAATTTAAAATGTTGTTCTTCAAATATTTATAAAAAGAGTTGTGAACGTACTGAACCTCGATTAATTGTATTTGAGGTAGACCCGCTGTCTCATTACGGCAACCAACAACGCTAGTCCCGAGACTAAAAAAAATTGAGGCATCCTCAGTGTTGTTACCCTGAATATTAAGTTAAGTCTAGAAACATACTGTAAAAGCATAAAAATGGTATGCCGAAGGTTTGAAAGAGAAAGTGCGACAGTTGTTGAGATAGATATACAAACAATACAAAATTAATTCATAATTAAAATTTGTTAAGTATATCCTTCATTTTCTCACAATTGGAACAATGACTTATCTACATTAGCCTCTCGATGCCTCAACTGTGTATGAACAATTGGTAATCATTGCTCATCCGCGATTCAACGCAAGTCGATTGCAGTTATATACTCCAGTTTCCAACGCAAGTCGACTGCTCGGAAGTCCCCCCAGACACTCAACGCGTCCAACCAAACGGCGCCGTTCCGCCCTGGGAAGACGCGTCGTTTCCACCCCTCGCACGAGCGCGCCCGCTCCTCCCGCCTCCGTTGAAGTCTCCGCTCCCGAAGGCGGAGGGCGGCGCAGGCTAGGCGGCGCAGGCGGCGCCGCCATCTAATTCCAGAAACATGGAACCCTACTCCTCGATCTGGCTCGCCTCCTTCGAAGCAGGCACGTCGCAACTATTTTCAGTAATGGGATGGGGTTGAAATTTAGTTTATAGCACTTTCTTTAACATATTATTTGTAACGATTGTGTAATATTATAATATTGCAACTTGCGTCCTACTAAGCGCTTCAGACATTAAAAAAACTTCAAGAGAAAGAAATGTTGTTGTTTCAGGATTAACATAAAATCAATTCTGTAGTTTTTTGCCAAAGAAAATACATTTTCTACGGTTCAGGAGAAATAAACTGTAGTTTTTACATGTTGCCAACCACATTTGTTGGTAACTTATTCATAATTAAACCGTATATAATAAAAGAACGGAGTGTGAATTCTCGAACTCAAGAAATCATGGGTACAATTGCACCCCGTACGCCACACACAGTTTTACTGTTTGTGAAGATGAATAAATCAATTAGTTAATCGTAGGATAAAAAATAAATGCGCGAGTTTCGAAACGAAATGCATATTTTTAATTTTTGAAAAGTCAAACGTTTTAAAGAAACTGGCCATTGAGCCATAGAATTCAATGTACTCTACATTTTTTTTAAATAAGCGTTTTTGCGAAAACCTTCGGAATTGATTTGCTATATCACGCTCGCTTTTGTGCAGTTCTCCGTTTCTTGCCAGCGGGGGATTATTTGACAGCCCTATGAGTTATGTTTCCCAAACACTACGAAGTGTATTCTTCCACCAGCTACAGTTGGTAATAGTCTTAATTGTCCAGTTCATTATTTGCTCGAAAAACATTATTTTAAGTGGAAAATTAATAATAATGAAAAATATATTACAAGAAAATTCAATAATTCCAATTAATTAAAGTGTAATTTTGGACACCTAGAAGAAATGGCCTTGAATTTGAAATTCACCAGCACCTTTAGTCTCTCGGGAACTAGCCGCTAGGAAGGTTTTCAAGCAACAAAATGTGCTGGTGAACTTCAAATTCAAGGCCGTTTGGTATAGGTGTAGAAAGTTACATTTTATTTAATTGGAATTATTCAATTATCTTGTAATATATTTTTCACTAGTATTAATTTTCCACTTAAAATTAACGATTTTCCGAGCAAATTATGGACTGTACAAACAAGACTTACTAACTGAATGTAGATGGAGCGAGAGTCAGCTGTTAATATGTGGGAAGTGTCAGTCCAGTGAGTGTAATTAGAGTTAGAGTTAGTTTTCATGAGTCCTGTGAGATTAGTATTAAAATAAGTTATTTGATAGCGAAATGGCGAAATGCAAGTGAGGTCATGGACGTCAAAGATAAATGGACAGCCCTCAATCAGCGACCACGGCTTCTCCTCTTTCATTTAATTTAGCATGAATGAGCGTCAAAATAATCGCTCGCATGACTGAACCAACTGCAAGGAAGTCTTCTGACGGGTTCTTCCGTCTATGCCGCATCTTGAGTGCGGCGTCGTCCCTGGGCGTCGCTCTCTGGCGGCGCGTGAAGCAGATATCGAGCGAAGTACTCGCGCACGTGCGCTCGCGCTTTATGTAGGACGCTTTGTTGCAAAGAGCGTCCACGGCGCCTTCGGGTTTCGGCACCAGCACAGTGGGCGCAAACGCGGGTATAGAAGGGCGGAGTGTATCAGAAAAGGAACACACAGACAGTCATCATCTTCCTTTACGGATTAGGCATATTGCCTCTTCCAGCCTCTTTCCATCTCATTCTTGGCCTTCCAATGTTGTCGCTATATCCATACGCCTAGATCTAACAATAACTAGTTTATTGTGAACTTTGTTACAATGTTTACAAATCCACAGTCTTGCCAAACTCGTGCCAAGAGGTATCCGAGCGCCGGGAGAGACAAAACCAAGTTCCAGTTCCAATAACCGTTATTCAGTAGAAGTCCCTCAACGTAGAGTGGTCACCAGAGTCCTAACAGAGCACAAAACAGTAGGCATATCTTTGATTGGCCTAAACACAAACAATGAGCGCTCAACGATTCACTAACGGCTCCAAGTCTAGTTGGCCTTTCGTGGCGCACGCCGACCCATTTTCTAGCAAGCTCCTCTGCTTGCCGAGACTCGCTTCGCTGCTTCGGCGTTGCTCTGGAGCGCGTGCCGCGTTTGCGGCTCCTGCAGCCTCACCAGAGCCGGCCGCGCGCGCGAACTCAAATTTTCGTCAGCAACGTTACAAAGGGCAAATAGCAGGATGGTCCAAGTACTACTAAAGTTTTGCAACTGCAAATTGAGACCAAGAACATTAAAATTGAGAGGAGTTTCTTCAAATTGAGTTCAATGATAAAAACAAGAAACCAAACACTTTCAATTCAATACCAAGTGCTTTGAAATTGAGGCCAAACACGTTAAAAGTGAGGCCAAACACCTTCTTCGGCCGCTGCGTGTCACGTACTCAGACAGCAATGGACATGGAAATAGTAGTTCTGTAGAAATATAATATGTAATAATATAATAAAAATGATTAAGGAAAAATAAATTAAGGGAATAGACTAAAGACTAGACTCAAGTTACTTAAATAAAAGCAATGAAAATAGTCTCAAAAGAAAAAGAAGTAATGAAGGATAGATTAATTAACAGATAATCTTTTAGAGCAAAATATTTTTAAGACAGAAGGTCTCGTGAAAGGGAAAAGCAATCAAAAAAGAACAAACAGCCAAAGGAAAGAAAAGAGAAATGAGAAAAATCATTTAAAGTGAATGCATATTAGTATGTCGAATCAATAAGAAAGAAGGTCTATAAAGATTAATGCAGTAGCTCTGTGTCATTTTCAATGAAGTTGCTGCACCAGAGCTTTGTTCGTGTTATAAGCGCACGTTTTCTTAATTTCCGAATCGCAACCTCATTTCCGTGACCAAATTAAGTTGAATTATGAATAAAAGTGCAACGAGCATTGTTGATAACATTCGATAATAAAAAAAAATTCTTCCGTAGATTATAAACTATTTGCATCGAGAAATGAGCGGCAGATTAGAGGTCTGCATTCTCCGCGATTTTTACCAACCAGCGCTCGCTCGCCTCTCTTCTCTCGAGACTACGCGCTCGACGGTCCTTCGTAGCCGGTTGCGGACTCCCGGGAGCCGGCGGCCGACCGAGATTCGGCCGGTTGTCGACAACCGGCGGACCCCGTTCAGGCGAACTGCCCCACGTAACAATCGGCCGACACGTGGGAGTAAATATCTAATGCCAAGTTTCAGGAAAAGGAAGGAGTATTGAATGGTTTTTAAAATAAATGACCAATAATTTCGTTTTTTCAAAATTTAACATATAGACAAATTTTAATATTAACTGTCAAATAATAAATTTTAATATAAAAAATAATAAAAAGCTTTAAAAATCAACTCCTCGGACGCACTGGAGAACCTCAAATGGATCTATTGCAGTTCTGCCAGTGAATTCAATGAAAGGCATTCAAAAGTTTAGAGATACATTCCGTTCTTTGTAATGACTAGGCATTGGATATTTAGGAAATTGCCTATTTTATTCTAATGAACATAAAATCATTAATTTTTCTTCATTTTATAAGGTGTAAATACAAATGCTCTGCTAAATTTAGATGCAAGTGCAATGAAATATATTAGTACCTTTCCCTTGCAATTTTGTATTTTTGTTGGCTTTTTCCAAAGATTTTTGTTGTTGTGATTTTCAGGCATCTGAAACGCAGGTTTTAGTTTCTTAACCCGGCAGTAGGCGCGCGGGGTGCCTCAGTCACTTCAGCATTGTTTTGAGCTCATTGTACTTTTAGTTTTATTTATAATCTTTCGAGCTTCTCAATATCTTTCGAGGCAAGCTTGTGCACATATCTCGACCCTTCTCTTTCAACTGCTTCCTGTCCTTACCTGGAAATTTCGTCGCAAAGGCGATGGCGCGCTGCGTGGGGGCCACCGAGTCACTTCGCGCAACCTTTGTTATCGCTTTCTGCCACGCTGTTCACAGTAGTTCACCCAAAGGAAGTGGGACTCGTGGAGCTTCAATACTACTCCACAGAAGTCAATGATTCACAATTTCAGCTTTGATGATTTTTATTACAATTAATCGCTTTTCTTGTATTGAAGTGAAAATTAATGGAGTAATTGAAAAAATTGTACTCGTACATATAAAACTTTATATGCATAATTTCGTGAATACATACATTTGCCGAATTTAAAGTAATGTTAAACGTGTGTATATAATATTAAATAATGTATTTTGAATATCGAGTTGAATAGGCTGATGTGCTGTGACCGCTGTTGTTTGGCCGCCGACTGAGTCGAGAAATTCAGAGGCCATGGCGGCTTACATCAACTATTTCACAACAAATTAGTACGCCCAATGACGACAAGACGTTTTGACGCAGAGAAAATAGTACCCACCTCATTTTTGTTTAGCATATGCGTTTTCCTTATATACTCGTGAAAATGACCTTACAATCGGTACGAAACGAATTATTTTCCCTCAAGCACTATAAATATAAAAAATACAAAAATTCTTGCAATAAAGGTTTATATTAATTTCTGACTCTTTGTTTGACTTAATTCTTTCAAAAATGTATTTGTTTGTCTCTATAAAATTATTTCCAATCAATCAATGAATTTTTACTTTTCAACAAATTAATTGTTTAATTGAAATTGTATTTTCTTTCGATGACAATGAATTGAAAGAGTTGGGATCACTACGTGCAGCGACTTTAAATCCCGTACATGCATTGAGCGGCGAAGCTACCGAGCAGTCCGGCGCCGGTCGAGTGGCCGAGCGGCAGAGCGGCCGAGAGGCCGAGCGGCCGAGCGGCCGAGCGGCCGAGCGGCCGAGCGGCCGAGCGGCCGAGCGGCCGAGGCGACCGAGCGCTCGAGTGCTTGGGCGCTCGGCGACTTCCATGCCTTCCCCGAGCGTCGGCGCGGAGCTTGAGAGCCTCGAACGGTTGTTTTCATCTGATTGGAGAGCTCTACTGCAGATTTGATTTGATGCCATCCAAATAACCTACCCCTCCGAAATTCCCTCGCATCTAACAAAAAAACCAGCTCAAAAAATTGTGCGTGGATTTAAACAAACTATTTTGTCACGTGCTATCACAAAAAATAATAATTTTAAATATAAAAATAACTTGAAATAGGTACAGAAAAACTATCGAATCAGTGGGTATGACCCTTATTCCTTGGATTGTGTCTTGACTCCGTTAATAGTTTTCTCACATACATTGCTTTATATTATGTAATCTAGATGTCCACGCAATGATGCTTATTCAATTTCAAAGCAATGTAAATATAACTATTCTAGTCTACTACTATTAAGAAGAATATGATCATCAATTTCGTCAGCTTGATTTGCTTCTCCCTAATATCTGCCAATAAAGCGATATTATATAATTAAAATAAATGGATTCCGAACACAACATTTTACCAATTCATATTAGGAAAAAAATTAGTTTATTTATTGAGTCTCAGTGAATTATATTAATATCGCAAAATAAACTCACATTCTCTTCATACTGTCCCCAATAAGTCTACAATTGTGTCATTAAAAGTGAAAATAAACTAAAAACACACCTCGTATAGGGAAAGTTATGTAATGCTGCGAAAAATCGATTTCGACATTTTAACGGAAATACATGTTTTGGGGTCCCCTGATACTGAGAAAGTGGTTATTTTCAAACGTCTGCCCGTCTGTCCGTCTGTTCGTCCGTCTGTTTGTCCGTCCGTCTGTTTGTCCGTCCGTCTGTTTGTCCGTCCGTCTGTTTTTCCGTCCGTCTGTTTGTCCGACTGTTTGTCAATCTGTTTGTCCGTCTGTTTGTCCGTCTGTTTGTCCGTCCGTCCGTCCAGTGTCTGTGAACAACACCAGCGTCTAAACCATAAGTATGATTTCTTCGAAAATGGATATTCCCCGATCTTGTTCCAATCTAAGCGCCGCTATTTTGAAACATTTTCTTCAAAATTTGAGAGTACTTTACTTGAAGCCCCCCGGACATTTTCAAAGTTTTCTCACAGCACCAAATTTTTTCTTTAAATTTCATGTAAGAATAGAGTAAAATACACTTAAGGTGTCATAGATCCGATTTTCACGATTAACTCTGAATTATCGAAAGTTGCGAAAGTTTGAATTTTTTTCGGCATCTTCCTACAACTACAAAATTCAAGATAGAGACTTTTCCTTCAAATAAATTTTGTTCTCCCAAATGAGTTCTTTCATTAAAGTCAAGCACATTTTTTTGAAAATTTTAGTAGTTTTCGCGCAAATTGCGTGCAATATGTGCAATTTTAAAAATTTACAAAAAGACGGTTTGCTCAAAAACGGCTCCAATTTTTTCTTTAAACTTTTGGTAAGAATAGTGCCTAATGCACTCTATGAGATGACATAAATTCCTCATCGCTCTATTCTATTGTTTTTTGAAAAATTACAAAAATGTAATTTTTTTTGACTTGTCTCTCACGTTGTTAATATTTGCATTAGTGGAGATTTGTTTACATTATTATATTTACGAGTTCAAGTGCTTTAAATAATATCCAGTGAAGTTTCTCGAAAACTCAACCGTTTTCTGTGAAAACTAGCTCAAAATTCCGCATTTGAGAAACACTCAAACGCCATTTTCTCATAAATTACTCCAAATGTTTTCTTCAAACTTTGAGAACGGATAGTGCAAAATGCACTCTTTAAATGACGTAAAGTTTATTTTGAGGTGTTTTTTTTCCAAAAATTACACAATTTTTTTAATATCTCACATCTTAATATCCACATTACCTGCAATTTATAAACATTATTATATTTGTGAGTGTAAGTGCTATAAAAGTAAATTGAAATGAAGTATTTTGAAAACTCAAAATGTTCTCTGGAAAACAGTTTCAAATTTCGCGTTTTTAGTAAGGCTTAAACGCCATTTTCTTAAAAACGGCACCAATTTTTTCAAACAAAATTGCCATGGTGACGAAGTTTGAGTGTTCTTTAATATTCTAAAACCAATATTTTCGATCTACCTTTAGGAAACTGAAAAATTAGGAAAATGTCAAAAAAAAATACTTTGGGCGATGATAGATGGCAGCTGGCAAGAATATGTGGCAATTTCGAATAACCCAAAGAAAACCCAAAGAAATAGAAAACTAATACGGGAAAGTCTGTGCCATTCTGTTGCACCCTGTAGCACCACTAGTTGTTTTCGTGTTTTGATTGTCGTATTAACATCAATTTCAGTATATGACTCTCTTGACAATTATGTATTTAGTAAAAACAGTAATTTAAATACAATCATATATTCTTTTTCAATTGGTTTATTCCTAACGTTTTGAGAACTATTAAAATAATTAAAACCATAGCTCGCTCGAACATAACAATGAATCAACGTAGTTACCAATATATCCAATTCAATTTTCAAAATCGTCGTACCTGTGTAAAATATATTTTAAGTCTCATTTTGCAGATAAATTGTTGAGAAACGTAATTTCAGGCTGTGGCTTCAGACATGCTATAAACATACACAGAATGCAACATTTCAGAATTATATACGATAGATTTTGGGTAATAAATGCATTGCCAAGTTGCGTGGTGACGTCCATTCCGCGCATTTTAAATTCTTAAAATTGAAAATTGAATTATCATGAAAATAAAAGCTGTAGAGCAAAAATATGCACCACCATCCCCACACTTCTTGACAGGCTAAATGTTTCCAAGTCAATACAGCCTCTCATATTTACAAAACAAAAATATTGATGTCCAAAGTGGCATTGCTGAATCAATTAGAGATGTACCATCTATACGTTTGTGTTTAACAGGCGTGCTTTCGAACCTCGGTGAAGAGATGGAAAAATATTTCTTTCTATGGAGCATCTGTTAACAAATTCATTCAGGATTTTTATGTTCAAAACGTTCGGCTATTTTGAATTTATTTCTAATATATTCTTTACATAATTGACGGTTATAGGAGTATTTTTAAATATTTCTTAAATTAAATCTCCTCGTTGTAATGCTAATCGTTTTCTATTTGGAAGCCTTGTGAAAGCCTTGTAAAAGGTTGTTCCGTAACATAATAAGACATACTTTGTCAAACTACACCATCACAGAAATTCTAACAGTGTCATCAAGTTAACTCTTTTAAGCAATAATTCACTTTTATAGTCACCAATTTTGACTTCTACAAAAGTGTATTTTTGTTATATATATATATATATATATATATATATAGTATTGTTGTGGTTATATATTTGTAAATTTTTGTTGTTATAATTCCTAGCAAGTATAGCAGACACAAATAAATTATTCATGTGTTTTGGACATCTCACAGTGACTAAGTATTTCCGAGCGTATAATGTGATAATTCTTTTCCAAATTTACAGCTCTCACGACTTGTCATAACAGGTTATTCATGTTCCTAAAACCAAAAATAAACCGAGTCAATATGGCCTTCCAATATTTACTGAACATGTTATCACGCAGGGCAAGTCCGATTTGTTGATCTCAAAGATCGATGTATTCGTAAGTTGAAAAAATATTGGCTCTGCAACAAACGTTGAATATGGGAAGGAGACATCATTACACGTCATGACGTCTAGTTGCAGTTCTTAAATGTTCATTCTCTGGACCTGTTTTGTTTGCAAAGTTATGTCATTGTATCTTGATACATGAAATATAAGTGTTAACCATTTTTAAAATAATTGGATTTTTTATAATTTTTCACATTTTACAAAATAAATATCTATGAAGGTATTTTAAAAATCCATTAACTTAATATTCTTAAAAATTGAAGTTACGTCTATTGTCTTCTGAAGTCTCTCTGAAGTATCAAATCTTTTTATTAGCCCTAGAGATATCAAAGTATATAAGGTTCTTTGCATTTCGGGGGACCTCCGCGTCCACTGCCTAAATTTTAATTTTATTTATGATTTTGGTAAGTTAATAGATTAATGTAACTAATAAAGTGCATTTGCATTTATTTTAAAAAAATATTATTCAATTTCTGGCCAAGTAAATGATAAAGAAATCGACTTTCTTGCATTAACATTATTGTATTAATGACAAAACCTACAACAATTTCTGTCAGATAAAAGGCCGACGTATTTTCATAACATAACCATGTATTAAATGTTACTGTGGAATGACTTAAAATAATACAAGCATACCAAAATCTTATGAATGTTTACTTATTGAGTGAATAGTTTGGATTGTTTTCTGCAGACTAAGCCGCTATACTAACGCAAATTACTACAATTGAAGTGTTATGAATTACATCACATTTTGTACAAAAAAACACTTCATAAACCATGTCAGTGATTTTCAGCTTGCCCAAAAATTGAAACCTTTAAAAAACAATCATGGGTGTACCTCTGCCTCCCCCTTGGGAAGGGTAAAATATAAATCTTAGAAACGTGTGAATCATATTGCCTATTACCGGCATTCTACAGATTAATTATTATTAGTATTAATAGTTGACTAATTATTATTATTATTACTATTAAAAATTCTACTTCAACTGTTACCCTTCTCTCCTCATGAGTAATTCAACACTGTACGCAAGACGCTATCTCATTGGCAAATTTCTTGATTGTCACAGTAAGGCAACCACTCCAAGGCACACATTACACGAAAGGAAAACTTGAACAATCATGGCTACGGCGTCATAAGAATGTTTTGGACACTGAGCCAGTATTTGCTGGCAATATACACACATCTCGTTTACCCGTTCAGGCATCGTTTATTCAAAACCCTGAAAAATATGGCAATAACCCACCAAACTTCATGAAGATGGACTTTTTTGAATTAAGAGACTGAATCATCCATCAGGAAGAAAACGCCTAAACAAAGACATTTTTACATAAAAATTATTAAATTATTTTTAATCTACATGGTAATATCACAGCATAATGGATGTGTGTGTGTTAATCCACTTCTATTCTTCAGCCTCCTGTACTTCTAGAGCCTATACTGAAATAATCTATTTTAAAGACTATGACTAATTGCATTGCCACTACAAAAATGCACATACCGTCATGAATCTACTCGCTAAAATGAAGAGGCATATGAGAGTAGAGGTAAATGTGTGCTCTGAGAATCTGAATTCTCCTCTGGGATCGTAGCGTCCCCAGACACACTCGCGATGAAGACGAGAAAGCTCGAGGACTTCGAAAGGAGGAGGGGAACTGGAGGGTAAACAGAGGTATCGGAGGAGAGCTCTTCAAGAGCAGGAACGTTCTGCGCATTGTAGGAAGGAGGCGGCAACTCTTATGCAAAACCTCAAGTCACACGTTCAACGTGAAAATGAGGCTCCTTTGAATAGTTAAATCACGCTGTAAATGCAGTCTCCTCGCGGACTATATTTACCAGCGTTACCAGCATTTACCTTTATTCCAGGGCTGTTCAAGTGCCGACTGCTCGTGGTGGCCCGCGCGCTACTCGAATTTCACATTAGAGTCGATCGCGACGTAGCACCTCCCCATCTGAGGGCTGACTCGACAAGCAACGGGCCACATTGTTTGATCATAGATACGCGCTCGACAAGGACACGTCAAGTGGGACGCTGACTTGGGCAGCCCCTCTGCGAACCAAACGTATTTCTGGTTAACGTTCTTGTATCCTTCATTTTCTGCAACCCCCTCCTCTCCTTAACACAGACTGTTTCCTCCCAGTGTAGATACATTGGTTACCTCCGAGATGCCCCGTCCTTGGCTCTTGGGCCCGCATCAGTTAGTGTATGTAGCACATTGGACAAGCGGGGTTCGTGAGTCAATCCTACATACATGAAGGAATCCAGGCATCACCGAGGTGGGACTGTCGATGCGGTACGTCTGGCTCGTACGTCGCACGCCTTACTTTTCCTTGCTCATACATCTGACCGGGTAGGGAATAGGAAATATGGGGAAGTTTAAGGTCCAAGGGTGACACATAAGACGGACTCGCACACTGGGAATGCACACCACGCCTCAACACACAACGTTCATGCCTTTAGAAGATCGTTGAAAGGTGATACATGGTAATAATAATAATAATAATAATAATAATAATAATAATAATAATAATAATAATAATAATAGTTTTATTAATATGGCGCGGCTCGGGCTACACGGCCATCACTTCCGCCTAACCACACATAAAAAGTAGTGCAATGTACAAAATAATACAATTGAATAGTTTGAGATACAAACATTATTTAAAACAACGTTTAAGAACGTAATAGCTGACGTTTAACAGATTATCAAAATTGGTTGAAATAATTTGTATACAATTTCTTTTTAAAATACAAAGACAAAAATTTAAGATAAAATTTGAAATGAGTGACAGCTCTATGTGCTCATCCGTCTGCTCTATGTGCCCCATCTTCTGTACACCCCGAGCGACAGTAATTTATTTGCGACAATCCACACCATCTCATCCGCCACTTGAGACTGGAGGAAAACCCGCTAGTCGGGGAAAACCCACCAAATAGACTGCGTTCTAATTCATGGCGGTTGGGAGAGCCTCACCACGCCACTCAACACAAGCAAACATCCATGTCCCACGCGGGTTTCGAAACCGTGGACCTTCGAATTAATAAGGCGCAACGTATAATACGTATATTAATACGTATATTACTTCGTATATACGTATGTATATGGGAAATTAAAAATCTAATATTAACCTTTGATAGTTAAATATTTTATATATGTAATAATACCGTATCATTTATACGCGTAAATTTAATTGATTACTCGGTATCAGGGTATAAATTACTATTCCTCGTGTAACATTTTAGGAAACACTGCACATGAATGGACACATGTATGGCAATTACAAACTTCAACAAAAATATAAGAATTTATTGACAGAATTTTTAGTCCATTGTATTTTGCGTGGATTATTTAGGCTTATTTAAGTCCATAAAAAACTGTTTCGTAGTGTTTAGTTGGTTATCTGGTCGGTACACACACAATTTCTAAGCGCAGGTTTACTCTTAATCATCTTCTTTGAATCGAATACGAAACTGAAACTCATCTCAACGTTTCCACATTCACTCCAAAGTTAAATAAATATTACAGCTATCAGCAACGTGTTTGACTTTCAAAATACATTTCGAAGTCGGACACCTGCTAACCACGAAAATTTCGAACAAAATATGAGCGAACATTTCAGAATTGCGAGATATTGAATCAAATAAAGACGTTCAGGTAGAGAACGGTGGAAACGAATATGTTTTAAAATTAAATCGGAGAAAACAAATAGAAGGGTGGGATGTTAAATCGCTTATGTCACTCAAACTTTAACAAGTCAAATTCATGTTCTACCCAACACAACAGATAAAATAATTTACCAACAAGTGATATTAATTATTTAAGACCGGATTTCCATGCAGTAAAACACTCTAAAACGTGCAGTATAACATCAAAAGGCGCAAAAACGTGCAATAAAAAGATCAAGACTTTTCAAAACGGTGTTATGTAGCCAAAAAATTCCAGTTAATCAATTTATCAACTTATTTTTACTTGCCCGTATACATATGTATATGCGAAGTAATATGTATTATAGGTAAAGTTATCTAATACTGCGCGAAAAAATGACAAATTTTCGTCAGAACATTCTAGATTTAATCTTTACTGCTCTCCCCGAAACGCTAATGACTATTTGGAAGCCTTAACAATCGGAAATAACCGGCTCACACACCCCGCGCGTCCACTCCCGGGAGAAGTGGATTTCGCGCCTCTGGTAGAAATTACGTTTCTCATGGAAATTACGTTCGTCACAGAAATGACGTTTCTTATAGAAATTATGTTTCTCTTAGAATTTATATTTCTCATAGAAATATTTTGTTGTGTTCGCCTTTCGCGGAAAATATCGTAATGAGTTTTCTCAAATGTTGTTGAGTTCGTCCTTTTTACTCACAATTCCTCACCTGAAATGTCCCTGCAGCGCAGAAGCATTGGCGTTGGCCAGCGCGCGCCCCCGCCCCCGGCAGTCGGGGAGCGGCGGGTAGAGACCCCTCGGCGCGCGAGCCCCGCGATTACTCTCCATTTCCGGCTTCGATCCCAGGCCCCTTAGAAAGCACCCCCAGCGTCGCCCAGCCCCGCCGCCCCGACCTGCTCCAAGGCGACGGCCACTAAATCTGATGCAGCCCGCTCCCGTCACACAGCCATATCCCCCGCCACCACTCGTACTAACTCTATTACGTCGTCATAGCCACCGCCGCCACCAGTCATCGTCACCATCCCCACTATACCCTCATTACTCCTCAACCCAGCGTCCTCCATTACTCCTCTATACCCTCATTTCAACTGAATCCAGCGTCAACACAGCATTTCTTCGATCACCATGTAACGTATTAGCGAGCGAACCGCGTGGTAGATTTTGGGAACGGGCGGAAAGGGATTGGCAACAGGAAAACACCTCGCCACAGGAGGGAGAGAAGGCTTTCCCTAAATCAAGCACTTGGCAAAGGGAGGCGAAAATATCGGGGCCGTGTGCAAGCATAAGCGAGCTGTGGAGGCGGCGTGACGTAGTATGTCACGTGAGGGACAGGTATATAAGGGAGTGTACAGAGCAAGTGGGAGGAGTTCTGGAGAAAGTGTGAGAACCTCGTGCTGATGCCCAAAAACTTGCGCCAGGGTGGTGCAGCGGCGAGCGGGGCTCGCGAGGCAAGTCACGTGTTGTCGCGCCTGTGGGGACTTTGTGTTCCAGGTGTGACTACGGTCACGTGAGAGTGACGCTGAGTAAGCTCCGACGTAAGGAATGATTGAGATCCCTGACTCACAGCGATCATCAATCGGTTAAGATCGCTCCTGCGATCAAGCCACATCATTGATTGATGCGCCTGTAAGGACTGTGTTCGAGTGTGACATCCGCTCACGGTAGCTTGGCTTTGTGCGCGCTTCAAATTTAGGAGTGATGAGTGACACAAATTAAACCGATCATCGATCTGATTTGGATCGCTCCCGCGATCAGGGGATAGTAGGTCTATCAGAGCTAGTGTGTAAAGTGTAAATATTTCAGTGTACATATTTGTTTTACGTATTAATATAACTGTATATATGAAACCTCGGGTCTGTGTTCTCTGTAAGTACCCATGACTTTACAGACGGACTGCAGTAACAGTCACCAATCCAACCACCACCGCTATCATAGCCGCCATCTGCCCGGAGTGTCACCGCCACGGCTACCTCCCCAACAATTCGCCACCCCAATCACCCGAATTGCAGCACCACCAACTCCACTTCTTTGATTACAGCAGTCATATTAAGGTCGTGGGCACTGCGTCTAGAGAAACTGGCGCGAGATTTAAAAGTAAAGGGTTGTATAAACGCTATGGAATGGCGGTGGGTCACAGCGATGCGTGACCTTGACAGTCTTTTGGAGAAGTTAGGTGACGGTTATTGTCCCAAATTTAGTTCTATTTATTCATATTTTTTCTTGAAGGCGAGGAAATGATCCATTAAAATGAAATAATACATCAGTCCGATTTCAAATTCACAATTGAGAGTAAAATTAAATGAAAATAATTTTTAGTTTGTAATTCTGGTTACTTAAGAGTGATATAAAAATATGAAATTTGTAAGTTCAGAAAAGAAGGTTTAACAGATAAATATTCTTGTCTGTTAAAAGCTCTATCCGTCCGCATGCGAGAATAGTTAACTTAATAGAGGCTTGTTAATTTATTTCACATTATTGCCAATACAATAAATAACTGAATGATTTAATATCACAACACAAAACAACAAGGAAAGAATTCGCCGTTCAAACATGTTCCTTTCACACAGCAAAAAATGTTTATACAAGAGGAAATTTAGTAAGAAAATAAAAATACAATAGTAATAAGTAGAGAAGAATACAAACATAATCCAATTCTTGCTTATTTGATAGAGAAATCTGGCAAACTATTTTTATATGAAGTCACTACTCCCCGCCTCGCGCCGCTTCAGCTTGCGCGTGTACACTTCTTTCTGGATTTTAAGGGGAAATGAGTGCGGAGTGAGGGGAAGTTCCCGTGCCCGAAGGAGAGGCGAGTTCTCCAGGCGGGCAAGTAGCTCGTGCGGGCGCGGTTTGACGTGCCTAGATTACAGCTATTACAATCCGAAGTAAATGTAGTGGCAGTTGAAGGTGACGAGCTGGAAGGGGAGAGGAAGCATTTTCGAGAATTCCAATATCATACATTTAAGTTAGTGTTGCCAAGGTCAATGCCATGAACGGGAGTCCGTGGCACGAGTGCCACGACGAAATCGCACCTCCACCCAGTTCATTACCCACCAGAGACAATTCCATCCCTATTGTAAAAATGACGGGGTTACTAATAGTTTCCCTTTCCAGACACCAGTTGCGCATAGACGCTCGTGGCATGCTACGGTGCCACGACGCGTGCCACTGCCACCAGCAGAAGACCACTGATTTAAGTCGTAACGGAGCTCCCGATTGAAAGACAGTGTCCCCTCTCCTTGCAGCTCATAACCTTGCAGGGACACTGCGTTCAAATCAGAGTTTACTGTCGCCAGCGGTCGCGCCACTTCCGGAGCTCCCGCCACCGCAGCATCTACCCCCACCCCTCATCGCCTTTGCTGTTCCGCCCCCGCCCCGCCCCGCCCCGGCCGCGGCCTCGGCCGCCGTCGCGCCCTAATGCGTCGCAGGGCTTCCGGCGTTCGGAGGGCGGTAACGCGTGCCTGGCGTGCCCGAGCCCCTTCCGACGCGGGCCGCCCGGCCGCACGACAAACGCCACTCGCCCGATTACGGCGCGGTTGTGTGGCTAGGGTAACATTCCGTGTTAAAAAAAGTGATTCGTTATGTAGAACATCTTATTTCGGGGTTTGCTGATTAACGCTAGAAAGCCGTCAGCTCTTCCTGTGAGAAAGGGAAACATTCAAAATGATACCTTCAAGGTGTTCTTATTTATGTATTAATTAATTTTAAGGAACTTGCGCAGTATTATGTTCCTTAGAGTATATTTTGGATCTAAAAATAGCTTTTCAACATATAAATACTTTCGTATTTATCCATTTAATTGTTATTATGTTTGAAACACACAATTGTTGTCTTCATTTTTGTCTCAAAATACGTATTTCCCACAACTTAAATAAAAATCGTTGACTTATAGTATTTGCAATAGATATTTATTGTGTTAATATCATAATTTACACCAATTTACAAATCAATCATCAATATACAAGCATATACACCTATCTTTGAAATTTGAGTCCCCTAAGCTTACCGGAACAAAAACAGAACAAGGAGGTTAACAGAATTGTAGGAAAGTAGCGCCCCAAATATTGTAAATGCACATTGGAAGCGAGCACTAATATGAACAACCAAGAACTCATGGAAGGTAAACAGAAAAATTAAACATTTTCTCGAAAAATAAGATGAATTACAATATTTTAAAGAGCAGTGAAATATGTTAAAAGATATGAGTATTCAGTAGAATAAATGAAGGAAAAAAGAGGAACTGATACTGCAGAAAGTGAAAAAAGTTACTTCTACCTTTCTAGTGTTAATTACTCAGCGAGAGGAAAATAAATCCACAGAATAGTGATAATGGGTTGACTTGATTGTTCAGATGCAAAAGGGAAACTAATTGTTTCCATTGTCAGAAGAGTAAGAAACTGCATAATAATATCATCAAAATAGGAATGATTGTTTATGAGATTGTTGCCTTTACATATTATAATCAAAATTATTTTCTTAGTCTGTAAAATACAATAATGCATAAAATATATTCATGTTTCCATTCCTAGAAGTCAGTTTAATTTTTTTACAATCATATTCCTGAGAAGATTCTAGGTTCACCTGCGAAAGGGATAACGACAATTCAAAGGTATTTTGTGGTAATGATGACATGACTGCGTCAATTACATACGCCGTTACCCTGCATCTAAATTCCCAGGGGTTGGTTGTTTAAATGGTAATCAGAGGCTCAGTGTCAGAAATATCACTTGTGTAACTTCATTATGTGAGATTTCCCACCACACGTACATTTGCAAACATTTATTGTATTTGACTCTTCTTCATGTTACAGAAGTTTGTAAAATGCATTCTAAACCACATTGTTTATTGATATTATTATATATTATATTCCAGAAGTTCTAGTTTCGAGAAAAGAAAATTTGTAATGTTTCGAAAGTTGCAGTTAATTATGGAGCTACAGTGTCAAGTTTCTGGAAAACAGAATGATCCGTCTTATGTAGGCACACAATCTTTGCACAAGAGTAAGATATGAACGAAAGGTCGCCAAAAATGATATAAACTCAAAAATGATCGTTGCAATAAGCCATTGATCCGCGGATCCATGACCAGAATCCAAAAATTACGAAACCAGATGATCTTAGAACCCGTTACTGCCAGTTATGTATTTTTTAAATTTATAAAACTTTTCGTATCACTATTCTAAATAGTTTTCCCACTTCCGCAACGAGAAAATCATTAACCTTCCCAGAACCTGTAATATCGCTGACAACGCGCAGCAAGGCAGGAGGAGGAGGAGTATTTGCCCCAAGGTGAAACTTGGAGAAATTTGTCGCGCGTCGCCTCGTGCTCCAGATACCCAAGACTTGGTGCTTCGCCCCTCCCCACCCACCCCCACCCCCACATTAAGGGTTTGCCGCGAGTGCTCGTCGCGTGGGAAGACAAGGGAGAGGGCGCGCGCGACCGCAGCGCTTGGGGCTGACACCTCGACTCGCGGCGACACACGAGGCGAGCGCAAGCGGCGGTAATAACACGCTGGAAGCGACACATCGCATCCACGACTTTTAGTTTTTCGCTCTTGCTTCGTAAGGAGAGAAAGTGATGTAATCGTTCGCCGGAAAAGGTGACTTTAGGCAGAAAAACTCTTATTGCCGATCTCTGGCAACGAAAAGTTGAAAAATCTTTTTTTTTTATTTTAATTTATTTATAGTCGCATCGACAGCAAGGTCATTAAGTTGATAAATCTTGTCAATAAATGTATAGCAAATTACTTCCTCTAAGACATGGTGTAGCAACAATCAATGTTTTGTGGGTCTTTGAAAACCGAGAAATTGATTGAAGGCGAAACGTCACTCTCTCTACCCGTCCCTTTTTGGCCAATGTTAGCGCCTAGTAGCCGACTGTCACCTAAATCGAGATTCCCAGATCGACCTAAACGAACTCGAGGCTTTGGAAGTTTCAAACGGATATTTAGATTTTTGGCAGGACTTTACCCTTTTACATTACTTTTTTTACACTACACAATATTCAATAAATCTTTACCTTCAAATATTCACATTGAAAACCGCTTACATTTTTTCATATCTATGGTGTTTTCTAGATTTCAAATGAGATATTGATAGAAACAAATAGAGTTATTTGTATTTTTGCTAAGAAAGTAACTGTATTACAAGATTACGAAGAAATGCAATTAAACAATTCTCACTTGGAGCACACTGCATCCACCTATTTGTTATTACGGTCTCAGCTGTGCCACGTGGTAAGCTTGTTGGACAACGTTTTGACCTTTTTGCTATTTTCGTGATCTTCTTCAGAGCGTAGCCATTTTGAGACCAATTTCCAATAGGTTTCATTGTTCACGATTTCTTGTCCAATATTATTTCACCGCGGTTTTCGCACGTTCCCTTTATCAATCATCCCACGATGCTGTGGAAACTAACAGGCGATGCTGTGGAGGCTAACATTTAAGAGAGCAAATCCATTTAATTACTAGAACATACGTGAACGTTTACTGCGTAAGATTTAACGAAGAAAATCTGGGGATCGTCGCCTCAAAGAAATTTTTATACCCCTGCTGGGAAAGTTTTTTTTCTAACCAAAACGATTAAAACGATTTAGGTTCTTCATCATCAGGATTAATTCTAGCATCATTGTGATGTACACATTTTAAAATGTTCAAATCAGGGAATTTGAAAGAGAAACCATTCCTAACATTCATTTCGACCGAGCTGTGCAAGCGAATATCGTGTTAAAATCTCTGTTTTTATCAAAACCTATTAGACTGTAAAATTTCGTCAATTTTGAAGACAAACTTTGCAAGGTCCCTCCTCCTGGAGAAATGTCTCAATTTGTACCCTGCACAATTATGCCTTGGAAAACAGATTTAGGGAAGACCGCCGCCTTGGGTGTAGACACGCGGAAATGGGAGCACTCGTCGGCGGAAGAAAAGAGTAGCGCGACCTGACAAATCCCCAGCTGCGCAACAAAGCCCCGCATTCCCGTCTACGTCGTAGGATTAACGCCTACGCCGGCCCAGCCCTGGGGCCCTGTTAAGTAAAGGTCTCGCAGAAATAAGACAAAAGTACTGGAAAACGAGAAAAACTCGCTACAAAATTCCAAACATACCGGCCTGCATGGCCGAGAAAGAGTGCGTTCGAGACCCAACGGTGGCACATTTAGGTTACCATCTAGATAGCAAGGTCGAATTCAACCACTATCTAAAGGAGAATTCTAGTGTCTGCCTACTGTAATCGGTAGTATCTGACTGCTCCGAACAATATGATCAATATCAGGCGAATACCGGAGCAGTATGCCAACATATGGGCCACGGACCTTAGGCGATATTTCCTTCCTCTTTCTTGTTCTATCACAATCACACACACACACACACCTTACATAAACTCACGCACACATACATTTACATGCACGGCGACATATGTCGGGAGCATAGAGTTTGTCCCGAGTGGCATGGTGCCTCGCTGAGGGGAAGACACTTGAAGGGGAAATCTCCGCACGCCGCCATGTTGGCGTCGGAACTCACCATCCGGTGGGGGAGGACCACTACCACTTCGAGGAATAAACCATATACTGTATTGACGCGACTAATTATAGTAGTTGCCGAGCCCATAAACATCAATCAGTCAAACAATAGAGCGTGACGCATGGTCTGTAGAAGCGCGAATTTAAAATCCGGTCCGGTAAAGCTTTTGTCCCTTGTCTTTCGTGTGCGCGGTGCCACGGAGCATCGCATTCTACTGAAGCCAGATCCCAGAAGTTTTCAGGTGTGGTACAGGTTAGTATACCAATAGAGACATTATATACCACTTGCTAAAAAAACAAGAATTTTTATTCGTAATTCTGTACAGTTATATTGACGTAACGGCACCAATAATAATCTTGTAAAGTCGTTTTCAAAGGCCGGTGTTCTTTAAGAATTTTAACAAAGCAATAAGTTATAGCTAAAGATGTTGTATATGTATTCATATTAGAAAAAAATTAATGATTATTTAGAAGATAATTATTAGAAGAGGGCATCACAAAAGTATTCAAGGAAAACGGCATTATTCAAACTCAAACTTGCTTCTATATTTACATTTTACATATAAATTTATTTGAACTGCAATTGGGTATGACCCGGTGCCGTTGATTAACAATAATTACAACAATAATAACAAAAATAATAAAAAAGTACAAAACAAAACGATGCAATAATCATTAAGTGATATAACAATTATTTCAACTCTACTATGATATACAACAATTATATGTAGGTGATATTAAAAACCGGTACGAACTACATAGATATTGGCTAAATTAGTTTGAAAAAAAGGCATTTATCACGTTCACTATACTACACTTCACTGCACTACACTACACTGGTTTGCTTTGACTAACAGCACTTCACCATACTTCACAGCACTTAGTTACTCATTTAAACATCTACTACTCTCAGCTTGTTCTAACTTATTTCTAAAACTACGTGCACTTAAGAAGAAAGGCCTTGAAAGTTGCTGCGGGTAAACTGTTCCAATCTCTAATTGCTTTGATACAAAATGAGAATTTCCCAAGATCTGAATTTTGTTTCCTTGCTCGAATTTTGTGGATGTGATCGCTTCGGCCTAAATAATTTGTTTTTTTCTAGTCTAACCTGAAATCTCATTCATGATATCATAGGTAAAAGACTCGGTTTTAAACCACAGCTAATGCCTCGAATCCATTTGTCTGTGGGAACAATAATCTCTTTAAACCGCGCTCCCAGAATATGCCTTTGATATCAAACGAATGATTGTGTTTTTGTTGCCAATGTTGTGTGAAAAACTAAAATTTGCAAGAAAGTAACATAAACACTTTCGACTTTGCCAAAAGATCATAATGACCATCTAGGTTTATCACAAACTAACGTATAATTCATTCTTGTTTTCTTCCATTCTAAATATGAATCTTCGAATTCACCTCTAACTTTTCCGAACGACTGCCGGCATGCGTGACGTCACAATTTGAAACCGACCCTATAAGCGTTTGGAAATTCGTTGACAAATCGCCTATTGATCGCGAGCGCTTCCGTTTGATGTTAACCGCCTGCAGCAGTGGCGGCAGCCGCAACTACTCCAAGGTCTCATGAATGTTTCACCTCCCAGAGCATCAATAGTCCATACCATCACTAGCCAAGGCACTTCCATGAGAAACTAAAAGGCATGTGCTATCATTTGTAGAGGTATTTTCATGGTGGCTGCCTTTCTACTTTCAAGTGCAATTGGCGTGGGGTGTGTAGCATTTTATCCTCAAAGTAGAAAAAAAGATGTCATCACAGCCATTCCGTTGGCCTGTGACCACACTTTGTTTTGGAACGTTGACGAATGATGTTATGTTTTCAATTCCAAACAAAGAATTCGACTCCAAAAATGGCAAGTCCAGTGCCGTATTTTGAGGCATCATCCAAACAAAAAATATCTACACATTTTAGATTAAAGAGGATTGAAAAAAATTTCATTTCAAATTTCCAGGTCGCTATTATCTTAAGTGGATCCCATCCCAGTTATTCCTGTACAAATGCCAGGGACCTCAGATGTGCCTCGCCTCCAGTCGCAGGACCTGCTGAGGTGGCTCAGAGCATCAACTGATGTTCTTGCAGTACCCCTAACCGGGAGGTCATTGTTTCGAGTCCCAACGGTGGTAGGATTTTCGTTGCCTTTTACACCATTTTGACGGGCGGGGATGGGACCGTCCCCCGTACATGCTTCCCGATGTAGCCTCTAGGCATATTTCCACCCGTTTTCTATTTCTTGTATATGTGTACATACCCCATAGTTCCACCACTTTCGTATCTCAAAAACGAATCTGAGAAAAAGTATGAAGAGTTTGTGAAGGTTGTTGAAAGCTGACACTATGGTTTGCCAGAACAGGCAAACTTCCATTCTTGAGTCGGGATTTGAACTTCCGATCCTTCGAGCCGAGAACATTATGTCACTAGGGCTAGTATTTTTAGAAAAAATATATGTCCGGACATATGTTGTTTTCAAGGGACTAAAATGAAAAATATGAGAGAAACTTAAGCAGAATTAGAAGGAAAACCTTTCATAGCGCTGAAAAACAAAAGCATACATTACCTTACCCCCAAATAAAGCCATGAAACCATTTGCTCGAATACTGATCCTGAATTGAGTTGTTAAAAATTTTATCCCCAAAGTGACTAGGAATATTCATCCATTGTGTGCATCTGAATAATCAACTACAATAAAAAGAACAAAAATTTACAATAACGCTTTACTAGAAAGAGAAATTAACACATGTTACATTTATATACAAAATCTATAAACCGATAATATCGGAAGAAATATTAAATTCTCCATAAAGAGAATAGGTTCATGGAAATCTATAGATGTCACCAATTGCTCCAAATCTGTGTTTATGGGCATGTTTTTTTGTAACAATGATTAATTCAATGAAATTGTTTCTTCGAAAATTGTAAAATTTCATCTATCTACTATACAATTGCGTTTCATCAATTAATTTTTATGCCAACGTATTAGTTATTTTAAAAAATCAACAAAAAATCAACAATGATTTTAGCCGTACCTTGAAACGGTCCTTTAATAAATCAAAATCTTATAATAAAATTTCGAAAACATAATTTTTCTCACAAAATATAAGTTTGCTATCCTTTTTACATGAAAAAGTATTTTTCTACATCCCAAACTTCTCTCATACAGATATTAGTTTAGAAGGATACCCTGCGTAATTTGTCCCATTTTTTTTATTTTGCATACAAAAATGCAGTTAGTCTTTGAATGAATTCATCGATATTGTGAAATTATTGATATACAAGATAAACTTTCTATGAAGGTGACCATGAGTACATACGCCTGATTTGTAGCCAAAAGAGGCAGACTAATAGACGTTAACAAATGGAGCGAGAAAGCGCAGATTAACGAGTAAAATATGAATTCTTACCCGAGTATGAAGGAGTTACAGAATAGCAGACTGCGCCACAATCACCTCCTTACTTTATATTAGACTCTGACCAGAAATACCGTCAACATATGATATATCAAGCAAAGATGACGATTTGGCACGGTTTACAAAACACATCTCGCACGTGGATAGGGAATATCCACCAAGGTGTGCTTTTGCTAGAACAATTATAGATGAAACCAATAGTGATACATCACAGAATTTCTGGTTTTATTTGTAACTTTTGCAATTTTCGAAAATATAGATACCAATATCTAAAATTTGGATAAATCCTGTCCCTATATAAAGCAAATTACTTCTTCTATCACGCTGGGTAGTTAAAATCCCCATTTTGAGGCACCCTGATAACGAAACATTGGTTTACGGCAAAGCATCTGTCTTGTCTCTCCGCTTGTCCGTGACCCTGTTCGTTCGTCTGTGGTCAACACTTGCGTCTAAACCGTTCAGTCTATTTTCTCCAAAACTGATATTCTTCGATCGATTTAGACAAACGCAAAGCCTTGCGATGTGAAGCGAATATTTTGATTTTGAGGATACTTAACAATTTACGCCATTTATGGACGGCCCTTTAATATTTTCAAAAATTTCTCGAAAGCGGCTCCAAATTTTTTGATTATTTTTTCCTCAAAGCAAAGCATGGCGTTGTCATTATCAATGACCTCTCTGAATTTACGAAAATTACAAAAGTAAGAAATAATGCAAGAAAGTACGTGCTATTGTGGCATCGCATCACAAGTTTCGTTCGTGGTATACCAGGAAGAATTATTATAATTAGTAGAAATAAAAAAAATCAATGGGATTATGAATAATTGGGAATGTCTGGATTTGAAAATTCAGTCCAGAATCGAAGGATTCCATAATTCATTACGATTCGATGATTTCAGATAACGAGAACTCCTCGTTCGAATATTTTCCGAGAGTTAGCGATGATTCAGGAATTCGGACTCGGCCAATCCCGGGTGGAGCAAATAATTCCTAAACCCGCCCTCGTGCAATCTACTCCCAATGAACGCTCTGATGGCGCAGCTTTAACCCTGGCAGGTCGCACGCGTGCCGCCTCCGCCGCCGTCCCCCGGCCGCACACCGCCAACCCCGCCTCCGACACAGATGCCGGCCCGGCTGCTTCCTAAATCACTCTCACCCCGACACCCGCACAGCCACCTCCGCCAGTCGCCACCCACGCATCACCGCTCCCTTCCGAACCACCGCCTCGGCCACTGCACCACGCCCGATGCCACTGCCAATACCACCCACCATCATTGCCGCTGCAACCCCCGATTCAGCCGCCTGCTCGACTCGACGCCCCCGCCGCCGCCGTCTTTACCACCGTCCCGTGCAACTGCCGCTAACCCTGTCGCAGACACCGGGGACACCTGACCTCGTCTGATGCCACACTGTATCCGTTGGTCCCCCCTCCCGGCCCGTCACAGTCTATATGAGGTGTCAGTGCAATAGTGGCCTATCCACAAATTCTGTATTTGAAGAAAATGGCTTAATTTATGGCAGTATTAAAAAACTCATTTGTAAGTGTTTTATTGTGTTGTAACTGCTGGATGATGACCTACTGAAACTATTTCAAATTGAATTTAAGCAGAATAAGATGCGATTAACACTGATAATCCAATTTCCCAAAAATGTGGGTTAGGCCACTATTGCGCTGATACCTTCATATCATCGGGAATGTTGGCTCAGGGCATCAACTGATGTCATTGCTGTGCCTCTTACCGGGAGGTTCTAGGCTTCGAGTCTCGACGGTGGCAGGATTTTGGACATAAGCTTGTCAACTAGGTGGTTGCTCAGACGCTGGAGGAGAAATCTCGCGGACGGCTGCTCTGATCGATAGTTTTTCCGTCGTTGCTCCGAAGAATGCGAGGCGATTGCCGGTGCAGTACCCTAACAAACGGGCCACGGACCTCGCGCAATCTTTCCTTCCTCTTCCTTGTCCTCCACCTAACCACACACCTTAGTTACACCCACTTACACTTACATCACTACATTACCACACATACCGAGAGACCAGTTGCGAGTTCAGAGCTTGTCCCAGCTGGGACTGTGACCCGCTTGTGGGAGGTATCTGGTTGGGGAAAATCCTCGCAAGCTCACTTAACTCGGCGCTGGATCTCTTCATCCAGCGGGGGGAAGATCACCGCCACCTCGCGCGATAAAAAGCACATGCACTCCACTTACGAGACTAATGATCCCATTTGAAGCGCCCGGAATCACCAATCAATCAATCAATCAATCAATGAACCCTAGTGACTACCACTTCCCACCGCCACTCCCTTCCCAGCGCTCGACACCACCGCTCAAAGCCACCTCTCCCGCCAGCGCCGTTCCCACCGCCGCCTCAGTCACCTCGCCGACGCGGGTGCCCGTTCCCGCCACGTCCCCCCTCCCCCGCTCCCGACACACCCCCACCCCTGCCCCCTGGCTTGACGCGTCGCCGCGGGCGGCGCGACGTCGTTTATTTGTTTCCATTACCACCCGGTGTTTTCGGCGGACCCGACCCGTCCCGCGCAGCGGTGAATTCTCTGGCGGGCCCTTTGGGAGGTCCCCGAGGCAGCCGGCGACAGACTGCACAGTGGGCCGCAATGACGCGAACAAACGCGCACGGCGTAAACATATTTAAAATCAGACTATAAATCGGAGTTTATCCTAAAGTGGATGGACGGGCTGAGTGAAGCTCAGAGACTGCTTGTCGCTGAAGCAACGGATGCCCTAGGGTTCGTGTCCCAACTGTGGTGAAGTTCCGGCGTAAGCTACACAGCTACGACGAATTCGGCCGCTTCCTGGAGGAGAATTCTAGCTCTGATCTGTAATTTTCTACAGATTATCCTATCAATATCAGGTAAATGGCTGGAGTAGTACCCAAACAATCAAACATCATCCTCGCTATTTTCAATTCTTCATCTTTGTTCTCTCCTCTCTCCTACACAAACACTCATTTACACTGTATGCACTATCCAACCACACATGTCGGGAGACCAGCCAAGAGGTTAGAGTTTGTCCCGGCTGGGGCGGTAACAAGTTGACTTGCCTGTACTCATCTCTAGTGGGGAAGGAACACCGCGAACTCTTGGTATTAGAAGTCACAACACAAACGAGACTAATGACCTTAGTAGTTGACGTGCCCGGACACATGAATCAATCAATACAATGTAGATGGACAGTTAAGTGCAAGTTACATACCGGCATAAACATTTTTCGAAGTTAATAAAGTTTACATTAATTTAATATTTTTGATTCATTTTTAGTGAAAATTGTGTAATTCGTATTAAAAAACAAATATGACAATTATGTAATCAAGGTTGGAATGAATGGTTTGACGAAGCAATAACAGTTTGGGAATGAGGTATTGAATTTTTCTTAGTTAATAAAACTAATAGCCCTCAAAGCTGAAAATGAAATTTAGATTTTAGGCCGTATTTTAAATTACATTGTTATTACAAACATGTTCATAAAACGAATAATTTTTTAAGAGTGCACAAAAGTACTTCAAAATTCTAAAGGTAAAACTAATTTTTGGTTTAGATACCAAAAAAGTGAGCTCTTCAAAGTCACCTGCATGTGAATGGTACGTACGCCTACATTATACACGATACAAAGTTCAACATTCCTATTAACCACACAAACTCCTAACAACACAAATATTACTTTCCTTCGCTTCGCATAGGTCCTAATTTCACGGTTAACTCTGAATTTTCGAAAATTAATAAAGTTTGAATTTTTTCGGTCTCTTCCAACAACTACAAAATAAAGATAGAGATTTTTTCTTCAAATAAAATTTGTTCTCTAAAGCGAGTTCTTTCATTAAGATAATGCACTTTTTTTAAAATTTGAATACTTTTCGCGCAACATTGTGTGCAATATGTGCAATTTAAAAAAATACCCCCCCCAAAAAAAATATTTTCTCACAAACGGTTCCAAATTTTTTCTTTAAATTTTGGTAGGGATAGTGCTAAATGTACTCTATGAGAAAACATAAACGCCATATTGTTCTATTCTTTTGTTTTTTTTAAATTACAAAAATTTAATGTTCTGACTGGTCTCTCACGTCATTAATATTTACATTAGCATCTGTTTGTTTACATTATTATATTTATGAGTGCATGTGCTTTAAATAAAGTCAAGTAAAGTTTGTCGAAAATTTAATCGTTTTCTGTGAAAAGTAGCTCAAAATTTGACATTTTCAGAAACGCTCAAACGCAATTTTCTCAAAAATAGTTCCAAATTTTTTCTTCGAACGTTTTGAAATAATACTGATAATTGCACTCTTGAATGTGACAAAGTTCAATTTGGGTTGTTTTTTTTTTTCAAAAATTACACTACTGTAATTTTTTTGAAAGACCTCTCACACCGTTAATATGCACATTTCCAGCAATTTGTAAACACTATTCTATTTGTGAGTTGATGCTCTTCAAAAGAGTTTTAATTATGTTTTTAGAAAACTCAAAAATTGCTCTGAAAAAGAGCTTTTAATTTTGCATTTACAGTAGCGCTTAAACGCCATTGTCTTAAATACGGCACCAAATTTTCAAAGAAAATTGCCATTTAGGACGAGATTTTACAGTTTTTTAATATTCTTTAAATAATATTTTTGTTCTACTATTAGGAAACCGAAAAATTAATAAAATGTCAAAGAAATGTAGTGTGGGCGGCGATAGATGATAGCTGGTACGAGAAGGTGGCAAGTCCGAATAGCTAGCCAAGATCAAAGGAAATAGAAAACTAATACGGGAAAATCTGTGCCATTCTGTAGCACCACTAGTTCTTATTTTATTTTACGATATTTACGTGCAAATAAATCATACTGAGTTCGTTACATTGCATGTTTTATCTCATGAATCACAGAATCACAAGTTTCCTTCACTCTCCAAGAATTGTTCATTTCTTTCAAGAATGGAAATACGATTCATAATTCTTCGTGAGGCTAGAAACGAAGATAGGTGGCAGCGCAATTCTTGGCAGCATTGCTTCACTCTCTCACTTTTGGTGCAACATTGTGTTTTTGTCATAAATATTTATTTGTAAATAACAATTTTAGAACGTAGGAATTTGTAAACCATTTTAAAATCCAAGAATGTAAAAGAAATTTTAAAATATCAGGAATACGAGAGTGAATTCCCAACTTTTTAAACAACATCTTGATCATACAAATTCTTACAGCGGTTTTCTAGACCTCAGATTTTCATTTATCCGTACTTATCGTAGAGATTTGAAAGATTAAAGAAGGTACTAAATAGTTCATAGTATATTCCTCGAGTACCACTTTATCACCTGTGAGTAATAGTGGTTGTCAGTGGTAAAAGTGCCACGCCACTATCGCTCACTGATCGTTCAGTCTTCACGTTCAATTAGTAGCCACAGATTTCACTGATTCAAACAGTGAAGATTTACTGATTCAAAAAGTGGACCAAGTTTTCACCGATTTGTTCAGTTCAATTTACTGATTGTCAGTAGCAGGGTTATAACTGACACCATCAGTGAATAGTCACTGTCAATCAGTAGTTTTTCACTGATTCAGACTGAGACAGTAGTGAAATCCCATGGATAGCTCAGGGCATCAACAGATGTCACTGCAGTCCCTGTGACCTAGGTTCGAGTCCCGACGGTGGCAGCATTTCTGACACTATCTTGTCAGCTAGGTCAAATTCAGTAGTTGTCTGGAGGAGAATTCTTGCGGTTTGATGCTGTGATCGGTAGTTACTCTGAGGTAGTAGTGCTCAGTCGATCAATACAAGGCGAATGCAGTACCCTAAAAAACTTGCCACGGAACGCGCGTGTTCTTTCGTACCTCTTCCTTATTCTATCATCACACTTTACTTAGACCTACACATACACGCTCGACATTACTACAGATGTCGGGAGACCGGTTGGGAGCTCAGAGCTTGTCCCGGCTGGAGCGGTGCTCCGCAGATGCGAGATACCTGGTTAAGGAAAATCCCGCTAGCCGACGGTAGGTCGGCGCCGGATCTCGCCATCCAGCGGGGGAAGACCATCCCCACCTCCCGAGGAAAAATTCATTACACTTACGGCGCTACATCATTCATTCATTCACTACCCTTATGGGGCTAATAACCCTAGTATTGACGTACGCGGAATCACTAACCATGAATCAATCAATCCCACGGTTTGGGGGGGAGAGGTAAGTGAGACACATGGCGGACAAGACGTAATACCCTCCACCGCAAATAGCTACACTAAGTGATCAAAAGTATGCGGACAAGTGACTGAAAATGACTTCCCAGATCGTGGCACCCTCCATCGGTAATGCTGAAATTCAATAGGGTGTTGGCCCACCCTTAGCCTTGATCACAGCTTCCACTCTCGCAGGTATACTTTCAATCAGGTGCTGGAAAGTTTCTTGGGAAATGGGAGCGCATCCTTCACGGAGTGTTGCACTGAGGGGAGGTATCGATGTAGGTCGGTGAAGCCTGGCATGAAGTCGGCGTTCAAAAACATCCCAAAGGTGTTCGATAGTACTCAAGTCAGGACTCTGTAAAGGGCAGTCCATTACAAGGATGTTATTGTCGTGTAACCACTGACACAGGTCGTGCAGTATGAACACGTGCTGGATAGTGTTGAAATCGCAGTCGCCATCCCCGAATTGCTTTTCAATATTGGGAAGCAAGAAAGTGTTTAAAACATCAACATAGACCACGCAAAACAACAAGGGGTGCAAGCCCCCTCCATGAAAATCACGACCACATCATAACATCACCGCCTCCGAATTTCGCTACGCATGCTGGCAGTACGCTTGCTGGCAGATGAAGTTCACCGGGCATTCGCCATACCTACATCCTGCCATCGGATCGCCACATTGTCTATCGTGATTCGTCACTCCACTCCACGTTTTTCCACTGTTCAATCGTTCAATGTTTACGCTCCTTTCACCAAGCAAGGCATGGTATTTACCTGCGTGATGTTTGGCTTATGAGCAGCCTCTCGACCATGAAATCGAAGTTTTCTCACCTACCGCCTGTTATAGTACTTGTAGTTGATCCTGATGCAGTTTGGAATGGTGCATCATGCAGCCTGTGTGATGGTCTGCACAAATGTCTGCGTATTAGACTTAAAAATCGGTGGATGTGTAGAATAGTGTATCCGTAAGAACTGATTAACTTTGCCTAGAGATGGCGTGCACGTTGGCCTAGCAGCGTGCACTGGGCGTCCAGATTCCACCCACTGTGCGGCAGGCGACCCCCGCGCGCTCCCGGCAGAGGATCTCGCGGCAGTCGCTGAAAAGCGGGGAATCCCCGCTGCGGTCACGTGAGACGCCGCGCGCGCGCTCGCTCGTTCGTTGAGGGAACCTCTCGGAACCCTTTGGTTTCACGAATACGTACTGAAAGAAGTAGGGACCGACTCATCTCAGGTGGCACATTCTTAGGGAGCGACAAGCTTACTTTCTTCGTATTAAATCTGTTCCAGAAGACGGAGATCTGACACCCTCAGGATTAAAATGTTATGCTATGTTTTGATGAATACATCTTTACGAATACTGCCAATTTTACTGTATATATGTCAGCTTTAATTGAATATTTATTTACCACGCCAGCGCCTTGATAATTACGTTGTTTCTTTTAAATTTAATTGGTGAATAAGTACGTTTTGAAACCTCGTTTTTTGTTTTAACAACTTGAACGGAGTTTAACAGGAACAATTTGCCACCGTCCCATCGTTTCTAAAGACACCACGATGACACTTACGCAGTGCACTGTTATAGTACAGGTTCAATCCCCAGTCAATCCAATTGAGGAGAAACGAGCTCTCGAGGAGTTTTTTTCGGTGACACGCTTATCCTGTGTTTCAATCCACAATGACTTTATAATTCTTATCATTTTCTCTTCGTACGCATTACATTAACAGTTAGGAGCCTCAATGGCCTCTGCAGTTGAATGGTCCCAAATTATTATATACATAAACAAATAAGCTAATAAACAAAGAAACAAACAAACCCTTTCCACCCCAATGGGGCCAATTGGACCCATTACATTTTTTTAATATTTACTCGGCATCCGCGATTGTCCATTGTTCCAATATGGCACCATGACTTTGTTGTGTGTGTATAGAGTCAGTAAATGGCAACTTAGACTTCATTGTTGGAACACGTGACATTCTGCAGCATTGTAAAGAACTGAGTGCGTGCTGCCATTGCATCAGCTGTGTTTCATAAGAAAATAATAATAATTTCGAGGGAAAATATTGTTTACTGCAGTTTAAAAAAATATATTATAAATGTACATGTAATAAGGATAATAATATAAATTTGGCAGTTATATAATGTTGAAAGGTATTATGCTGTGACGTCATTAGTTTCGGGTTCCATATGAACCCAGTGGGAAGTAAGAGTAATGTCTTTTCAAAATGAAGTTATTTGCGGGAAATCACAACTTGAAAATTATTTATATTACATGTGTACAATTACTTGTGTATAATTATATTATGTGTATACATAAATATTAATACACATATATACATAGATACGTAAACATACTTATACATATACAAATATATGTACTCGGATAAACATGTTTATGTAAACATTTACACATATATATGTTTATATATACATATACACGTATATACGTTCATAGATACAAATACATGTATATATGTTTACATATACATATACACTTATATATGTTTACATATACATATACACATATATATGTTGGTATATACATATATGCATCTATATATGTTCATATATATACACATACAAACATATATATATGTGAGTAATTCCACGTATATAATATGTATATATATATAAACATATTCTACCCCATCTTCCCACTGGGTCCATATGGACCCACTAAAAAATTTCAACTATGTGTAAAGAAACTCATTTGTGTGTGTTGTTGAGGGTATTTAGAAGCGATAAATGTGGAAATTAATTTTTTTTGTTAATTACCCATAATTTGGGCTGGAAAGGGTTAAGAAACAAATAAAGAAAGAAAGGAAATAAAGAAATCCTGCAAAAGACATTCCGCGAATTAGTATGTGGCTATCTGGCCACGTTTTGAAGTAGCATTGTACAAAGAAGAATCAACCTCACATGCAAAAGATGCCCGCTGCAAGTTAAATCTACTTGTATATTCCCTTCCATCTGCCCCCGCCTGTCATTTCGTTCCTGCCCGGACGTGTCCGCGGATGCCCTGAACGAGGCTGACGGGTCTGCTTATCGCGGTGCGTAAGCGCAAATGACGGAGGGGCGCGCGTTCCGCCTTAGATCGTTTGCAGTCATCGATATTCTCATTGGACGCGATAGCAGTCAGGCCTACCGCTCAACACCATTTCCCCCCGCACCTTCCGAAATCTGCATCGTCGAAGACGAGAACGAACGACTTAAAGTGCATGTGCTCTAAGTAAAAATTTGTGAAAGGAAGCGTGTGACGGAAGAAGCCCACACTATGCAAAGAAATTAGTCACGCAAACAACCAATTGAAACTGCGTCTGAGAGACACACATGTTAAATTGTTTGAGCTAAACTTTCTCTCAGAAAAAACACTTCACCGACATGGTCTTCACCTGAACCGTGTCGGAAAACATGCACTCGGTAGTGAGCTTGCAAAACACATCATTTCACAAACTTGGCAGTGTCCTGCCCAAGACCCATCCCCACCCACATCTCCTAGTTCTCTACCATCCCCTGGGACCCCTTTGGACCCAATTACCTTATCCCCTGAACCTAATCCGTGTATTACCTCTCCCACTATTCATTCCTCTACATCTGTCACCCCTCCTCCCTCACCTCTTGTCACTGCTGGGACACGATACTTCCTTCGACCACGCACTCGAGGTAAAAATGAAATAAATAAATAGCAACTACAGTCAGATGCAGCAGAAAAACATCCGTGTAGGTACATGCAAAAGATTCGAATAATGCATCATAATGTGCAATCTCTTTCCAATAAAATTGAATTATCGAGGCAGCATTACAATGTGATCTAAGACAAATAGATGTTTTTTGCTTTACAGAACATTGGTTGTCTCAAAATGATATAAATACACTCCAAATTCCTAGCTTTTACCTTGCAGGATCGTATTGTAGGGCGAGGGAATCAAATAAGGGCCCTGCTTACGGAGGTTCGTGTATTTACATAAGAAATTATATTGATTCTACCTTCTTGTCAGAATTCAATTTATATGCAATTGAAAAAGTTTTTGAAACAACAGTAGTACATCTTACTACGCTCAAAATTATCTTACTTTGCATCTACAGACCTCCAACAAAGCGAGCTTCAGATTATTTCACTTTCTTGGAAAATCTAGAGATAATTCTGAACAAAATTAGTAAACTCTCTTTTAAATCCATTGTTGTATGTGGAGATTTCAATATTGATTTTCTGAGCGAATCCCACGAAAAAGAGCAGTTTCTCAATTTACTTCATTCTTTTAATTTAGACATTACAGTGAATGTACCTACACGGAATACGCTTAAATCACAAAAAGCATTAGATCAAATTATAATTAACAAAACCACAACTACATATGAAATAATAACGAATAATCTAGGATACAGTGACCACGATGCACAAATTCTTACAATTACTAAGAACATAAACACTGACACAATAAATAATACACGCATGTGCAGAGCATTCACTAAAGTTAATATAAAATTATTTACGGACTACTTGATGAAGGAATCATGGGACGAAGTTTATAACGCTGTTGACACAAATGAAAAATATAATTTATTTTTCTCCAAGCTTTCAATTCATTTTAACGCGTGCTTTCCTCTTAAAAAGAGAAAATTAAATATTTCAAGCAAAAGTAATACTTGGATCACACAAGGAATTAGAACATCGTGTAAAACAAACGTACGCTTTACTTTATTTCTAAACATCATAACGTATCACCCGGTTTCCATATATACTTCCGAGAATATAAAAGAATTTTAAGAAAAGTAATAGTTCAGGCAAAAATAATGAAAAATAGTCAGGACATTTTGAGCGCTAGTAACAAAACTAAAGCAATGTGGGATATCGTAAAAAATACAACCACATCATCTCGATACCTTGTAGAGAATGTTATTTTAAAGGATAATGAAAGAGAAACGAGTAATCCGGAAAAAGTTGCCAATCTCTTCAACAAACACTTTTCCAGAATTGCGTCTGATCTCACGAAGGGACTAAAATCACAAAATTCAACATTTTACACTTCCCAAAAAATTTCAGATACGATGTTTATTCCCGAAACTTCTCCCAACGAAATCCTCAGAATAGTCAGTAAACTAAAAAATAAATATTCATCTGGTTTAGATGAATTTCCGGATTGTTTATTAAAAACTTGTGCACCTGCCTTTATACATCCGTTAACTCACATTTTCAATGCTTCTTTATGTACAGGAATATTTCCAGATATTTTCAAAACAGCGAAAATTAAGCCACTTTTTAAAAAAGGGAACAAAAATGATATTCAAAATTACCGGCCAATTTCTCTTTTGTCAGTTTTCTCAAAAATATTAGAAAGGCTTTTCTACTTACGAATGGAAACATTTCTCAGGAAAAACAGAGCGTTTTCAGACTCACAACACGGTTTTAGAAAATCAAAATCTACGGAAACTGCCATTTTTTTCTTTTCTCAAAGATGTTGCTTCATCAATAGACCAAAATGAAATACCCATTGGAATATTCTTAGATCTCTCGAAAGCTTTTGACGTTATTGACCATAAGATCTTGCTCTCAAAATTACCTTCGTATGGAATTCGTGGTATTGCCCTAGATTGGATAACTTCTTACCTTAAACATCGGACTCAAAGAGTAGAAATACCATACTGGCAGGAAAGGACATTACATACTTATATTTCCAATTCTTTGCCAATTGTGCATGGGGTCCCGCAAGGTTCGATCTTAGGTCCTATTCTCTTTCTGTTATATGTAAACGATATGCCCTCGTCTATTAAAAATGGAAGAACGGTTCTGTTTGCTGATGACACGAATGTTCTTTGCAAAAAAGAAGCAGTAAATAGTACAATTTCAGAAGTTTCAAATGGTTTAATAATAACAAATTAATTGTTAACGAAAGAAAAACTGTTTCAATGCATTTTTGCATCTCAAATCGGAAATCGCATGTTCCATTGAAAATGAACAATATGCAATTAGCTGATGTTGAGGCAACAAAATTTTTAGGTCTTTCAATTCAATCAAACCTCAAATGGAATGTACATATAACAGAATTAAACACTAAATTAAGTTCATTATGCTATGCATTCAGAATTCTTTCAAATTCTGTCAGCCTTCATGCAGCTCGTTGCGTTTATTTTGCAAATGTGCATTCCCGCCTGAGATATGGCATAATATTCTGGGGAAGCTCATCCTGTAGTATTCAGACCTTCAGATTGCAAAAGAAAATTATTCGAATAATGAAAAAATGCCTTCCACGTGATTCCTGCAAGCCTCTTTTCATTGAGCTGGGAATCCTACCATTGCCTTGTCTATTTATTTACGAATCTGTAATATTTGTCAAAAATGACCTACTTAACGGAGGGAACATATTTTCATGCAATATTGATATTTATAATTACAACACACGCCGTAGAAATCACGTGCATCAAGTGTCAGTATCAACAGCTCAGTACAAGAAATCAACATACAATACATGTACGTTACTTTACAACGCATTGCCAGATGACATAAAACAATTAAAGTCGGTACACAATTTAAGTTTAAAGTAAAATCTTTTCTGCTGCAAAACTGTTTCTATACAATTAGAGACTATACTGATCGTGAAAAAGAAAATAATGTTTAATGTAACAAAACAAAGATATATAATGAATTAGTTTATGTTTGCATTGTATACATTTAAAAAAAAAATATTTAATACGCCCTGTAACAAGTAATGTACTTCAGCCTCCGGGTCAATGACCCCCATCTCGATCAGGTTTTTGTCCAGTTTCCCTGATCCATAGAGCAAATGCTGAGATGGCCCCTTGTTTTGCTTCTGGACGTAAATGTAGCTTCACTGTGCGCACGTTTTGTTGAGCACTCCTTTTGCTTGTAGTTCATTTACAGTTGAAATTGATTTTCTATAACTCGGGAAAAAACATTTTTCAAATATCTTTATTTTCTAAAATAATTATTTTCTAAATTAATTTTTTCGTTTTCGTTTTTTTTTTTTTTTTTTTTTTTTTTTTTTTTTTTTTTTTTTTTTTTTTTTTTTTTTTTTTTTTTTTTTTTTTTTTTTTAAATAAACTTCTGGCCCTCAAGAAAATGTGCGCAGATAAATTTCTTTTCCCACACGTCATATACAGTTTTTACTGTTTTTTTTGACTAAATAAATAAATAAATAAATAAATAAATAAATAAAAGAAATACGATGGAATACACTGAAGGAAGACAGAATTGAATCGACCAGCGTAAAGATTTGATTCCACAACAGACGAAAAGTTATGCAGTAGAAATGCATGTAATTAGAATGGCAATTGATGAAAGAAGATGAAATAGCCTTGTAAGTAAATTTGTGAGTGGTAAAGAACTAAAGAATGACGATGGGGGAAGTGAAAGTACCAGGTTAAAGAACAGGCGTCACGATTTGCAAGAAAATGGCAGTTAGTGCAATGGAAGTAATTTGTTTTGTTGAAAGTAATAGCTCATTTTCCGTTAAATAGTCTTACTGGACTATATGAAAATTCTTTGAACCCTTTATTCTGGTATTTCACGAATTTGTGAATTCACATCATCTGATATTTTTCACCGTTAAGAGGCACAAAAATGTGCAACGACACATTACTGATAACCGATTATCAGTTATAAATATCCCTTAATTGACAATGATTATTTCCACATTTCACAGCAATTACATAAGATTACGAACTCCGATGTAACAGTAGCACATAAGTAATACTCATGTTGTCTCATGTCTTCAAACACAGTCATCGAAGTATGTAAAATAACAACACCTAAATGAATAGATTTATTTTTACTATTTCCATTATTAATATTGTTTATCATAGTAATGAGGCGGGGAAGGTGAAAGGAAAAGCAGGAGATACAAAAAGAGGGAGGCAACGAGGTAGAGAAAAATCGGACAGGAGAAAGGGAACAAGTATTAACTAATTATCACTTGTAGCTTTATCACAACTACTTCATTTCTCTGTGCAAGGGATGCAGTGAGCGACGCAAGACTTTTTTCTGTACTCGTACGTCCTCTTTCGCACGGCTGTCATTTGTCGCTTGCGCTGCACTTCGACGCCAGCTTCAATACGCGGTTCTCCGCCGGGCCTTTCCTTCACGTTCGCTTTTCCATCTGACGTCTCCCCCTCTCCTCCCCCACACACACACGCGCCACAATGCCCGCGCCCGCCCCCGCGATCTCCCTCCGCCTCCGTCGTTTCCGGAACCTCATTCTTTCACCCTTCTGCACCCGAATGGCGCATATCCCGTTTCGCCTCCGTTTCCTTCCCGCTGACCCGGCGTTGGGGCTCTGCGGCTCCGCCCCGCCCCTCCTAGCGGATCTCCCTGCCACGACCAGCCCTGCCCCTCGCCGCCTTACTTTTCCCCACAACGCCTCGCCTTAGTGCCCCCGGCCCTGCGACGCACCGCACTTGTCTTCCCCGCCCATCCCCACTCCGTCCGGCACTTCTCACCACCCGGTCCCGCTTGACACCACCCCATTCCGCTGTCTCCCCCCAAGCTTGACCCCACCCCGCCCCATCCCCATAACGCCTACCCACCTCGCCCGCACTGGTCCATCCTCCCTGCCAGGCCTAGCCCCTCCCTATCGTGCGTCGTACTCCACTTCCTTTCCTCGCAACCTCGACTTGCCTTGAGCCGCTTCCCACGACCTGGAATCGCCCCGTCATCCCGCACTACCAGCCTTACTTTTGCCCCACATCGCCTCTCTCGTTCCCGCATCGGACCATCCGCACCGCCATGCCTGGCTCCTCCCCGCTCTGTTTCGCACACCTTCCCTGTCTCCCAATCTCGACTTGCCCTGAGTCGCCTCACGGCACGGAACCTCCGTGCGTCTCCTCCGCCCCTCCCCGTCCTTCTTTTCCTCACACCAACTCGCGATAGCATTCTAGGCGCCGCTCCAAACCACTCCTGCCCATCCAATCTATCCCTATCCCGTTTCCCACCGCACGTTCCCGCCCTGGCGCCATGCCTGTCCCGTCCACGTCCTGCGTCGAACCGGACATCCTACTTCCCATCCTGCACCTGCCCTGAGCCACCTCTCACTATTTGACGTTGCCCCGCCCCGCGCCTCCCCGCTTTTCACCGTCTGTCACTTCTTTGCCCTACTCTCTCCCGCCTTTCTCCCGTCCTTGTCCCACTCACTCCCATCCTCACTCCCGCCTTTTTCCCACTCACTCCCGTCTATCACTTCCTTGCCCTGCTCATTCCCGCCCTTCACCACCTAGCACCTCTCCGCCCCGCCCATCTTCGCACTTCATCGTCTAGCACCTCTCCGTCCCGCTCATTCCCTCACTTAACAGTTTAGCACCTCTCCGCCCCGCTCATCCCCGCACTTCACCGTCTAGCACCTCTCCGCTCCGATCATTCCCGCACTTCACCGACTAGCACCTCTCCGCCCTGCTCATTTCCGCGCTGCAACGAGTTGCATTTTTCAATTCCGCAATTCCTAGTTCTTTCCCACCTCACTCCTACCTTATTTTCTGAGTCTCGGATTTGTTTACCTCGCCTCTGCATCAGCGCTCTTACCTCAGCTATCCCATCATGCTTTGTCCCTACAATCCACCCCGGTCAGCAAGGTTTTCCAATCGCTTATCCTCGCACTACTCCCTCAAGCGATTCTCCGCTCCGTTGTGTTTGATACCCGCCCATTCTTTCTCTGTTCCAATCGTTTTCTTCCTTTCCGTACTGGCACTGCTTTTCATAGCACTGTCTCCACCCGGCTCACTCCGTCCCCGGCTTCACCAATCGATTCTTCTCCTACGCCCTTCGCCCCCTCGCTTCCCATTTTCCACCACATATTCCACTCACATCGTTCCAACAGTCCCTATACAAATCGCTTAGTTCCTCCCGAACCAAACACTGTTTCCTCCATCTTATACCATTTCTTCTCTCACTTAAAACACTCCACATTCTATTCACTCCTTGTTTGCCTCGCTCTCTTCCTCCTTATGACCCTCGTATATCGACTCTAATCCACTTCCAATACCCTTCCCCACCTCAAGTACCAATAGCCCTATTCAACCCCTACACCCATCTAGTTGTTTCACCCTCTCACACACCTCATTCCATCCGCTCTATCCCATTTATCACTTTCATTACCTTCATAACCACCCCATTTTCCAACAGTCCAATGCCGGCCCTATTCCAATCCCCTAGATCCAACTTCTGACTCACCTCGTTCCCTCCACTCTAACCCACCTCTCCGGTTCCACTCCCTTTACCCCACCCGTTACATTCTACCATCCCTTCTCCCCTCCACACCCCCTCCACCATCTCCATCCAACCCCACGCCTCAACCATCCCCTAACCCTCCACCCGTCCCCCTAGTTGGCTTGTTTGCGCGCCTACGCCAGGGAATAAAATTCACCCTCAAAGCCCCCCCCCTTCTCCCCGGCGCCGCCCCCACTGGCGTACGCGAACCAAGAAGCGTTCGTTATAATTTCTCCGGAGAATTACCCGCAATATCCATTCCGTGCGGGTAGGCCGTCGCCGAGGCGGGCGAGCGAGCGACCGACGTCTTCAGTTCCTGCCACGCGGGGCGGGTCAGGCGCGGGCCGCGTCTGAGAGTTTAATACGTGACTTCATAATAAGCGAATCATAATAATAATTCGGCTCTCGCACAAAGCGCGCTGCGATATTGCGAGACCCCCTCCATCTACCCCCACCCCCCGCCCCTCGTCCCGCCTTTTTATTTTCGTTGACAAAAAGACGCGGGAGACGGGAAGTGCTTTGGTGCACAAGGCGACCCGGCGCTGAGGGATGCAAAGTAGCTGACTGGACTTCCGGGCGGAATTTGTAGACGGCGCCCCCCTAACATATGCTCCAAAGTACACTCATAAGTCTTCACGGTTATATGAGATCTGTGTCTGATGCTATTTAATTGTTACATTTCTGTGTTACTGTTGATAAATTGACAGAAGATGGAAGAAATATAAACATTTATGACTTAGGAAAATATTCAATGCAGCTAGGCATTAAGGAAAATATATTAAGTAATATAATAATTAAGGGTTAATATTTATTTTCTAAATTCTTGTTTCTAGTTTCTCAAATGTTGCTTTTTTTAATTTTTTTTTATTCTGGGCCTCAAGAAAATGTGCGCAGATAATCTCTTTCCTCACACGTCATATACAGGTTTTACTGTTATTTGACCAAATAAACAAAACAAACAAATAAACAAGTAACATTAATAAGAAATTATATAGTTACGGCAAGTTATAACTGATATTTAGTTATTTTCAATACTAATAATTATGTAGTTTGGTATTGTTAAGTTTCCTCCGATATTTCACAAAACATTCTACAGAACTTAACTTTATTATACATACCAGTACATTCTATAAATCTATGATTAATTTGCCTTAAAGATTATGAGAATGAAATAAAAGTTTGCGAGTTCTGTGGATATGCATTTCCACGACGTGTCTTGCAAGCTATAGAATAATGGACAGCCGGAGAAATTTATTTTGGATTAAATTTTCTGATCTTTATTATCTTAACCCTATGTGCTAGACATTCTCATGGGCTCCTCTGTTCTCAGGAGAAACACGAGTGACAAGCATAGTGGCATACATTTCAAGACATCATTAGAACACGCGGCCATTGAAACTCATAAGAAATGTCAGTTCTACATATCTATCCTTCTCTGCTATTCGAATCGCCAAAACTGTTAATAAACATCAAGTGTTTATAATTCTTGTGTTTTTATCAGCCTATTTTATCACGTATGAACACGCAATAAATTGTGCAATAAAAGCTTTCGTTATCACACTGAAGTACCCAGAATTTCTACAATTTTCTTTTACTCTGAAAATCATGTTAATAAACATGAAGTTTTAATAAAATATTCAATAAAATCATTTTAAACTATCCAAATATTTACAATCTATCTACTATCAATATTTACAATCAATTTTTATATTTTCACTTATTTCAATTTTCTTATTATAAATGTTATGTCTAAGATATATATTTACCAACATCTGAAAATAGAAAACAGTCGAAGGTCACTCCAATGCCATCTCAGTTGTCCGCAGAAATTAACTGTATACCTTGATTTAATAAATTCTCCGGCAAAATATCGATGAAATCTGATTTACAAACATGTAGGTACTTGGAAAGCACATACTGAAAGTATCGTTGCAAAAACTCGAACAAAAACCTCATATCGGTTAATTTATAATGAGTCAAAATGAAACGCAATCATTCAATACAAATCCATACTAAGACCATCAATAACATATGGTTACTCAGTTTGGGGAAAAGCTGCAAAAACGAACATTATTAATTGAAAATAGCACAAAACAAGGCACCGATAAACGTAGTAAGAGCTCCGTGATTCATCCTCAAACACAATTTCATATACACTTTCAAGTGCTTACAATGTCATCTCACATCTCAAACCTATCCCAAAATGTTTGTAATCCACAAAACGTAAAAAATACAGTTGTGTTTTTCGCATCATTCATATGCCTGAAAGTATTTTTATGGTTTACTAGTTCATTGCTGTGTGTTTACAGACCTGAAACAAAACACTTAACGGTATACTTAATACCCTTGCGGGCCTTTTCGCTTCTTTATGCCCTAGGGCCTTTTGAATACTTTATGGCCCGCTCTTATACCAACACAACACACAGAACTTAGTTATGAATTCGATTTTGTAAAGTTAAGATGCAAGCAAATACAATAAATAAATGACATAATGCTTAAATAAATAAAATAAATTGTTATAAACCTTATTTTGCTTATTTGATATGAAAATTGAAATTTTGAAATGTTTCCGTGAACTTATAATTGCCATCATTCACTCGCATTTCACTGTTACGTACCATCTTTTTTAGTGACATAATTATATTCTTCTTTAGTGGCGGTACTCGTAATAGTAATAAGATATATAAGGCACATCGGCTAACATCCTCGAAATGTTATTTTTTGGTGTTTTGACATATTCTAAATAACGTTTGACAATAGGCGCTAATAACCTAAAAGTACCGTTTCATCAGCGCAATTTACACTGTTATTCACGCTGGTAAATCTCAAATACACCATAAAGAGTTTTATATATTTCTCAAGATTTTAATGGAAACCACTGTCCATAGTTTTGTTAGCTTTTGCGAGAATTTCCACAGGAACTTCACAATATTCTTTCATTTTGTACGAACAAATCAGTCCAATAATGATAATGCAATAGAAATTAGATATACCACTCTGTTTTGTTTATCTGACGTCATATTGACAAATGACTGTTACAATGCGTCTTTTCACTTTAGACGCAAGAAATATTATAAAATGTTTCGAATTCTTGTTTTATTCAGCAACGAACTAGTAAACCATAAAGTTTTGTATGCACCACGGGCGTTACTAGATGTTTTTGCCCCTCAGGCGACTTCCAACCCCTCGGGCCAGAGGCCCTCGGGTTTGGAAGTCGCCCTCGGGGCAAAAACATCTACTTAACGCCCTTGATACATAAATAACTATTTTACTGCGATTGTAATTTTGAAATTGCAATATGACCAGTTCATTTCCCGTTTGGAGGTATAAGACCATTGAGTGTTGGGAATTTTTGAACTGGAGTATAACATTAACAGATACTACGATTTATTGGTGAGTCCAATGCCAGATACTCTAAGAACATATTTGAACAAAGCTACGTATGAAAGAAATGAAGTACGAAAGAAATTTTCAACACATACATATACTTTTAAAACAGTTTACAGCGTCGGCGACGCCACATTCAACTAGTTTATAGTAATTGTAAAAACTGCAAATTTCCGGAAAGCTTGTCAAAGTGAGCAGCAAAATTGTCCCATATTATTTCGGTAGTATACCTTCGCTTTGCGGCTCTAAGACGCAACCAATCTTTATAAATGAGGTCTCTAAAGATAGTGAATTTTACGGAGACGTGACGAATTGCACTTTGACTTCAAAAATTTGAAGAATTTGTTTAAAAAAACGAAACTAAACATTCATGTAAAATGCAAACCATAACGCACGTCAGGAGTTTTGAATCTATATCGTTAAATAACTCCTAAATGACGAGTTCTAGAGCCTTAAAAACTAAAAGTTTTAGGGCAAATTCCTCAAAGAAACTTTCCTCACATCGTAATCTACAGGATGAGATCTTCTTGACCATTCTATTACATTTTTGCTGGTTTGACGCTTCTCGATTCTACCCCCTCTGTTCAGAGCCTGTAGAATCTGTAACTGTATGTGAAATTACTAATTACCTGATATTCCATGCGATTGAATTATACGGATGTACCTCTTTGCTCGATAATATAGTTAAATAAGAATAGTTTGTATGGACGAGGGTGTATTTATTGTTATCAATTAAAAAAAAGTGACATAGAACAAGTGACGGAGGATAAGAGAGTGTTGAAGAAAAATATATATTACAGGAAGGAAGAGGGTGGGGTATAGCATACGAGGGTTCTCGCACGGGTACGCTAATAAATAAATAAATTAGTAATCCCGTATTACTTCCAGGACTTCTTTTACTTTCAGATTTCTCACCCCATTCAAAGACGCTAACTTTCAGAATTGACAATCCGGGATTCACCCTTCCGTTCCTGCAGAGCTGGCGAGTAAAGGAACGCGAAGTTGGAGAACAACTCAGCCAGTATATTGCAGTAGAGCCCGGATCCCTCCAAGAAGCCTATTGTGATCTCTTTCCCCGCACGGCACGGCTGTTATTGCTTTCGGGGTCGCCCAAGATATGTCGCGAACCTCACAGAAGGATTTACAAATTGTTCCGGAACGCCTTCGGAATTGACTTGACTGAAAAAGATGAAGCCCCTCAAAACAGATCAACCAAGCTATTGAAAAGTGAGCGACGAGCTGCAGAAGTCGGCAACGTTTTGCCAGTCCCCTGATGGCCGTTTCTTGTTCGTTATTGTCTGTAAAAAGAATAAGACTATTGTTACGTGATGGTTAAAAATGATCAGATTTTAATCTCAATCACATGAGCGTGTTTTTAAATAATTTTGATTCACAATTTGGTTTATTCTTTCTTGAAATCAAAAATCGATTGAAAAAGAAATGTAACATTAAATAAAATACATTCCCAAATTTTTTATTGATATTCTGTAAAAGATACAAGAATTTAATAATTATTTTTTCTAAATATAGTCTGCTCGTATTTGCGAGTAGAAATATTTCAGCCTATCAAAACTGATGATGTGATTGTTATAAGTAAATCATACTGCAAAAAAGAAGGGACTGCTCTAAAATGAACTTTGCTATATTTGGATTTACCAGATAAGCACGTGACTCAGGGAAGCATGAAGCACCATTAGCGATATGTCGTCTTATTGCACGTGAGGAAACAATCCATTGTGTTAGCGGCGAGCAACTTGTTTATTTTAATTTTTGGGGATCAGCAGCTGCAGCAACTGCTAAGGTCACTGCGAGTCATGAGTGACGAGTCGCCAAGTATCCAGACGAGAAGTCCGTTGTTGTAGCCCAAGCCGCCGTCACTAGAATCTTCGCTGCCAAATCGCTGTCCACTCCGCTGCCGACCAGTACTCGTTGCTCGCTCTCCTACGACTGTGTCCGAGCTGAGCAATACTTGTGCAGTTTCGTGAATCGCGCGTAAGGTGCAATGCACGTTCACTCCACCGCGGTGCGGCCATTCCTACCCTTACGGGCATCTATGGCCAATCCTGCAAAATGAAAAAGAAATGAAAAAACAGGTCAGAAGACATTAGCCAACTGGCGCGCGCATTGCGTGTGCAATAGTTAGAAAACAATGTTTATGTTACAAGTCTCATTTCGCTGTTTCAGATTTCTCTTACTCCAGGAATTGTTTCGGTCGCTTATACTTCGCCCGCGGAGCGGGTTCGTATGAAGCGACCTCGGAAATGAGAGTATTAACTGTGTCCGGGGCTGGGCCGGCGCCGCTTTATAGTCCGCCCGCCGCTGTCCGCTCGCTGACTAGCCCTGCCATAGGGACAGCGGCGAGTCTGCCATAGGGAGCGCGCCTATCCACCGAGACGGGCGCGCGCACTCCGCCCTGGCCGGCCCGTTGCCGCTGTCCGCCGCTTCGCTTGATGGCGCCTCCGATGCTGTGACGCGGCACGGCGGCGGGACATTTGACTGCGCGCGGGCGGTCACAGCAAATGAGAGGCAAGAAAAAGGGAGAACGCCGAGAAAACCTGCCTATAATCCGCTTTGTTCATCGCAATTTCTATATCAATCGACTGAAATTTGACACCTGGTGTCAAAGGTTGAAAGAGAACAGCCTGTTCACCAGATGATAGGTTGCCCGGGGTAGTGAGTACATACTTTAATTATGACATCAGTGCCTAGCCATTATGGACATATCTGGAAACGAATGAAAGATTTTAATGGCCAGGTGATTATGAAAATATGACATTCCCGTGGAATGAGAGGCAACGGAAACAGCAGAACCCTGAGAAAACCTGCCGCAATTCCGCTTTGTCGACTACAAATTCCACTTGGATTAGCAGGGGAACGCCATTACGCCAAGAACCCACAGCGTTTGCCAGGCTTTCAAGGACCGTGATCAGTGAACCCGGAAAGTGTGAAGTGCGTAGTACGGTGTGAGATTTTTTTCGGCTTGCCACAGAATTACCACACTGCCATTGATTCTTCACTCACCGCTCCTTACGTACCCCTCGAGTAGGAGCAGAAACTGCTGTTCGTTGGCGCGACACACTCCAAGTATCTCCGAAACACATACTGATCCACTTTCTTACGCGGTGCACTTCGATGAAAGAACTTATTAATAGTGGATTAATAATTATTAATGTAGCTTCTCAGTCCAATTGATCCATCTTTCTTTTGAGGATATTTGAAGGATCAAGCATGGAACCAACACAGATGATCCGTGAATCTTATTCTAAATAAAAAATCTAACGTATGTCTTAATGTCCCGCAAAGACCTTTACACGTAAATACAATTAACGCGTAAAGTCGGCAGGCCATCGAGGCGGAGCGGAGAAAAAAGGATATGGCGTGGTGATGAATGTAAATAAAATTACTTCCATATGACACTATTCTAATAATATATTTTTTACCTGGATAATACATTATTGTTCCTATTACTCTTGTCAAATTGACTCCAATAGCGATGAACCACACTTCTGGTGTGCACGGATCAAGACGTTTTCCCAGAAAATTATCGCTTTTTCTTAACCGCTTCTCCCATCTCGCCAATCATAAAGTACATTCGGTCAGTCATAGAATATGCTGTTGTGTGCACTTAGAGCGCAAACATATAATTAATACTTGGCGCATTCTGAAACATTTTTGGAAGTAATTTCATACGTAGAATCGTTGCATTAAATACAACTAGTGCAGTGGAACGTTCCAGGTAAATTCGCTTGTAGCGACGAGCCTCGGGAATTAATTGGAAATTACCAATGCACTTGTGGTATTACCTATGACTATTTCACTCATGTCTCTCCGTATCTTAAGTAACCAATGCTAAGCAAGGATATTAGCAAATTAAACCAATCCCAGATGTCTATCGCCATTTATGATAAATACCTTGTTTACCTTTGCACTCCGCTGTAAGCACTTTGTTTACCTTTCTAAGATAACGGTAGCAATTGTTTCAGGTCCAAAATAGCTTGTGCTCATCAACATAATATTCAAATGTGTCGTTTTGGTAATGTTTAACACTCTGAAATAGAATCTGTTATTAAAGATTCAAGTGCCGAAAAACAGCGAAAGGAACAGAGAAAGTGTGTGGAAGCAATTTCAAGAATTTTGTGAAGAAATAAAATACAAATCGATAGCACAAACTACAAATGAAGAAATTACACGTATTTTAGGTAATTAATACGCGAAGATCAGATGGCTGAATGAGTAATGAACCGAATCAAGTGAACCAAAGGAACCGTGCCACCCTAATCCCAGGATCAACCTACAAAGGTTGGAATATGCTATCAAAACTATGTGGAACGTTACAACCAAATTTATTCAGGAAATACTGTAATGAGTACATATGTGTGTTCAATCCATTCGCAGTTGACGAATTCCGCTGCTAATTCAGCTTGTACATCTTCCATTTTAAATACTTCTATGAAAGACCAAGTCTTGGAAACACCTTGGTCAACTTCCTACAACTTTAATATTTGTATTTTTAATATATGTTCTTATCAGTATCCTTGTTATAATTGTTTTTTGAAAGTTTTATTATCATAAAATAGAAACTATTTGAAATAATTTTCTGCAGTAAACTGTTATTCAAATGTTACTTGATTATAAGTTATTCCAGAGGGCAGTGATAAGACGGAGCTGAATGAAGGTTTCTCATTTTTCGTTAGTAATTTTGAGAAATATTTCTCTTTTTCGTAATTCCTGTGACTGAAATTATCCTTTCGATTCTTGTAATGTGTTTATTCGTGAAATAGTCACACTAAATATCACTCGAAGTACTGTGATAGCCTGTGAATCACTCCTCGCAACGCGATTCGTGAATTTACTGGCTATTACAGCACTTCTCTTTATATTACCTATAATAAATAGTTACCCTCGCAACGTCGGCTTACTTCATGTAGTACACTACATATCATGTTGTTGTCAATCCCCATGACTTGCATCACCAGAAGAGACGGCAAAGTATTGCGCATTGTGACGGGGCTATAGGAACCCAGTTTGTGTGAAATATCAGGAGAGATATTTCGGCGCCAGCCGATAAAATGTCCGCACTGTTTGATCCCCTTTCTGTAGCCAGAAAGATAGAGGGTTGGTGAGAGTTATCACTGATTATGTCGTATGTACGGTGATAATGTCATGTCAATTTTGCGGGAAGTTCTGATTCAGTAGCACAGATGCGCAATCAAGGAGAGGGCAAGGATTGACACTCAATGGTGACTCATGAACTGACCCAAATAGTCAACTTAATGGAAGGGAACATCTATATTTCATAAAATCAGATTTTATGAAAGACATTTTCTTTTGTTTTTGCAGAAGAATGTTTCAAGCAACTCAAAAAGACTTACCTTATCGCAAGTTCATTAAAGGACGACTGTATAAACAAGTGATTGGAATTGAATTTGTCTAGGATTTAACGTACCTAATATAAAGAGGAATATAATGTTTCTACGATCTTCCTCTCTTAAAACTTATTAAGATCACAACCCCATTACCCGTAGTGGCAACGGCAACATTAATGAAGACGATAACGCGTACGACAATCAGCACCATTTACATCAGTAACGGACCCAGCCTATTCCACCACTACCACCACCAACACCACCATCCCTATTGCCTACACTATCAACACCTGATAAACTCAATTAAGGAAACTGGCATTATCATCAACAACTTATAAATCATCACTAAATTTAAACACCATCAAAACCATCACAAATCACACAATCACTCAGTTTATCACCCTCCACCAATCAGTCAACATCTATTCTCTCTTTTCAGTCAGACGTCCGAGGAAAGGCACGAGTCTTTCATACTGCAATCCAACACTCTCCAAACTTAAAAGCAGTATTACACACTTTAATACAAGAACAATTCAAACGCCAGCTGTACGCATTAATGTTACAAGTATTAGTAAACTAGTATTGTAGTAATGATGTAATATTACAAATACTGGTAAAAAAGTACTACAAATACTAACAACAAAATCTTCATCTCATCACCTGTCTCCACCTTCACCCTCTTACTATTATCAACACCATCAAAAATAAAACGGCCTTCACAAGAAGTTCCAATGCCATTACAATCATTATCTCTACCACCTTCAACATCCCTGTCATCATTATCTCCTCCATCATTGCCAGATCCATTATCTACATAAGCTCAATATAAATAGCAAAGAGAAAAACGACTTTATCAGTACGACGAACATCACTGTCAGTGTCAATCTAAACCAAATCGCATCAATTGTAAGCAACAATAGCAAATATTCCAACGTTAGCAACACGAACTTTTATCTCTAACCACTAACTTGAATCTCGCGGTGTCAGACCTTTGTATTTTTATGAGACTTCACTAGCTAATGGTGCACAATAAAAAACGCATATACTCAAATTTTAAGTAATTTTGACAATTACAACTTAATTTAACTGAGTTTAATGAATTACGAGAAAAAATATTAAGTTTCGTTTGGGCACCTTCAGCCGTTTGGCGGGCACAAACGGGAGGCGAAGGCCACGAGCATGCACATCTTCCAAGGCCAACGGTCAACCCACACCGACGCAATGGGAGCAGCGCTTTCCCACGCCAAATGCGAAAAGAAGCTTTCAAAACCGATCCTCGGTGGCCGAGATCGCTAAGACAATAGTGTCGTTGCGATCTCGGATCCGAGAATCGCGGGTTCGAGTCCCGCCTCGGGCATGGTTATATTTGTGGTCGTCCTTTCACCCCCTATCATCACCATATCATGTCGTTTTTTAGTTACATAACGTTAAATCCAACGTTGCTAATGACCTTGATGTTGATGCGACCTTAAATAGCAAACAAATTGCTCTCAGAGTAGCTGACTGTGAATGAGACCGCATGCGATATTTGGAAGTACTGCATTTGACTCCTTTTCTTTTCCAGAGTCAATTTTACACTCCTCGCATTTTCATCTGGTTAGATGCAATTTGATAACAAGAAATATTGAAAAGGCATTACGTTAAACTAAATTTTAATTATTAAAATATTAAAATTATAACTCTCATTCAATTAATTACTTTTAAGGTTCGATTTACACATTAAATTTGTATATTTGTAATGAAAACGTATGGTAAATTCCAATGACTCCTTTACTACTCCTCGAAATCTTCTCTTGGACAGGTATTCATTGCTAGGACCACCAACCTCTAGGTCTAGTCAACCACTAGGATTGAAAAGACCCACCAATAAACGAATGAATTCTTTTAAAAGTCCAAAAGTACTTCAAATTTTGACTCTATGCGTTTTCGTTTATGCATTATCTGATTTATAAGAAACCAACGATATAATGATACCAGTCGTGTACGATACAAACTGTAACGTGCTGTGTATTATGTACTCTATTAAACAATATTTCATAGTTGCATAATGCAAGTGAAAATAAATATCACGCTCAATTTGGTATCTGGTACCCGGTCAACTTCTCGGAAATCTATTTTCGCCCTTTTGAGAGGTGAAATCCTACTGTCAACAGTCTGGGTTGATTGAAGATCGCACTCGGCGTCGGCGTTGCAGCGGTCCTCAGCCACCTCAACCCCTTGCTTGCGCCCGCCCACTGAACGGCCAATGGAGACATTTCAACACGTACAGTTTTTGCTCACAACTCGTCCACCAAAATTTGACTATTTACTTTTGCCTATTTGCTGCCAAAGTATCATAAAAATGCGATCGGGAGAGGTGGCTCAGGAAATCAACTGATGCCACTGAAGTGCCTCTGGCCGGGAGGTTCTAGGTTCGAGTCCCGACGGTCCCCTGTTCGCGGAAAGTAAAGATTCTTCAAAATTCATACTTGGCTTTCTCGCAAAGCCAATTAAACCAAACCCACAAAACGACAAACACTATGAACAACTTCAACTCCATTAAATCAACATTATTACCAGTACCTGATGAATGCCTACACCTCCTTCCTTCAACCTTAACTTTAATCACCAACTATACTGCGATTTCTCTAACTTCGCCCCACAAGGCTACTGAAGGCCCATCTTCGCAATGGAATATCACACGGTATATCGCGTCTTTCTCGGTCTTGCCGGTAGAAGTCGCATGATCGCAAGCACTGCTTGATACGGTCGTGATCATGCGAAATCTAGCGGAACGACTGAGAAAGGTGCGAAATACCGTGACATATTCCATCGCGAAGATGGGATTTGAGTGGCCTTGAGGGGCAAAGTTAGAAAAATCGCAGTATAGTAACTCATCCCTCTCTCGCCAAAGAAACTTACAAATCTATCCGCACAGTCTGCTCATCTCTACAGCCTGTACCTTCAAGCTCATAACTTCAACCACCGACAAGTAACTCCCTCCAACTCAAAGAAACGTACAAACATAACCCCACAACACGCCTCATCTCTCCAACCTTATTGGCGTCCGCGGAAAGTCGCGTGACTTCAATATTCAAATTTAGTTTCCCCGCTGTTACAATTTAAGCATCACCACAAACAAGACGAACACTCCAACGGCCTCAACTGCATCAAAGCACTAACCGCCACCTAAATCATGTCTCCATCTTGGAAATTTTAAATACCGGCAAAGGTAGCTCGGGGATGTTTTTGCAGTGCCTCTGACCGGGAGATTCTAGGGTTCAAGTCCCGACAGTGACAGGGTTTTTGATTATAGCTAGACAGCTAGAGTGAATTCTGACGCTGTCTGCAGGATAATTCTAGCGGCCGGCTACTCTGATTCTTTGTTTACTTACACGCCCTTGCACATGCATTACACTACCCAAAAAACGGGAGACCAATCGGGATCTTTAAGCTTGTCACGTCTGCGGTGGTGTCAAGCTGGTAGGCGATACCTCGCTGGGGAAAATCTCCACAAGGCGAAGTAGGTCGGCGCGGGATCTCGCTAGCCAAGGGCAGAAGATCAACGCCCCCTTCCGCGACAACATCACGCACTACACTTACGGGACCAATGATATTTGCCGTTAACTCACCCGGAAGATCCAACCAATCAACGAATGCCTGCATATTCAAACTCAAACTCAAACTTAAATCACCATCTAGTATACTTCGATTTTTCTTTGTTGTCGCGGGGGGGGGGTGTCATCAAAATGAAATAACTCACGGTATTTCGCGTCGTTCTCGGTTGTGCAGTTAGGAGTCGCATGATCGCCCGCAATGCTCGATACATTCGCGATCATGCGAATCCTAGCGGCACAACCGAGAACGACGTGAAATACCGTGAGATATTCCATTTAGATGACACCCCCCCATGCACTAAGAAAGAAAAACCGAAGTATAACTCCCTCTCCCCTCAAAGAAACTTAGGAACATATCCCCGTAGTCCCCCTTCCTCCAACCTCATTGCTGTCCGCGGGCTGCCGCGAGTCTTCAATACGCAAAGCCCGTCCGCGCGCGCCGCTGCAATCCGGCGCGGGTGGCGCGGGCGCCTCCGCCTCGCGGGCGGCCGTGCGAGCTAACGCGCTTCGTCGCCAGGCGGCGCTGGCGCCCGCCACGCCCGCCCGCCCGCCCGCCCGCCCGCCCGCCCGCCCGCCCGCCCGCCCGCCCGCCCGCCCGCCCGCCCGCCCGCAAAGTGAGTTGCAAGGACGCAAGAGACGACTTGGAAATTGAGCCGTCCCGGGAGCCGAGGCTCGAATTAGGCCGATCTGAGGCACAAGGCGCCCGTAGACGGAAGTGTGTCGTGTTTTCGAAGTGAACAACAAATGCGGTGAGGTTGTTAATGTAATGGAGTATCGTCGGTGCATATGAGAAGTGGGACATCACCAAAATAATTATTTTACGTGAAGTGAAGGAATATGTGTCGCAAAAATAGTTGTTTCAAGTTAAGTGAAGGAATATGTATCGAAAAATAGTAACTTTAAATTACGTGAAGGAATATTTATCGTAAAAATAGTTATTTTAAGTTAAGTGAAGGAATGTTTCAAAAATAAATTGTTTTGCTAATAAAAATTCATAATGAAACGAGAGGAGAATACTTTAGCTTTAGCTACGTAATAATCATTTCACTCAGGAGACAACCGATCTCCTGCAAAATTACAATTTTTTAGGCGCTTCAATTTTCTTAAGCATCTAAGGATGGAAAAATAATGCTCAGGAAAAGTTTTAGCAAGAGACGACGTGTAATTTCAAAGAGACGTTGTAGACATTTGGGTATAAGAAACACGTACGAAAATGTCACAAAGTTTGAATTAAAAAGTGATAGGAAATAAGAATGTAATTTTTACTTCCAAAGTATAATTGAAAAGTGTTTAGTACATAAACGCAGAAATATTTTAACCAACTTAATGAACAGATATAGAATTTTGGTTGATCTACTTATAAAATATCAATAGTTGAAAACTAAATTGTCATCCTTGAATTTCATCACATTGAAAACCATTCTTTCCTTTGTAATTTTTCAAACATTATCTCTACTTACGAACTTTTGCAAAGATTTTCCCGAATTTCGTTCTGGTATTTCTTACGTAATTAAGTATAAATTTTCTATTTCGACAAATATTTGCTTCCTGCTCATTTACGAGACTTTCTTTCTGTCTTTGTCACTTCCCCAGCCTCTAGTTTCCTTACATTTGCAACCTTGTATGTCGTTTCATTGATCAAACTATTCACATTTACCTCTCGACTTCGGCCTTAACGATTATTCTAGGGATTGTTGTAAAGTTTAATCTTTAAAATAGAAATGGCATGAGTATATTTTCACTCGAATGCATTTTTTCTGCATTATGATATCCATTGAACATCAATGTATTACCTATTTGCAAAAGCGACTCAATTCATTTTTTCGTCTTATTTTTATGTACTCTTCTTCCATCCTATGTTTCTATAATGAAATCAACCCACTTTTTGGCCGTCTTAAAATTCCGTCTACCCGCTGGTAGTCACATTCTCAAAATTTCTTCTCTTCCCACTTACCAATACTTTCCTCCAGTCCACACCATGCACCAAAGCGGCACAGCCAATCCCGTACCTCTCGCTACTTCTTCGTCTGGCCACCGTGTCGCAGCGAAGTGCGCCGACGAGGTGGCGGTATCGACAGAAATGAAATGTAAATTCGTTTTTGTTTGCATATTCCGCGAGACGCTTGGTCTTCGCTATCGGCTTTCGCATTCAGGCAGATTCTCCAAGCGGCTGGCACAACGTATTCGGCGTCTTGCAAACGCCTGTCACGGTTTCCGAAGACGACGCATCATTGGTGGATCCTTCGAAATGCTTAATATGCCGGGGAGAAGAAATTGCCGCAAAACAGGGCAATGCTGGCTCTCGGAACGCAACCTGATGTACGCACTTGTTCACTAAAGGAAATTCTACGTTCATTCCAATTAATTCAAAGTTGGATCTGTTGTAAATAATATTTGACTAGAAATTTTAACTCTCCACAGTAGCACATTTACACCTAATTCAAAGTTTTTTTTCGTATGTTCAGTAATTTTGGGTTACACAAACTCAGAATTTTATGGATTTCCATGAAAACCGGAGGCAACGGTGGCGGACCCGGAAAAGTAAATCTAAACGCCTAACTTGTTGGTGAGTACTGTAGAACTTTGGATAATTCAAGTTGTTCAAGTTCCTTTAGGTTTGAGTTAAAAATCATTCATCGTACTTACAAGTGCGGCCTAATTATGAAGAAAAATAAAATCATGCAAAATGGTAAATTGTTATTTGAAGACGTTTCGTGTAACCTGTTTTCCCAAGAAAATTTTCGTTTTCGAGATAACTTGTCCTATTAACTTGTAACTGTAAGGTAAAGGTAAAGGTACCTCTGTGAAATTGAACATAGGACACCATGTAATCCACGGGGACGGTGATGTTTCTACCTATTCGTCGCCGTCGGCACAAGGAGGAATTGTGTGAATCCGGCCTTTTTTACCCCCCAGGAAAGATCCTGGCACTCACTTCTAAAGGAGGCTTGGTCGATCTCAGAGACGCCGTGAATGAAAATCACCAGATAAAAATTCCAACCTATGTCGGGATTCGAACCTCTCTGGTGCTCGCTAATAAAATAGTCTGCGCTGTACCGTACCGGAACATAGGTTGCAGATACCATGCATTTGAGATGCAGTTGCAATGCAGAACACCCAAATATCGCATTCCATCTGATTCCCAGTCAACTATTCTGAGAGCTTCCTTTTGCATTTGAGGTAGCAATGCGCTGCCGCCATCGGCCTGGCTTGACCGTTGGCCTTGGAAGAAGCGCTTGCTCGCGGCCTCCACTTCCCGAGTGTGCACGGTAGTTGTGGAATGGAAAAGGAGACAGCTGAAGTCGGCAGCGGGTGGTCTCGCCTGCGGCGTTGGAGACACCTGGAGGTGAAGATGTGCCACTCAAAGCAGGATGGCAGTGGATACTCATGGTGACCTCGTGTCAGGACTATCGCCGCTACCTTGACTTCTGCCGCAGCGTGTGTCCCGGTGTGACGTAGCACAGCTAGTGGTGCTCAATAGCACACACTTTCTCCCATTGCTCTTAACTTTTGGAATTTTGGAAAATGGCTAACTTTTGCAATTTTGGAAAATTTACAGAGTTCAACGAAAATGAGATCCACGCCATTTTTAGGCTTATTTATAAGACGTCTATAAGACGAGAAAAAAATAAAAAGTTTCGAGTCGTTTTTTATTTTTTAATAAATTGCATTAACTTCAAGTAGAAATAGTACGTTACTATAGTACGTTACGTGAATAGTAAGTTTTCTTTAAAAAAATGTATGGGACCATTTTTTAAAATATTTAAAAAATATATTTTATTAAAATATATTGCATTCAAGGAAAAAACTCTATCATCGATATTGTATTTTTGATACGTTAAATTTTTAATTTTCGAAAATTCAGAGTTGCTTGAATATGTGCTCAACGCCCCTTTTTTACCATGGTTTAATACATACGAGAAGACATTTTAAAGAAAAAATTGAATTGCGCTCTCGGAAGCAGTAAAGAAGTGGAAATTTCTCAAAAACGAAAATTTTCGACTGGAAATCATTTGTATCAAATAACTTGTCTTCAAATAATGATCACTCTAAAGGATTTTTGTCGGGGTTTTTAAAAGACGCATAACAATGTCACTCCAGTACCCGTTAGTTAGAAAAGGTTCTAAAAATAAAAGTACTAACAGATTTACTTCTTACGAATTTAAAGACAGAAGAAAGAAACTACGCCAGGGTCCGTTGTTAACCCTCCCCCTCCAGTAGTAGTGATAGCTTTTATTTCATGCTGCCATGAGAGGCCTATTACGAGGCGATCAGCTGTTGCAGCGTTGGGCGGGGCGGGCGAGGAAGGGAGAGCGGACGGCTTCCGCATAGTTGCGTGCTAGAGGGATGCAGCCCCGCGCAGCGAGTGACGTTGACAGCGCCCGGGCAGCCCCTCGACCCTCCAGCCGACCGCCGCACTTCTCCACCCCTCCGCTATCGGCCACTTGCCTTTCCTGTACGCACTCTGTATACAGCACGTACGTTAATTCTGAAGAAATGATTTGAATAATGGCAAGCAGCAATGGTGAAGTGAGAATAGAATACCCACTTGTCCACCTCGTACCTTCTAAGGATCGACTAGAATGGCGAGCACTCTGACCACTACACCACTGTGACCTCACGGTAATCATCATATTATATTATTGTTATTGTTATTATTATTAATAATAATATTATAAATGCAACTAAGCCTTATAGCCCTTCCAGGAGAAGTAGGAGTAGGGTAGAATGAGAAGCAGGGGAAATAGGAACACTCTGAGGAAACCTTCCACGAACGCGCTTCGTCCACACAAAACTGCACGTGAATCGATCGGGATTTGAACCCGGGTAGCCAGAGGTGGAAGGCGAGCGGCCGCCTGCGGGGCGTAGGCAGGCGTGCGAGCGGGCGCGCGTGCGGCCGGTGGGCGACCGGGCGGTTTCCGCCTGGCGGCGCGCGAGAGGAGCGCGGACCTGCGGACCGCGTGACGGTGACAGCGTCCTCCCCTCCTCACTCTCCCAGTGCCTCGCGCCAACGGCCCGCTCTGCCCCGCCCGTTCTGCCCCGCCCACTCCCCAGGCACCGGCCTGCTCTGCTCACTCCCCATAGCCCTTTCAGCCCACCCTCTCCTCAGCCTGCCCCGCCCACTCTGCCCGCCCCCACTCCATGCTTCATCCCGCTCCGCACTTTCACAGCCTGCCCACTCCACTCACTTCGCAAATCCCACCAGTCCTTACCATCCTCCGCCCCGTCCCGCCCCGCCCTGCCTTGCCCTGCTCTGCCCGGCCCGGCCCCACCTACTTTGCAAACTCTGCCACGTCTTACCCTAAACTGCCCACATCTTCCCTCCGTCCGACAAACCCATTCCGCCAGTTCCTTTCCCTGCCTTTTCACCGTCCGGTCCCTGGCCCCACCGACTGCGCCAGACCATGCCCTACCCACCCCGCCTTTTCACCACTGCCCGGAGCTACCCGCTCCTCCCTCACAGCTCCACCTCATCCTTCCCCTCACATTCCTTTCTCCTCGTCCGACCTCGCTCAGCCTCCCGTGCCACACCGCCCTATCTCATTCTTCCCCGCCCTTCGCTTCCCTCATTCTCCACCGTTTCCGCCCTCTCAGCCGGCCGTTCCCTACCCTGACCCGCCCTTTTACCGCCAGCCCCACCCTCTCCATTCTGTCCCGGCCACACCGCCAGTAGCTGCCCTACCTCTTCCGCCCTTCTCTCTTCGTCCCCGCCCCACGCTTCCCCGCCCAATCCTCCTCCTCCGCCCAGCCCCGCTCGCCCCTCTCCTCGCTCGGTGTCGCGAAGCCCCGTCCTACCTCGACTGTCTCCGTCTTCCCTCGTTCTCCCACGCCCTTCCTGTCCCGTCATTCTCCACTCGACCCCGGCGTTCCCTATCAGGTCCCTCTCTTTCAACATCCGGCCCCGCCTCACCCTACCCTGCCCGGCCCCTCCACTCTGACCGGCCTTGCCCTACCCCGACCAGCCCTTTCTGCGCACGAACCCGCCATACCCATTCCCGCCCGCCTCCGCCCACACCTGCCTTACTACTGTCCCTGCCTTTCCTCGCCCCGCCCTTGCTCTGGCCGGCCTCGCGCCTCCCCGCTTGACCCACCCACTCCTCACTCCGCCACCCGGCCCCGCGCTGACCTGGCTTACCCCGTCTTTCGCCGCCCCGTTTCCAACACCCTCGCCCTATCCATCCCGTCCTTCTCCAATCCGACCCCGTGGAGCGCGCCTTCCCCGCGCTTCAACGGCGGCGGGGCGTGCGCGCCGCGCGCCTCCCGGTCCACCTGCGCGGCGCGCTTTGTCTCGGGGCGGCCTTATTGACTGCGTCGCGCGGGAGGGAGGCGCTCTTCAAGCGACGTGTGCGGACAATTCACTTAGCGGCATTCACTCCGTTTCGTTGCAGAGCTTCGACTTATGCGTTTTATACGAAGAGGTTTGTTCGAACTGAATAACCAGAAAACGAATATATGAGTGTTATCGGTTGCTGCTTAAGAAATAATATAAGTTATTATAAAATCGTAATATGTAATGTATGATCTTATGTTATACAACACCACGATAATGCGTATGTTGCGGAAAATTAGTTATTTCTCCATACCTTCAAAATCTGAGGATTCCAGAAAACATTTCCCAAAACCACCGAACCAATTGACCTTTTGAAGGTGAGCGGTTTTATAACAAGCGCAGACATTATTTCTCATAAATACAAATTGTTTTACTGTATGCACCTCAAGTCTTGTGAATTATCTTTACGAAATTATTACTAGTAGAAATGACATATGTGACATATTAGTTTTTAAAAAAATACGATTATCAATTATTTAATTCTCCTATTTTTTCATTTGACTCAAAAATGTCAAACCCGATAAGCCCAAATAATACATAATCCGAATTTTTATTCTCTGTCTTTGCGAAGTTCAAAGAAAGAGAATTAATGGGGTTTATAAGTTCGCAATAAAGTTTATAAAGAATGTGCCCACTTCGAAAATTACAAAAACAAACTGATTCGCATGTAGGAATACTTAACCCTCACTTCATTTAGTGGCAAACTCTAACACTGGGATTATTCTAAAATAGAAAGTCGTAACCTGTTCACACGTAAAGGAAGTAGACACGTAAAACAAACTACGCAGATTTCTTGATCTTTTAATAAGTGAATGTGGGAAGCACAGCTGTAAACCAAAATTTTATCACACACGCAGGGGGAGGTCTCTTTTATGAAGATGAGGTACAACCCCCTGATCGGAGGGATACTACCGACTTAGGAGCTTCAGGGCTTCAAATGGTGGCACTGCAGCGCCTCTGTCAGGGAGGCTCCAGGATTTGAGTCCCGACAAAGGCAGGATTTTCGATACTAGCTTCATAGCTACGTCGGATAGTCTGAAGGAAGATTCTAGTAGCCGACTGCTCTGATCACTAGTTTTCTATGAATGCCGGAGCAGTACCCTAACAAAAGAGGCCATGGACCGCGCGCGATGCTTCATTCCTCATACTTGTCCTCTCCTCACCCCTTTCCTAACACACCCTTACACTCACACACATGTCGGGAGGCCAGCCAGGAACTTAGAGCTTATGCCAGATGGTCGGAGATACCTGACTGGGGTAACCGTCCCCCCCCCATCTAGAGGGAGGTTCACCTCCATCTCAAGCGGATAATTGATTTGTTTGATTTGATTGATTCGTGATTCGGGGCGCGTCAACTACAGAGATCATTAGTCCCGTAAGTGCAGTGCGTGTTTTTCCCTCGTGAGGTGGCGGTGACCTTTTCTCCGCTGCGTGGCGAAATCCGGCGCCGACCTACCGTCGACTAGCGGGGCTTCCCCTTAAGCAGGTATCTCCCACCAGCAGGGCACCGCCACAGCCGGGACAAGCTCTAAGCTTCCGACTGGTCTCCCGGCATGTGTGGTAGTGTAGTGTATGTTAGTGTAAGTGTGTGTGTAATGGGTGAGGATATGACAAGGAAGAGGAAGGAAAGATCGCGCGTGGTCCGTGGCCCGTTTGCTAGGATACTGCTCCGGCATTCGCCTGGTGTTTATAGGAGAAAGCACGGGAAACTACCGATCAGAGCAGTCGGCCGCTAGAATTCTCCTCCAGACAGTGACTGAATTCGACCAAGGTGACAAGCTAGTTTCGAAATTCCTGCTGCCGTCGGGAGTGGAACCTAGGACCTCCCGGCCAGAGGGACTGCAGTGACATGAGTTGATGCACTGAGACATCTCTCCCGGTCCCAGAGGATAAAGACCAGAATGAAGACCAAATTAAGATCTGATATAACCCCCTACTCGGAGGGCTACCAACACCTCAGGTCGACCTCAGGTCTTGCAGGCGCATCGCCTGCCCTGGCGGCGTGCCTCAGTCGCAGCGTCGAAGCCGCGCCGCCGCGCCGCGTGCGGCCTCACAGGCCCAGCCGGCCGCCGACACAGGGCTCGGCGCGGGCGACCGGGCAGGGCTGGGCCGTACCGCACCGCACCGGCGCACAAAGTGCGGGATTGACAACTTAATTGGCCAGTCATAACCGCGGCGCTGCCCCCTTTGTGGTTTTCCAAGACGCGCGCCGCGGCCGCCGCCCCGAACTGTCGCCGGCGCAGCGCCCGTATCCCTCGGCCGCTTCCGCTGGATCAGATAGGCGGCGGCCGCTTCCGCTTCCGCGCGGGGCTCCTTCGCCTGCCTGCGCCTTTCTCTGCCGCTTCCTCTGGCGCACCCGCCACACACGTCTTAGACACTGCCCGCTCTTTTCTTTCCATACTTAGTTCAAGTTGTTATTACTCTTTACATTCTCCTTCTTCTACTTTTTTTCTTATAATAATAATAATAGTAATTATTATTATTATTATTATTATTATTATTATTATTATTATTATTATTATTATTTGCGTGCAGGCCACGCTACATGTCATCTTCCAAGGCCCGGAGATATAGCCGTGTGTAATTCAGGTTGGATCAGTATCACGCTAGATCACATTTTTAACCCCCAGCATTGTCAGCCCTGGGGTATGGAAGATGGAATGACGATGATAATGAGGGGTGAAAGGACGATACACACATACATAAATACACCCATGTCCGAGGCGGGACTCGAAGCCGCGACCCTTTGGTCCGAAATCGTCATGACACTCCTGACTTAGCGATCTCGGCCACGGCGCTGACATTATTATTATTATTATTATTATTATTATTATTATTATTATTATTATTATTATTATTATTTTTCTCTAAATCACGACTTAAGATGTAATGTGTCGGCTAAATATAAAATCTACTCCAGGTTGCAACCAGCTACCTAAGGAGCAGATCTAGAGACTGTCGGTGCCTCTACAATACTTTGCGCAAAATGTGGGCTGTTCCAAATAAAGCGATTTCTTGCACTTCCCAGTCTTTTGGATTACCTGGGAGTTTAGACAAGTTCTTACTCAAATTTTGCGGAACAAATCCCAGAGCTTCGATAACTATCGGTACGACCTGTGCTTTTACGCCCCACATTCGGCTGATCTCGATTTCCAAACTCTTGTATTTAAGACGTTTCTCTGCCTCCTTGGTAACGACGTTTTGATCGCAAGGTACAGCAACATCCACAAGTAAACACGATTTGTTCTCCAAATCCCGGATGACTATATCCGGTTTGTTTGCTGCTATCGTGCGATCAGTTTGAATTTGTTGGTCGTACAATATCGTACACAATCCAACAGACGTCACCGGTTTCGGTGAGTGTTCATACCACTTGGGGCATGTGTTCGGAACTTCGAGGGCGGTACAGATCTGCCAGTGGAGGTAGCTACACACCCTGTCGTGTCTTTTCAAGTATTCGGTCTTTGCAAGGATTGGACAAGCTGAGACAATATGATCGATGGTTTCTACGTGTTCCTGACAAATGCGGCATTTATCATCTTGGGAAATTTTGAGAACCGCTTTATCATAATGTCGTGTTCTCAAGGCCTGATCTTGGGCAGCTATTACTAGTGCTTCCGATTCTGGCTTCATTCTTCCCCTTTTAAGCCACATAAATGATTGATCTTTATTGATCTGCACCTTGTCCATTCTTTTTAGATATTGTCCGTGGAGTGGTTTGTCTCTCCACGATTTCTTTAACATTTTTTGTGTCTCAAATTTCATGTTAAGTAGCATCAGAAGTTCAGTGTCTCTGTCATTCTGGTTGTCTTGCATAGTCTTGTTCGCAATGCTTCTTGCTACACTTACAATGCCTCTGTTTCCCATTCTTCGGTCAGATTTCATGACCTGCCTCATTAGTGGGTCATCTTGATGGCTGACTACATACTTTCCCATCCCGGTTATTGCATTGTGCCAGGAGGCTTCAATTTGTCTGAGGCCTCTTCCTCCTTCCTTACGTGACACATAAAGTCTATGTACATCAGCTCGGGGGTGGGCAACATGATGCACTGTAAGCAATTTTCTGGTTTTTCGATCCATGATGCGAATTTCCTGTTCAGTCCAGTCTACTAGTCCGAAACTGTATTCGGCTACAGGCACCGCCAAACTACCTATTGCTGATATTTTATTCCTTGAGTTCAGAGCGGACTGCAGGACAAGTCTCACTCGTCTATAATACTCCCTGCGAATTCTCTCTTTCATTGTGTCGTTCGAGATGGTCTCACATTCTTCAATGCCCAGATATTTGTAAGTTTTACCTGGCTCAAGATCTTGAATCACAGTGTGTCTATCAACTTCAATGTTCTCGGACGTGGTCATTTTGCCTCTTTTTAAGTTGGCTTTGCACACTTGTCAAGACCAAACTTCATGCAGATGTCATTGCTAAAATCATTGATGACAGACAGCATTTGGGAGAGAATCGCATCATTCTTAGCAAAAACTTTAAGATCATCCAAGTAAAATAAATGTGATACAGGCATTTCATCACCATGGAGCTTGTAACCAAAGTCAGTGTGCGACAGCTGTCTTGATAGAGGAATCAAACTAATGCAAAACAGCAGAGGGGATAGTGAATCTCCTTGAAAAATTCCCCTGTTAATCTGAATACTTCTGGTTTCTACTACTCCCTTTCCGCTGTGGACTAGTAACCTTGTACTCCACGACTTCATACTAGCCTTGCAAAACTCAACAAGTCTAGGATGAAATCGATAGATCTCCAGGGTCTTCAAAATCCAATCGTGTGGTACACTGTCAAAGGCCTTCTGGTAGTCAATCCAAGCCATGCTTAAATTACGTTTTCGTTTCTTTGCATCATTCAAAATTATTTTATTCAGAAGCAAGATTTCCTTACAGCCATAGGAACCTTTACGACATCCTTTCTGTTCAACTGGCAACAGATGGTTCTTCTCTAGGTGCCTATACATTTTGTCAGCAATGGCTGCAGTTATAAGTTTGTACATTACTGGCAAGCAAGTAATTGGCCTGTAGTTCTTCGCCAAAGAGCTGTCTCCTCCTTTGGGTAGCAAATACGTAATGCCGCGAGTGAGCCATTCGGGGAGTTCGTTAGGGTTTTCTAAAATTTTATTAACAGCCTTTGCAAGATGAAAATGTAGTGCTGTTAATTTCTTAATCCAATAAATCTGGATCTTATCAACCCCAGGGGATTTCCAGTTTCCCATATTCTTAATTGTTTGGCATAAGTCCTCTTTCGAGAATCCTTGAACATGTTCCACTGTTTCCACGAGTCCATTGGCAGCATCAACTTCAGATTGGAGCCACGATGCGTCTTTGTTGTAGAATCTGGTTTCCTCCCAGATTCCTGCCCAAAATGTTTCGACGTCATCTTTTGAAGGAGGGGCAGCATTGCCAATCGGTTTTTCAGTCAGACTGCGATAGAATCTCTTCGCGTCTGTTTCAAACAACCGGTTCTGTACACGGAAATCGTTTCTACGTTTGTACCGTCTTATTCGTTGAGCCCATGCTTGGATTTTTTCTTTTAGCTTTTCAGCTACCATTAGCCTTGTTGTGTCATTGTCAATTAGGTACTTTTGTTCAACATGGAGTATTTTTTGTTGAACTTTATACGTGTGGTTTGACTTAGAAGTTGCCTCGGCTAGGAGTGATATTTCACGCCGTGTGTCGGCTATCCGTTTCATAATTCTTTTCATCCACGGAGGTACGGAGCTTTTTACTCTGTCTGGCTGTCGGCCATCGGTGTTCTTGGCTGGTCCCAAGATTATCTGAGATACTAGATATCCAGTTGCATACACGATGTGATTGATTTCAGTACTATCTAGATCTCTACTTGAGGTCTGTAGAATCTCATTTAAGACAGAATTCGCTGTTTCTATCACTCTCTTAGCATTAGCATTTTCGTAAATTCTCCGCAACGGTGCACGAGATTCGAATGGAAGTAGACGAACTCGTTCTATCTCGCGTCGGAGGAGGTCCCGCATCATGTCCTTATCGTGTGACTCATGGCCAGATGAATTTTCACCACTGACGGATGTTTCATTTGGAAGAGATGAACCTTGAAGTGGATCATCGTTTTCAGGGATATTAGATGGTTCTAAATGTTCGTCATGTGGATGGTTTGATTGATGAACATACTCTGCGTTTCTCTGGATGTCTGCAAGTTGTTCGGCTGTGAATTTTCCACTGCTGAGTATGTATCGTCGTTGACTGGCAAGCTTCTTTGAGTCTAGGGTAGGTCTCATATCTGGGTTCCGCTCTCTCCATATCTTAAAAACTTCTATTTCTGAGCCCCCATTTTTCGCTTTTGCATAGTAAAAGCACCACATCACCTCCATTAATTCATCCCGGGTCCATCTCTGACGATGGCTTCGAGCTACTGCCGGCTCTGGGTCCCTGGGACTAACATCCGTGGGATGGCCAGATGTCGGCAAGGTGACATTAGCTCGGTTCCTGAGCAGGTATGGAACATTGGTAGAACAAGGCACGTTAAGGTTCATTACATTGCTTGTTCTATCCATTTTGCTCATTGGTTTGAATTGAAGATTCGCAGGACGCAAGTTCGAGTTCACAAATCATACTTAACCCTCGGGTTGTTTCCTGTCATCCGTTACTGCGACCCATAGTGGCCTCGGGGCATCCCCCCGCAGGGCCCAGCAAGGGGTCCCTCCGATCGCCAGTCGGCATTACTAAACCCTACGGGATTTTCACTGACTGCTGAAGGCAGCCTCCTTCGCTGGCTAATGCAAGGTTCGGGCCTCCACTCTAATCAGTGGCCTGGTGTGCCAACCCAGTTTCTCTCCTGTACCCTCTATGGGCCGACAACAGGAAGTCCAAAGGTTCATGACCCTTCACGTCTCAATCCTCCTTATTATTATTATTATTATTATTATTATTATTATTATTATTATTATTATTTTATATATAATTTCATTATGCCTCCCCCTCCCAAATCTGCACTTGCTTTTTTGTTGAACCCGTTGCTTTCTCCTCAGTTCTGCTTCTCGATTGATTAGTGATTCCCGGCGCGTCAACGGCTGAGGCCATTTGTCCCGTGTTGTGCATGCTTGTCCTCGGGAGATGGAGGTGATCTTCCTTTACTGGATGATGAGATCCGGCGCGACCTGTCGCTAGCGGGGTTTTCCTCAACCAGGTATGAAAAATCCTGCATTGTGGAAAATCCTGCCTCTGTTGGGACTTCAACTCTAGTGCCTCCAGATCAGAAGCATTGCAGGGACATCAGTTGATGTCCTGAACTACTTCTCCCAGTATCGAGTATCCGCTCTATTAACCTCATAACTTCTCTGCTCCAGTCTTTCCAGGCCTGTATTCAATTCTTTGGCTGCTCCGCTCTGCGTTGTATTGACGCATACCCTGCCCTCTGCGCCACTTCCTCTCCTGTCCAATACTCATCTTCCCCCCCCTTCCTCAACGCCTGCTCCTTTCCAACTCTGCTTTGTCGCATCCTTTGCCCCTGCCCAACCACGTAACCCTGATCATGTTCTCGGAGTTATTACAAGTTTGTCCTTCTCTTCATTGTTCTCCTTCTGTTTTGCAGTACCCCATTTCGCCTCTCCTTTACCCGCTGTGTACCTTCGTCATCCCTTTTCTTCGTCATTTGTTATCCCTTGTGTCACCGACCATTCAGTTCTACTCTCCTGTTCGCTCTCGTCTTCGTCATACCTTGCCTTCCACATTCCGCTCCAGACGCTGGCCTTATTCTACTGTCCCACTGAGTTGGCCAGCGACATATTTTCAAATTCAATTCCCGCTACTTTAGACTTAGTTCCAGGACGAAGTTCAGGAGTTTTGTATGCAAAAGCTGTTCATCTCTTAGATAAAAATTACTAATAAAATGTTAAAAAGACTGTCGTCCTTCTAAAACATCACTATATCAGGCATCTCCTCATGCGTTGAATCATCACTCATTTTCCAAAATTCACCAGAAACAATTGCTATATCATTTACAATAATATAGTGAATGAATTCAATATGAACTAAAAGACTGATTTTGATGCAGGTGACGCTTACCATCATTGAATTATAGCGACGTCCGTCGTCTCCTTGCAATATGATTGTTCTTGATTTTAAATTTTCTACATTTCTTGCTAAGAACATTAAAAGGTATATCCTTTATTTTTATATGAGGCAAATTAACAAATCATTGGAGTTTTCCAATACTTCCGATTCGCCTACATCAACACTCTTGTCACTACTTTGTCATTTGAAATCAATTGTGCATTCGCAATCGTACACCGCAGTAAGAATACCCTACGTATTCCTAATAAGAGCACCTCATATCTACCAAAAATTTCGTGTTCCAGAAACCACCAGCAGCAAGGCTTTGCGTCCACTTCAAACGAATGTCCACCGAGCAGAGCGCACAAAGCTCAGGAATGCGACATCAGAGGGCGGACTAAAAATACTTCCCCGCGCGCCCGGATTCCATGGATTTGCAGCAGGCCGAGGAGGGGAAATGGCACTGGGCTCCCGCGGAAGGAGAATGAGGATGAGCACCGGAAAAGCGCACTTATAGGCGTAACGTATGAAATATGATAAAGGAATAATTTTGATTTGAAAGGTAACCGGGATTGAGAGATAGCAGTCGGGGTTAGGGAGAGAGCTCTGGAGAGATAAACATGGGGTAAAATATATAGTGTCCAGGGAGGAAACGTCGGAACTTCGAAAATATGATCTTATGACAATTTTAAGCATAGTTTGTCTAATATACTCCTTGGTATTTCGAATGGCTGAACCGCAATAAGCAATCAAAAATTGGTTTGAAAAAATACCTTCTATATAAAAATTAACTCAAAAAAAATTCACACAAAGAAAAATTAAATAAAAATCAAAAAAAATCCCATAAATGACGCAGGTTTAATTTTTGATGAACTCTAATTTTGCAAACTGCAAAACTACAATACTGATGAAACAGATGCTTTCTTTAATTAAATATGTTCTAAGAAAATAGTCATTAGAGTACTCAAGGTCATTAGAGGTCAAGTACAATTCTTTAAATAAACGAGTGTTTTCGCATAATTTTTACTTCAAATGAAGGCAATTTTAAGAAGTTTTTTCTCAATACGACACCATTTTTTTTAAATTATTTGAAGAGAGCAAATAAGCTTAAAATAGGTCGCATTTTCGTTTTACTCTGTGAATTATGGCAAACTGCAAAAGTTGCAAATAATGCAGGAAAGTATGAGATGTTATAGTATCACTAGTTTGCAAGATAAAAATCATCGTTCTTCAGTTATCTCTGTTCAGTCATCATCAATCTTCGTTCATCTTAGTCAATGAAATTTAAAAATCACCCACCAGTTTTCGAAATGGTCATATTATTCCTTTTTAGTTAACTTCTTGGTTATGATACTTTTAAAATATTGTTTAAGTCATACACACACTTGCGTCTCTTTCATTGTTTTTCTCTCTCCTCCTGTCATCCGATCTCTCTATCGCTTTCTTTCTCTCGCCAAGTTTTTCACTGTCTCCACATCTATCGCTCTCCATTTCCCTTTTCTCTTGACTTCTCTTTCTGTCACTCAATTGAACATTCACACAAAAAATTACAACACTTTTTCTTCAACGCAATTAACGATTTGTCCTAACAAACCACAAACACCCAGTCGCATTGTGTCCCCGAGATCGCCATTTAAGCAGCTTCCAGTCTCGGCGATTATATAGATCTGTGCCGTCCACCTCCATTGTCAGGGAGGTTGATAACGCACGGCGCCAAATTACGCGGAACAGAGATTACGTAATGCAGCTCGTGACAGGAGACAGACGCACTTCGATATTCACGGTCGGCGCGCTTCGACCTCCGTCGAGCCGACTGCTCACTAATCCTGCAAAGCGCCGCCCACCGCAGACTTCAAAGCGCCGAGACGAGGACCTCGCCCCCCCTCTCCCCCAACGCGGCATCTGAGGACGACGCGACGGTCGGAAAGGGCACCCAGCCGCCGCTCGCACGACTTTTGATGCCGCAGGACGATTTGTTAGTCAAGATGATGATGGCGCCTGCAGTACTTCTGGCCGGGACGTCCTAGAGTTCGAGTCCTGACGGTGGCAGGATTTTCGACTCTAGCTCGAGAGCTTGGTCGAATTCAGATGCTTTCCGTGATATCTCCTATCAACATCAGACGCTTGCTGAAGCAGTTCCCTAACAACAGGCGCGCGCAATCTTTCCTTCTTCTTTGTTGTCCTATCCACACCTCTTAATTACAAGCCCTATCACGCACATGCACTGCACTAACGCACAGGTCAGGAGAGAAGTCGGGAGCTTAGAGCTTGTCGCGGCTGGGGCCGAGCATCGCTGGTGGGAGATAACTGGTCGGGAAAAATCCCCGCAAACCGACGTAGGTCAGGCGCCGGATCTCGCCATCCACCAGGAGAAGATCACTGTCACCTTTCGCGATAAAAGCATGCACTCCACTTACGGGACTAATGACCTTAGCAATTGAGTCCGAAATCACTAATCAATCAAACAATTATGTTTTAGATACTAGATTTCTAGTCTCGAATATGATGGATTTTTTACACAAGCAAAATACCTACATCGAACCCTGCCTGGTGGATAATTCTCGCGGTCAGCTACACTGATCGATACTTTTCCATAGTTTCTTCCGACATGTTTCAGGTGAAATCCGGAGCAGTACCCTAACGAGCCACGCACCATGCGCAATCTTTCTTCCTCGTCTCTCTTCCTCCTCTGCAGGGGTGGTGGGAAGTTGGGAGTGGTATGTGGAGGGGACGTACTCTGCATGTCGACGTGAAGGTTGACGGTTGAAATCATCATCCTGGAATCACTGCCACCTCCCGAGATACAAAACAAACAAAACAACCTCTGCACTAATGGGACTAATAGCCGTAACAGTGGACGTTAATTGGAAACAACATTTATCAATCAATCATGATGATTAGAGCCTTACTTAGTCCCCGAGCATAGGCAAAGGAAAAGCACTCCTCTTTCTGGGCAAATTATTACAGTGGTTGATCGATTGATAAGTGATTCTGGGCACGTCAGTTACCAAGAACATTAGTCCCATATGTGTAGTCCGTATTTTTCTCGGGAGGTGGTGGTGGTGATCGTCTCTCGCTGGATGGTGAGATCCGGGGTCGACCTAACGCAGCTAGCGGGATTTTCCCCAAGCAGGTATCTCCCACCAGCAGGGGCACCGCCCCAGCCGGAACAAGCTCCAGGCTTCCGTCTGGTCTCCGTGTGAGGTAGTGCAGTGCATGTATGTGTAAGTGTATCTCTGTACGGGGTGAGGATAGGACAAAGAAGAAGAAAGATCGCGAGCTGTCCGTGGGCCGTTTGTTAGAGTACTGGTCCGGCATTCGCCTGGTTTGATCGGAGAAACGACGGAAAAACTACTGATCAGAGCAGCCGACTAATAGAATTCTCTTCTTGGCGACTGAATTTGACCTAGCTATCTAGCTTGTGTAGAAAATACTGCTAGGGTCAGGTCTCGAACCTACGATCCCCTGGTCAGAGGTACTGCATTGAGGTCAGTTGTTGCCCTCAGCCACCTTTACCGGTATCACAGTAGTGAAGAAAATAAATAAAATAAATACATTTCTGCCAAACGACAGTGAAGCGGATACTAAGTGATTATCACGATAGCGTTGTCTGTATGCATCTTTTTCTTCGCCTTTTAACACTGAAAATAAAAGGTTTATGAATTGTAATTCTTACAGTTAGTATTTTGTGAGTTTAGTTAGTAACGAAACAAAGGGGACCTTTTGCAGCCTTATGAATCTTATGTTTATTTAACAAATGTATGCCGTTTCTGTGGTTATAAGATCATATTTGTTTATATACTTTTTATTGGAGAGAATGAAATAATCGGTAAACTTTTGAAATTATTGGGATAAAGAAATTGAAATTATTGACTCTGGATACCCCAAAGAAATATAAGAAAAGTCTTCATAAGCCAATTTATGTAAAAATAGTTAAAATACAACACCCGGTTCTGAAATAAAACCACTTTCTACTACGGTATTCATCGTTGCCACGAGTAGTGAATTCAGCGTACACATTTCCGTAGTGATCACCTCCGCCGAAACGTCGGGCCAGCACGAAGTTATTTTGAGATTTTAACAGCGCGAAGTTCCTGTCTTGTTTCTGGACGTCTACTCTCAAAATGACTGCTCGTATCCGTAGCCTGCGTCTCGTTAAGTGCTGCCCAACACATTGGCCTCCTTCTGAGGAACTCTGCGCAAACGCTACCACTTGTTAAGAACAGAAATACGATTACGTTTATTTGTTTCAATGCGATCATGATCACATCTGTTGCAGCCTACTCTACATCTGTAAGCACATTTTACGATGGAGATTCAATCAAGTGTCGAACTACGAAATTCGATATAAAATACAGACTCTACAAAAAGTATAAAGCGAAGAGAAATAGTTTTTAGAAAATAATTAATACGAATATTTGTTCCTTCAAGTATCAAACTACTGACGCGATAAAACGTTTAATGTTGGCTTTTTAACAGCTTTGGGTAAAAGGGAAGGCAGATGCTAGCCTTAATGAGCGCCATATAGAAAAAAATGTTTGTACAATTGACGTAATGTTTATAATGTGAGACAATGACAAAATGTTTGTACAACACTTATATGGATAAACATTCACTTACAGTTTTGTATACTCACTTTCATGTTTAAGGTTATTAGCCCACTGTTATGCGATATCACGAGTTTTAAAACTGTAAAAAAGAATGTATTTCGAATGCTCCTACTTAGGTAATATTCAATGGTGCGCCTGCTGGAGTTAAATAGTACGCCTTATAGCCCTGTTGGAACACAAACAGGACTGCTATCCAGATCAGGAATAAGAATAATATAAATAATAATATAAATAATAATAATAATAAATAATAATAATGAGGAAGAAAAATGTCCCGTCAATATACAGAGGGCCCTGAAAAGTGGAGAAACAAACACCAAAGGCTGGTAGTTCATGCAGTACGTGGTACAAAGGCTATTAAATAATATTATTATTCATAATATTAACAAATATTAACATATATTTTGCGAGACGTATAAGTGAACGTTGCTTTCGTGCTTGATTATAATGTGTTTTGTTTGATGCCCACTGGACAGTGGAAGAAGCAACGCAGCAAAAAGCAATTCACCGCGTGTTGGACAAGGCAAAGCAGTAAAAGAGGGAAGCTCGGGGCTGTCTTCCCCTAATAACCGTTAAAAAGTTACAGCCACCTTTACGGCGGGTTGAAGAGCGGTCGCCAGGAGGAACGCCCGGGACAAGGCGCGTGCGGTCACTTTGTGTACGAGCGAATTTGCGAGCGATTTTCCTCTCTAGATACGTTTTTTCAGCCAGCGCTCTTTATCCTTCCTCCAGCATTTTAAGCCAAATCATTCAGCGCTTTACCACGAAGTAAGAAGAGATAATTTGGAAGCTCGATGGAATGTTCAGGTCTCAATATTTTAGTTTTTAAGGTAACGCTTCGTTTAGGAGCTATTTAACGATACAGATACAAAAATCCTAACGTGCGTTGCGGGATTGCATTTTACATGAATATTTTGATGCGTTTTTTAAACAAATTCTTCATATTTTTAAAGCCGAAGTGCAATAAGTCGCGTCTCCGTGAAATTCTCTTTCTTTATATACGTCATTAATAAGGATTGGTTGCGTGTGAGTACCGCAAAGGGAAGGTATAATATTGAAATAAAATAGGAGACGATTGGAAATACCCAGTGGGATTTGAAACTTTGCTTTCCAGTAACAGACTGTTAGTGAGACTTCGCTAAAACTCACAGTATGCAATAAACGAGTGTTTAATTTCATGAGTGATACATCAAATAAACGAGTGTTAAAGCACCGCAAGTTTTACACCACATTACACAGGCATTTTTGTAGCTGTTCTTAACTTCTAACAAAACCTTATTTCATCCAATTAATCCCGACAGTTACAGCAATTAAGAAATGACACACTAGTTACTGATACGAAGAAGCATGTAACAGGAGAGTACTTTTGAGGAGAGAAGAAGTTCATTCGTCAGATATTATAAGTTCTTAATATATATTACATTTCTAAAGATTATCTTCTTACACATCATCCTTTTAAATCGATTATTGTCAGCTATTAACCATATAGTTAATCTGTATTAAACTTTACTCCAAATTCTAAACACATTTTCATTATTTGTAACATGATTAATTATTTCATCAATATATATTCAGTTGAAATAAAAATAAACACGTGCGTACGATTCAGTATGAATGCGTATGAAAAAAAATATTTTGGTTGCTAATACGTAAACTACAAGGCATATGCTAGTTTTTTAATTAACCAAACAAGAAGTTTAAAATACAGAAAACATTATTTTCCCATAAAAGTTTTTGTTGTACACATTTTTGTTGAGTACAAATAGTTTGAATTATCCTCATTCACAGCCACAAAATACCAGCATTCTAATGCTTTAGCATTCAGGCCTTCGATTTACCGCCCCGTGAGGAGAAATCCAAGAAAACAATCTGTCTCACGTGCTAGCGGGATGAGCCAGGACATGCTAAACGCTCGCCTGTACCACGTCGAGCGACGGGACAGCGGGATTACTTAGTCCACCGCCAAGCTGCTCAACGCCGAATTCCCCCAGCTCGCTATCCGCTTACGCACACTTCTCGGTTTACACCGTATTACTCTGTATATGTGTAAATTTGCTCGAGCGGCGATAGATGAGAGGTCCCGCAGCGAGGACGGCGGGCGTGCCCGGGGCAGATACGCGGCCCCCTCCCGCCGAGGTGGGGCGGGGCATCGCAGTTCAGGAGCGAGAGAGAGAGAGAGGAGAGAGAGAGAGAGAGGGAGAAGAGAAGAAGAGAGAAGGAGAGAGAGGGTGGGAGGAATGGAAGATGAAAAAGAGGGGGAGAGACGGAAACAGAGTGAACGCCCAACAGCTTAGTAGCAATCAATGAACTCATCTGCTCGCTTTTTGTTAAGCATTTAATGTATTCTAGACGTCGATTTATTTCTTTAAGTGTACTGGGTCTGTGGTACAGGATCCGTAGTTGAAACGTGGTAGGGAGGGAGAGGACCTACCTACATACGTTGTAGTCCTGAAAGTCGCGGCCAAACCAGAGTGGGTGAGAGAGTACGGGTGCTTCAATGATTGATTGGTTGTTAGTGATTACGGGAGCATCAACTGCTAATATCATTAGTTCCTTAAGTGTGGTCCATGTTTTTTCCTGGGGAGGTGGTGGTAATTTCCCCCCCCCCGGCGAGATTCGGCGCAGACCTACCGTCGGCTAAAAGGGTTTTTCTCCAATCACGTATCTGCCACCAGCGGGGCACCGCTTCAACTACTCATGTCATTAGTCCCGTAAGTGTACCGCATGTTTTATACTGATGAATTGCGGTCTTCCTTTCCCGCTGAAATGTGTGACCCGACATCGACCTATACTTAAGCTTGCGAGTTTTCGCCTATTCAAGTAGCACAATCCAGGTACTTGGGTAGGGTAGATTAAGCAACATCGACGGGAATACAGATCATTGATGAGATATAACGATGTTGCGCTGGGGTACTGCAGCCCGTGCCGGAGCAGGTCCTTGTACTCTTGTAACAGCGAAGGACTTTTCGAAATCACGGAGCTTTGGATATTTGCGGAGGGGAGATCAGCACATCGTCAGCCATAAATTCGAATGGGCACAGGATGAGCAAGCAAGAATTTCACGCAGTCTGTGGCTCCTCTAAGTTACATCTCCTTGAAATAGACAACAGGAAATGATGGAAACCGATCATAGAGGTGGCCTTCATAATTCTCAACTAATCAGAGGCAATATTCGACTCAGCTACTCAGGTAGTTCAAAAATATGTTCTCATCCGATCTTCCACGTACGACTTTCATCTCTCTCATAAAGAATTACACCAGCATTTACAAATGGGATAGAGTGATATCAATATGCTCAATATGCGTTATGAACTTTTTGTATAACTTGTTTAACTTAACGCAACCAAGCAGAGGAACGGAAAGCTACTTCTAACGGCCGGCGTCCGTTAAGAATTAGCTGTCCAGCCGTGCAGTAAAACAATCGAAATAATTAATAGCTCAAGATAGCTAAGGATCACTCTCATTCCTAGGAAAAGGTATTAATTTATATTTAACGACCACGATCGCGAGCGATTTATTGCCTCTTCCTTCTCCTTTCCTAACCCCTTACATGCACACACTCACACGCACTACACTATCGCATGTGTTGGGAAACCAGGCAGGGAACTTCGGGCTCGTCCCGGTGGAGCGGTGCCCTGCTGATAGGAGATACCTGGTTGGAGTAAACTCCCTAGCTAGGGGGGACGATTACTGCCATCTCTAGAGGATGGGTAAGAAACCTTAGGTGTTGACGCGGCCGGTGTCACTAATAAATCTTGGGAAGCGGCAGCGGCAGAGATTCGCGCAATGAGAGAGCAGGCGAGAACGTAGGCGGAACCGTGGGGAGCCAGGGGAGGAGGACACAGAGAGGGAGGGAACAATCGTAGAAGGGCAGGAAGGTGTGGGCGCACCGGGGGATGGGGGCAAGTGAGGAAGAACGGGTGAGAGCGGATACGGACGCGGGCAGGGCACAGGTGAATTGTGTGCCGTTTCTGGGCACGTCAACTGCCACGATCATCCCGTTAGTGTTGTACATGTTTTATTCCGGGAGGTGTCGTTCACTCTCCCGCGATGGTTGGTGAGATCCTGCGCCGACCTACACACCAATTTACGTGGATTTCCCCACCCCGGCATTCCCCCAGAGGGACAAAGCCGCAACCAGTACAACCTCTAAAGCTTTCGACTGGTCTTTTAACACGTGCGATAGTTTAGTGCATGTAAGTGTAAGTGTGTGAGCAAGAGATGTTAGGGCAAGGATGAGAAAGGGAGAGACAACGCGCGGTCCTTGGCCCGTTTGTTAGGGGGCTGCTCCGATTCAAGCAATTGCACACGCAGGGGAGGCAAGGAGCCGGCGCCGGCGCTACAAGAGGACGGCAGATGGAGGTACTACGGGATGAGCATGAGGGGACGCCAGCCGGGAACCTTGATGGCGGAGGAGGCAGGCGCGGTCGAGGAGTCTGAGGCAGCGGTGATGGAGGGACGAAGACGAGGATATGGGTTGAGATGCAGAAGAGACAAGGAATAGTATATTCTTCAACGAGCGTAGAATGATATCTATATATGATATGACGAGTTGATGTTTACGACACTTGCTTCTTCGTCACTTGTGTCGCAATTTCCACGAGTGAATAATAGCCAGTCTATGCGAGTAGAACACTATACGTTCTCTACGACTTTGAAATTGATGTTTTAAAAATTCTAAATGAAAATATTTGAAAAGTTTTAATTTTTTGAAATAATGTTAGATTCACTGTACTTTTTACTTAATTACTTGAATATTTTACAACAAACAACAAACAAGTAAACAAAACAAGTATGATAAATAAACAGTTTAGATTTCCTTTTTGGAAAAATTAATTTTGTGAAATTAGAGCAACTGGTAATACTTATTATCGAGGAAGTTCACTCTTGATTTAAGCCGATGTCATTTAAAATATGTATAATTACTAGTAGAACAAGACTTTTTTGTATAGGAGTATTTTGAATGGTAGCTATATATGTTGTACTGAATGCAGTACAGTTTTGCGGTTGACATTTTGTTTGACATAGAATCATCCACAAAAACTTCCGCTACCATATAACCTTCCTAACAATCACCAACTCGCATACTGTTTCGTGCGACCTGCCGCGGGAGAGCGCAGCAGAGCTATGGCCCTCTGTAAGTGACTGCAAGAACCCTCTGTCATGTATAGTGAACTAAGACGAATGTGATTGGTCGACAGCCGTGCGAGAATAATATTTTCGTAGAGGAAAATACTACTTAAGTACTTACACGTAATTAAATACGCGCATTCTACAGGTGCCCAAATTGTCTAAACTGATTACCGGTTTGTGAAAAAATATCCGCGGGCGGGACGGAGCGCTTCGCCAGTGCAGGTGCGAGTGCGGAGGGCGGTGCGGACCCAGTGAGTGCGGGGCGGGGCAGAGGTTGCAGGCGGAGGACACGAGATAAGATTGGCGGGCAGACACCGGAGCAGTGCTGCAGGTGGGACGAAGCAAGAGTGAGGGCAGAATCGAAAATGGGCACGCGATAGAAGTGTGGTGTGAGCGGGAGGTGTTTGCGGGAGTGGACGCAGGGGAAAGCACGCGAGCTGGCGTGAATGGATAGGTGGGCATGGGCGCACGTGGGCACACGTGGGCGGACAGGCCCTGAGGTGAGCGCGCACGGCATTTCGCGGGATGGTGGGGGTGACGCGAATGTAGGACCAGAAACAGACACGGTAGTAAGCGCGGGCACAGAACGGGAACAGCTTAGCGGGAACGGCGTGAGGCGGGTGGGCACAGGGGTTAGTGCGGGGCGAGACGGGGAACAAGGGATGTGGATGTGGAACCAGGTTCAGGCACAAGAGTATGTATGGGCAGAGTATGGGATCTGCTTAGGGGGGAACGCCACGAGGGGGTTGTCCCAGTAGTGAGTACAAGGGCGGGGCGCGGATGTCAGATTCATGGACAGGGCAAGAGAGTACGTAGGTACAGAAAGAGGAAAACACCGTAGCGGGAACGGCGTGGGGCCGGTAGGTCGGACGATGAGTACGGAGCGGGGTCACGAGCGGGACAGGACTGCGGCACCAGGGACAAACACGCGGGATATTCTGGGGCACAGAATGGGACAGCTTAATGGAAACGGCGTGTGGAGGGTGCGTTCAGGGGTGAGTGCAAGGACGGGATCGCGGGTGAGACGGGGAACTTGCAGATGTGGGTGCGGGACCCGAGTCAGGCAGAGGAGTAGTGCGTGGGCAGAGAACGGGAACACCTGAGCGAGAAGGACGTGAGGGGCGTGTCCCCGAGGGTGGGCACGTGGGCGCCGCGTGCGGGTGCGGCGCCTGGCCGCCCGGGGCGCCGTGCGCGCCGAGGAATGCTTTGAGAGCGGCGGATGCTGCGGGGGCGTCTGGCGCGGCGGCGGGCGCCGGCGCGCGCGGGAGGGTGGGGGTGGGGGTGGGGGGCCAGGCACCTCGGCGGCCCCTCATCGCAGACGGGGTGGAAAGGTGGATGGGAAGAGCGCGAGGATGAGAAAACGAGCGGTTGGAATCGGCAGGTGCGGGAGGTGAGGTTGCAAGATGAGCAACGGAAGAAGGAAATGGTATCGGGCGTTAGGATGGGGAGAAGTGGCAGGTAAGAGAGCTACGAGAAGAATTATAGAGGAATAAAAAAGTAAAAGTGTGGTGAAGGGTGAGAAGCGTGTGAAACGTGGGTGTCAGAAACGGAGGATCAGAAACGTGGCGCGGCAAAACAGTGGGGTCTTGCGTTAGGCGAAAAAGTGCAGGCGAAAGGAAGAGGGTAATGCCATTCGTTTGGGGGCGGCGTGCTGGGGCGGTGGAACAGGCGGTAGTGACAACGGGTTGGTGAATGCGGTAGTCATAGAGGTGGGGGGAGGCAAAGTTGGCGGGGCGAGGGCGTCAGATATTGCGAGGTCGCAGAGACTAGAGGAATGAGGAGCGTCGGAAACGGAAAAACTCTCAATAGTGGGAGCAAAAGGTTGCGAAAGAGGCGGACCTTCATCGACGCGGGCTGGCTTGTGGGCAGCGCGTGTGGCAGGGGACGGCGTGTGGGAGGAGAGCGGATGGCGTGGGCGCAGGGGTGCGTGAGAGGTCGTGCGGAAAGAAGGGGAAGGATTGAACGGGATGTGGCAGAGGCAGAGGGTGGCATGGGCGGGGCGGGAGGAGTAGGCGTCAAGGTTGGATGCAGCGAAACGGGGCGGCGGCACGTGCAGTTGCCGGGAGGTCGGACGAGGGAGCTCTGTTGTTTGGTGATGGCGGAAGCAACGTGGCTTGGGTGGTGGGAGTGGGAGAGCGCCGGGGAGTGAGGTAGCGTGGAAAGACGAGAACTCGTAGCCAGAGATGTGGGTGGCGCCGTGAGAAACAGTGGCAGGGAGCGGTGGCGAAGGCGACAGATTCAGTGGCGGAGGCGGGGGAGGGCGACGTGTTGATGAGCGGCGTGGTGGCGCGTGCTGTGTGGCCGAGGAGGAGAGCGGGAACCTTGGACGTGGCGGCGGCGCAGGCAGAGGAGGGGCCTGACGCCGGACAGGAACCTTCAAAATGTCCGGAAAGGTCTCCGCAATCTCGGTCGCTCGTGGCACCCCCGGGCCTTTGCAGGCGCTGGCTCGCGCTGAATGGCGTCGCTCATACAACGGCATGCCGAGGGAGGTTTTCATAAGGACCTGCTGGAATGGATGCGCTGCGGTGAATCATTCCGTGGAATTTTATAGTTTTGAACATTTACTACAATATTTATTTCATGAGCATAGGGTTTACATTTGCGTGTTCAGTTCTAACAATTGCAGAATATCTATAGAGGAAATCTTGTATTTTGTTTTAATTAATTTACCCTGAACTGTCGTGTGTAAACTGAGTAGATAATTTACGATTTTCTATTAAACTGACTTCGATTTCTCTCGTTTCAGGTGAGTGGAAGTTAATACGAGAAACCTTGCTGTCCTGTATCTGCAATTAGTGGTAAGTTATAAATCTAATATTTCATTAGCGATCACCGCTATAAGTCATTTTTCACATAAAACAACAACATAAGAATAAATTGTTTGTCCTATTTCCTCGAGATTTTATATAATGGTGGAAATATACATTTTTGGAACTCAAATTATAATCTTTAACTATCTAGAAATCCTTCTTCACAGGAATACTTCTCAACAAGTAGAGAAACATTTCTCTGACGATGAAAATATTAACTGCATTCTGGGGTTAGCTTAAGTCACCGATATGCAGTCATAAATTTAAAATTAAAATTTACCCACGGAGGTAGTATGTTGGCAGAAGAAATCTTATTTATTTATGCTAATATCTAATTATTAACTTAGCTCTAGGTTGTAAGGAAAACTATTACCTGTGCTGGAAATATATTTACAGTGGTAGTATTAATGAGGGGTTGTCATTTCAATACGGGTAGAAAAGAACGGCATCATCATTGCCAACATTTTTATTTTCCAGATTTTCAGCTTGATTTAGCATATTGTCATCTTCGTAATCTGTTTCCTGAAAGCCAGAATTCAACTAAAATGAGTGAAGACGTCGTCGGCATTTCTATTCATATGTTTATTAATAATTAACATTCATATTTCTGCAAATTAAACGAATACCAGAAGGTGGCTTTAGCAGAGTCTTCATTAAGACTGACCTGGTGCCCACACATTCTTCTACACTGACTTTCTGGTTTGGTTTGCTGGCGTTTCTATTCCCGAACTCGCCTCCATTGCCGTGTCCTTCCTTTTAGCGTTTCCCCGCCACTGCAGCCTCCACCGCAACCCTTTTCATGGAAGCTTGTACGGTCGAGAACGCCCCCACCTTTGTGCCCTTTGCTCCATCGACATCGCCAGGGAAGCGCCAACACGACAAATAGCGCAGTGAAAACAGCTCCCGGCGAGACCACGCGAGGGCGCCGGATTTATTAAATCTCACGGGATCGGTCGCGTGTTTTTTAATATGACCCATTTGCAAAGACTTTCTGTAAAATGATGTACGTGCGGGCCGCTCTGTTGTTTGGGTCACCAAAGCTGCTGTTCCCAAATATGGGACGACTAGAGGCGCAGCGGTTGGTATCTAGTTGAGTTAGAGTATGGATTCAGCCTCATTTGCATTGCTTATCTGATTTTCAGTAGTAAAATTATAGTATTCTAAAACCTTTCGTGCACACCGGAAAGGATCATACATTGATGTTCAACGTGAGGTATTGAATATTCATATTATTTGTCTAGGCTTAATCCGGTTGACTTTTACTTATTTTAGGGTGGAACCTGTATCTAGGGTTTAACAAAGATTAAAAAAAATACGTTTTACCAAGACTTGCTATATTTTTTTCAGTATTCCATAGCCGGTATTTTAGCATTTGAACAACCACAATATGTGAAGAATTTAATACTCATGAATGATATAAAATAAATACATTTAGAGAAACTACTGGATATAAAGTTTTTTTGAACTCAAAATCAACAATATCAATATCAAGAATCATATGTGAGTGAATCATTAAAAACGATACAGTTATGGGATGCGTAGACTAATATATAGTAAACGAATAATATGCGTAGAATAATAGATCATAAAACCGAATAATAGCATCATTATCTCGTTCAGTCCCAGAAATCGAGAATGACATACACATAAGATGATATGAAAATAATTAAATTCAAAGAATGACAAACCACTATTACAAAAACAAAGAACAAAGATAATATGTATAGAACATATACATAACTACTCAGAATAATTGTTTAACTCTCCTTAAACAATCTGTTCTTTAATTTCACCGTGTGCTGTCATACGTGCTTTACGGCAAATTACACAGCAACCAATTACCAAGCAGGAAAGATTCTTTTCAAAACTGCTTGTGATGCTGTGGTATATGTGGTTTGTGATTGATTTTACATCGTTTAAAGCTTTGATCAGTTAATTAACCTGTAACCGAAATACATATTCGTTGATATTACCCTACCATATACTCTTCCATTCATTATTTCTTAACTTGGATACTATTAGTTGCCGTACTGTAACGATCACATCAAATAGCTAGACAAGTATGAACAGGACTTTGTCAAAAAATTAGCACTTTTTCAGTAGAGATAAACGATGTCAAAAAAGTTGAGACAAATATAAAACTTCTTGAAACTTTCTATTTTAATTATTTTATAAATGTACTTTATGATCTTTTGAGATAAAAAACAATGTGTTTGTGGATGTTTTTGTTTGATTACAGTTTAGAATATTTGAGTGCTGTGCATAATACCTTATAAAGTGGTTTAACAGACACATATGTTTCCAACATACCCTTGTAAAAATACAGCTAGATAAAACTATAAAACAATCTTTGTAAGGAAACATTACCTGCACGTCAAACTATTTGGAATGGTGAAACACTACTGGGACAAGTGTATGTTAGAATCTTTGTGAATGTTGCTTGCCGACGAAATGCCGTGAACTGTTATGAAGTGAAATTTTAAAAACTCAACCAAACATTGGTTTGCTTTCAACTCCAAAAGTCCTTAAAGTAACGTCTATAAAATAATATATTTTTTGGGGGTTTGTGGAATTTAACTTTCGAATGTTAATTTCAGCTTTCGTTGGTTTCCTACGCATAATTTTAAACTACACTCATTAAATCAGACGTAGATCCTGTCGGAGAACGTTTCTAGCGTTGTGAGGTGCACCTCATTTCATTAATAAGGCAAACGGAACTGGAGGATATTACAACGGCGGAAAGGAGCCAGAAATAGCGTATTCAGCGGTGGGAAAATCTGGTAAACACGGATTCTCTGCGGCTGGTACAAACGCGTATGAAGTAATCATCGCCCCTCCTTCCCCCACGTTCAGAACCCCTGGAGAGGCTCGGCAATTAAGGGCTTCCGATGAAAACAACCGACGATCCGCTCCCACACCTGCCAACCGCTCTCCCCAGCAGGAGATCTGTTACGAAAGCTCTCCCCTCAAAACTGTGTGGTTAGTGACCAGCTAAATTGCGCAAACGTATGGGCTCGCGTTCGGCAAAATTACATGTGTTTATTCGTACAACTTGCATTCTCTAAAGGTCAATGAAACAAAGTCATCGTTACTTTTGATTGAGGAAGTATTTTATTTTTCAAGAGTAAAATAAAATGCTAATCGTGGTGACAAAGTTTAGCACCCACGGCGACCTTAATGAAGGAAGTACTATTTTTTAAGAGAATAAAATGTAATTACTCTAAGTTTTTTATTAATGAATGAAGAGAATGTAGTAATATTATTGCACAATGAGATCACATGAATCGCCGTATTATTGAGTGGTATAATGAAGAAAGTACACAAATTGATACTATCAACTGTGGTAAACCGTATAATTTAGTATAACAAAACGTATAACTCACTAGAGATCTAAAATGCTGTTTGTGTTCTTACTAAATTATATTTCTTATTTTCAAAATTTTATGTAAAACTGTTTTACGTGTCATGAAGCATAATTGTCTTTTCAAGGACACTAACCACATCCGCATTCCCAACAACATTGAATCTCAACTTGGGTCAATTTCTTTCTGAGCGTTCTTCTCCTGACCTCTGACCTGAGAATCTACTTTCTCTTTCTTTGAGTTGATCCACAGTGTCTGAGAAATGAATCAATGATCAGTGTAAAGCCATAACTCCACAATGCGAGGACGACTATAAATTGCTGAACATTAGTGACCACAAAAGCAGAAGTCTGCAAATATTAGGTCATCTTCTGACTATTGAGAGGGAATGGAGGGTAATATTTCCTCCATTCTTAAAGAATCCCTGCAAAGGACTGTTCGATCTATCGACTTTAGAATGTTTTCTACGGCTTTCTTCTGTACAAAGACTGCATCATTTTTAACAAAAGAAATTAACAATGTCGAAATGGTAACTTAATATGCTAATAGACTTCTCAGATACAAATAAAGGGCAATTGGTATTTAGAAATACCCCAATGGAATACTAATTTGGTTTTCTGTTAGGTTCTAGAAGAACGATAACTCAATTTACTTGAAGTACTACAGCAATCATGGCTGGCTTGTGGCTCAGAGCGAAGTTGCTCGCCTTTCACCAAGGCGATCCGGGTTCGATTCCCGTCGAATTTTATGTGAAATTAGTTCCTACAAAACAAGTTAGGCTGCTTCACAAGGGTTAGTCCAACCTCTGTGATGTGTTCCTAAACCCCTTCCCAATTCCTGGGTAGTAGCGTAGAGGCGCGTAGGTGTGAGGCGCGTACACGGAGATGCTACCTGGCGGTCTTCTTGATAATTGACTGCGACGTAACATGAGTATTAATGGAGGATTACTCCCCAGCGCCATTAACGGTGGATACTTCCTATTACGCAAAAAAGCGCTCAACGCCCGAAGAGGCTTGGAGACACGTTACGTCAATCAAGACGCAACAAATGTTTTAAAAAAATCCCTCAACATGCGCGAGAGTTAGGTTCCCAAAAAACCTCGCGAATGTTAAAATCCGCGAAAGTTAAGTCTATCTTTTAATGAAGAGAGGTGGGTTAGGTTCTTGGATATCGGAAATATGTTTAAAAAAGAATGAAAAAATCTGAAAATCAATTACAGTACAACTGATTAAGCGCTACTACAAAGAGAATTCACAATTAGCATTCCAAAATGAAGAAATAAAATAATGTTTGAAACTTATTTCGAAGTTTCAAATGATTGGAAATAGGATTTGCTAATTTTTTTGTTTCATCACCTTTCTCGCTGTTCTAATATCCAAATATGAAAGAGATCCTGCTTCTATTCTCTCTTAAATTTCGAAGTTATTTCCATGTTTGGATCACATTCGAATGCCAGTTCCACCAGAGCTTGTTGAATTTAGAATGCCATCAACAGTTTTGACATTGAAGTTGCTCCAGGACGCAGTTTCGCTTCTGTTACTTGATCATTACCATAGAAGAGGTTTTCTTCACTGATGATTTCCCGAAGCTCCTTTACAATTTCATTATAATGAGAGTGGCACCTGATCCTGAATGGCTTTTCTTTTCATTTGTCCAAAACCCTTACCTCCAATTTGGCGCAACTGAATTGAATTATTTTACAATTGTGTTATTCTATAATGTGAATTGACATTTCATCTGTGTAATTTTTGAAGAAAGTTATACTGCGAGCTCCAAGGTCTGCCGAGTTCGTTTGCCAGATGATGATAATACAGGAAACGAAATAGGCTTACTTTGAAAGAAAATATACGAACAAAAGACCCACACGTATGTCGAAGTAGCAAATGTTAAAACCGGGAGCATTTCTCTAATCGCAAATGGTTGGAACTCGCGAATAGCGAATCTGCGAATGTCGAGGGATTACTGTAATTTATATGAATAGAAATGTACTTCACATTAACCCCACATAACATCTGTAGAGTGATTCGCGTCACCCGTATAAACTTTCCACCTCCTTCTTCTGGATATTGAACAAAACTTGTCTGAGGCATTTTGCTGGCAAGCGTTTTTGTAATTAATTAGTACAGCTTTTAGAGATACATGTTTTTTAAAATTTATTTTAAATCACAACTCCGATAAATGTATCAGATAGGCGTCGAGATGAATATAGCTTTGATGAGAAGCTATTTATATCAAACAACTTAAAAAAAACTTTAAAAACTATGTTATATATGACACTATGTAATAAAATATTAACACTAAGGCCAAGTGGCTCATGCAAAAGGTCACTACAGCACAGGAAATGAATGACACTACAACATCACTTGGATTTTTCCTTTCAGTCCTTTTATTTTTTAAGCGGAATCATGCAGATTTGTGGCATTGCAAGTTTATAGATGTTGACTGATGTTTTATCGCTTACTTCTTAATTATTGCTTCTATTTCTAAATACTTCAGATTCACTATGCCCACGGTCCATTTGCATAAAAAGGGCGAATCAACAGAAAATAATCTATACTTTTTTTATTTTTCAGTTCCTTTCTTATATTTCGGGCAACCACAATTAAATACATTACATCCAAATGTATTACATAGTTTTATCAAATGGATTTTGTCCATTTTCGTACGACCAGTTCTAGGTTTCGAGTCACGACGGTGGCAGGATTTTAGATATTAGCTTGTCAGCTAGATCGAATTCAGCCGCTGTCTGGAGGAGTATTCTAGCGGCCGGTTGGTCTGATGGGTAGTTTTCCGTAGATAATAGGATCAAAACCAGACGATTGCAGTAGCAGTACCCTAACAAACAGGCCACGGACAACGCGCGATATTTCATTCCTCTTCCTCGTTCGATACTCACCCTTCATCTACATACACTTACACTCACATGCACTACACTACCATACTGGTCGGGAGACCAGTCGGGATCTTAAAGCTCATCCCGGCTCAGGTGGTGCCACGCTGGTGGGAGATATCTGAAGGGGAAATCCCAGCAAGCCGAAGTAGGTCGGCGCCGGATCTCGCCATCCAGCTGTGGATGGAAGAACACCCCAGCTCCCGCAATTTAAAAAAAACATGCACTACACTTACAGGAATGATTTGCATAACAGTTGACGCGCCCAGAATAAAAAATAATCAGTCAATCAACTCACACATCAGCACAAAGTATCCGAAGAAAGAGGCAAGAGCAAGAGAAAAAATCCGGTTATAAAACTCCCTCCCAGCAGTGCCTTCCAAGGCGAGTGCTCAAGATTATCTTCGTCGCATCGACTGCAAACAGACTGCACGTAGTACTCGGCCATGAAAGTCGCACCACCCACGACGGCTGCTGGAGGGAAGTGCGTTTATTTTAGCGCCACGTGAGGGGCCCCAGGCTGCGCGCCCGAGGCGGCTACGCGCTCGGAGGCCGGGGCGCTGCGCGTAAACACTTTCGCCACGTGGTCGGCCCCTCGCGTTCGCACCTGCAGCTGCCGCTACTTGTCCGTCCGCACTTCCCAGGAATCGACAGAGGCATTTGTTGGCGTGCCCTTGGGCTGAAAATATTAGGCGTAGGTTTTGTCTAAGGAATTTTTAGGCGTGCAGATTGGTTATGTTTAGGTGTGGAATTTGTCTAAGAAATGTTTAGGCACGGAAGTTTTGCCTGAACAGTTTTTAGGTGTAGAGTTGGGCTAATATTTTTACACGTAAAATTTGGATAAGAAATTTTACTTTCTCGATATGGAATAGATCAATCTTTAAATTTGCTACATCATACACTTTTTTGGATATTTGGGCATTAAATTTCCAGTAGCTTTATTATCAGAGCCAGAAATGCATTTATATTCTGCCATTGCTTCCATTAAACGAGTGGCTATTTTTCGACGGTTTCATTGGTAACAAACGCAATTCACGTTTCACGAATTTTAAATTCCATACATTTTCGGAAACTCTTATGCACGTGAAATATATAGCATATATCTCGGGAGATAAATTATGTTTCCGTAGGAATAATTGCCCTCGGGCTACAATTACACCTTGGGAAAATAACGTATTTCTTTCCCGTGATGCACAATCTACTATCCCTTTGTTTCTTAAACCTAACGAGAAAAAATCTTTAAATCCTCACAGCAATCGACACAGAAGAAGCGCTTATTGGCCCACGTGGGCCGCATAACTCGGCGGAAACATTTCCTCCCGGCCACGCACGAAATATGCGCGGCCAGAGGAAGCTGATCAATGCTAGTGGGCCCGGGGCGCCGCAAATCTGACATCGGATGGGCCATCGGAGGTCCCGGCCCCAAGCCACAAGTGCGAGGCCGCGACCGTCGCGCGCGGGGCGGGGCGGAGGGCGGGGCGGGGCGGGGCGGAGGGCTCCCGCAGGACCTCGCAAAGCCCTCGCTCGGAGGGCGGGCGAGAAAGGGCAGGCGCGGGCGCACCTGGCCCTGCCGAACAGCTGGATATTAAAATATCGACAGGTGGGCCAAGCGCGGGGCTTATTGCCTCCCTGGGCGGAGCCGGCGCTCGAGCCAGCGCCAGGCCCGAACGCCCGCCGCACGCTCGCCGCCACGACCTCGCCACTCCCCCGCAAACGCCCGCCGCCACGCCCCGGCTACATCCCCGCCATGCTCCGCCACACCTCGGGACCCCCCGCCACGCCCCGCCACGCTCCGCCGCAGCCCGCCACGACCCGCCGCGGCCCGCCACGCCACACCACGCCACGCCACGCCCCACCACAGCCCACCCCACGCCACGCACCCCACCGCCAAGCACCCAGCCACGCCCCCACCTGTTAGTGATGTTTTTTGCCGCGCCACACGTAATTTCTACTTACTGTCGTTCTTTTGACGTGTTGTGTCTTCAAGAATGCTCGGAAGAGCGGGATACGTTTAATAAAAAGGTATACAATGAAAAAAAGTATTACTTTCCTATTCCACTTTACCACTTTTGACTTCGAGAATGTTACTATATTCTTAGTCTTTTGGTTCTCAGATCTCACAGACAATTCCCCCCAACTGCTATTCCCTTGGTTGTTGTTGCTTTTGTGTTGTTAATGCTGTCCTGATTACATGACGACTTTCCCATCTTCTTTCTTCTATTCTGCTTATCCATGATAACTCCGAGGCTACTGCTTTATTCCACACCCATCACTTTATTTCTAGAATCCCATCCCTTTGGTTCTTACCTTTAGTGGTTTATTCTTTTGTAGCAGCTTTTATTGAACATAAAATTTACACATATTAAACATGTAACATATTTCATGTATTCTTTTTCAAATATTTACACATTGTAGGTCAATTTTGTAAAACAAATGGTAAAATATTATTGTAATATGAAAAGGGTTTCTTAAATCTGTAAAGTTTATTACTTTGTGAAGACGGGAAAATTGTAATTCTCGATGCTTTTCTCAAGTGTCGCGATCACCAAGCCGCTCTCACGGTTGCCGTTCCCTCGGTATTTGTTCTCTCCGATTTTCCATATTTTTTTTCTATTTCCCGACTCTGTTCCAGGTACGAGATTGATGTTTAACTCCATAAACTCATCATTTTGATCGTTGGACATTAGTCGCCCCTATCTGTTCGTTGCTGTATTGTTGTAGTTTCCACCCTCATTTGCTCAATACTCGTCGGTATTTCCCATTTAATCCTACTGCCAAAACTGTTGTGGTTGCTATCGTACATTCCGATGCCCTATACGCGATAATTTCAACTACACCTGTTCTCTTTTTCTCTTTTCTTTTTAAAGCATTTTCGCTTCCATATTAAATATATCGTCCTACACTTTTATCATTTTGTCCCATATTTTCTCAAATATTACAAGGGTACTTTAACTCTTTCTATTTCGGTGCTTTTCCTCTATTCGTGTTCGTGATATTTTTGTAATGTTATTGGTATTTTGTAATCATCTGGTTATTCGTAGCTGTGGTAATTAAAATTTACCTTCAGTTTTTTTTCCTCTCTGACTTCAATTTAGTTCTATCAATACAGTTTTTTTTTTTCTGGGATGTAGCCGGAAAATTTCTAACTCCTTTCATTTGTTGTTTTCGTGGAGATTTTCATTGTTTCCGTTTGTAAATTTCATTGCATAATACACGTTATTCATTTTATAGCCCTTGTTCCAGCAGCCATTTTCACTTCCCAAATGTCATTATATTAATTGCACCTTAATTTTAGACGTCAGTGTCAATGCTGTCAAATCTTTTGTTATTATTGAGCTCATTTTCAAACAGTAGTAGTTACACTTTTATGCTTTCCAACTTTCCCCACTTTTTTCTTTTTTTCCTTCCTTACTTTACAAATAGTTCATTGCAACGGCTAAAATTTGGTTTTCCATTATTAATAAGTTAATAGTTGTTCAAAGGATCTAAGACAATTTCCAGGTTTGACATTCAATTCGCATTTACATCATTACTTGAATCCTAATCTCACATTTGTGACTTAAACGTAATTTTCCTTAAACCTGTGCAACCCGTCTTCCTTGCCCTCGTTTCCATATTATTTGTAACCCTTCCCGCTCTTCGCGCTTCCAATTCCAAGGTGCCTTCTGTCTTCCAGTTTGCTTCTTTTGCTTTATTGTATTGTTGCCTCCACTTAGAAGTTGTGTGAAACATGATTCCTCTCAATTAATCGTTCTTAACTCAGTTTTTTACCGAACGGCCAATTTTTTCAAACACTTTCAAGCTACACTTGTTTGATTTTCTCTCATTATTCTTTCTATCTTGTATTTTTTGTGCCAAAACCTTTAATTGTACTGTCTCAACGCCCTCAATGACGTTATGATTTGTACACCTAATATGGACATGAATCTACACTTTTCGCTAAGGAATAACGGATCTGCTGCCGTAGCTTCCTCTTCTTTGAATTTAGGCATGTTTACTTTATTTCGTATTTCCATACTCGACTATCTTCTTCGTAACCTTCTTCTTTAGAAGTCCTCACTTTCCATCTCTTTCATCCCTCTCTTCATTACCCTTTCTTTTCTCATAGACTTCAATATTATTCAGAAAATATAGAAAGTCTTCTGATCCCAACTTCTTTCTTCCATTTCATCTCACATTACAACCTATGGCGTCGCCACAGCCGCCACAACCCTCGCCGCCGTTACCGCCACCGCCCCTCCCTCGCCCCTGCCGTTCCCGCTGCCGTTGGCATCACCACCACTGCCGCTGCCCCCGCCACCGCCATCGCGGTCGCCACCGTCGCCGTCGCCGCCGTCGCCACCGCCGTCACCACCCCGCCGCCGCCGCCGCCGCCGCCGCCGCCACGGCCTCCGCTGCCGCCACCACCGCCGCCGTCACCGTCACTAACACCCTCGTCACTCTCGCTTCGCCTCCACTGCCACCGCCAAGTCCTCATCACCTGCAGGATATTGGGTCACGAGCCGACTTAAGTTTCGCAGAACAAACCGCGACCGCGGAGGGGACCCTGCGCAGCACCTTTTCCGATCAACTCTCGCTCCCTCCGCCGCACGTCCTGCCCGTTCGCTAGACTGCATCGGTGCAGCGTCGCCGCGCAGGAAACGAAGGGACTTCAATGGACGCCCGAGAGGAGAATGGACGTGAGAGGAGGTTACGCCAACCTAGAAGTTGCCCCAGTAACTCACAAGTTTGTTGGAAATGAGAGAGAAGCAGAAGATCCAGAAAGCACTTTCAAACATCGACCAATGATCAGTCATTGAAGTGCAGAAAACAAGCAAAAAGTGTCGGTTCAATAATTTTAATTTACTAAGGTGAGAAACACTTTCAGAAAGTTTATAAGGCTTTGTAAAATTCTTACCTAAAGAAAATGAATACATTAAAAATATGTTAATATCATTCTGTAAACAATCTTAACGCATTATAATGAAGATAAAAATGGTCGCTTGGCCAGTATATAATAAATATATTAATTGGCAGAGCAGTACCCGTCATAAGGAAAATAAATATTGTTTTATTTTTAAAATTGCCTTAAAAAGGGGTGGTTTTAGTTTGTATTGGAAAAAGACAATTATTAAATTATTAACTGTTGTCTCTTGTTGAGAAACTTTTGCGCGACGCGGAGATATTAACACATTTTCTTCAAAATGTAACCCATTCTGAACATCTTTTACGACGCATCTGTCAATGCAGTGTGGCATCAATGAAATTAAGAGATCGTAATTAGAACAAGAAATAAATTTCTAGCTTCTAATTATGACAACATACAATCTAAGCACAATATTAACAAAATATATAAAATAGAACCTGCAGTCCACGAGAGCAATTTCCATTAAATTTCAATCAAAGCCGCGAACGAGCACAAGGAATGACTACTAGTGCTAAAATAGCAGTACTCTCTCGCCCGTATTTTCGAGCAAAATTGCGGGACAAGTATGCAAATTTTCCAAAAATTGTATATCACTTTATTTCAAAATCTATTTTTTGGAGCAGATTTCATTAAGGGGAAAATTTTTATCTAATATATTGTAGATCGATGCCGAAAAATGTTTGAACTTTTGCAGTTTTCAAAAATTCATTTTTTTAACGAGCATGAGACCTGTACAATTTTTTTAACGTCCTTTACACTATCCCACAAAAAATAATTAAAAACGATGGAGCCTTTTTTTGAAAATTTAAAAAATGTAAATAAAACATGTAAAGTACTCCCCAAAATTAAAATATGGGTTTACAATTCGAGGTGCTGAGACTTAAGCCAAATCGATTGGAAATAACAATTTTGGAGAAAATCGGCTAAACGGTTCAGCGGCTAGTGTTGTTCACAGACGGATGATCAGACAGACGGACGGACATACACACAGACGGACGGAAGGACAAACAGACGTTTGCCCGTCATTCGACTTTTCGCTAATAATGACCCCCCCCCCCAAAAAACTGGCGTGTTAGAGAATTTTTTTCTAAATTTAGCAACTGGATTTATTCACGTTTTCGTTAACAGGGACCCATAATAAGAGTTTTTCTTACGTAAATTCGCTTGTTTTCCCGCAGTATTACATAAATTTCTCCCTACTCTGTAGCGAGAAAGTAAGAACTCGTATTTTATAAGTGAAAAGGAAACGGGTATATGCAGTGAGAACTTATAGAAATTTGCTTCGTCATCCTTTAAAACACGGTCAGTCTCTGGCAAACTCACAGCTGTTCAAACTGACTCTTCGGCGTGCGTAATAGGTTGCAGTCACGCGAACGGAGGCAAATCAGCGCCCTCGTAATTTACTGTAGCGTCGTGTCACAAACGCGTTGCAGAGCGTTCTTCATTACTTCAGCACACTTGGCATGATCCTCGCAATGAACGTCTTAGCATACTGTCGCCAAGCAATGTCCAGAATAACACAAACAGAAGGATAGATTGAAATAAATATAAGCATATTCGTAAATTAATAACAAGTAAGTCTTTGACCAAAGTACGTTATGTTCCTTCTTTCCAACATTCGTTAAATAATTTACTATAGTCTGCCAAACATTGAATGAAGTATCTCCGAATCGGCTCCGTGATGTCGGGTCAATGATTATTTTTTATTTACTTTACTTTTATTTATTACAAATTATTACAAATATTAAACACATTAGATGACACTATGCCGCTAAGGCAAAGGCACTTAAGCCATTACAATAACTTCACTCTACAATTAAAACCTTATTCCAACAACAGAACGATCATGCAATGCACAACATACATGGACGTAGGTACCAAAGAAATTTCCAGTCATTGGTAATATCTTGCAAAAATTACGTTTCTGTGTCAGTATATTAAATCTCTGGGGTTCATCAAGACTCAAGGCGTTCACATCAACTTTGGAACATTCATCTGAAATTCCTCCAGAATATTTTCTTCAACTGCATGCCACCAAAGAAGTCCCTTGTTATTTACGCCGCTTCAAATTAAACCAAAGAGTCTTTCAACTCAATGACGAGTTAATTCTTTAAGTGCTGTCACCAAAAGCTCCAATTATAGAGCACAACTCAACAACATTCACTTTTAGACTGTCACAAGAACAAATAGGTCATCACAACAATTCATTTATCTTACATGGATCTTTGAAAAAAATAGCTTTCTTATGAATTTTTCTTATATTTTTCATAAAATGTTATGAAATGAAATGTTATGCTTGCTTATGAATTTATATTACATTTTCATTTTAAATACAAGTTTAAATTACTTTGCAGACGCAACAAAAAGCAATGGTAGTTCCTCATTCGCAACAATTTTCTTCCTGTTTTAGAATATATTTCCTGACTGAACTCTAAACTTTGTTCGACAACTCTACTATCACTAATTGATTGATTACAGTTTTAGAGTGCGTCAAGCATTGCCAAGATCATTAGGACCGTAAGTGTAGTTATATCACGGGAAATGGTGCGGATCCCTTGGTAGATGGTAAGAACCGGCGCCGTCAACATGCAGGGTTGCCTCCCACCAGGGGGGCACCAGCCCCAACCGGGATAAGTTCTATGCTCCCGACTGGTCTATGTTTGGTAGTGTAGTGTATGTAAGTGTAAATGTGTGTAATTAAGAGATGGGATAGGATAAGGAAAGGAAAGACCACGCACGGTTCGTGGCTCGTTTGTTAGGATACTGCTACGCATTCACCTGGTATTTATCAGAGAAACCACGGAAAACTACCGATCAGAGCAGCCAGCCGGAAGAATTCTCCTCCAGACTGCGGCTGAATTCGAACTAGCTATCTAGCGAGTGTCGATCATCATCCCACCGTCCGGACTCAAACCTTAGGATCTTCCGATCAGAAGCACTACAGTGACATCACTGAGCCACCTAAGCCGGTACCTCCGCATCTCGTGACTTGCTGCGCGTTTCCCGCCCGCAACACAAAAGGAGGAACGGAGTTAGCTGCTGTTCCCACGCGGCATTGTGGCGGGTGGCGCGCCAGTGGATCGCCTTGGCGGCTGAGCGCAGGAGGCGCCTGTGTCTCCAAGGAGCGACGCGGCACGGCGCGGCGCGGCGTCTTTCGGCCGCCGCACAAAACAAGGCAAAGCCGATTACGGCCTGGCGTTCGGCGCCGCACGCCAGCGCCGCCTCGGAGGGATATCGCTCAGCTTCATCTTACGGATCCTGCTAATTCGCGTTTCTTCTTCTTGACGAGGAGATTGATGTTTTAGATCCAAATGTTATATATGTACTGGCTAAAGTGCGAGTAATGCTAACTGGCGAAATGGTCGGTTAATGTCTACATTATTCAAAACGAGTGGATAAAGACCAAAGTAGGAATTCTGTAGAAATATACTTCAGAAGTTATGAGCATTACTAATCTCTACTCAGTCTCTGAAGAACATTATCAATCACCCTTTGGAATAAGCGCGTAAGTTAAATCCAAAATTTCTGGTTACAATGCGAATAACGCTCATTGCTGAATTGGTCCGTTAATGTTTATATTTTTCAAAATGAGCGGATGAAGTCCGAAGTAAGAACAGTGTAGAAACATAGTTCAGAAGTAAAGAGTCTTATCAATCTTCACTCAGACTCTGAAGAAGATTATGAGTCACTGTTTGGAATAATCACGTAGGTACGAATTGATTAAAAGGGTCCCGTATGAGTCGTGATTAAATTCACTAAATATGTGGGGACAGTTTTCTCTCTTAGGTTTACAAAACAGGTCAAACATCACAATAGAATGGAAATTCTTACAACTTGTGAGCAATGATCAATTTCTTCCAACGTTACTCTTGGAAAATACCAACACGAAAAAAAGACATTAATAAGTGCACAAGTATTCAACATTCGTACCTTTTTTACAGCCTAAAATACGCATGCATGCCAACTCCTAACATAAATTAACTCTTCAAAAGTCTCATGAAAGGAGAAACACAATCACGTCTTTCCTACAGTACATTCGTGCCCATCATCATTCATTCATGAAAATGGAAGTAACAAACAAGCGCATAAACTAAACGCGCTAGAGGTCTCACGCTAGCAAAGCAATCGGGAAGGCGCCAGCTCGGTCACGTTGCGTGAAAAACGATGACATCGCATCGATAGAAGATGTTCGTGAGCATTGGAATGCGATTCGGCGGCCGTCGAAGGTCGACGGAGATGGAAGTATCGATGGCGCTGGAGGTGGTCGGCAAAGACGACGCTTACAATAATGATGGCGGTAATGGTTCTGATGGCTGTGAGGGAGATGTGGGTGTGAATAGTGATATTTATTCTTGGTTCAGGCGAACGGATAATTACTTCTGAAACACGTGTGCAACGCTGAAACTTACCAGCTTAGTTAGACTCATGGCATCAAGTGTAGTCACTGCATAGTCTCTGACCGGGAGGAAACTCGACGGTGGCAGCATTTTGGACGTAGTAGGAATTTTAGCTACCTAGATAGCTAGGTCGAAATCAGCCGCCGTTTGAAAAGGAACAATTCCAGTAACCAGCTGCTCTAATAGGCAGTTTTAAGTAGTTTCTCCGATCAACACCAGGTGAATGCTGGAGCAGCCCCCAACAAACGAACTACGGACCTTTGGGAGATGTTTACTTCCTCTTCCCTATCCTATCTTCACCTCTTATCTACACACACTTTCATTCACTACATCACCACACATGTCAGGAGTACAGACGGAAGATTATAGTTTATCCCGGATCAGGCGGTGTCTCGCCGATGGGAGATACCTGATTGGGAAAATAGCCCATTTACTATAATGTTGTTTAAATAGTTAATAAACATTCATAAAAGGTGATTGCCACAAATATTAATTGGAGCTTATCCTAAGTTAAATCATATTACTAATGAACATAGTAGTTAACGTGCCCAGAAGCCTTGCATACTAATTCACTCAATCGTTCTAGGCTCCCAGCTGCGGAACCTAGGATGTCACGCCCCTCCCACACACACACACACCCTCAGAAGTCACGGATGGGAGCCTTGCGGGACGCCGCGGCGGCGCCCGCCTGGCGGCTGGGTCGGGCGTGCCATTGGCGCCGGCCTCCCATTGGCCATCCGTCTGGGCGTGGCGACGCGCGACACGGCGCGAGTGCGACGGGCCAAAGCACGTCCGCACGCCGCACGCACGCGTGCGCCTCCGACCAGCACCGCCCGCGCACGCCATGCCAAGGAACGCCCGCCGTCGCGATGCGCATATCTGCGCCTTCACGTGGCGGTGTGACGCGGGTGTTGATGGGGTTCATTCAAAAACGAACCGGCACGGGCAAGGTGGAAGCAAACTGCGAGAAACATGTTCAGTGGCTTAGGTGGCGAATCTCAAGAATATAGAGTTTCGTGTCGAGACGACATAATCGCACCTAAATGAATTCTTAATCTCGTGCAAAAGAGTCAAGGTTTATTTCAACACTTGCTTCCCAGAGAGCTTGATTGATTATTTCGTGGTTCCTGGCGCGTCAACTGCTATGTTCGTCCTGTAAGTGTAGTGCATTTTTATAACGGGCGGTGATCTTCCCCCGCTGGATGGTGAGATCTGCCACCCCTAAGAGTCGGCTCGCGGGGTTTACCCCAACTAGGGATCTCCCACCAACGGGGCACTGCCCCAGGCGGGACAAGATCCTTACTAGTCTCGCGACATGTGTGGTAGTGTAGTGCATATTAGTGTACATTTGTGTAAGTAAGGGGTGAATAGCAGCCAGCCGCTAGATTTCCCCTCCATCTACCTAGTGTCGAAAATCCTATACTTAGGACCTCCTGGTCAGAGGTAGTGAAATCAGTTGATCCCCTGAGCCACTTCAGACTGTTCCCCTAGATTGCGACTGATGCTGTAAGAGTGGGATAAAATGATTTTTTGAGGTTAGTAACAGTGTGGTTGAAAGTCATTTTACATGAGGCAACGAACCTTTGTCGATTAATTTGTACCTTTCATTTTGACATTTTTGTACAACACCTAAGTTGTTTAGTAACATATGATTTAATAAAAATTTCAAGTAGTTTTTTTATATTTTCCAGGGGCCATATATTACAAAGAAACTACATTAACTGAGACTATGTGGCTAGGCCGACGACTTTTAAGTCATTTACAAAACCTACACACAACGAAATTCATTTTTTTATAATCCTGCAATTTGTCCCAGATGATCTCTACGTTGCATCACAGCCACAGAAAAGAGAACATCAAATGAAATGGCAACTGAAAATAAAACCCTAAAGGTGAAGAAAACTGACGTCAGAAAATGAATACACATATGCCTACCAGACGGATCTAATTTACGCATCACGGAAACTGCAAACGTGTATACTTAGGATTTTTAACATAATATCAAATACAACTAAGCGGTTAAGCGTACTATATATCATAAAATTATTAAAAAAGCTTGATAAGGATAATTGTCATGTTACAGCTTACATTGGAGACATTTTGCCATGGTCTTCACTATATCACATTGACTCCATTTGTTACAATAATTATTTTCTTAAGTGTTCAAAGTTTAGTAAAGAAAATTAAGCATCCAGGTATATGTGAAGAGAAATGCAGAATTCGTTGCGTTAAAATCGGTGAAAGAAATTAGAAACGTTTGTGTAAACAAACGTAGAGACTTCTGGAGGAATCATTTTACCTTTCTTTGTGATATGCAGTAGGGAATGTAGTATATAAATCACTAAATAATATGATATTTTATTTCAGCTTTACGCTGAATATTTCCACTTTCGCAGAAAATTTGTGTGCATTTGCTTCCTATTACATAGTGTCTCCATTTTGAAGAACAATCTAGCAATTAGGGTACCTCGAATATATAGAAAAATACTGACCATTCTCCTCGAATCACTTTGTCAGTTCTGACTTAGCTGATGACCATGATATTTTATATTTTGATAGATTTATGTAACTATTCATTAAACCGTGTCTATTCGGTTATAATAGATCTGAGGCATTTGTTCCAGAAACAACTTATAAATCAAATACACTCCCGAGCTTCTTCTGATTAATGTCTTTAAGATTCGCGCATGTTTCTTTGAAGGAGCAGTATTATTTTCTTCAAGATACTACCACTTTTACTAGAATCTCAACCACTTATTACCTGTTATCTACAAAAAAAATTTCTCATACTCTCCAAGTTTTTCTTTGATATCTCAGCAATAAGTCACACATACTCTGCAATTAATAACAGCACGAATGAGGAGAATATAAACTGAAAATCATACAAATTGAAATCGGTTGCCCGTTGAAATAGGATAAAATAGGTATTGCATTAATTAATAAAGTATGTTAATAAACGCTGATCGGTGAAGCAAGTATGTTGCAGGGCTCTCTGAACTACGCAATATGAAGAGCAACTGGTTTGAAATTCAATTACGGATCACGTTACGTGTGGAACGACCATAACATTCACCATTTGTCGTGTAATATTATTGTAAAAGCATCTTCCCCAATTGAAAGCGAAATAAAAAATACAATAATAATAGTAATTATTATTAATAATTTTATAAAACGGTTAAATTGTAACGCCGTGATCATTTGTCAAAATCGAGAATATCCAACCACTATCCACGTTTGGAAATCGTGCCATTTAATGATATGTAAATATACTCTGATCGCTCTGTATCAGCTAATAAACCATATATTATTACATGACATATAATGATACTTTAAAGGTGCCATGTCTCTTAATTGGGGGCTATGAATTGTGCTCTATCTTTGAAAGGTGACGAAAAAGAAACTAAAGAACAAGTACCTTTTTAAAGCCATTTGCTGAGAACTGTAAATTATGACGTCTCACCATAATTGGCCTTCTGACTTCAACATCTTTTCTATTTAAGCAGAAACCAATATAAACTTCAAGATCACAGTAACCATTTAATGTGTTTCACGCGGAAAAGCATTTTGGACTATTTTGGAGAAAGACTAAATGATTAAATCTAATATATAAGGAAAATGCCCATGAATTGCGCGTGAATGCCCATGAATGCGCCCATGAATGCGCATGAATGCGCATGAATTTGCCCATGAATGCGCTAGTTGCAACTCCTGAGTACGCTAATTGCAACATAAAGTCGATTGGTATTCAAAGCCCATATAATTATGTCTAATGATGATTACTTCAAACCGTTCAAATAACACAAGTCTACAACCAAAAATTTGATTTGACAATTTTGGCTTATCTTTATGCTTTTTAGTGTGCTGAAAACGAATATGAAATCTGTCCTTCTCCATCACGTCCAGATATTTTTCAAATCCATGAAACATAATTCCTATTTTGTACCATGTGCCCATATTTACATTTGTAACCTATATTTTTTCTTAAACGATTTCTAACATTCTAAACTTATTATGTTTTAATAATACTCTGCCTGAATGGGTGATGTGGTCATTAAGGTTCTGTTCAGATAGGAAGGTAATTGTTATCTTTTCTAGGTAGTCTCCTTCTAAAGTTAATCAAGATAGAAAGGTTATATATGGAAATTGGAGCCCACTTTCTTGCTCATTCTCTCAGTCCAGTAGTGTCAATTGAAGTGAATACATTCACTTATAGAGTTGCTTCAATGTGATTAAAAAGGTTTTCTGAAGTTTCAAAGTGTATTTTCAAAAAATATCTCTTCGGCGTTGTATTACCAGTCCACACTACTTCTGTTTTATCTGTGGTGAGCATACAATCAAGAAGTACCAAAGAAGTATAACAGATTTCATCACAAATAAAGAAAGTGAATGTTTCAAGTACTTATGCTCTATGTTCTCTGGTTTAAGTGACGCTAAAATAAAATAAGGAATCTTTGTAGGCCCAGACATTAGAAAACTTTTCTCAGATTCACATTTTCCCCAGACCATAGATGAGGAGCAGGAAGCCTGGAATTCTTTTAAAGAGGTTGTTCACAAGGTCCTTGGTAACATAAATTATCCTAAATACAGATGTGTGGTGGAACGCATGCTGAAGGATTTTCAAATGAACGTAATGACGTTCTCCAAGAACGAAGTAACGAAGAACAAGGGAAATAGTTTCATCAGGACATCAAGGTGATGAAACGTGAGTATCAGGGTAAATAGAACCTGAACATGATAGCCGACTATTGCTGGATGCTACATCGTCAAACACCTGAATATTCCGGAAACGTACACGAAGAAATTTCCAGGAGAAAATAACACGTTTTCACAAAAATTATAATTAAATATGTCTCATTGTTTACTCTGGCAAGCTTATATCAGTACGAAAAAATGCATTCGGTGTTGTTAATAACTTGTAAATAAATAAAACCTGTCAGCCGATTCTGTTTTCTTATGCCGTTATAACCACTATCTTTAGAGATTGATCTTGAGATTGAAAAAACTCTGTACGTGATAGAGAAAAACTGACCTTACTTTCGGTTTCAGCACACCAAAAAACATAAAGATCAGGTGAAATTATGAAATGAAATTTCGAAACGTTTTGTAGACCTGGGTAATTATATTACTTTCTGTCGAACTTTACAGTTTTCAACGGTCCTTCACTCGCAACTTTCTACACACTGCGTCTCTCCGTGGGTTTTAGACTGACATTCGTACGCTACAAAGTGTCCCGCCGGAAAAAGGTAGCTCAGGACATCACCCAACGTAACTGCAGGGCCAATGAACACGAGATCCTAGGGTTCGAGTTCCGCCAGTGGTAGGATTTTCGATTCTAGCTTGTCAGCTAGGTCTAATTCCGTCGCTGTCTGGAGGAGAAATTTGGCGGCCGGCTGCTCTGATCGGTGGTTTTCAGTGGTTGTTCTGATCAACGCCAGGTGAATGCCCGCGCGCGAGTTTTCCTTCCTCTTCCTTGTCCTATCCTCACCCTTACTTACCCACATTTTCACTTACATGCACTATACTACCACACATGACAGGAGACCAATCGGGAGCTTAAACTTGTCCCGGCTGGGGCGGTGCCACTCCGGTGGGAAGTACCTGTTTGGGGAAAATCTCCTCAAGCTGACGTAGGTCGGCGCCAGATCTCGCCGTCCAGCGAGAGAAGATCACTGCCACCTCACACGATAAAACATGCACTACACTTACGGCGCTAAAGACCTTAGCAGTGGACTCACCCGAAATTCCTAATCAATCAAATACTTTCAGTAACTTTTTTTTTAAATCAGGGAAGATAAGATGTTGATGACGAAAGGAGAGTTTGCGCACCAATTAACCTCGATCCTCTGCACCTAGCAGGTGACGAACATCCTCCAGCGACATGACTGACTCGAACCAAGGACCCACAGGTCGACTGAGTTTCCATTGCGAACTCCACACACCGTCGCAACCGATCAATTATTACTAAACCCCAATATTATCAACACGTTCTAAAAGGTCACCGTTTACCGACGCTCGTAAATCGTCTTTACCTCGCTCCATTTGTTCGCTCCGCTTGGCAGCGACGCCGACAGCCGTCAGGCCCTCGCCGCGCACAGTCTTCCCGGCGCTTTGGGCGATCTCGCGAAGGGTGCGGGGGGCAAGGGCGCGGGCGTGCGATTGCGAGCGGCGATAATCGACGCTGGGGGAGGGGGCGTGGGCGACCGCAGGCCATCCCCGGAATCACAATGATTTTCATCCCGCACACCGCCTCGCCCAGCTTCCCTCCCCATCCCTTCCCGCATCGATTTGCGAATCGCGCTAACAATCGACAAGGCCCCCTACGTGAAACCGCGTGGCAGTCCGCGGCGCTTAAAATAATCCGAGGTAATTATCCGCGACGAGGGAAAAAAATAATAAAAGAAGGCGATTTCAATCCGTGGGATTCAGCGTTTCGGCCGGGGCCGCCGCATGCTCTTTTCTTCGGCCGTCGCCGCGCCGCCATTGTGGCCTCGCGGGGAATCCCAATTCCATGCAACAACGCCGCGCGGCCGCCGCCGGCGTAACCAACGGAAACAATGCGGAAACGGGTCGCTTTAGGACAGGCGGTCTGCGCTACGCCGTGCGATGGTTGCGACAGTAAGTGATGCTTAGGATGGAAAGGGATCGGATGGAATTTCGGTGGGTCGGAATTGGTGAATACAAAAGTAGGAATTGAAATGGCGACAGGTGAAGGCGAATCGACAAAGGAAACATAAGGAAAGGGACAGACAGTTGTGAAAGTGGACGGAGCGTAGAGAATGGGATGAGTAGTTGTAGAGAGAAAGAAGGAAGAATATATATAACCTCAACCAAAGTTACATGAGTCGTTGCTACCATTTGCGAGGAAAAAAATGAAATTTTGGGAAAGGTGAATGTTACAAGGAATTGTAGAAACAAGGGCAATGTTGGGATGAGAGGAAAGGATTGATGTTTGATGGGACTGTCATCTTGACGAGATGTGTCGCGAGTAATTGACGAGCGTCGATTATTCGACTGCGCATGTGACGAAAAGAGTGAATGATGGAGAGAGTGACTAACGAACTATAGGAGAATGTACACTATGACCGATTGACAGTATGACCAACGAATCGGTAGGGGTTGGCAAGCAGCATGGGTCTCACGAAATTAGCACGCTGATAGCCAAGGGTGGCGTTAAGAGGACGGAGATGGCGTCGGCGGATGACGACGGAGGATGGCAAAAGAGAGGGCGAACCAGGGACCGAAGTGAGACCAACGAACAGGCAGCAGTGACAGGTCTGCGAGGAAGCTCAATAAGTCGGGGACAATTGCCCTCCGTGTTAGATAACTCATTGGAGCAGCGGCTTTCTCGGAGGCTGCAGACACCTGCTGATCCAAACCTGCGTTTCTCTTCGGGTTCCATCGCCCGACAGCAATTGCAGGAGCTTACGAGTGGCCACAGACACTTAAGAGATTGTATGTCTTTAGTAATAAGATGAGATAATACTCTTACTAAAGCTAGGTAAAATTAAATATTTTAAACTATTAAAGATATTGTTATAAACATTGTCCTAGGTCCTTACGTTAATTGGTTTCTATTTTCAACATAATTTTATTTGTGAATTAGATAAGTAGGTAAACGAACTCTAATTTCAAATCCTACATCATATATCTTAGCGTAATAAATAAAGTAACCCATGGAATGAATTGATATTTAGTAATGTGTCTTTCTTCTATTGCTATCTATTGCTATCAGCTACTACTGACTAAACGTATTTAAAAAAGAAACTCCAGTTTAGTATTAAGCATAGTAAATTGTTACTTTTAAAATGAAAGGATTCTTCAGCCTGTAAATGAGTATGTTCCCTTCAAATACGAAATTATTTTTGACAAGCTGTTCTTTTAAATTCCAGAAAGAAATTGTACAATAATGTAGTTCCTTGCAATAATGACATCTTTTTAGTTTCAGCCACATTCACGAAACTCTTAATTATTTTGCGTAAAATATTCATCATCTTCTGCCGGAGTCAATGATTTGCTCGTCAAGACAAGGAAAAAGTGAAGAGAACAAATACATCACGAGCAAAAGGATTTTAATGAAAAGACCGATAAATCTTCATTTCGTTTATTTCTTCTTTCCGTGAAAATCCTTAAGGCAGATTAGAACTCTTGAGAGAGTAAATATTAGACCATCGTCAAAAAATAAACGCTTACATCAGAACGTGGCTTTCCTGAATGTGACGCGAAACGTTAGCAAAAGCACAGGAACCGAGTACAGATTTTACAATGAATACTATTTTTTTATGAATTGATGGAAGTGTGGAGAGCAATTTCATTTTTGCAGAGTCATAATATTTGCACACAGGTGAACATCACAAATAGAGACACGAGTCATTGACAATTACTTTTGAAACACAGTGGACGCCGCTTATTGCAATCACGGTTATTGTTATCATTTGGCTTTTATAATTCTTATGATGTACCGGACAGACTGAAGTTAGAATATTGAGAAATCGTTTATTATGATCAAAATTCGTTTAAAGGTAAACATTATTTTGAAATGCCTTTCTATTGCGCACACTTTTGAGTCCTCATGGGTCGCGAGTTCGCGAAAGACTAAGAAAATAGAATTCACGGTTTCTGTGAAGAAATCTAGTACACTTAACCACCAAATGCGTCGGAAAATGAATTTGTTTGAGCGGATGGCTATGGCTAAAAACGTCACTATATCAGCTGGACAAACGGAATTCGACATATGAAAATCTGCAGACTCGTATGTGGAAGCAGGAATGTGTGAAGAAGAAAATTACGGCAACGCTGTGGAAACGTCTTAACCTCCAACAACAACTGAAATGAGGACGGCATTAGACATACTGAGACGTAGTATTTAGCCCAGCTCAGTTGATTTCTAGACATTATGAGTACGACAAGTAATTAAATCCTCAGAGAATAACAGAAGTAGAAGCAAAACCAGAATCGAGAACTTCTGTCTTTTTAATTGATAATTTCTTAATTTTTTCACCTATTGTTATCAATCAGTTAATTTTATCAGATTATAAGTGATAACAATAAGCGGCGTCCACTGTCAATTGAAAATTTGAATTACCGTATACCTCTTATCTCGTATTTTGTAAAGATTAAAAATCAGAATATTTTAACATAAGTATTATCATGAGAATGCAGATGAGAAAAAAAATGAAGCACTCACGATTCCGACGATTCGGGAATTGAGTAAATTTTGAATTTTAAATGTATGAGAACTTTAGTACCAACAGTTCGGCATGCGCCAGTAAATGACCCAAAGCCAATCATACGATATTGGAAACGGGAGCGAGGAAACTTCTCGCATGGAAACTGCATCAAATTCATTGCAAAGTTGTGCCTTACGAGGGGAATTGAACACCTGGGCCTTGATCATACACACACCCACGCTCGCACGCACACACGCGCATACAGATATGTATACTCGCACACGAACGCGCACACATACACCGCACACCCACGCGCGCGCACACACACACACACATACGCACACGCGCGCACGCACACACATGCACGCGCACACGCATACACATGCGCGCACACACATACGCGTGCACATACACACATGCGCGCGCACACACAGACACATACACATACGCACGCTCGCGCGTAAACACAAATGCCTAAGCAAGCGCTCGAGAGCCGCAAATATGTCTTCATGAAATATTAAATGCAAGATGGATTTTTTAAAATTACAAGATTTTTTAATTATATAATGTATATATTAGTTTCAATAAGTATATTTTTCTTCGTATAAACAGATTGAAAATAAATCATATGAAAGATTGTTAATTTAATGTATCTACTAAAACTATTTTCCTTCAAAAAACTGTTCAAATACAAACTAAAAATTGTTAAGTATACAGCCTTTATTTGTTAAAAAAATTCATAAATGTAGTTTGATTTGAAACATATTCATTTTTTAAAATACCGAACGTTTATGAGAGAAGTTTCGTTGGGTCTCTCGCCTCCTTGATGCTTTGCTTACACAACAGTAACCATTTGACCTGCTTACTAGTCTAAAGCGTACTCTGTTTCAGAGGAGCTCGAGGAAATTCTCATCAGGAAACTGCGTCATATTCGTTGCGAAGTTGTGCTCTGTGGGGGGCGCAACGCGCACCTGGTTGTATCGAACACACCCACGTCCACACCCCGAAACAAGCGCCAGTCTCCTGCGGTGCGCACTCAATTCTGCGCAGAAAAAGCCGGAGTAAACTTGACGACAGTCAATGTTTCTTTCCCCCTCGCTTCGCTTGTTATCCATGTTTTGGTTTCGGGTGATCAAGTGGAATTGGTGTACAAACATTTTTTATGAGTAGTATCATCCGAAGGGTTCTGTTTGTGCTGTAGTTCTCAACTTTTCCTCGTCAATGGCTATTTACTGGAGTTCGCATTAATTAAAAAATCTTATTTCATTAATTTGTTTCCATATTTTGGAGGTTTGAGGCACTACTTCCCAAAAAATGTATTTTAACCCAGTTCATTAGCATTACTCTTTCTGGAGTTTTTGATAACTATGATCAAAACTTTTAATACAAACTCACTAACAGATAAAACTAACGTCCATTTATTAGATAGAAATACTGCAATTGCTCTCCTGTTTAATAAGGTATCAACCCGAGATCCATCTCCATGGTACAAATTTCGTCAAACCAAATAAAAACGCTCCGATCTTCTACAATGCAAATATACATCATTGCGTAATAAAAGTTTTTCAGTAGTTTGACAAGTACTCTCGTTGCTTGTCACCATCACGAAATAAGTACGATTGACTCTGCTTTGACCGGTTTAGTAAACTGCACTTTAAAACCAACTGGAAGAGAAATCGAAGCGGCCGGCTTCTCTAATGTGTAGTTTTCCGTCAATACCGAGCGTATGCAGGAGCAGACTCAACAAATCGGCCACTGACGCGTGAAATCCTTTACTCCGTTTCCGTGTCCTACCCTCATCCTCACTTGCAGTTACACGCACTACACTACTACACATCGCGGGAGACCTGTCGCAGAAGTACACATCGCGGGTGCTGGGGCGATGCCTCGCTGGTGGGAGACACCTGGTTGGGGATGTGGTTCGCTTTGTGTCCCTGGATTTCACCGTTCGGCGGGGGAGGGGTAGGAATCACTAACACTTCCCGATAAAATATTCACAAGGCCAACCATGAAGAGGCTGACCATAACATTTGCCGTTGCCGGAATCAATCATTAAACCAAACAAAATAAAATAAAAAATCAAAAAATATACAACAATGGGGCATGAAATGCAACAAAACAAAAATTCCAACAAAAACGAAAATCCAACAAACGAAAAAATGTAGAAAACATAACAACGTTAGCTTATCGGCTTGAGACAAAGACTATTTCCGAGTGCTGTTTCTATGCGTGTTTACCTCGCCGCAAGGAAGTTCCGGGCAGGGGCAATATCCGGCGTGGCATCTGCATGGCCGCTGCACGTCGTGTGGTGGAAGGGCTCCCTCGGCAGCGAATGGTTGCGCGAGTGGGCCTACGTTAAACTTCCCGTAATAGTCCGCTCCTTCCAACAACTTCGCCAGTGGATATTACATTCCTGCACACTGGTGCTGTGAAGGGTACTTCAAGATTTCTGGAGTGCAGAGCGTTCAGAGAGTCGAAAGTACAATTAACTTCCTTCATTCGCAAGGAAGTCTTCATACATTGAAATGGAACTCCCTCGACACGTTCTTTTTTTGAAGGAAAATATTTATGACGGGAGTACGGTGTAGTTAAAATGAAACAGTAAGATATATTAATTCACACACATAGAGAGCGTTCACTTTAACTCAAAAACTTGCAGCAGGGGCCGAATGGGTATAAATGAATTTTGAGAAAGTTTTGAAGTGAAATGGACTTCGTGATTAAAGCAGATAAATTTGTATAACTTAATCGAAACATTTTGTGGTCAGATGCGATGTAATGAAATGGAACGATTATTTCCCTCTGATATTAAATCTGCCCAAACGAGTTTTAATCGTATCGGCGAAGATTTAAATGGAAAATTTCTCTTTGCCTTCCCTCATCCATTACATCAAGATACTTTAATATGTTCAGAATTAATTGTTTCTGGAATCAGTAATTGGCTGAAACTGAAAAAAGAGGTACAAAGAAATTATTACAATTACAATCTTCCCACACTAGGTAAATATGAACTAGGGATCGCAAAAAATAATATTAACTCAAAAATGGGCGTCATTGGGCATGTAATGTTTGTGCTTCACACCATTGATATCTAAACTGACAATTATATGGTATTTATACCGTATTACCATTATGAATTGGATAAGAATAAGAATGTGATTGTAAAACCGCTTATATCTGCCGCAGCATTGACATACTACATACTTGTACACTTATACACATTTATACACATTTCGTTCATTTAATTATTTCTGATTTACAATTTGATGCTGATTTGCTTGTGTTATCTAAATATTCTTCTCTGTTTTCTGATAATAATTCTTTGAAATACTTTTCCCATGTTTAAATATCAATATATTTAATGTGTTCATTTTCCCGGGAATTTTTTCTAAATGTCTAAATAATTTTCCATGCTTCTGTACTTCTCCTTCCTCAAAAACATTTTTATTTTTGACATATGTTATTCCAATTTAAATATTTTTAAATACATTTTTTGAAAATTTGGAAGAAAAAATGTGATAAAATGGGTTTACCAATAAATGAATGCACAATTTATACTTTACAATTTGCTGATGATCAGTATATAATAGCACAAGATTTGGATGAAATAGAATTTATGAAAAGAAAATTAATTCAAGAACATAACAAGTGGGGTCTGAAAGTTAATACGAAGAAAACTAAATGTATGGTAAATTGAGACGACAGGGCAGATTTGATTTTAGAAAAAGACATGGGGAAAATTATACACACAAATGAATATAAGTGCTTGCGAATTAAAATTACAAATGATGGAAAACAGTTTACAGAAATTCGGTCAAAAATACATTAAGGAAAAAGGACGATTTCAATTTTAAATAGTATTTTATGGGATAAAAGTATCACAAAAGAGACAAAAATTAAAATATTTAAAACGATAATTAGAAATATCTTGACGGATGGATCAGAAGTTTGGACTTCAAATTCACAGTTAAAAGGAAAATTATCGGCCACTGAAATGGATTATTGGAGATCTTCAAGATTTTCAAAAAGGGACAAAATTCTAAATGAAATTATTAGGAAATATATGAATGTATCACATTCGGTCGTATATATAAATATCATATATAAATAAATAAAATACGATTAACATGGTTTAGACACGTAAAAAGAATGGAAGAATGTAGATTATCCAAATTAGTGTTTTATTGGGAACAATGTGGAAAAAGGAAACGTAGATAATATTCTGCCGACTACCATAGCAAACGTCACTAATACACTGCTAATATTTAGCTACGAAAAACTGAGATAAGACTAATTCGAAATCGAATTCTTGTCTTCACTAGGCACATCTGAGTTAAGCCATCGTAAACTACTTTTCTAATGAATACAAATGTTAGTAAAGCCGACATTCACCTCAGTTATTGCAGACGCGAATACTTGGCGACAGTGGTCAACTGAGGGCTGCCGGAAAGTTTTCAATTATCCTACAATTCCTTGAGCGGCATGCCGCGTCGGGGGTCTTTGCTAAAGTGGCGCGGGGGTGGTACATGGACGTCACGGGGCGACGCGGGGGCGGCGCCGAGGTGGGGCGAGGCGGAGGCGGGGCGGAAGCGGGGCGGAGGCGGGGCGGAGGCGGGGAAGAGGCGGGGAAGAGGCGGGGCGGAGGCGGGGCGGAGGCGGGGCGGAGGCGGGGCGGAGGCGGGGCGGAACAGAGGCGGGGCGGAGGCGGGGCGGAGGCGGGGCGGAGGCGGGACGGAGGCGGGGCGGAGGCGGGGCGGAGGCGGGGCGGAGGCGGGGCGGAGGCGGGGCGGAGGCGGGGCGGAGGCGGGGCGGAGGCGGGGCGGAGGCGGGGCGGAGGCGGGGCGGAGGCGGGGCGGAGGCGGGGCGGAGGCGGGGCGGAGGCGGGGCGGAGGCGGGGCGGAGGCGGGGCGGAGGCGGGGCGGAGGCGGGGCGGAGGCGGGGCGGAGGCGGGGCGGAGGCGGGGCGGAGGCGGGGCGGAGGCGGGGCGGAGGCGGGACGGAGGCGGGGCGGAGGCGAGGTGAAGGCAAAGAGGTGGGGACGGAGAGGCGAGGCGGAGATGTGGGGGCAGAGAGACGGGGGAGAGGCGGGGGCGGCGCGGGGATGAAGCGAGGTTAGGCATGGGGTAGGAAGAAGAGAGCGGTTTTAATTCAGAATAATGAAGTCTGTCTGTTCCGATAAGGACTGCCTGTGTTTGGAACTCATTAGAAGATTTCAATATAGGAGGACTTGTCGGGCAGGGGTGGTCCTGCTCTGAGAAAAACGGGAGCGAAGTGGCTTTGGGGTGAAGCACAGTGTCCAAACCCTCAATTTGTCCTCCGCCTCGAAGTGCTGTCTGTTTTGTCTTACACCGCAAAGGCAGTGTTTCCCAACTTTAGTCACTTGAGTCTAGACCCATATAAAAACAAGGCATCCTGACGGTGAAATGCAGATGATACAAGTTGGCTCCTTGTTTGGCGATGAACAGTGGCTATTGCAAAAAGAATAATATTGACTACAATTCGTTCAGGTCAAAAGAACTTGAAGAAACGTTTTCCAAACCCCCATGAAACGAGTTCTAAGTCTGAGAAACACTAAATATCAATGTGGATCAATGATTTTTTCTACAAAACTTTACCTAAAACTGGTACTGTTGTTTCAGAAGTATTTTGTAGATAATATCATCGAATACTTTCAGCATGACCCGCCGTCAACTTTCAGACCAATACTTTGCACAAGATAGAATGCGGTATTTGGAGAAGTACCTTGAGAGGAAACATGTTTAGTTGAATACAAAGCCCCAATAATGGAACAATACAGTCGAAATCTTCAATTTCATTCAATTCAATTCTGTATCATTTTACGTGGTTAGGCTCAGGCCATCAGGCCTGCTCTTCCGCCTGATCATGTAAATTTCGCCATGCTTCTTTCTAGCAGCGATAGAAGGCATGACTTGGGCAATGCAACAGGAGATTATAATTTAGCTGAGATGATTCATTGAGGCTTGATGATTTTTTACATGCCGTTAGTCTACACCTGACGCAGGACGGACGACTTTACTTTTCATCTGCAGGATTGCGTAGTTAGAATTTTTTCGCCTTTAAAAATCGATTGCTTCTATTGAATTTACCTCGCTAATTTGGGTGTAACTGTCCGATATGCTAAGCTTTATTTACCTCATTGGGGATGTTCGGGAAGTGCGAGGATGCTCCGCACGGACAACTGCCTCCAGCGGCCTTCCTTACTCTCAGAGGCCACTGTAGGACTTTTAGGCCCAAAGACGGCAGCTATGAAGGAGGTACAGCAGAACCAAAAAAGGCATTCACGGAGAACCAACGAGTACGATGAGTGTTCATCGTCCTTGTTGCTTCTCCGTGGATACCTTTTTTTGTTTTGCTGTACCTCCTTCATAGCTGCCGTCTTAGAACACTGTAGAACCACTAGATTTCCCGGTCCCCAGTGCATTCCTTACAGAGCGTTTGCATAGTATTTCCTTCACTGAGTTGTTTGCATCCGACCTGTATGATGCATAAAGTAGTAACTGAAAAGCGGACCAAACAGGCACATTTGATTCACTAAATCAGGAATAATTTCAATAGAATATTTCACCGGATAACGTGGCTCAGAGCATTAACTGATGTCCTAGCAATGCCTCTCACTGTGAAATCCTAAGGTTCGAGTCCCGATTGCAGCAGATTTTTTTTGACACTAGTTACGTAGCTAACAATGTTCTGGAAGACGATGCTAGGGGCCAGATGCTCTGATTGGTCGTTTTCCGTCGTTTCTCCGATGAATACCAATCAAATCCCGAAACAGTACCCTAATAAACGAAGCACGGACCGCGCCCGATCTTTGTTTCTACGTCGGTGTTCTACCCTCAGCACTTAATTCCTAACACTTGCACCTACAAATACTACACTACCACACACATTGAGAAACCAGTCGGGAGCTTTGAGCTTGCCCCACGGGAGCTCAGATCTGGGACGATGCCCCGCTGGTAGAAGTTATCTGGAGAGGCAAAACTCTCACAAGCTGATGTTTTTACCGGTCGGCACCGAGTCTCCCAATCTGGGAAGATCACCACCTTCTTCCATGATAAAGCATGCACTACACTAACGGGACTAATGACCCTACACAGTTGCTGCTGTTATAAAAACGAAATAATCATCACAATCAACACTGAATCGAACATTACCCTATGCGCATCAAACATGTTCATTCCAACTATGATAACATGATATAATTAAATTTTTTCTCAGTTTTCTAGAAACACGTTTACACCCACTGCGCAAACCTCCCGAGCGGCCGCGGCGGCGGGGGCGGCGGCATCGCCAAAGACATGAATCGCGGGAGAAACACCGGAAACAAATCAGCGCGGCCAGCGGAGGGCGGTCGGCCGGCCGCCGCGCCGCGCCGCGGCGATAAAGCAAATTAAAAGCAAACAGCAGACTAGCGGAAGGCGTGACGGCGGTGGCGGCGGCAGCTGCGTGGCATTGAGACAGGAGCCCTCCAACGAACGAGTGGCTTAAGATTTAATATTGTCCGAAACAGGTGTCCGTGTACTCCGGATAGGTAAAAAACGGCGACGGCAGGAGTGATAGTCTGTAGAGAAGATACGACCCCCACGAGATCGGAAGGGCCACCTATTCGAATGGGATTCTCTTTGAGGTATTGTCTTATTCAGACAGAAAAGCCGTAGTTCGTGACCACCTACGTTTTGAAAATCGAGAGACGTGAGTTTCTACTTTTTCCAATAGCTGCTGGCCAATCCATGGGTTTACTTTCTATGTATTCTAATCACTCCAATTTAAATAGAGCAAGATCTTGTTGTGTCGCAATTAAAAATCACGCAGGCAATTTAATTTATTATTATTTTTATTATTATTCCTCTACATCACGACTAAAGATGTTATGTGTCGGCTGAATATAAAATTCAGGATGCAACCAGCTACCTAAGGAGAAGATCTAGGGACTGTAGTGCCTCTACAAGACATTGCGCAAATTGTGGGCTGTTCCAAATAAAGCGATTTCTTGGACTTCCCAGCCTTTTTAATTACCAGGGAGTTTAGACAAGTTCTTACACAAATTTTGCGAAACAAATCCCAGAGCTTCGGTAACTATCGGTACGACCTGTTGTAGCGATCCTGAGCTTGCTCAGTCACTATTTGGCGATAAGAAAGACCTCGTCTGCGTGCTTCGCCGCGCGATTACGTAACCCGTCGCCTTATCAGCGGTCGCTGGAGGGGTGGCGGGGGGGAAGACAGTTGTCCCCCCCCCTACGCGGAAAAGAAGGGGTTGTAACCGCGGTGTCAGGAGAGTGCGCAGAATGTTTCGAGAAGCGGCAGCGTGAGGTATCAGCGTGAATTTGGAAGCTGATGGTGTGGGGCCGCGAGCTCCAGTTAGTGAGAAAGAGGTTTGGCCCAGTGGTGGCTAAATTCACACCGCAGATGCGCGTTCGACGGAGGCATCTGGTCTTGGAGTAAGACGTGGTTACAGAGAGAACCCGTGCTTAGGCCCAAGACAGAGCGTCGGCAGCCGCATTAGTTCGCTGTGAGTTGTGCGCTGGTGGCGAACGCCACGGCCACCGAAATAAGGTCGGTGTTAAAGACAAAACAATTTTGTATGTGATACTATAAAAAGTAATGAGAATTTGGAAGCAATTGACTGTAGAATGCAGGTTGAAGTGTTGTTCCTGTAGTTCACTGTCAGATTGTTTAATATTTTTTTTGGCCATTAACACTCTTGCATAATGTATGATATACCCGACCATTGGTATTTCCATAATCATTGTGGACTATTTTCAAAAGATATTTGAAGTAGTGTGTCTTTCTAAGGGGAGAACATCACTTATTTATGATAGAATCTTGTCATGTTAATACACTACAAGTGCAGTTTCTGTCTTTAAATCAAAAGGAACATTTTGATGATAGTGTAAAATCCAAATCAAGTTAGAAACAATTTGGGTTATTTATGAACAATTAAAAGGTTATAAAAGTATATTTGCTATGAACTGTTGAATTTAAGTGAACTTAAATATCTTGAAATATTTATTGAAATTTGGCTGCCTGTTGAGTAAAAATACAACATATTTTTAATTTCAACCAAAGGTGTAGGTTGTAATAAATGTTTCACATTTATGGTGTAAACACACATGTTTAGTTTTTTTTTGCAATTTCTTTTGAATATTTTGTGTTTTCAAAACTATGTTTATTCATTTTAATTGTACACAACATATGTCTTTGTAATTGAAGTGAATTGTTTTGCAAGAAACTACTATGTATGCTAATGCAGTGTATGTTGAGGAAGGGTTAATTGCAATTTTTGTAAACCGAAAGTGCTGAGGCATTTTGTCATCCGAAATGCCTGTGCTCTACCCTCTGATGTACTATTATGTGTACTCATCTCCCCAGAGATATCTTTGATTCAATTTGTTGGATTTCAATTTATTTTTGTCACAGAAGATGTTGCTGTGATGCTAGTTTGTGCCAACTTTGAAATTCATAATTTCTGCAGTTGATTTTTCCTCAAAAAGTTTTTTTTTACGCTGTTCAGTGTTATATTTTTCTTTGTTCATTTGTTTATCTGTGCATGTTAGGTAATTTTGCAATTTGTGTTTCTTTTTTTTTTTTTTTTTTTTTTTTTTTGAGATTCAATTATATTAATGTTTGTGGCTTTCAACTTTGTGTTTTTTTTTTCAAAATTTCAACAAGAGCCAAATTACCCACGAAATTTCCCCACGGCCGACCTACACGAACGGTCACACTGAGCTTTTACACCCCCCATTCGGCTGATCTCGATTTCCAAACTCTTGTATTTAAGACGTTTCTCTGCCTCCTTGGTAACGACGTTTTGATCGCAAGGTACAGCAACATCCACAAGTAAATACGATTTGTTCTCCAAATCCTGGATAACTATATCCGGTTTGTTTGCCGCTATCGTGCGATTGAATTTGTTGGTCGTACAATATCGTACACAATCCAACAGACGTCACCGGTTTTGGTGAGTGTTCGTACCACTTGGGGCATGTGTTCGGAACTTCAAGGGCCGTACAGACCTGCCAGTGGAGGTAGCTACACATCCTGTCGTGTCTTTTCAAATATTAAGATTTAATATTATTTTATTTACTTAAGATTTATTATTATTATTATTATTATTATTATTATTATTAATATTATTATTGTTGTTGTTGTTGTTAGTCTACTGTATTTCCTGACCATCTGCAGTAGAATCCATCGAGTAGTTTATGGGCATTGGTCCAATAAATGAAATTTATGTGTTAGCCGACGTTTCGGAGATTTATTTCTCCATTTCCCATTGTTTTACCAAAATGTGTTTTTCATAGGTAAAATTGGCATGAGAGTTTTCAGTGAGACCATTTTCTGCCATAGGCACATTTTGTTCAAAAAATGGATTTTTGGGAATTGTTTATACGCACACGATTGTTCAGTACGATTGTTCAGTATTTTCGTTCAGTATATTCGATACGATTGTTCTGTATAGTCTTATGATTTGCCTTTTGAATTGTTACTATGAGCGCAATACAAAACAAAGAAGAGATATGAAACAAAATACAATAGAATACATTTCTTCACCCTATTCTTCAAATCATTACCTGTGATTTTAAGTTTAAAAAATTGATATCTAATGACATCATCAAAATTGTCATGTCGCGCAGTCAGGTCTTGCATGACATTCGTGATTGGCGCGCGAGCAGTGAGTCAGCGCGCTTTGTCGGGGGTCGGCGGCGGCGGCTGCAAACCGTGAACACGGCCTTATAGAGACGAGCTGTGGGAGCGAGTCTCACCACCCGGCATCGTCGCTATAAACGGAGCCAGCCGGCACCCCGAGGGCAGTCCAGAGTCCAGTCGAGAATCAGCAGCCAATTGTCTACCGTTGGGAGGCAACGGTCCACAGTCAGCAGTCAGCAGGGAGTGAGAATGATTGCGGAATCCAGTCCGCCAGCCGACTCTGCACGTGAGGGCAGTGTGCAGCCCGGAACGTTCAGGAGCCGGACGTGGAGATGCTGGGGACATGTGATTGCCAACGACTGGCAACGTGGCGGCTAGTGGTGATCGACACACGTCTGTCGGACGCCGTGGGGATGCGGCACAGCTTTCCTTAGTTATTTACCATAAAATAAAATACAAAAATAATATAAATTCATGTTTTTTAATCTTTATTTAACATTTAAAGAAATGTCACGTGTTTTATTAGTTCGACTGCATTACACATAAGATCATGATCAAGGAGAGTACTGCCAAGAACTCGAATCGACTGATGCTGACGTGATATAGTAATGAGACAAAAAACTCCTACACTAGCCATGTCACTTTTATTATACTACCGTTACATCTAAACAAAATAGATTGCTGAACCTTCACTCAACTCAAAATAAATAGATCTCAATAAAAGGAACTGAAGAGTGCTGGTAGGATAAAAAAGAGTTGGAAATACTATCAGATACCTGATATGTGACTTGTCCTCAGTGTTTTGATGAGTGATTCAGAAATGTACTCAAACGGCTCTTTCAATTTGTATATTCATTGTACGTTAAGGTTAACTGTGTCCTTGCTTTGTATGTCTGTAATTCTATCTCAAACAACATTGGTATTGTCCTTCCACCTTTATCTTTTGTTTATACAGACTTGATCGCCCACACACTTACGTCCATAAGTTTCTCTTTAAAGCCAGCTTTTGTGTTCATTCTCTGTCTTCTATTGTGGTCAATTGCATTGTCACACAAGCAAGGTGATGCAGCATTTAAAAATACGTGGGTCCTAGTGAGACAAGAGGTGATGAATGACCATCGGAAGAAGAGACTCAAGGCATCAATTGATGTCACTGCAGTGCTTCTGATCGGGAAGTCTTAGGTTTCGAGTCCTGACGATCCCAGTGGCAGGATTTTCGACTCTGACTAGTTAGCTACGTCAAATTCAGCCACTGTCTGCAGGAGAGTTCTAGCGACCGGCTGTTCTGATCGGTAGATTTCCTTGGTCTCCGATCAACAGTAAGTGAATGTCAGAGTAGTACCCTAAACACCGCTCTACAATAGCCCGCGAACAGGGACGGCAACACGAAGGCGAGGACGGGAACGGAACGCGAGGTACGTGCTCTTCACAATAAACGCCAACGGGAAGAGGAATAGCGCTATGAATCTGTAGCGGCAAAAACGAGTACTTCAGGAAAGAGTTGCCGAAACCAACGCACTTCTAGCTGCGCTACTCTGTTCACTCTTTGCTTTGCCATCTGCCAGTTTTTTGCGTGTGTTAGTATGAATAATGAGTACTTTAACGAAAGAATATTAAGTAAAAAAATAATTCATCAGAATGAAAAAATGCAAACACTACTAAGAACTTATGAAAAATACAACTAACGAAAATTTTATCAATAAACAATACAACTCCATTGTGCTTAAACGAAACATACGAATTTATTTTTGTGGGAAATTGTAATTATATTTATTAATATGAAAAGAAAACAAAAAATACTGAAGTCACTAAAAATAACTAAAACAATTCAACAACAACTAACTAAATCCGCCTCAAACCCTAACCTCGCAAATCCACGCTGTAACCTCAATACCGCTCCAGACCAGTTTCGCGCACGGTCGATCAGCTGGAAAGCTTCGCCTCCATTTGCTGTACTCTCATTGGTCGAGAGGCTTCCCGTTCCCGGGCCGAAATAAATGTTGACCATCTCTCGCGGTCCCGTTCCCGTCAAGCTTGGCGTTCCCGTCGTGTTGTGCTGAGATGTCCGCCTTTCAACTTTCTTTACGTTCCTGTTCGCGTTGCCGTTCCCGTTCACGGGCTATTGTGGAGCAGCCTTAACACATTGACCACGGACCGTGAGTGATATTTCCTATCGTTATCCAATCCTTAGCACTGACTTAAACACACTTTCACGTACATGCACTACACTACCACGTATGCTGGGAGACCATTCGAGAGAGTAGAGATTGTTTCGGCTAGAGCGGTGGTGAGAGATACCTGCTGGTGAGAGATACCTGTTTGATGGAAAACCTTGTATGTCGACGGTTAGGTCGGCGCCGGATCTCGCAATCCAAATCACGGCCACCTACTTCCATAAAAAACACACGCTACACTTACGTGCTTTGAACTTAGACGACCTTATAAGATGGCCTTAGTGGTTTACCCGACTGGAATCATCAGTCAATCATCGGAAGAGGAGTGAATAATCGTTTTCTCTCTCTTCTTTGCCTTATGTTTATGGACTAAGAAATAAATATTCGAACCGACGAATTCTTTCGAAAGAACCTATCATGAACATAATTGTATGTGTAGCGACAAAACGTATGCATCGTGAATTAAACTAACTTTCAAGGGTAAAATAAATAATTCGAGTAATCAAATAGAAAGTTCGACAATTATCAAGCACCTTTTTCCCGAGGGAACAGCATTCTTTTGTATTATTTAATGCATTGAAATGTAAAGCATGCAAATGACAAAAAATATTAGAACATTCACAGACACATCCGAAAATCCTCTCAAAAGTTTTGGACGTAAACCAGTTGCCGTAAGTGTTCTTCAGAGAAGGCTTTTTTTAAACGCTTCGAGTTAGAGGCATGTCAGGGTAACTCATGTTTTTCAAAATAAATATTTTCATTCAGATTGTGATAACATCTAAAGAGTTTTTCCCGGCTGGGGCGGTGCTCCGCTGGGAGAGGCACCTATGAATGAAAAAAAAAATCCTCAAGCCGACGTGTAGGTCAGCGCCGGATGTCACAGTTCCACTGGCAGATGTTCCAACAGAGAACATCACCACGTTCTGAGATATTGCATACACTACACTTACGGGACTAATGGCCACAGTAGTTTACCAGCACGAAAAAACTAAGTAATTAGACAGAAACCTAATTATTGAGAACATAACTAGGGCAAAAACATTGTGAAACAGCTCGTTCACTGCTGGTGCTCCTCTGAACACGGTGCAAGATATATAGGTGTGTCAACTAGCCGCCTTTTGGACAAAATTTTTGAAGCCAGTTTGAGGCTAGTTCCTCGCTTATCCGTACGGTGCGCCATATCGAGTTGGGCATTCATGATGGCGTCTCGCGATTTAGTGGCTTCCACCAGAGGTTACAAAGCTATTTAATGGATCACCATCTTGTCCCAAAAATGTCCAAGTCGTTCGCAGCGCTTACATAGCGAGAACTGTGAGAACTAGCCTCGCATTAGGTTCAGTTTTAGACCGGGAGTGAACCCACCTATATCTCTTACACCGTGCCTCTGAAAGCAGCGAACTTGAACGCACCTTCCCCGCTGCGAGTCCTGGGAGCTCCGGCGAAAGCGGAAAGAATCCTGCCTGGGCGGCCGCACCGGACGACCGCCTGTGGCAGGTGGGGCGGCAGCGGCGGCGGCGGCGGCGGCGCCGGCGGCGGCGCGGTGGAGGCGAGGGCGGCCGATTGAAAAAGCGCCGCAATATCGGAGGCGCCGATCCGCCGCCCGCGCTCTCATTGGCTATTTATCGCCGGTAATTGCGCGTGTATTAAGTGCATAAATCGCGCGGCGGCGCTAGCAGCGGAGGCGCCGGCGGAAGTTGCGGCGGAGGCGCCGGTGGAGCTGCTGTTGATGAGGGCGATGGTGATGGTGGTAGAGCTGGTGGCCGTGGTGATAATGACTTCAAGTAGCAGTGACGTCAGTGCTTGAAGCAATAGCCGGACAGTCCGTGGTGTAGCAGCCCCAATAGAAACCTGGTTTATGTACCAGGCGATCTGTGTGGAATTTGTGGTGGACAGAGTCGGTTCGCGTCTGGTTTTCACGGGGTTCTCCCGGATTTCCTGCGTTTCATTCCATCATTACTCCATCATATGCATTAACCCATTGTAGTCACTAACCATCAAAATCATTCGTCTACTTCAAGAATGGCTACGACGTTCGGAGTCCCGAAGGTGGCAGGATTTTAGACACTAGTTTGTCAGCTAGGTCGAGTTCAGCCTCTGTCTGGAGGAGAATTCTAGCGGCCGACTACTCTGGTCGGTAGTTTTCCGTGGTTTCTCCGATCAACACCACGGGAATGCCGGAGCAGTACCCTCACAAATGGGCCACGGACTACACGCAATCTTTTCTTCCCCTTCTTGTCATATTCTCTCCCCTTGCTTACACCACTTACACAAACATTCACTACACTTCCTCACATTCCGGGAGACCATTCGGAAGCTTAGAGCTTGTCCCTGCTGAAGTGGCGCCTCGCTGGTCGGAGATACCTGGTTGGGGTAAATCCCGTTAACCGCCGGATCTCGCCAACCAATGGGGGAAGATCACCGCCACCTCCCGATGAAAAATATGAACTACATTTACGGAAACTACTCTTATTTAGCAGTTCACGCGTCCGGAATCATTAACAACCAACTAAACGACCTAGGGATCGTAATAAAGATAACACCCCGCCTCTCCTGTCTCGCTGATCGCTGCAGCAAAGAACTTGTTCTGGTAGCGCTGGCGCGAGGCTTAGTGGTCTGACTCCTCGTATTCCACCGCTGCGACAACGGTTCCAACCTTGGTCCAATTGGTAGTGGTGGACAAAGCAAGTTCGCGGAAGGTTTTCCAAGGGTTCTCCCATTTTCGTTTCTTCTCATTCCTCCATTGCTCCATCCTCATTCTTTCAGGTAAGATGATCAGACATTCTGGACACTTTATACTACATCAACATAAATATTTACAAAAATTCCGAAAAGGGTGCTAGCCTGCAGAGACTATAAGCAACGAATTTTATAAATTGACCAGTGATTTTGTTATTTCTCAAGAACATTTATTAGATATAGGAATAATATAATTCGTGTTTTTTATTAATACTGATAAAAATGCATAGCGCAAAATTAACTAAAAGAGGACATTACACGTAACAAAAACAATCACATAGGCAATTTAGTTTGCACAAACAACTATTAGATATCCAAGCATAAAACGTAAAATACTATTCACGGCTCACCCCCTCTCTTCCCTGCCACTCGCTGAATAAAGATCGTCTCGAATCAACATTCTCAATATTGGTCGCTCGTTTACTTAAATATGGACGATGGAAGTCTTTTGCAACGTAGATTGTGGTGAGAAAGAAAAGAAGCGACGCGAGGAATAACTCGATGCGACGCAAACGTGACAGAACTCGGCGTCGTCGAAAAAACAAGAAAGTTTCCCCCCCCCCCCCCCGCCTTGAGGTAAATACTTCCTCGAGTTGCCGCTGTCAGGCGCCACCGGCATCAGCAAAAGAATATTGGCTAGCGTTCCGTGCTGTGGCGGCACGGCACCCGTCAAGATGTAAATACCCACTCATGCATACCCAATCTGCCAGCGGTCGGGAACGGACAGGAGGCGACTTAACAAAAGGCCCGACTGGCGCTATCGACTATGGAAATGTCGACCGTCATCCCGCCCGTCAATTTTTCCTTTAAACCAGAATGATTCCAGAAACATGTCAGATATGACCATTCTGGAACAACGACGTAACTACCAATTTCGTAGAAATATAGTCAATGTATAGCTCAATTCTGAAGCCCGCAGGAACTGCGTTGAAGGCTGAAACTTCGTTCAAAACCTGGTTTGATCATTCTTGAAATTTCATCTTTCCAACACCATGCTCTCAGAGAACAGTGACCCATTACATAGTTGAGTTCTACGAATTCTTGTAATTTTAATAATTAACGTAGGTTAGGTTTTCGGGTGAAATAACTCCAGCGATTTCACAGAGAAGCAAAAACTTATAAGATTTTGAAAGCTAAATAAACGCAGCAACGACAGTACTGTGATGCCTTGTTATATGTGACATTTTAAGTCTTATGATAATCGTTTCTTGATAATCTTTATGATAGTCGTTGTTTATTTGAAAAGCGTTAACTAATTATTGGCGTAAATGGTCTTAAGGGCGTTGTGACTTAAAATTCGATAATTTTAAATGTCACAAAATTTGGATTTTAGGAGCAACTTCTGTGCAAATCGAAATCGGTTCTACAGAATTAGGAAAATGTCATTTCCTTTTTTGTCGATTAATTCAGAAATATAAATCCCTGCACAACATTTTTAGACTAATTGTTCCACAAAAATTGAGTGCAGAATAGTTGTGATAAAAAACAAATTTGTTCTGTTATTTTCTCCTAATATAAAACTGTGCTTTTGTAGTTACGTCGTTGTTGGCACAGATTTGAGGCGATGAAGATAGCAAAATATGTACTTAATTGAAAAAAAATGTTAATCATAAATCATTCACGATTTCCCTTTCTAAAGACGAAAAAAGATGACATCCGATTGTCACTAATTGTCTTTTAATTGGAATTACAAAAGGTTTCAATCAATATCCCAAACATAAATTTTGCAACAAACGTACAATCCAAAAACAATGTACTGAGTCTCTGAGATAATATAACATCTCTAAAGATTCTTGAAAAGTAATGAGACAAACAGGTACCTCAATACAAGGCAATCTCGGAGGCATGTGGAAAACGATCAGTGGCACGTCCTATAGTGGAACAGATCGAAGTGAACGAAAAAGCATTTTTCGCAGAAATGAAACGACACGATCCACATGTTTTAATTAATTTTGCTGTAAAATGAGCCACAGCTTGGGCGAATACGCAGGGCTTGATTGCGCAATGGAAGAATAGTTATTCCAGTTATTTAACCTACATTCCATTTGCAGGTCACATACCGGCTGCGATGACTCACGGGCAGCAATGGAGTTAAGCTTTTGCAGGGCAGTCCGCAATGGGAAATCCTCAGGTGTGAGTTCGAACTGTGCGGGTTTTCGACACTATTAGTTACGTAACTCACACGAATCCAATCACTGTCTGGAGAAGTGTTACAGCGACCAGCCGCTCCGATCAGATATTTCTGTGTATTTCCGTTCAATACCAGATGAATGCCAGTGCAGATAATAAACAAACAGGTCACGGACCTCGCAGGACGTGGATCTTTCCTTCCGAATTCTTTGCCCATTCTGTACCCTTACACACCCACATACACTTTCATGCACTACCAATAACTTTGTTTGTGTAATCTCAAACAAATTTAAAATTCATTATTATCAATATTTTAAAATGATTTTGTGCATTTAAATATATAGTAATCGAGGAAGAAATCGATACTGCATATGTTACTCGGGTGTTAAACTGAAGGAGATTCAACGAAAAATAATGAAATTTGTTTCACTATTTATTTTGGCTGTTTACAATAAGACATGCCCCAGTGTCTACTTTTAACTCATTTTTATATCATAATTAATAAACAAAATCATTTGAAAAACTTAAAAACAATAATGAGGCTGGAATGAGAAAATTTCACGATTTACAGGATTTTGCCTCTCAGTAGCATCCCTCAGCAGCTCACGTCTTTCAGCAGGTTTTTACGTGCCAGCAGTATAGCAGTACTCTACAAGAAGAACTAAAAGGTATTTTCATGCATTCTATCAAACCCATCAACATTTGTTTGTTTGAAAAAGTTTTAATATTTATTAAATCGTTTCCCAGAAGCATTGTACTCTCAAAATTGGCGATCTACGTGGCAGATATCCGTCACTATTACTCTCGAATTCCTTGTATTTTAAAGGAACATTACGCAATCGCACTAATCTATATAAAAACGCCTTAGCACATAACACAAAACTGCCGGGCGCTAGAGTCGCGTGTGCTAATGAAATAGCGTGCAAGAACGAAATATGAAAGTATTCCTATGTTTCCGCGTGCATTAGCAGAGAGTAACGCTTAACATATATTTCGATAAATTGTTTTGATAATTCTTCAATAAAGGTTCCGTTAAGTGACAAACAATCATCAAAGGGACAGGCTCGACCCACTCTCTTGCAAAAAAAGGAGGGAGGCTGAAACTTTTAAAAAATCAAAGGCAAGATCCGTTAACGTATTGCTCGTAACTCACACCTGAAATGGCTCCCGGCGGGAAAAGATTTTGAAAGTTAATAGTAGCATTTTACGCAGAGCGTGACGTGGCGGCATATTATGACAACGCACGGCGTGCCTTGATGTAATGAAACTGCTTAGTTACCCGTAACGATGAAGGATTTACGTTAGCACATGTGCGTGTCTGCTAGGGAAAAGTAGTTTAAGTACCAAATGTTGTGAAATAATATCACTTGATATTTTGGATGAGGAGAAAAAAGGAGAGAAGACTTATCTTTATTAACTTTATTGTGCTGTTTATCATTGTATAGTTCAAATGATGTAGGTATAACGTTTTTGGGATTTATTGCAACATGTTTTACATTTAATATGGAAGAGAAATTTTGACAGTCGGAAACATTACAAGAATTTATTTCATCAAAATTAAAATTCAGGAAATAATGTTCACTATCTATTGACGTGTAGAAAAAAACGAAATGAAAATAGTAAAAAGTCTGATTGTCGATTTATATATTTACAAATGTCGATTCCATTCTTTAGGAGAAATTATCTTTACGATTAAAAGTATAACTTGGAATATAATTATTGTGTAAATGAACCTCAAAACATTTAATTCAGTGATATTTTATTACATTTATAAAATATTTTATTAAACATTATTTAATTTTAATATCAGTATTGACGGGATCATATAATAATATTTTATTGAACTTTCAGTTGACAAGAGAAACGAAAAGATGTATTTTTTTGTAAAAATCATTGTATATGTAACTCAGGTAAACATTAAGACTTAAACTAGTAAATAAAAATAATAAACTTATTTTCACCTCTTTTAAAAGAAATAGCAGCTTATTGGTAAACGAATAATCTTACTCTCATGGCTCGTCGTGATAAAAACGCAGATCACATTATATATATTTGAAATTTACGATTAATGCATTGTATGCATTTCGCTTGTTTCTCCATTTATATCCCTTGAGTACAGAATTAAAACGATAATACCACTAATAGCTTTATCTGAAGCGAATAAGTCTCTCAAATAAAGCCGTTGGATCGGTAACAATCTGCATTTGTGTTCAACCACACTTTAACCATTCTGGGCCGAAACCAATTCTATACTACCCTCACCTTGAAATGCGCGGAATAATCGATTGCCAGAACTGTTTGGGCTTTAACTCGGCATTCCCAAAGCTCAGAGGTGTCACCACTAAGCTGATGAAAGATGTGATTTTTATTCTGCAGGGAGCGATGCGAGAATTGCGTTGGTTTGTTCCTCTATTAAGAGCAATTTGTAAGGATCATGAGCCTGTCCGCTGAGGGCTATCAACGACACTCAGGCAGAAAGAGATTCATAAAAATTTTGGCAAAATTAGTTATACAGGGAGTCCCACGAACTATGGCCAGCCTCGTAACTTTTAAACGGTTCGCCATACCGAAATGTATTTTTCGCTCAACAATGCGGAATCATGAGGCAAGTAATGTACCGTAGAGATATTGTTCGAAACATTTTTAGTTTTCGAGAAATTTAATCGTCTATGATTTTTTAAGTGGAATCATACTTTTCTCAATAGCTATAGATATATCATAAATAGATAAATACAATAATGACAGAAACCCGACCTCAGATGCCGGTTAATTAAGGACATTTAGAATTTCACCTGAATACTTCATGTGGCGGCGTTATTTTAATAGTGGCACAACTCCATTGACACTAGTTTCGAGATATTGAGCTCTAAAGTTAAATGATTATAAAAAATTGTGGAGGAGTTAGACAAAATTTGTGCATTTTTTCTCGTATAAGATATTTACTTGTTTTTCGGAAGATGATATGAATATAAGCATACCGTGTGCTTCGTGGAATATTGGAGGTGTAAAGAATGTAAAACCGTAAAAATGAGGTTGGTGGACCAAATCGGTAGATGTCGTTCTAAGAAAAAATGGAAATGAAGACAATATCGATTTATTAAAACAGATTAAAAATTAATTTAATGTTATTGTTGAGACACACTCAGTTTTCTTCATCTTCTTGAAATCATCGGGTTTCTACCTGTAGATCAGTGAAAAAAGTGTATTAATGCTTGAAATGAACGGAAACACACAAGCATCTCCTGTTTCTTCGCTTAAACTTTTCTTTACGGTGGTTGTAGAAGCGGGATATTTTAAGGTTTTGTTCTTCCTTATTCACTGGAGGTTTGTAAGTTTACTGTGTAGAAACCAAGGGCTTGATTTCAGGTTTACTTGTACATATTAGAACAGATTTCTGTTTGACAAATACAATCCATCTAATTGATAGCCAGTTACAGACACCATTTTGTTCATTTTTCTTCCTTCTTGTTACAGACTTTTGAAGGTCTTTTAACATATAGACTATTAAGTTTAATTTCTGTATTAAAAAATGTGCGATATAATTACATTATTTTATTGTTCCTATTACCAAATCTGAATCAAGCTCTTTATCATCATATCACTGCAGACACTATAAATATCTCGCAAATCACTCATCACGAGACTTGTAGAAAATCACGTAGCCGTATCACTATCAAAATAAATAGATTGCAATCTTCTGTGATTCACTTTTATTGCGATGCGCAATGTCGTCGACAAAAGAAACTTAGAGGTCTATCACTTTCAGAATAAATGTTTAACAATTGCGCGGAACCGAAAATGGACTTAATGTCTCAAAAATGTGAAGTTGTCCAACTATTAAAATAACGCCTCCATATAAATTTACATCACAGAATACGCAGGAAAAATAAAAAAACAACATCAAATAATGACACGCGTTATTGTTGGACATTATTACGTACGTATTTATCATGTACAAGTCATCTTGATACAAAAAGTTATCTGCCGACACACTTAGGACTGACCGTGAAAGTGTAAAAACATTTAGAAACAAATAGTGATGTAATATATAGATGCAATGTATTTATGCTGCGCGCCTTGCGTTGTATTTTTTAATGTTAATGTGTCTTAATATAATGAGTATTCCCGTTTTATGTAGACTTCTTGTAAATCCACCACCGGGTGTTAAATCCAAAGAAGATAAAATATATCTATCTACATTTGTAAATGCCATACAAGCGTCTTAGAATAAATGTCATAAACGTCTAGGGAATGCAGGGAATCGAAAATGATCACCCTTTTGCCTACGAGCATGTAAACTTGCATATAAAGGAGTTATTGACATTTGTACTTTCTATATAATTTGCCCCTGATTTTGAGGCAACCCATATGCACAGGTGTTTGGCAAGAACACGGAATCTCATTTACTGTGTCATAACATGGCCCGCTAAACACTTTTGTGTACGAGGTTGCCTCAAAATCAGGAGCAAATGCCTTATGTACACATGCACGTAACTCCCTTATATGTAATTTGTCCCTTATGTACACTGGCACTATGTTATCATTTTCGACTCCTTTGCATGCACTAGAAGTTTGTAACATTTATTCTGAGATATACTGTCCTATTTATAAAAGTCATTCAACTTATCTCTGGCAAAATATATTAAATCACATCCTATCTAAGTAAAGTGGACACCAATTGTTTAACCCCCCTTTTCCTAGCTAACACAAATGTATTAAAGCCACGAATCAAAACATTTGCTTAATTGATGGCGTAACATTGTTTATCAAACATTGGAGCGATACCTGCCGTTCGTTCTCGGATCAGTTACTGAAGCAGTCGCACCAAATCGCAGCCCGTGGGGACTGCATTAGGTGGGTCATTTGCCTTCCTTGGTCCATGTAGTTCAGGTTCTCAACGGCTGACGCTGACAACAGCAGCTGTCGCATTCAACCACGCTGCTGAGCGCTTCCCTCCCCGCTTGCACTTTCAACAAAATTTCCTCCCGGAACACCGACCGGGAGGCTTCGTTCGACCTCGATGGAACAGAAACGTTTGTGGCGAAGGAAAGTCAAACGGCCCCTAGACAGCTGCTTACCTTCCATTTCTCGACAGCTGAAGAGAAGCAGATGCGACAGGATCGGCTGAAAGCGGAAATGCCTAGTAAACTTCTCAGGTGATGGCTCTGAAACATGGAGATTTATATTTCAGAAGCAGCGAGACAGGAAACAATGTCAGTGACCCTTACGTTGACTAGTGTATAACGGTTCTATAATAATATTATCATATTTGACATTAAAATATTTATTCTTGTAGGTATTCTTGAAGGTAAAACATTAAATAATAAAAAAATAAATTCATTGATGCTTTCTTTCTGGGTCTCTATTAACTCCAAGTAATGCTCAGAACTCATCAACGGAAGATATATTTGTCAGACCGCAAGGTGATATGATTAATAGTATTTATATCAGCGTGATTTAATTACTGCTATATCAGAGTTTGACTAGTCTTAAATAGAAAGAATAAAATATTTGTAAACAAATAATTTTTCATAAACACAAATAAAATTTAAAATACAAGTTCGATTTCTGTGGATGTGATTGATAAAAAATTTTGTGAGAAGAAAATTTATAATTTATTATTGGTTTTTGTTTATCATTATGTTAGAAATAATTAATTATCATCATCTTCAAGTTTTTGTAGACAGTAGAATATTGAGCCTGATTATAGATCCACCGGTATGTGTTGCCGGTGCATATTCGGTAATCGCTTCCATTAGCGTTGACCCCAATCAAACCCTTGATCATGATGTAATTAAAAAATGGTTTTATTATTATTTTTCTCTTTAAAAAACCAGGGGGCGATGCCGACCCCCACTGGGAGCCCTATTCCACAGTCGAGATCTAGAAGTATTCCAAACAGACAATCACGCTTTGAACGAGGCACCCAAAACACATGGACGCAACGTGACAACACATCCAATAGCCCCGTCCCACAACTGGGCCGCGGGCGCTATTGTTCCAGATTAGCGCTGAGTCGCCTGCGCGGCGACAATCACTCGTCGCGAGCTCATCAGGGCGCGCACGCACGCCGCACCGCGCCGCGCCGACCGGGGCCGCCGAGCACGCGGGAGGCCGCGCCGCCCCGCGCCGCGCCGCACGCAATAACGATCACGCGGCGCCGCACAGTGGGCGAAACCGCGCTACAACGGGCACAAACAATTATTAACCCGTAACTATTTATTTATTTATTTATTTGTCAAAAAACAGTAAACACTGTATATGACGTGTGGGGAAAGAGATTTATCTGCGCACATTTTCTTGAGGGCCAGAATTAAAAAAAAATAAAATCCACAGACGTGAATTTATATTACGCAACCACAGGCGTGGTGCCTAACTGACTCCGCATGCTTACTTGAGGATTTATGTCTTACTAATTTACTTTTTCAACTTCCTTTCTGTTTACATTCTGATATTACTTTTATAATAATGTATGTACTTGGTGCAACATCCCGTGAATGGGCTCAGGCCTACCAGCAACGTCCCTGCCTCGCGGCCATGGGTTAAGAGGGTACGTGTGGTTAGCACGTAGTATTCTGGTCTTCTCAAGCTAAGAAGTGAATTTTCTCATCGTCACACATCAACATATATTGGGACATTGCAAGGAAAACGCACACTATAGTCTTGCCTCGACCGGGAATCGAACCCTGGGCTTCGTACTGGAAAGCGACCACACTGACCAAGAGCTACCACGAGGCTTACTTTTATAATAATAAATAAAATTTTAAAAGATTTTGAGGTAATAATTATTATTAATTACTCGCTTTTGAATTGTGTCTCTGTAGTCGAGCAATTCCAATTAAACATTTAATGCGAATATAACGATTAAACACATTTCAAAAAAATTATGAATACTTTTAATGTTTTATTGCTTATAGGATTAGTACATATTGTTGTTGAATTTTCCACACTGCGTGTTTACAAGAGCAGCATATGGTATTTGTTTTCATCTTTAGTTTCTTCAGACAAATAGAGCAATATTTTCATGTTGATAGTTTTCCATCCTCTTTTTCTGTTTGCTTCTCTTCTCTATCTAATATTTTCTTAAGTGAAATTCTAATGTCTTGTCCAAGATGTGTGATGGACAATACCCTTGAAAGGAGGATTAGAAATCTAATTCCTTGGTAACTAGTTCCTTAGCTAGACATTTTTTAAAACTCAGCTTTGATTCGGATTCCATTAGCAATAAACGAGAAAAAATCAGGAAAATAACAAGGATATATCTGGAAAAATTAAAACTATAATAAGTATAACTCACATACCATAAAAATATTACATACATGCCCGCCTTCGGTAGTGTCAACAAGTAATTTTTATTGTCACGTGTTCAAAAACATGGAGTTAAAGTGACTCCGTGACGCACAAAGCTACTTTTAACAGGAAATAGATAAATCAATTTCTATAAAACTGACAATTCGCATACGCAACAATAAAGAGTTAGTTTGAAGGTACTGAAGTGCTGGTGAAAATAGCAGAAGTGTGAAAATAATAAAATAAAAATATAGAAGAGTCATTTTGACTGTCGTCTGTAGTTACGGGTTAATAGGGAGAGGATTTCTATAATTTTCCAAATTTTTGTCCATTGCTTCAGGACATAGCTAAGTGAAATTTCTAGACATTTGCTTAAAACTGTATGCTTTGTAGATTAATTTGTTAGTGCATATTTGATCGATTTTTCCTGGTGGGGCATATTCGTGTAATTATAGGCCCATATTTTGCACATTTCGTTAAAATAAAGGCTTATCTCTAAAACATTCCATTTCTTTAATAGATTATATTCATTTATGAGCGTTCATTGATTATAAAGAGCTTGTCAAAGATTGAATTGTTTATCTTTTCTACACATGATAACATACTTACAAATGCGCAAATGTAATACGTGTAAATGTAGGATATTTCTCGATATAACATTTTTTAATCAAGACAGAAGAAATGCAACGTGACATACAATATACTTCACTAAAGTGATTATTTAGTTCAATTATTTCTCCCGCTTAATAAGATGATTATTACGTTTGCACAAAAATATATATTTTCATTCCTAGCATGCTTCTCTTAAATTTTATGAAGAAAGCTTTTTACAGGAAAGGAAATATTATTAATTTTTATAGCATATTAGAGTGCATATTTAAGAATTTGTAGATCATAAATGCATATTTAAAAGAATATTTCAAGATATTTTAGTGCATAAAAATCCTCTCCCTAATTTTTTAATATACAACATGTCCAGGGAGGAAACAAGGAAATACTGAAAAGCTCTTAAGACAAATTTAAGCATATTTTTTCTAATAAACTCCTTCGAGATTTCGAATGGTAGAGCCGCGATAAGTACTCGAAAGATGGTTTGAAAAAATATTTTGTATGCAAAAATGTGCATTTGAAAAGCATACAAACACTCCAGAAACATAAATTGTTTATTATTCACTAAAGATATTAAAATATTTTTGACAAGGGAAAATTAATACTGATATACAAAAGCAATTGAATTGTGTAAATTGGTTGTTAAATTTTCTTTGTGAACAAATATATTAATTTCATTTGTCAAATTCAATTGTCATTTCATTCAATAAATCTTTCAAATTTCTAGGTTTGTTGAAAATGGTCACTTTTAATCAATCAACATATACACTTCGGTTTAAATGTATTGGCACTTCAAGGTCACGAGTTGGAAGGAGAGGGGTCAGTGTCATCCCATCGGAAGCTCTAATACCAAAAATCTAAGTCGTAACGAAGTTCCCGATTGCATTACATTGCGCACTTTTCGTTCAGTTCTTGACCTTGTGTTTAAATCAGTTATATTAGGAAATTCCATATAACTGAGTTATATGCACCAGGAGAGGTGGCTCAGTGCATCAATTGATGTCACTACAGTGGCTATGACCGGGAGGTCCTAGGTTAGTGTCTCGACGGAAGCAGGATTTTCGACAATAGCTTGTTAGCTAAATCGAATTCAGTCGCTCTCTAGAGGAGAATTCTAGTGGTCGGCTGCTCTGATCGGTGGTTTTCCGTGGTTTCTTCGATCAACACCAGGCGAATGCCGGAACAGTACCCTAACAGGTGAGTCACAGACCGCGCACAATCTTTCATCCCTCTTCCTTGTCCTATTCTCACCCAATACATATACACACTTACACTTACATGCATCATATTATCATACATGCCGGGAGTCCGGCCAGGGGCTTAGAGCTTGTCCCGGCTGGGGCGGTGACCGGCTGATGGAAGATATCTGGTTGGGGAAAACCCCGCAAGCCGACGGGTATGTCGGAGCCGTATCTCGCCATCCAGCAGGGGAAGATCAGCGCAACCTCACGCGATAAAAACGTGCACTTCACTAAAGGGACTAATCACATTAGTAGTTGAGGCGACCGGAACCACCAATCAATCAATAAATCAAAAAATTCTCGCGTTGCGTCCAGACGTTCCACGCGCGCGTTTTGCCCCTCTCCGGAGCACTGTGCGCCGCGCGGCAGTAGTCCGGTCGCGCGCGCGGGGCGGAGTTCATTTCCACGGGCGGAAATGCGGTCCCCCGCCATGACGCCCGGCCGGCCGCCGCTGGACTGTCACAGCGGCGCATCAGCGCCCGTTGGGGTTATACAACGGCTGGAAGTCAGATCGGAATACGGGGGAGAGGGAGCAGATGTCGAAATTACATCACACGCTGAGATGTACCAGATCTTGAATCAAAGATTTTCTATTCGGGAGTCTTCCGAATAGAATTTTATTTTATACTGGTAGTCTTTGGTTTCAAATTTACATTTTACTCGTCTCCCGTTTTCACTTTTGCTTAATTTATGATGTAAACACTTTAGTACAATATTAGGAGTTTTTCCTATAAGGGTTTGCTGTTTTCTACGTATGTCTGTAGACAGATCATTTCGATTCTCAAATTCTGCAAAATATTGAAGTCTTAGCAATCATCATTGTTTCGTCTCTGTTAGTATAATAAGTCTTATTTTTTAGAATCTCTTCATGTTTACCTATTATCGAAAACGTATATTTATTTGTAAAATTTGGTTACTTAATAACCATAAATAATACATAACAAAATTTAACTTTCGACAATATTTTTAGATTTAAAAATATGGTGCATACATTTTCCTCCACACTCGGATATTTATAGTGCATTTAATAACACACAATGATCCAGACAATTACATTAAATGGGACGAAAATTGAAAAATAAAAATATACTTATCTTTAATAAGTAAAATTTTTAATCTCCGCAAATCTCGCCAGCCACAATATCTCCTCCACGTCCAAAATTTATAATGGATTAACACAAACATGCCAGGCGAGTACATACGAGTATAAACTAAGTGTGAACATAATATGAAAAATATGAAAATAAATATGCTGATAAAAATATCAAAATTAAATCCAATAATAATTGCAAAGGTCTTTTTTGGCAGCAATTGTGGCTTCATTATTTAAAAATCAAAAATAAAAACACATGTTTCATCTACAAAACAAGTATCTACAAATAAATCATAATGATGAACATCCCATCTGGACGACGCAACACAAATCAACCTGAATGGAAACAGAAGTCATCAAAAATATATGTCTAAGAATTTCATACATTTCTTTGGGCATTTGTAAGAACCAAACAAATCCAAAACGAACTCAATATCAGATCCGTAAATGAACACAGAAATCATTGAAAAGATGTTGGCAAGACAAGAAAGCAAAATCGTCCTAAACATAAAATGCTTTTGCAACATCTGCTCACGTTCAGTACGGCTCTTGTGTAGATGTAACGAAGGAAGAAAAACATCGAGCAAGATATAAAATTTCTTGAGATTTGAGAGACTGGGGAACCTTTAAGATTCGTGAGATCGTAGGCTTCCCCTGCCGGAGTCAGTACGCTCTTCGCTGTCCGGGAGACGCCGCATCCAAGGCACAGGTGCCGACGTTTCGGCCGCTATTCTGCGACCTTCCTCAGGGCGTAATGCATTACGCCCTGCACGTCGGCACCTGTGCCTTGGACGCGGCGTCCCCGTACAGCCATGTACATACTATTAGAATTGGTTGTGACCGGGAGAGATGATCAACTGATGTCACTGCAGTCCCTCTGACCGGGAGGTCCTAGGTTCGAGTGCCGACGGCGGCAGGATTTTCGACACTAGCTTGTCAGCTAGGTCGAGTTCAGTCGCTATCTGGAGGTGAATTCTAGCGGCCGGCTGCTCTGATCGGTAATTTTCTCCGATCAACGTCAGGCGATTGCGGAACAGTACCCTAACAAACAGGCCATGAACCGCGCGCGATCTTTCCGTCTTCGTCCTTCTCGTATCCTCTCCCCTTTAAACACATACTTACAATAACATGCTCTACACTACCACACATACCGGGAGACCTGTCGGGAGCTTAGAGCTTGTCCCGGCTGAGGCGGTGCCTTGCTGGTGGGAGATGCGTGGTTGAGGGGAACACCCCGCTGGTCGACGGTAGGTCGGCGCCGGATCTCGCCTTCCAGCAGGGAAGAGATTGCTGCCACCTCCAGAAAAAAAATCACTACACTTACGGGACTAATGACCTACGTAGTTGACGTGCCCGGAATCACGATCGATCAATCAAGGTTCGTTGTCGAGAAAATGTTCGATCCGCTGCCCTGCGTTAAGAGGCTAGGACGCCGGCGAGGGCGTGGGATCGATTTGTCCTCGCACCCGCGGCGCGGCGTCCTCCAGCGCCTCCTCGTAAAAGCGGGCGTCGCGTCGGTTCGGGCAGCGCCGGCGGCGGCGGCGGCGTCGACGGCGACGCGTCGTCGCCCTGCAGCAACAAGTGCGGCGTCGGGAGCTGGCCCTCCGCCCACTTCGTGAGGACGGGGCGCGCCGGCGGCGACCGCGCGGCTGGGAAGAACAAGGGAGCGGGAGGACGCGGTGAACAGAAGGCGTTCGCGTTCGGTAATACGCATTTTGAGTCTTCGCGAGCCACCGCTAAACAGTATCAGGAGATAATATAGTCATCGATAAACATCAGAATCGAGTTATTGCTTCCATTGATTGACTGTTTTGTATTTTAAGGGAGCGCCAAGTTCTATAGTCATTTGCGCCCATCTCAAATTATTATAAAAATTATTTTGTGAAAAGGGTAAAATTTTTAAATTGTTTCCACACAATGCAAAGTAAAAAATGAATAAAATTCACTAATTCTACACATATTACATATCAACGTATACGTATGTTTAAATCTCCAATACATAGAATATATGACAAAGTAAAAGCACTTCCATCTTCTCTCAAATTTTACTGTGTATTCCAATTTTTATCGAAAAAGGCGAAGAGGTTTGAGAGCGAGGGCTTATCATTGCATAGTACCTTTCATAGAGAGATGGTGTCTTCGGCAGAAGCATCAAAATTCCTTCCACAAAGGAGACGTGCTTCTCTGAGAGGCAGCTCTACTGTTTCCTTCTCCTTACAAGATAAAACCATGAAAATAATTACAATGGGCAGTCCGAAGAAGGATTAAATTTACTTGTTCACTCTGGGACATCATGGGTGACCCCGTCCAAGACTTTACAGAATCAAATTAATACTAGCGTACCCGTGCGAGAACTCTCGCATGGTAAACCCCACTCTTTCCCTATCCATTTGTCTATCCTTTTAATTAAAAAGGAAAGTTGTTAATGAAACGTATTTGTTTAAAAAATGTATAAATATAACTTCGAATGTACTTTTGTACAGCAACGCAATTGATGTTTAAAAAAATTTTCAATAAAGATTTATTCAGAATCATGGGGAGTTTTCTTGGGACAATTCACAACACTTCCTAAAATATATTTGAATTAATTATTCAATATTCTTTGACAGTTAGCTTATAGCTTTTCGTGATAGTCACAAAAATATTAGCTTTTTACTTTTGAGAATGCTACGTGTCTGAACCCGCTGACTAGAAAATTTCATCGAATGATAACGAAAATATTAGTACTGGTAAAACACAAACACAGTCTTCACTCTTCACTTTTCACCCACATCTCTCCACAATTGAGTACACAGCACTTACAGACCACGGCAAAACGCTAATGGAATAGTTTCACTACACGCATAAAAACAATCTTCATAGGTATCAAGCAACTATAATAGTACTTCTAGTTGTTGCTGGAGAGCAAATCTTGAATTAATGATTATGCAAATAGACCTAATCAGACTGCACAAACTACGGTGTATACAGAAAGCGTAAATATAAGATTGAGGAATCTAAGCCTTCTAAGTGTGTCGTCAAAAGAGTTACCAGCATCAAGGGCTGAAATATTGGGGTGGCCTTGGTGGCATTGAAGCGCGGAACCGAAAATTTAATGGAATGTCGAGAAATATCTCATCTTATAGATTACGGCGTGAAAAAGTTTCTTTGAGGACTTTGGCCTCAAAATCTTAGTTTTTAATGCCCTAAAACGAAAACTTTGGCAAGTGTTGCGGATTGCATTTGACTTGAATATTTAGAAGCGTTTTTTTTAAACAAATCCTTCATATTTTTAAAGTCAAAGTGCAATTCGTCAAGTCTCCGTGAAATTCTCTTTCTTTAGAAACCTCGTTTATAAAGATTGGTGGCGTGTGAGAGCCGGAACGGGAAGGTATACTACAGGAGACGATGTAATTTGTGTCACTCTGAATACTATGTGTTGAGGATGGAATGTTTTTTAAAAAGTTGCCCATTTGATGAGGGAGACAATGATGATATAGACATCATGCTTTCGGAAACCGACCATATATTCAAAACAAAGATAGTCAAGGTTGGATGTGGACCGTATACCCGTGTCTGGTGAAGTCGGCGGGGAATGCGTTGTTGGCAAGGGTAAATGTGGAGGTCGGGGTGGAACAACGACGGGGAAAGTGGGGACGGTAGTGGGGGAATGTTGTGGAAGGGTGGCGGAAGTGGCGGAGCGGAGGAGCGCTGTGACGATGCGACGGCGGGAGCACGCGGTGCGGGCTGTGGCAGAAGTGCGCCACAGGGCTCGGAGGGCGACGAGAGGATAAGCAGGGAAGGAGCAATGAAACGATGGGATAATGGGAACAATTGCGGATGTGACGTATTCGAAAAACAGCTGAAGCACATCATCATCACCATCATCATCATTCTAAAGGCAACTAGTGGTGATACAGAATGGCACATACTTCTGCGTATTAGTTTTCTATTTCCTTGGGTCTTCGCTAGCTATTCGGAATTGCCAAATACTCTTTCTTGTCAGCTGCCATCTATCACCGCCAAAAGCACATTCTTTTGTCATTTTTTAATTTTGCAGTTTCCTATTGGTAGAACGGAAATATTAATTTTAGAATATTAAAGAACCCAAAAACCTAGTCCTAAATGGCAATTTTCTTTTAAAAAGTATGTGCCCTTTTAAAGAAAATGGCGCTTTAGAACTACTAAAAATGCGAAATTTGAAGCTCATTTTCACAGAAAGTTTGTTGAGTTTCACAGTTGAGTTTTCAAAATACTTTATTTGAAGTTATTTGAAGCACTTACACTCACAAATATAATATTCTTTACAAATTGCTGGTAATGTGCATATTAAAGATGTGAGAGATCTTTAAAAAAATTACATTTATATAATTTTTGAAAAAATAAAAACATAACTCGAAATAAACATTACGTCATATTAAAGAGTGTAATTAGCACTATTCGTTGCAAAAGTTTCAAGAAAAAATTTGTAGCGATATATGAGAAAATGGCGTTTGAGCGTTTCTGACGATGCGGAATTTTAAGCTACATTTCACAGAAAACGGTTGTGTTTTCGAGAAACGTTACTTGACATTATTTAAAGCTCATGTACTCGTACATATAATAATGTGAAAAAATCACTGCTAATGTACATATTAACGACATAAGAGACAAGTCAAAAACATTACATTTTTTCAATTTTTGATAAAACAAAAGAATAGAGCAATATGGCATTTATGTCATTTCATTATATACATTAGGCACTATACCTACTAAAAGTTTAAAGAAAAAATTTGGAGCCGTTTTTGAGAAAATATTGTTTTTGAAATTATTTAAAATTGCACATATTGTAAGCAATATTGCGCGAAAACTACTGAACTTTTCAAAAAAATGTATGTGACCATAATGAAAGACCTCACTTTGGACAACAAATTTCATTTAAAAGAAAAATCTCGATCTTCAATTTTGTAGTTCAGAAAGACGCCGAAAGAATTTTAAACTTTTGCAATTTTCGAAAATTCGTAGTAATCCGTGAACATTGGACCTATGCCACCTTAATAAGTGTATTTTACTCTATTTTTACAAGAAATTTAAAGAAAAAATTTGGAGCCGTTTTTTAGAGAATTTTGAAAATGTCCGAGGGGCTTCATGTAAAGTACCCCTAAATTTTAAATAATCTTTTTCAAAATCTCAAAGCTTTGACTAGAACCAGATTGAGTGGGGAATTTCCATTTTGGAAGAAATCGTACGTGTGGTTTAGGCGCTAACAGTGTTCGCAGACGGGCAGACGGACGGACGTTTTCCTTTCAATTGGATTTTCGGTATCAAGGACCCGCAAAACAGGATTTCTGGCTATACCACGTGTTAGGGGATTTTTTTCTTAATTTAGGAACTGGTTTTATCCACTTTTTCGTTGTCACGGCCCGGCAATGAATTTTTTTCCACCGAAAATTCGCCATTTTTTCGCGCAGCATTACATAACTTTCCCTATACCACGTATATCACTCCGTGTACACGTACGTATACGGGAAAGTAATATACTACGTATATCACTCCGTGTATACGTACGTATACGGGAAAATAAAAAGTATCTTGTCGCATGGCAGTCTATCATCCGTTATCTTTTTCATCTCTGTATAATTTCTGAAGTTTCTTATAAAGTTCTTCTAAAATTTTCGTTGTCATTCTTCCTCGTTTACTACCTATTTTGCAGTCAAAATTTGTACTTAAGAATTAGTTGTGTCTTAAAATGTGTCCAAAATATTTTGATTTTCTGTTCCTAATGGTTTTGGAATAGGTTTTTTGCCGAGATCAAATTTCCTTCACGTTTTCTAAAATTGCATTATCAGAAATCCTTTCTGTATAGGAAACCTTCAGTGTTCTTCTCACTAAAGCATATATAGGAATGGAATAGTGTGGAAAGGGCGTATTTAAATAAGAAGAAATACTTCAGTTGTAGTTACGCAAAGGAAGTGACTCAAGGTTGGACTCTGAACCTATGTTTTGTTGAAAATGAGAAATTTTGAATTGGCGGGACTCAAAGATGGGTGAAGGTGAACGCAGGAACCTCGCCGTCGGCTTGGAATTGCGCAAGCGAAGCGAGTAAAATAGGTCGTATTCGGCGATTTCTTTACTAGCTAATTTAGCTTGTCTTCCCTATCACGTGCTACAACTGTTTGAATCACCGCCGATCTTACGGAGCATTCTGCGTGTATTTCATTGATGCGTTACTTTTAAATGTTTGTAGAACTAGAGATACTGCAACTGAACATACTTTATGTCATTATTGTCAACTTTTGGAATTTTATAAAATTCAGATCCTTCAAAGAAAACGAGACTGGTGCCTTTTTATTAAGTGTTGTTTGCTCTATCTGAGTAAAAAATGTATAAAAAATTTGCGGATGTTTTTCACAAAAATAATTGCCTTTACTTTAAGAAAGTAAAGCAGAAACTACTCATTTTCTCTTCAAATAAATTATACACCTTATTTTAAGATTTGATTTTAAAGAACAGATTTCCGTAAGTATTTTTTAATCTGCAATATCGAAGGAAGACTCTGAAGAAAATTTGAAATCATACAATTAAAAAAAATTTAGACTTCAATGAAACTGAGAAGGGCTCAATTTTTTGCTTTCTCCGAAGAAAAAGTTTAATCAACGAATTTGCAGCCATATTTGAAAATCGTCTCCTTCATTATTTCAGTAGTGCACCTTCCCTTGGCGGCCCTCACAAGCAACCGATCTTTATAAATGAGGTCTCTGACAAACAACACCACTTCTTGCATAAAGAAAAGTTCCATTTATTATGAACAATCAGGTGATAATATAATATAACTCATAAAACAAAGTTGGAGTTTGTACAAAGTTTCAGAGAACTGTTTGTCTCCATCATCAGGTACTTTGGGGCTTATAGATACATTAGATATAAATTTCAAGTTTAGTTCATGAAACGTAAGAAAAACAATTAAATTCTATTCATTTGTTTTTCTTACGTTTCATGAACTACACTTGAAATTTATATCTAGAATATCTATAAGCCACAGAGTACCTGATGATGGAGACAAACAGTTCTCTGAAGCTTTGTACAAACTCCAACTTTGTTTTATGAATTAAATTATATTATCATCTAATTGTCTATAATAAATGAAACTTTTATTTTTGCAATTATGGAACACAATCAATAGAAACATAAGGATCGCCGCTTTTTGCCGCAGCAATACAATACTCTTTCTTGCCTAGCACGTACGTAGTAAGGCGAGAAAGTAACCCGGCGGGAGTTGAAAGGGCGGCATGGCAGGAGGGTGGCACAGCAGTGGGATGGCGGAGGGTGGTGGGGGTGAGGGTTAGGGGTGCAGGGTGGGGGTGGGGGTGGGGTGGGTGCATTCCGCGCCCGATGGATGCGCCGCGCGCCGGGAGCCTTCATTCGAGCAATGCCAGCGAGCCCAAACCCCACGGGAGCTGGAATGCGTCGAACGTTCTGGGCGAACCGGTGAACTACCCGTTTCGTTCTCAAAAAACCCTTTGCGACTTTTTAAGTCGCAAATGAATAGTTGGTTGTTTTGGCGTAAAAATAATCTGTGCCGTATGACTGATCAACTTTAACAGCGTTTAAAATATATTGTAATATTTATATAATCCAATACTTGTCATCTATTATTTGTATTTATTGTTTTGAAAGGTATATTTATGGCGGATAGTTTTTTGTTGATAAATTAGGGTGTGTGATTTTTCTCCATTTATCTTAATTTACTTGTAAAATGTAATAAATTTAATATGTAACTACTTCGAAAAAATTTCCTTTAAATATAAATATTTATGTAACATAGAATATAAGTGAGAGGAATACTTCGACCAAAACTTCTATCAAAGCCGATAAAACCAATTGGTGTGTGGGGCTAATGGCATACTCAGAGCTGATATTTATTGCGTTTCGTGAAACATTCGAGTAATTCAGTGTGCGATCTTTCCTTGCCTCTTCTGCATCACCGGATATTTTCCTCTTGGAATTAAATCTCCCAACGTAAACACAATTTATTCTGTTACATTCATTAGCTGCCATCTTAGTCATTTGTTACACAAAATGCTGGGCAATTTCCAAACCACTGTGTCACCACAAATAATTAACAAGTAATTCTAAACTTCGTTTATTCAGAAATTTAAAAAAAGTCAGATAATCAGAAAGTAATTTACTAAGAAATGTTCTGTTTTTGCAAGGATATTACATATATTGCAAAATACGCCATTTATAATACCAAATCTTCATGAAATAAACTCTAAAAGAACTACGAACAGAAAATCGTTAGATACCGATTTCTTATTTCTAATAATATAAGGTATCATGTTGTCTGTATTGTGAGCGATTTAATAGTAAAGGATACTTAGGTATCTTACTATTATTCATTTCAAATCTTTGTAACCACCAAACATTATAGTTTTAAAATTCTTTAACTGAATACTGCGACCTCAAATCACTTATGTCACAGGTGAAATAATACAAGTATCATGAAAAGACGTTTTACCATAATAGTATTGGGCAACCTTAGCAATGAATGAAAATGTCAAGTCTTCATTCCAGCATATAGCACTGGCGAATATTCTTAAATAATCTCCAGAAACCATAAATGCTAGCAGATGTCTTCCAGTTTGCATACCTGAATTTTTATCAATGACTGTGCGCTGCAAAGGAACATAACGGATTGTTCACAACCTTTATCTTAACAGAGGCATTATTTTTAAACATAACCATTCATAGACTACATTCTCATATAATCGTTTGTCCATCAGTGTAATGCAAACGAACATTTCAAGAACAATAATCCCTAATCCCGTTATGCATGAATCATTGAGAGAAGCCTTCAGCTTAGAAACGTGGTGAGAGACGAGAATCAACGGCTGTTCTTGAGAGAAAACGCAACATTGTGTCACAGAAGCTTGCAGACTTCGGAAACTATATTAAGGGGGAGGAAGACTTTCTTCGGAGGGTGAGAGAACGGGGCAGAAGAGATCGAAGAAAAGAGAGAGCGAGAAAACAACGTAAAACCGAGTCGCGCAGCTGGGAGGTTTGGCCGAGTGCCAGAACGGTGTGTAAAGCCAGAAAGGCCGAGTGAGAACGTCCGGAAGGGATAGAAAATGGAAAAAATACCACATGCGGATTTGTAACTTATATTCGCACAAAGTGTCGCCTTTTTGACACAAATATTTTGTTTGCTGCAGAATATTCTCGACGTTTGGTTCGTATTTTAAAATGTTACGCTTGTTCACCAAGTTTCCCGACGAAAGAACCACGAATTTTTTATTGTTTACATCGAGTCACAGGCTTAAGTAAATTCGCAACCCACGAATGCCTCTAATAAGGCATGAATGAAAGGAATACGCAACGTTTTTTAGTACTATGTTGTTGATATCGCACGTTAATAATAATTTATCACCTGGATGCGCATCTGACTCGGGTACAATGTCATCCACATGTACTATCACAATTCACCTATCTGACAGATTTTTTTCTGAGCTGCATCTCGTCACCGCGTTTGTACTTTTTAACTATTTAAAAGTTATCTACAGTCTCTTTTCAACAATGCATAAGTTAGTGATATATTTATTTAGAGTATGGTAATTAAAGTATATTATTTTAGAGTGGTCTGATTGTTTTTAAGGGGAAGCGTGTTTCGGTACTTAAATTTTCGTTTCAGTTTTCCTAAAAGAAAAATTTGCGACTAGGAGAAACGAGGGAGATCAGAAAAGACATTTTGGAAAAATGTGGTGAAATGTGCAGCCACATTAAGTATGTTAAGTTATTTATGTATTTTATTACTAGGAATAAACCAGGATACTCTAACAATGTTTCTCATAACCTCATTTTGAATTACGTGCAATGAGAATAGGTTTGATTTTGCTTCGTTCCCTCAAACAGAGTAGGTGTATGACATTAAAGACATTATGCATTTGTAAAACAGTAAACCAGATTCAATTTAACTAAAAAAACAAGGCGTCCTAGATCATTAAAATCAGATTTAGTGTCAAGAGGAGGACGCAAATTATTGTTTTTGACCCGAATCTTCAAAATGACAACCTTAGCCACGTTCTATGGCTTTTGGAAGGTACCCTCATTTCGTTGCTCAGGAAGAGAAGCTAGAAATGCGTTATTCCAATATAAAGCTATTTTCACTTCGAAAACATTTATTTACAAAGAGAGGAGCGGTTACCGGTCGTTCTCTTCTCATCTTATGTAGCTACGGCCCATTCGCACACTCGCTCTACTCGTCTAGTTAGAATTTATTTCATTACTAACGAGCCAATTGCAGTTATTAACGAAATAAGTTTCATAAGATATCTCATTACAATACGCGGTTGAAGAATCATCAGAAGAGACCGTCAGGCTCTTTGAGTTGAATAAGCAATTGAGAATTATAATAACATGTTTCAATATAAATATAATATAACGTTTTATTCTCTTTGTAAACATTTCAGTTTACTATTTTTTCTTTATTTTCGACTATTCAACCTTACTTTTGAACAACATGTGACGGACTAATGTTGATAGTTGTTAACAAATTTATTTCGCATAATATAGTTATATTTGCTTATGTTTTAGTTTACTGTCTAGAGTTCCCTTAACCTAAGTTTATTAATGTTTATTATTTCTACTTTATACAGACTATCGCGATTACACTTACTATTTACACTTCCGCTTCCCCTCTGTTGCATTTGTCACACTTTCACCTAGAGCGTCTGTGTTACAGCCCTCCACATTCACGCCTATCATATTACTGTCGCGTCACTTACACTTTCACACACGTGCATACGGTTGGCTGAGTTTTTCTTCCTTGTCAGATGAGGCGTTTTCCGCTTCGCTGCCGCAATTACGTAGGTAGTGTCCACCGGGTTTCTCTCTCCCCTTCGTCCAATTCCAAGTTTTGTGGCGGGGTGCAGGTACGCGCGGTGCGTTTTTCATTGTCATACAGTTTTCATTGTGATACAGGTTCATGACCAATCACAGATAAGCTTACAAACCAAGTATTGGCACTTAATTAGTTATCTAGAATCTTTATAGTAAATGTTTCGTCCGCTTGTGTACATCAAAATTGAATTTCATGTTACATTATGCTTCTCAGTTTTAATTACATTATTAGTAATTTTTAACGTGAAATATTATTTAAAATAAATTGAATCGTAATTTCACTTTGATCCTATTTGACTAGCGCAGTGGGCGCAGTTATTAGAGAGAACATTTGACTAAGGTTAAGATCTGAACGCAAGTCATTTTGAGTTATATGTTGCTGCCGTGTGGTTTTCCTTAAAAAAATGTCTGGTTTTAAAATATCTAGTGAGTCAAAGGTGGACTTGACAATAAGAGAAAAAGCAAAATGGTGACGTCGGAATTCTTGCCGCAACTTCTGTACTCCCTCGCAGGCGATTTGGTAAACCAAAGCCACCTGCGACGGGAAGGGTAGGGAGCTATCCGCTAGGTGGCCTTGCTGAATCCTGCATTACCACGAAACGATTCAATGTAAAAGTTTAACTTATAAAAGTTAGCATATAGAGTCGTAGAAATGGTACCGTATGAAACTCTATGTAATCGATATTAATATACTCGTGTGAAGTTTATGATACACGCTCGTTCCTCGCTCGTATCGTAATATCACACCCGTGTATTAATACACATCATTACATCATCGTTTCGTAATGTGCTATTATAATACAGTGGAAAAAGTGGCATTTTATTTTCTGAGTAGGAAGTTGGATGACGAGTCCTTGAGGCCGAGTAGCGCAATCCTACTAGCAAAATAATATCACTTTTATCACATGTATCATACTCTATGTTTTTGACAGCACTAAACACTTAACTTTTATTCAGCTATACAAATCACTTAATCGGGTACTATTTTACATCAAGATCAGTAGTATCTGATGCGATCAGATTCAAGTATTTTGTTTTATTTGTTGCATTCTCTCTTTTAAATGAACAATGGACCATCGTCGCAAACTTTTAGCACATTTGACGTGTTCTAGAAGTAGCGACGTTTCCTACTGCCTGGCTAAAATAATTCTTATTACAAAACAAAGTGTAGTTGGTAATAGTGGTTTGTGAATTATTGGAACATATATGTTATAATAATACCCATTACATCACTGACATAAAGTTTGACTTCAGGCAATCACAGAGTGTAAATATTCCTGTAAAACAACGTAAAGAATTAATATGCGATTTGAGAAACCTCTCTCGGCCTAGATGTAAACAATGAGCATGCATTTGTATGTGCAACACGCATTACGCACAGAATTTAAAAGACTATTTTCAGCCGTGTACGTATCGAGTTTTCACACGCACGTGTTAAAGAGCATGCAACGATAATAAAATGGCTATACCGTTTTTTGGGGATATGGAGCATTTAAACGGAAGCGTCCATATCTAACTCAGAAACCAAATCAGAAATCCCGATTTTTTAAAGTCAAAATTACCGTAATGTATAAAGGATATCTACTGCACAACTTACATTTTTACACATTCTTATTTTAATACGCGGCAAGTTGATATTTGTTATTACCACAAAGTTACTAGTCGTTTAACTTTCCTGGGGGTATCACTCACTTAGTAATAATTAAAAAAGCGTGTTCCTTATTTGAATAATTATGGTGAATATAAGAAACTTCACTCAGAAATTCCTAGAATGCATCACCTACAATATCTTTCCTTTAAATTTGGACAGAAAGTGTAGCTGTTTCGTAATCGTCAAATACACAATACAGTTTAAACTTTTAAATTAATAAATAAGCAATAGATCTGAATGTATGAAAAGCACATCAATACAAAGATCACGGGATGCACGTCACTGAGAACTTTTAAGTGCAAGCAATTGGAAGCAGCAGCTATTACAAAATTAGCCTCATTTTGAAACCGAAGTAAGCATGTTCTCGCAAATAAACCCCACGGTTTCAGCCAGCAAGGCCCGCGTGGTAGAGCCTTAATGGCCAGCTGTAAAGAACAAAAGGCAGACTCCCCACTTCATGCATTGGGCAGCTCGGAAACATCCTCGCGCCCGCCGCCTCCGCGAAACGACCCAACACGCGACCTGGCGGCGCCGGGCGGGGGCGGGGGCGGGGGCGGGCGGAAGGCGCGAATGGGGCCGGAGGAGCCCGAGGAGGAGGCCGTGACAGAACGACGGCCGCGCCTCGGACAGCGATGGGGTGTAAACACCGCGGCACGAGTTTACGGCCGCTCCGCCGCCCCCTACCGCAGCCCCCTCCCAATGCAGTCTCCCTCGACCGTCCCGTTCCGCCTCGGCCTCCCGAGTCCTGCTCTACCCCGTCCCCCCAGCCCCGCTCCACGCCCCGATCACGCCGCCCCGCCTCGTCTTGCAGCGCCCCAGCCCGCCAGTCGCGCTCCTCTCCCCGACCCGCCTAAACTACCTCGCCCTGTTCTCCCCGGCTCGACTCACTCCGTTCTCCCCCGCCTTACTCCGCCAGTTCCATCACACTCAAACCCTTCCACCCCGCCCCGCTCTACCACCGCCGCCGCAACCTGCTCTACCCCATCCACCATGTCCCGCTCTACACCCTACGCCACGCTCCACTTCACCCACTCCTCCCCGTCCCACCTACCCCGCCCCACCCAGCTCCGCCCACATCACCCCACTCTACCCAACCCTCACCGCTTCTTTTATTCGTCCCCATTCCTCCCCGCTTCACCCCGCTCTGCCGTGCTCTGACCCGTCACATTTCCGCCGGAATTGCCTTCTCCCCTGTAAACATCACCCAATCCTCACCTCGCCCTGCTTTACTGCGGTTCATCTTGCCTCACCCTGCCACGCTCTTCCGTGCCTTTCTTGATCCCTGCTACGTTCAGTTCCTTCCCGCTCCCCATTGTCGGCTTCTCTGGGCCACGGCAGCACGTGTGCTCCCTCGCAGCAAGACGGGAATCAACGCTCGCAGCCGAGAGATGAGCGCGCGGACCTTGACCGGCGGTAAACACGACGTATCCTGTAAAAAATACGCCAACAACCAGGGGAAGAACGATTTTTTGTGTCGAATTGTTTGAGTGCGAAACCTCTCTACGCCGAGTCCATTTGTTTACTTGCAAAAGTTAATTAGAGAAGTATATACGAGAGAGGAGCTTGTAGGCGATTCCAGAAAATAATGTCTGACACACAAGAATCTCCGGTTTACGATGAAAAGGAAAGGTTGTAACAAGACTAGCGGATTGTAAAACATAAAAAAACAAGCAGAAATACAGATTTTTTGTTCAAATTCTGTACGTTGTTCAAATGGTTCAAGTTGTTATGTCAATAAAAACATGGACAAAGTAAGGATACCCCGTAATGCAAATGATTTCGTCCAATATCAAATGTCTTTATTATTTCCAATGCTACTTGATGTGTATTTCACTCTGTATGTGATCACCAAAGTTTTGAAATTAACATCCCTTAGCTATGCACTGCTTCTCAAAAGAATATTAGTTTCATCTTTCGGTAAAAAGATGACAAAGCATGTAATCAAGAAAACATATTCACCTTTAAAATCCTTCTTTACCTTTCCAGATGGCAACAAGAGAATCATTTGAACCAAATTTATTTTACAAACACAAATTTGTTTTAAACAATACTTCTTGTTTAGACAATTCTCCAAACATTTTGCCAAAAATCTTGATTTTCTGTCTGTCTTGGAAGTAACAAACTAAAGTAACACTCGTAAGAAATGATGCTACAAAAGGAAGTCTGTTCGTGAAATCTCCTTTATTCCTCCATCTAAAAGGAACATAATTTCTTTCCACTGCACTAAACGATTTTCCCGTTCTCTTCCAAAAGAGCATGAAGAAATTTACGTCAAATAAAAGCGTAATATAAAGCAGAAATCGGTCTATAATGCACGTCTCTGACAACTCCGTCGTAGGCTAACGACTGCGATAAGGGATGAAAAGTTATCCAAATGTGCTCAAACCCATAAAGCGCAGAAGACAGCCTCCATTGCTCGGTCATCTCCGCCGAATTATCGAAAGTCATCAGAAACGTAGTGACTGATGTTGAAAGAATAATATGAATGATTCGTTATGTACCAAAATATAGCATGTAATTTTTAAACAATTTTATTGAACGTCCACTGTTAGGTTAAGCCTTTTAGCATCATATTTTAAGTTTCTTAAGTTAGACTAAGATTTTTTTGAGACTGAAAATAATTTTGAAGTTAATCATTACCAGTAGTGGCGACCATACAACGACTAAGGTTTCGAGCGTTTCAAATATTGGAAGGTTGCATGTTCGATCGCAGCAATGGGTCAAAAATTTACATGATGTGCTTAATACTAGTGAGTTTGTTTCGTCTGCATAAATGTTATTTTATATTTATTTATGAATGAATTTTTGCATGAATGTCATTTTGTATTTATTCCACATATGTTTTCTACATACCCTAATACAAATAGTCTCCCTCGCATTTGCCCTACTATTGCTGGGTGTAGGTAAACCTCGCGTAGGTTGTGAGAACACGTAGTCAGGAAGCCCCTTACACAAATCTACAAATTATTACATAAAAGAAAACAGAAAGAATAATTAACTCCAAATTATATATTTTTAATTTGTCAAGATTTTGAATATATATGGTGGTATGGACTTTGATTTACAGAATTTTAATAATATTGTTGTTGGGTAGTTTTTAAACAATAATATTCTTTTTGTTGTAGTTTTAGAACGTGGTGTGTGCTGTTGTTATTTTTAGATATGGATTTTTATACTACTCCTGGTGATAAATTCTAATTTTTATTTAGTATTGTCTAGTCCACGCAATAATTGTAAATAATATATCATGAATATTAATTTATATTCAATTTATACGGCTGTTGATTCTATGTGTCGTTATTGGTGATGAGGGGTTTTCCACTGTCGAAATGCAGTTTTTGCTTTCTTTTGGGTTGGACAGAGAGAAATTATTCAACAAGACGTGTAATATGTGGATGGTTACTTTGTAGAATTATAAGGACCAGACTTTCACCGCACTTTGTCATTTCTTAGTCGTCCGATTACAAAATGTGGATGTGTTGTGGTTCAGTACTTCGGCAATTTAAAAGTTAATGATCTCAGTTCTCCTGTTCCCCGCAGAGGTCATATGTATCTATATTTTCAATAGTAATTTTGTTTCCTTTGCAGTACCTCAATATAAATCATGTTAAACCCACTGTCTCATATTTATTTAGTTTTACAATTTTCTCTTCGTTCCCAATTCCCTCTACAGATTTTTGTAGTTCTAGAGATTTCTCTGTTTCCCTCTCCGAATCTATTTCTCGAATGCGATTCTTTTCGAGTGCTTTCTTTATGTGATTCCAGGTGTATGGCATGTGCATCACCCTCTCCAACCCGTTCTCTGCTTTCCCGAGTTCCTGTGATGACGCTGATAGTTTTGAAGCTCATCCTTGGTTGGATTTTGCCACTTCATTGTAATATTGAATCGCCAGAATCTAAAGTATGTAAAGATCCCAAAAATTAAAATATTCGTTTCAAACTCGGCGGGCTTCGTCTTCAATCATTTCGATAGGGGAATACCAATTTGGGAGACAATTTTTTAACAGTTTGGGTGCCAGCTTCATTCCACACAGGGAAACGATTAGACGTTTTGCCGTAAACCAATTTTTCAGTATCCAGGGCTCATAAAATGTGCATTGTGACAATACAACGTATATTGTTAGAGTATATTGTTACTACATATGGGAGCACGAATTAGCCGCAATTTTGATTACAGAGCCCTGTAACACGGAATTTTCTATCGCTGCAGCATTACAATTCTTTCTCTAGAGCACGTAAGTAGAAAGTAAATAGAAAATTATAATAAGAATTTATTTTGAAACGCTCAATATCTCGAAAGAAAACTGAATGATTACAAACTTGCTTAAGATATATCTTCTATGATCTTTTAACAAGTACTTAAATTATTCCTCATTATCAAAATATAATTATTTATAGTTATAAAAATAATAATTATAAATCTTATTATTTTGTTCAAATCAAATACCAGGCAGACAAATTTGTCGCAATCAGCCTCGATTGTATAAATCATGAAAAATACTTACGACCATTACAATAATGCAAGCTGATTCATGAGGCTTGGTCAGTGACACTAACCAAACCCAGTGAACTAGCCTTCACTCCATCGTATGTTTTACATTTGTCCCAGCATTTGTTCCTCGATCCAAGCATTTGTTCCTCTTCGGATTCTCGCGGTGCGCCCTTCCTCCTCCGTTCCTTCCAGACTAGCCCTAGCTGCCCGCGCCGTTGTCCTCGCTGGGCCCGGGGGCGCCGGCGCCGGCGTCGACTACGCGGCGGCCACTTCGCGCGGCCGGATAAATCACACGGGCAGGGCGCGCGGCGCCGCTGCATTATTCAGAGGCCGCCAGCGCCCCCAGCGCCCCCTGCCGCCCTCGCATTGATGGCCCTGGTCGCCTCCTCATCCGCCAGCCCCGTCGCAGCGACTAGACCAGTGTTGTCAAGGTCGATGCCACGAACGGGAGTCCGTGGCACGAGTGCCATGACGAAGTCGCCCCTCCTTGCATTCCATAACCTCGCCACCAGAGACAATGCCATCCCTATTGTAGAACGGAAGAGTTACTAATACTTCCCTTTCCGGACGCTAGTTGCGCAGAGAAGCTCGTGGCAGGCTACGTGTCACGACGCGTGCCACTGCCACCAGTAGAAGACCTTGACACCACTGGACTAGACCGCTGTGGCGCCTACAATTGAAGAACTCGGAGCAATAACATGCTGTGCCGCAATACGTAACTTTCGAGAAAGAGGCGAGTAAAGGTTTAGACATTGCATTCTACACTTTGGGATAAAGAACATTCATTTATGAACTTCAATGTCATCTTGCGGCGAATCTTTACAGTAAAAACCCAACATTAAGATACTCCTAGGGGACATCGAAAAACACCAATATCTCAACTTCATCAGAAATGTGGCATAGCATGTTATTGCCTCAACGTCTTCAATTCTACTCTCCAAGCCTCCTCTCCCGCCTCCCCCATAGAAGCTGAGTTCAGCTCAGAGCCTGAATTGTGTACGTCCCTGCAATGATTCTGACCAGGAGATCCAGGTCGAGTTCTAATCAAGACGATGCCGGGATTGCTTTGACCATAGCTAAATAAGGAGGTCGAATTAAGCCACTGACTGGAGGAGAGTTCTAGCATCCGGCTGCTCTGATCGGTAGTTTATCGTGGTTTCTTCGACCACAGCAGGTGAATGCCGGAACAGTTCCCCTTAACAACATTGCCACTTATTTACCTCCTCCGTTGCAGCGGTCACGTTCATCGTACGCATCATTACCGTCGCCAATGCCTTCACTGCTCTCATCACTTCATTGCTCCCGCTTTCTACAACCTCACCGGCACCACTTTCACTGCTCCCATGTGGTGTATAGTTGTTGCTGCCTCCATCAGTAGTTTCAGGGGGTCCTCCTCAGACACTGCAGCCTGCGTCGGCATCGCCAACACCATACCTTATCACCTACATCACCGTTACTTCGAATTCTCATCTCCTTCTTTTCCCCCACTTTAGCCACCTGCATCCACTGTCATCTCCAAAACCACCTCAATACGTCTTCCAGTGCCTCCTACCTTCCCATCCTCCCTCCCATCTTGAAATTTGCCCAACTGCCGTTCGTGGCTGCCACCGCCTTCTGCGATTTCTAAATCATGCCCGCCTTCTCCGCCACTTCCAAGGTCCTCTTCTCCCCTCGTTTCCTTCTTCCTCATATCTTCTCTGGGCCGCTTCCTTCTTATTCGTTCGCCTCCCCAGCCTGTACCTCCTGCTCGCCTGCGCCCCCACAAGAGGGACCGCGAAACGCATGCCAGACTCTTTCTTCCCCGCATCAGACGACTGAGAGCGCGACCTCTGCCTGATCGAATTGAGCGTTGTGCAGGCGGCTCACTGCGATTCATGCCGATCTGATTAAAGGCAAGATGCTGACTTCGACTCAATGGCACTTTTCTTCACTGAAATATTACTTAGTAATACAAAAATTCTAATTGATTATTCCCGTATTTGAAATGAGATTGATTTTCGGCTATCATTTACCAAATGAGAGATATTCTAGTGAAGGCTTATTGTGAGTCTTGCGACTTATTAATGTCGTCGAAACTTTTCATAATAAATAAATGACATTTGTACATCTCAAAAAAATAACCAACATAATAAATAAATACTAAATATACAAAAATAAAAAATAGAAATGCAAAATAACGAACATTACTAAGAAATCTAGTGGTGCTAAAACAGCACGTACTTTCTTGTCCGTACTTTGAGGCAAAATGACATGAAAAGTACTCTATTTGAGAAAAATTGTACATGATCCTATTTCAAAATATATCTTTATAAGCATATTTCATTAAAGGAAAAATCTTTATCTTCAGAATCGTAGTTGTAGGACAACGCCAATAAATTTTAAATTTTGGCCATTTTCGAATCATCAGAATTTTCAACCAAAAACGAGACCTTGTTCATTCTCTTAAACGTAGTACGTCACATTATCCAACAACAAAATTTAATCAAAAACGATCATTTTTTTAAAGTCCCAAGGGCTTCGTGTACAGTACCCGCCAAAATTAAAATAATCGGTTTCAAATTCAAGAGGCTCCCACATTAGACCGATAGGTTGGAGGATATCAATTTTGGAGAAAATCGGCTGAGCGGTTTAGCCGTTAGCATTGTTCACAGACGAAGAGACAGACGTTTTGCCGTCATTTGATTTTTGATCAAGGACCCACAAAACATGGATTCTGGCTACACCACGTGTTAGAGTTTTTTTTCTAAATTTAGCAAATGGATTTAACCACTTTTTCGTTACCAGGGCCCAGAAATAAGGCTTTTTCTGCCGAAATTGCGCCGTTTTTTTCACGCAGTATAACATAACTTTCTTTCTAATACGTAATCGTTAGCGAGAAAGTAAAATGTTTTGTCTCTATAAGAAAAATTACGTATTAAATACGCAGACACAGATATACTACAAACCATTTACAAAACTTTTCTTGAGTAGTCCACTATTCCATAGTTTCTTTCTTGTAGTTCCTATCCCACAGTTTCTTGCCTTCATTCATCCAGCCACGCATTTTGAATCGACTGAACGTTGCTGAGGAACTCACCCAGAACCTAATGAACTCATACTCTGAAACATTTGTACTAATTTAGTTTTATTTGTATAATTAGACGATGTATGTTCATCCAAACAATGTATGTAATTTTAATTAGCAATACAATTAATTGCAATTCAGATCCGAACATTACTTATATATAATGTAATTACTCCATAAGTCATGCAACTGGCTTGATAATAAAGCCCCAATAAACGAAGCTAGGCTTTTAAATCGCGCCTCTAGAATTCACTATGTTTCTTACATTTTTGATTCCATGGTACTTAAAAATTTTCAATTTATATGTTTACCTGATGGGAGTCTAAAAAGTAGGCCAAAATATCGTTATGATCTCTGCATTAATTGTATCAGAAAGCTATCGGTGTGGTTTTTAGTAATTCATTACATAAATATTGTTTAAAGTTTTATTATACTATATTCTTGGTAAATGTTTATAGCTGTTTTTGGGCTAAGCAGATTTAAAATATTGATATCTTTTGGAATGAAAACATGAATGAAGCAATACAGTACAGTTTCTGTAATTTAATTCGTGGCAATTTGAAATATAGTCCATGCCGGCGTAAAACTACAGTCATAAGAGGTGGTCATTTCGACTCATCTCACTACAAGTGCGTCCATTTCCGCACAGAGCGCGTATCATTCGCGCCTTATCAAGTACGACCACGCTTCAACGAGCAGAAACGATTCATACAAGGTCGTCACAGTTATATTCCACAGGATGAGAGATATTTGTTAGCATTTGACCCCATAATTCAATAAAACGTTGAGATACGCGGAGTGCGTCAGAACTGGATAAGTGTTAGAAAAGACTTCAATTATTGTAAACTGAAATGAACCCGGCCTGATAACTTTATCCCCTCGAGGCTACCCAAAACGATAATGTACCAATTATAAGGCGGCATCACTTTGCAAATTCTCAGAGCGATATTGCCAGAAATTTAGTTGTCTTTAATATTGGTAGTTTTGTGAGCTCTTGAAAACAACTGCACCGCCATCTTTAAGAAGTTTCAACACATAAGAGTTTGGTGAATCAACTAAATAATTGATTTATAATGGTAAGCCAGTTCATTTATTTTTCAGGTTTTATTTTAGTAATATATCTATTTATTATCACTCCTATCTCATAGTTTTTTAGTTAACATTACTATAAAGATAAATTCATATGAATTTGAAGCAAAATATCCACATATATTTTTTAGTTTTCAAAGATATTATTAATTGGAAGGCTTCACTGTTCGCGAGACGAGGGTCTAATGAGGTGTTCTGAATGTTTCTGCAGTTTTATTGATTGACAGATTATTTTTAAGCGCTTAAATAACTGGGGTCATATACTCTCATTTCAAATTAATTTAATAATCTACGTATTTAATAAAAGCAGTTGTGAATGAAATTATCACGCTGATATTTATATTTAAATGAAGACACAAAGACCCCAAGAAATAAATGAAGTAAAAAAGAAAAAAAATAATGTGATAAAAATGAGAAATAAATAATGATAAAAAACTGAATGCCTGCCTTCTTAGAATCCAAGAAAGAGAAAATACAATATGCGATTTTTATCTTTTTGCTTCAGTACGTACGCAGTAAAGAATAAATATTGTAAAAGTAGGGCGGCAATCAGCGAAAAAACCCTCTTATTGTCGTGCCATGGTAACGAAAAAATAGATAAATCTCATTCCTATGTACAGTAAATTACTTATAACACGTTGTGTGGTCACAATCCATGTTTTTAGGGTCCTTGATATCGCAAAATTGATTGTCATTAAAATCTCTGTCTGTGTGGGGTAAACGCTGGTCCTTAAACCTTCGACTACTGAGGTATTTTTCACATGTCGATTACCAAGGGGGTAACGAGATTCCTCCAGAGCAAATATAATATAGTTTTAATATTTTTCCCGTAATTTTCGTAATATTGTTTTGGTTATGCAGATTAAACATTATTTTGATATATTAATACATTATTTTAGTAATTTTAACAATATATTTTACACGCAGGTCTTCGTCCACGACGAAGAGGTCCTCAATGATAAATCACGCAAATTTTATTCGTATTCTCTCTTTAACAATATACTCTTGTTTCTGAACTGATGTATGCGTCATCATTCACGTTTTCCTCATTTTCAGCGCAAATAATATCGTCAATTGTATCTACAACCTCTAAATTATCTTCATCAGCACAATTCATGATATTTTGCACACAAATCGTGTGGATTGTGAATATATAATAACTTTTCAAACCCTTCAAGATTGTTATCCTTCGACATGTTCAAATACTAATGCACAAATACTATAATAACACTTCGTAATAGGTGTCCACACCATCACCTCTCATCGGCCGCTCATTATATAACCTCTGACCACGTTATTAAATCCAAACATCAAATACCAACGGGGATAAGGTAGTAACCTCCAAGTATAAATTCAAGCCGTGAAATGACTACAGGCCAAAAATATCAGATTTTTCCAACAAGATATTTTAGGTAGGTAAGTAAAAATCAACCACACGAGTTATCAGAAATTTAAAAATATTATACGATGATAAAAAGAATACAATATGCGTTGGGGTAATTCAGTTGCCCCATCGGTAGCAGAAGGGTTAAACCAACGATTTTCTCCAAAGTTGAGATTCCTCGGGTGTTCTGAGCAAATCCAGGGGACTGCAAGGTTGCAAAGGTTGTTGGGGGTACTTTAGACGAATCCTCAACAATAAGTTTCAAAAATTCTCTCAAAAGTTTTCTCAAAAACGGCTTTAAATTTTTTGTTTAAATGTTGTTCTCGAATAACGTAAAAGACGCATTTTGAAATGGAGTAGGTCCCATTCTTGTTTAAATATTTCAATTTTCAAAAATTTATAAACGTTCAGAATTTTTGGCGAATCTTCCAAGGATAGAGACAGATTTTTTCCTAAAAATGTGGTTCAAAAATTATTTTGAAATAACGTCATGTACAATTTTTCGAAAATGTCATTAGTTTCTCCTAATGTTGCTTGAAATAGTCAATTTTAAACAATTTTCACGTAATCGGCTTCAAATATTTTCTCTAACTTTTTCCTCGTATGGCAAAAGGATAATAACAAAATGGATACTGTATTTTTTAAGTAACGCAGCAAAAGTTCAATATTGATTATGGAGATTTTTTATTTATGATTAAAAAAGTGTGTGTATATATATATATATATATATATATATATATATATATATCGTTGGAATCTTACTAGAACCACTAGTTTCTCAAATCACAAATTATATTCAACTTTCTCGGGAAAAGATGTTTGAGAGCGAAGAGTCGTCATTTCGGAGCGTATCCCGTGGAGAGCTGCCCGAGGAACGTTTAGGTCGGCTCGCATCAAACTTTAAACAATGTAACTGGTCTTGTTTCACTACGTTTAATGTAACAACACTTTGTAAACTACAATGTAACTGGTCATTTTTACCTCGCAGGAGGAAATTATGTGAAAAGTGACTACGGACGATGCGAAGCAACATACTTCCTCACAGCTAGCAACACAGACGGAGGGACACAAGGTTTTACAGAATTCTTAAATATACTTATTTTAAAAGTGGTATTGTGTCACCCTGTTTGTCCAGTGTGGCCGTTACAGTGCGACCTTATTCCGAGTGAATAACCGCATAGCCTTGGTGTACATAATTTCTTTCTGGACGTCATTTGTTTAGACAATGCACACAAAAATAAGGACGCGGAAACACTGAATATGTAAATGAGGTATGTACAGAATAAATTAGGTTGGAAAATCCTGAAGTCTGAGGGAGGAGAAATAGTCTGTAACCGCAATGCAGCACGGTCTGAAATCAGAATGCCAATGAACGATAACGAAGGAGTTCAAAGGTGTGTGACCTTGAGACTCTATTAATGAATACGAAAATGGATGGCAGATATGACATCAGTAATATGAAAGTAATATGAGTAATATAATAACTGTGGATGAAAATAATACCAATTATTAAATCTGGAAAGGAAAAATCAAATTTATAACGAAATTAATTCAAATTTTGTGTCTATGGGTTTAATCCAGGGGTGAGTTCTGGGGAATGTCTTGGGTTGGGACATGTGGCCCTGTTCTTGTGCCTATAAATATTTCTGTATGTAGGCGTTTTCATTTTGTATTGCATGATTTACATGGTAATATTAATAATTTTTATCATTTAATGAGAAAATTATTAATATTTACTGTTTTTGGAATGTCTTTGTAATGCAAGATATAATTTACAATAATCACGCATGAAGCTTTTGCATACAAGAATAATCCAGAATCAAGTTTTACGCATACCCACTTCTTTGACAGTTCTGCGCTAGGGATTTACGGCAATATTATTTTTATTTGAGCGTTTTGTGGAACATTTCTTTCGTAGTGTTGACTTTTCCTCATCAATTGCACGTTCATGCATTAAATGAGTCAACATGCGACACCTATTGATTATTACGAACAAATTATCACGTGAAACGAAAGTTGAAACGATTCGAAGCAATTTTTCTCAAGAAATGGTCTGGGACATCGCACATCAAAGCAGAGAGTCAATGCTAATCACTGGTCTACACTGCTTCATGGCACCAAAATACCAAGGCGAGAAACTGCCTCACAGAGTGGGTTAGCGAAGCACAATGTGTAGCTTACTGTTTAAAAATCAGTCATAACTAGAATCTAGACCTCGTAATCCACACGGAATCCTGCAGTGAGACATATACGCAGATGAAGGGTCATAGCTCGTGATGAGTTATGTCATAAAAGAGAGGAGAAGGGAGGGAGAAAGAAAGGGATAGGAAAGAGAGAGAGAGTTGGGGTAATGGGAAAAGATGGAAGGAGGGATGAAGTGAGAGAGGGCGGAAGATGGAAGAGAGTGAGAGGGAGGAGAAGGGAGAGCGGAGAGTGAGGAAGATGGAAGAGAGAGGGGCAAAGGTAAGAGAGGGAGGAAGATGGAAGAGAGTGAGAAGAAAAAGACTGAGAGCGGAGAGAGAGGGAGATGGAAGGAAGAGAGAGCGAAGAGAGAGAGGAGATGGAGAGAGAGAGAGAGAGAGAGAGAGAGAAATGCCACCCGTTCGCTGCGCCGGCGGTCGCAATGAGCGGTCCGAGGCCACGAAAGCGCGACCGGGAGGGAGAGCGGGGCGAGAGCGGAGCGTGATCGCGTGAGAGCGCGCGCGTGTGCGTGTGAGGCGATTGCGCGCGCTGCGGGCCTCGTCGCCACGGCCCCGCGTGCATGAGGGCGGACAATAGGACGCGAATCCAAAATAATGCTGCTGCTACTTCATAGCACGGACTCTCTCGTAGTACGTGTCATGGAAAATTGCCTTAATTTTATGAAAACATATGTATATTAAGAGTACACTATCTATTCCAAATCTCTCTTTTAAAGATAAATTACCTGAAATTCAGTTCGGAGTGTATAATTTTGAACGAATTTTGAAATTCGTGTCAAGGGAAGTATTGAAATATTTCGAGGAAATTAGGTCAATAATTTATTTTAGACAGACCTTCTCTACATGTAACATCTATAAACTATGACAACTCTGACATCTTCTACACATTCTCTACGAAATTGTAAATACAATATTTAAAATAGAAATCAGGAAGTGTAATAATTTATGTTTGTGAGTTGTAATACCTGGAATTGTAGATGTTTGGATGTAATTCACAAATTTGTGTTTACTAAATTTTGTCGCAAACATTATCACGTGTTGTATAATGAGTCATTTCAGAAACACCTCATGTCCAAAAAAGTAAACTTTTCGGTAAACTGAAAAAACTGTACTAAGACATTAGTATAAGTCATATTCATAATATTTGTATTTTAATACACGCATTTTGGGTTCTTCCACTTGTTTAAAGAGAAACAACTGTATTTACACAGTTAGATGTGTCAAAATCAACTAACGTTTTATTCGAGATGTGTTGTTTCTTAAATGAGTGGCGTAATGTGGAGTTAATATCCACAAAATAATGGAAAGTAATAATATAAGAAGGAAAAATCGATTTATTGCAAAAAATATTTGATATGCCTTTAAGGTAAAAATAATGTTACAATATTACTGACAATATTTTGGTATTATGTTCATAATTTTTTTTTACTACCTTTTTTCATTTTCATCCTTGTCGACAGTGGGCCAGTCATAAATTTTTGAGTAAAACGCATCAACTATATCTTCAGGATTACAGTATTTTAATTTTCTGAGATCACTATGTTCTTTGGGTCATGGGTCAATGCTGTGGGTAAGCTCCAGCTTCAGGAAGTTCTGAAGTGCCGCTAACTGATTTTTTCAAGTCGAAACTGTGTTCAGTTAGACCGTCAATGAAATTTTTTACTTCAACTTCACCCACATGTTGTTTAGAATAAGTGAGCTCCATGAAACTAGAAATGCTGGACTTTTGTTTTGTTTTCCCTGCAAATGCTTCTTGCTTGAGTCTCAGTCGACACAACGTTCTTTTTATAGTACTGTGGCCACAATGTTTTAAAACCCTTCACCTTTTCACATTCCACAATTCTGCTTGAAATTTGTTCGAAACTTCTATAGAATGAAGCATTAGTTCTGCCTATCTTTCACACTTATATTCAAATTGTTTCAATCCCTTTTTACGTTTTAAATAGCGCGATTTCACATCACTCTCTTTAAAACTAATTTTTCACAGAATACGTGGTAGAAAACAACCGATGCAACTGCTTATTGCTTCTCTACGCCAGTCCTGCCACTCACTACAAAGTCATTTGAGAAACAACACATCTCCGGGAGATGTAGTTCCTCAAAAGACTGCAAATTTTGACACCTCATTGTAATGTACGTACATTTCCATTGGAGATGTGATGCTTTACGTGTAATGGATGAGATTAGCCGTAACCAGTGAATTCGGATGTATAACTCAATTTTGAAAAAAATGGAGATGAGGTGTTTCTCAAATGACTGATTCAATTGCAAACTATTGCATAAGATAAGATTTTGCTATTCCTTCTGTTTCATTTTTGGAAAAATGTCTTCAAGCCTTATTAGACATTGAACATGGTTTAATTCTTTTTTAATGTAGTCAGTTTTAAGTCAAATGAAGTAACTCTTCTTGAACATTTTCGTCGTTCTTGTCACATCTTTGCCTTTTATCATAGTTGTTCATGGACACGGCGCCATGGTATCCGGAGATCCCAGTTTGTCATCCAGCCAGGGACCCTCGATGCCTCGAGCTGCTTAACCTTCATGACCTTATGGAGCATGGTTAAGCAGTTCGGCTATCGACACCCTCGCGGGAAGACTTTCCCATGGGCACAGAGTTGGTGGTCCCACAGTGCACAGCAGGTCTCGCGGGGGGTTGGTTGCGCTTTAAATCTATCGCTCGATGCGAAATCTGCCAGAGGAAGGAAAAACGCAAAGTTGTTGTCTTTTTAGTACGAAAAACTTGATTGCCTTCTCCTGGATACTCTGTTTCATATTGCAGTAAAAACAAAGTGCTTATGCCAGCTTTTTCCTATTTTCGTGAATTCAATTGGCCGAAATATGAAAACAGAATAATTCCAGAAAGTGAATATTCCTCATACGAGTACACTTACTGAAAGATTGAAGGTATTGAACGCCTTATGGTGGCCAGTATAACATTTTTCCATATTTCTATTTTATTGAAACATCAAAAAAACTCGTTTTTAATAATTAAATTGTACTCTATATTATGACAAGTATGTCAACTTGAACTATTTCAAAAATAGGGTATATTATTACTGCTCTTACTTTGTTTCAAACTTTGAAGTTTTCTTAAAAGTATCCACTGACTTACACAAATCCACAATAATTTCGACCATGATTGACATAATACTTGAGTTAACATAATCATTTCTCACATCCGAAAATGTGTGCTTTATAAAGCCATGAATTTCTGATGTTTCACTTTTTGAAAATGTATGTATAAAACACTGTCCATAACTCATTTAGTATTCAATAAACGTTTAAACAACACAAAATTTACGTTGTTTAATGAACATTGAAATAGAAATTTGTTCGCAAATTAAATAGAAATTCATACATTGTTAGCCAAACCTTTTTTTTCAAACAACGCTGATTATCACTGACAGGAAATTTAAAATTCAAAACAAAACGTCTCTAAAAGTTACAGTTATTACATGTACAATCAATTGTTGGACGAGAAATTTTAAGGTCATTATTAAAACAGAGATGATTTAAATTATTGCACTGAATACATTGCCTTGCAATATTATTCCATGAGGAATCACAAATAAGAATATTATTTCCGTCTTTTCTTCTTCTTATCATTATTTTCTACTTCCTAGAATAGGCTTTCGCTGATTCCGACACCACTAAATCAATCCATCCAATCTTTTGTCTTCCTGATGGTTTCTTTTGAATAATCTTGCAAGTGAATGCAGCCCGTTACAGTCTACTATGTCTAGTATCTTCAATTTGTATGTTTGCTGCAATCAATGTTCAATGCAAATTTATTGTAATTTTAATCTTATATATACAAGATGTACTCTTTTATAATTGAAAACTTTTCTTTTACAGAAATTGTTTATGGCAATTGTTATGGCATTTTCTTATAGACATATTTAGTTTTTCTCAAAAACATCATTTCTAAGCTTTGCATCTTATTTAATATAGCGATTTTATTTGAATGACTATCTCTCGATAGAAGAGAGCCGTTATTTTCTCACGTGGCAATTTAAAATTAATGGATTTGATTAGATTAATAAATTTAAAATTAATAGATAATTTTCTCACGTGGCAATTTGGAATAATTTCAAAAATTCATGTTTTTTGTATTGAACTTACTTGAGCACGTATATTTATAAATATTTATTAAATACCAATACAACTTAATCCCTTGCAAAGTGAGCTGTTCTATTTAAAATATTTGAGGCAGCCTACCGGGATGAGCAGAAAAATCAAACGACGCGTTCAGCAGAATCTGAAGGAAATGCGACATAAACATTCCGTCCAGTTCTCGTTTCCGCCGGCGGTCTTTGCCTCCCTGACGCTGGCAGCTGAAGTCCGGAGCAACATTACACACGACACTTACGGATGTGCTCAAAGCATACGAAAGCATACAAAGCATAGAAGCGAAGGAATGAAACTAGCACGTTTCTCTGTTAGTTGAGCGCGGGCGAATTTTCAGACGGTGACGTTCCCTTAAAACTCCGCACCGATCACTGCATCTCTCTTTTCGCTCTCTCCCTCTCTTCCCCCTCTTTACTCCCCTCCCTCCCTCACCCTCTCTTTCTCTCGCTCGCACTGTCCTAGTATTTCCATAGATTATACAGCTTTACTCTATGGTATTTCTAAGTTCGTCTGTCCCTCTCTCTACCAGACATTGAAGAATGAACCTCCCTCTATGAACTTACCTCTCTCTTCTCTTTCCACAACATCCGCCTCTCTTCTCTATTTCTATCTCTTTTCATCTATGTCATCCAATAGCCACCTCCCCCCACATACTCTAAAACACTAAAACCTATCTCTTTCTGCCTCCACCTTCTCTCTTGCGATTTGGAGATAAGCTTGTGTCTGTAAGACTTTGAATGGGATGAAAATATTCTCCTTGATGATGATTGGCAGTTGCGGCGCACTCAAATACTCAACGCAATTCGCAGTGCTTTCCGCCAGTTTAAGATGTCTGAGGTGCGCAAACGTTGAAAAACTTACAAAGCGAGTACTAGAATGATTTCAATCATTGCGAATTTCAGCGAAGTTGCAAGGTTTTTGGAAAATAAATATGATTGCATTGCCTGAAAAAATTATTATCTGTAATGTAGTATACACAAATAATTGTAAAATTATTAATACATTTGTTTACATAAATTTTACTGTATATATGATAGATTGCAATTACTTATATAATAGAGTTCATTGTAATGAATAATTATCGTAGTCCATGTTGTAAAGTATCTCAAGAACCTTGTTAAATGGCATCTAGTTGTTTATTGTACTATAAATAATAAATATGAAAGAAAATGGAAACAATCAACATTCCTACGAATAGAAGGCCGGTTTCATATTGATGCAGAATAAAACTCTGAAATTTATTACTGATGCTTATTGATTTCTTTGGAATTCCTTCACTTTAGTACATCTTCTCTAGAAGATAGTAGATTGAAACTCCATTACATTTACTGTCATTTTATTTCACTCATTATGTGTTTGTTCTTTTAACAGATTTATAGATAAATCAAGAACCGTACTGTAGCATTTAAAGTGTAATAATCTGAAATGGGTGAAATATTACCTTTAAAAGAGACATATTCTATCGACTATATTTTACTCTGTTCTAATATGCGAAACGCGACGATATATTGAATGTATTTCAATGACAATAAATCTGAGAAATGATTCAATCGTTAAAAGCTATCTTTCCTCGAAGTATTTTAAACTCTTAAGAGTTTGTGGGATGGGGGTAGTGTTCAATAAATATCGTTCTAACAGTTTTAATGAGAAAATCTTACCTCTTATAAAATTTTGAAGAGAAACGTCCACAGTGGAAAGAGCATAGATAAAAGATATATAAAAGTAACTTTGAACGTAAAGCAGTGTTGGTCGTGGTGTGTAAGCAGTGTGATTAATCGTTGGTTGAGCAACGTTGTAAATGTTTTGTTTCCCCCTACCGTTATAATTAAAATTTAAAAATATGTGTTCACATTCTTAGAGCGATTAAATATATTGAGTTCCACAGACAACTTCACTTTTCAAGAGTATTCTTGGAATTTTATTTTCTTATAGGAAGCAAACAGTAATAGGTAATCATGTCATTGTGAACTAAACGTGCTTACCTTTGATTACTTTAGAGAATTGTTTCATGAATAATTATAATTGTTTAATAAAATCATGGAGTGGTCCTACTACCTCATGTCAATTATCAACACCGTTCAACACAAACGTCTCACACATCCATAATAATAAACATCTTATTAAATGTTAATTGAAAAAAGCTCAATTGTAGTCTGAGATGGCTTCTTTTAATACATACAAAGTTACTTCAACATATTTCATTTTAAACTGCAAAAGATATATTCTACGTATAATAAACGTGTTCGACCATCCAGAGAGAAAATGAAGCAGTTTCCAAAGACATTCTCCCACGGAGGAGAAGAAGTTCTGAGAGAGACAGATAATTGGGTCGCATTTGTCTTCGTGTTCGACTGAGAGACCTGCTTGATCAATTTCTCACGTTTTTAAAAGAAATTTTAATTAGTTTGGTTCCCATTCATCATTCAAATGGCAACGGAAATATTGCTATTCATTGGTTCCAGCAATTTTCAAAGGATGTAAGTCATATCTCTTATATCACGATCACTTCGCGAGAGCTGGATTTGTCGACGAAAAATGAGGAATCCTATTTTAAAGACTCCCATAAAGAACTTCCACATTTCACGAGTTGTAACAGGACATGAAAATGAGAAGCCTTGACATTGGCATGTTTCCAGATTCTAGTTCCGAGAATTCGTGGCTAAACTATATGCATTATCCTACATTACAGAATCTACATCGAGCAGACCGTTTGGAGAGTGCGTGATGTAGGGCTTGTGCGATGATAAACTGCTTTTACAGCTCCCCTTATTTTCCGGGTAGTTATAAAAACTGAGCACTTATCGTTATGTATCAGTTCTTTCAATTTTTTCTGTGTCAAAATAAACAAAGATTTCCAGACTATAATACAGATTAGGTAGCGTTAAAAACACAAAATGGTGTTCATGATACTCACAGTATGTTTTTTAAGTTTAAAGAGAGCATCATCAAGGAAGTTTAGGCATTTTTAAATCAGAGAAAAACAATTATTCTCGTGTTTCTCCTATTTCTTAATTAGAGAACGTACTGTGCTTAACAACATTTAATTAGAGAACTTGCGCCTTAAACAAAATAAGTAAAGGAAGGTGCAACATAAGGAAATGAGAAAGTTGCAATATGTTAAATACATTTCTCAGATCAAAATTTCCAAAGTTGAAAGTGTTTCATGAAGTAGGTTTTAAGAGTTTTATAAAGTAGTTTCAACGGTGTTAAGATTGACAAAAAAATATTCACTAAGTATTTTATGAATTAAGAATATGAAATTTTCATTCAATGATTATTTATTACGGCAATTAATTGTAAACTAATGACAATGTACTCTTTCTCAGTTGTTGAAGTGAATATCAAATGCTGTTTTTTTCGGTATGGGCATACTCATTATTAAAAAAAACATTCTGAAACGTTTCATGTTCGTAATTTTATTTGTATGAAGTGTATATGATGTAAATAAAAGTTATTTCTTTCACAAAGACTGATTGAAACACAAGATTACTTAGTAAGTTCCCATTAGATCAACATAAAGGCAAAACGATGTGGCGGGGATTATGAAGAAGCAATTGCTGTGCATTTCCGCCTTCATCATTTCTGTGTCGCTTTGTATTTCGCTGTGCTCTACAGTAGGAAGCAGCTGGGTTCAGTGATGATGTTGGTACAATCGATCGTCAGGTGCTATTTTCAAGGTCCACTCACAATGAACCATAAACGTAAACGCAACACGAATGCAACAACTTGGTGTCATTTTATTTGTTGAATTCCTCCACAAAGGCGAACGTAAACATAAACATACGACATAAAGTTTAAAACTCCCAACTTTCAAGTTAACGTCAACGTGGTTAGAGAACAAAAGACTATCGGACCATCGTGACCATTGTGGTTAGAGAACTGGTGAAGACTATCGGGAAGAACTTCTAAAGTATTTTACAGAAATCAATGGAGTATATAAGTGCATTAATTTCCATCATTTCTCATGAAATGTTCCACAGAACCACCTATCGCATCGCTTTACACAGTGATCGCCATCCTATCATTACAGCCACAATTTCATTTATTATCGTGCGATTGTTTACAATATTTGAGCAAAGATTTTACCTAAATGTTATTAAACTGATGAAAGAGTCTCTTCACGTTTGCGTTCGCGTTTACTGTAAATGGTACTTTCACGTTCACGTACGCTCTGCCTGCCCCGCCCGTTCCGTCCTTTCGTTGACTCCACAGTCCCATATCCTGCTCTAAATCCTTGGTGCCTTCTAAAAGACAGGCTGTCTTGAGCTATTCACGTTTTTAAGTATTCTGCAATGTGATTCTCAGTTTAATATTTTGCATTTTGTTTTATTCTGTCGTGCCACAATAGTGATACTCAAATCCTCGAGTGGAGTACGCAGAGACCCCACGCATCATTGTAAAGCACTAACTTTGCAACTTTGCAATGCTACAAATTGAAATGTGCCTGTTATGTCGCGCTTATCACGGCGCGCATAACTATTGAATTTGGCGCGCGAGCATCAAGTCAGCGCGCTCTGGCGGGAATCGGCGGCGGCAGCGGCAAGCCGTGGGCACGGTCCGGCAGGCTCGACGCTTGGAGCGAGTCTCGCCGCCTAGCATCAGCTCTTTATAGGGAGCCGGGAGGAATCTGGAGAGAGCCCCGAGAGAGTCACGAGTGGCGGTACGCGTCCAGCCCAGAGAACCAGCAGCCAGAGGTCAATCGTCGTGGGGGCGACGATTGCAGCCAGCGTTAGTGGGAAACGTCCAGGAGCAGAAGTATAGGGAAACAGGGCGTTGGAGATTGCCCGGGACTTGCAATATGGCTGGCTACATTTGTAATGAATGAATTAATAAATTGTTGTTAAGTTAGTGTGTGATTTTCATTTATGGACATAGCAGTGCCTCTTACAGCTTAATTGAAGAATACATACACACGCTTGCATGAACACTATCTCTGAGAAGTAACAAAAAAGTTAGCCGTGGTTTACCTAAATATCCCGCGCGAGTACTGGAGTGTTCATATGCTTATGTATATCCCCCCCCCCCGTGGGACCAGCTTAGGTGTTTCAGGGCATCAACTGATGTCACTGGAGTGCTTCTGACCTGGAGGTCCTACGGTTCAGTCACAATGGAAGCAGGATTTTCGACACTCGCTACAAAGCTAGTTCGCTTGTCTGGAGGAGACTTCTAGAGGCCGGCAGCTCTGATCGGTAGTTTTCCGTGGTTCTCTAATCAACACCAGACGAATGAAGGCGCAGTACCCTAAGAAACGGGCAACGAACAGCGCGTGATCTTTCCTTCCTCTTCCTTGTATCGTTACCCCTTACTGGCACTCACTTACATGCACTTCATTACCATAAATGCCGGGTGCTTAGAGTTTGTCCCCGGTGGGTAGTGTCAAGCTGGTTGGAGATCCTTGATTGGAGAAAACCCCAAGCCTGATATTTATGTCGGTGGCGGATCACGCCATGCAGGGGAGGGGGGTGATCACCACCAAATCCAGAGGCCAAAGATACTTAGGAAACTAATGACCCTAGCAGTTGACTTAGCCGGAATCGTTAATCAATCAATCCAACCTCGTGTGTGCAGGTGGCGCAGCTGCTGGGCGCCCTGGGCGCGGGCATGGCGGCGGCGGAGCAGCGCGGCCCCGGAGGCGGCGGAGGCGGTGGCGGCGGCGGCGCGGGCGGCGGCAGCGGGGGCGGCGGCGCGGCCGGCGACCCGGCGCCGCCGGGCGAAGGCGGCGGCGGAGGCGGTGGCGGCGGTGGCGGCGGCGGCGGCGGGGGCGGCGTCGCCGCCAACGGCGCTCCGCAACCCTCGCTGCCCGCGCCCGCCTCCACCCCCACCGCCACCGCCGCCGTCGCCCTCACGCCCACCTCCAACAAGGTGGTGACCGTCTCGCTCACGCCCGACCTCCCGCGCGAGACGTGGGACAAGAAGGTGGAGTTCCTGCTCGCGGTCATCGGCTTCGCCGTCGACCTCGGCAACGTCTGGCGCTTCCCCTACATCTGCTACCAGAACGGCGGCGGTGAGTACGATGAAACCGTGATGGAAAGGCGCGGGTGAGCTGGTCCGGCGTACCGATTTCTGCTCGTTCTGCGCAGCACCAAATACGTCATGAACCACGTGACTAAAACACGGGCACTTCGTTTGAAAAGCCAGGCCAGCCAGGTTGAACGCCATGCTGCATGGCAAACTAGAAGTGTTGAGAAAACACTTTGAAAATGGCATAAAGTGTCAATGTTCAACGGTGACCAACCAAAAGTAATTCAATGAAGGTGAAGTTGAAATAACTGATGCAATATTTTTTGAAAATTGCTTCTTATATTGTTTGCAATGACTTACAACAAGGCCATCATTTTGGTATCTGTCTGTCTTTAAAATTCCCAAGAATATTGTTCTGCAAGCTGATATCTGAAGCACTTTGGCTGAAGTCGGATTGGCTGCGCAATAGCTCATTCATGTCCTTTTATCATGGATTGAAACAATATTGCCCTCAGTAACACGTGTGATTTAATAAAATAACGATTCTACTCTTTAAATATCATGGTCATTTGAAGAACTCCGCAAAGAGTACAATAATAAAAATAGGAATACGATAATAAATATCGGTCAGCAACAATATTGATATTACCACATATTATTTTTTTTTTATTTTCCCTGAGACAAGCTTTCAGCCAACGCATAAAATTTGAAGACTTTGACGATCAAAGCAATTACTATATCCCCAACAGATAGTTTCGTGATTCCCTTACTTATACACATCGGTTTCCTCCATATACTTCGAAATTATAACTACGTCGTGTGCTGACTGCTACAGCAGAATAATTTGTACGTAGTACTTAACAAACAAATATCAATTTTTAATATTTTAATTTTATTTGTTCTTCTTTCTTTGATCATGAGCGATGTATGCCATTTTCGAATTCCACAATTCTGGATTTTTCCATTCTCCTGACTTCTGTTTTTCTTAGTCACAAATAAACTACCTTGGCCAACAATAGCTGGAGTCATTTACGTCTTCTTCGAGAAGTCAACATTTTCTTTGGCCTTCACACTTTGAATACGTTGAGTGAAACATTGAAGAGCTCTATTTTCTAAAGTGTTTGTTATTTGAAAGACAACTCTACTTTTATCTAAATCTTATTCCACTGATTTCGAAGTCCAATCATGTTGAAGTATTATCTTGTTATTTAATCCGCCTGCTGCAGTTCTAAATGAGCCTCGGGTTTGCAACGCACAAGACTATGCTATGCGGTACACTTCACTAATTTATTTATTAACAATGATTGTAACTTAACAGAGTAAAGGTTAAGTGATGGAAAAGTATCAACAATATTCAATACAGTGAAGAACAAAAAAATTCTGAGAATACTTATTCTTCTTTTTATAAATTCTTGCCTCTTAGAATGAAACGCTGACTCATATAATGATTTATGAGAATAATGACAAGAATAGGGACACATATATCAAACCTCCAATGAAAAGTGTCCCAAATGCAATAGATAAATTTTACAGGAGAAGCAAAAATATGTTCCCTACTTATTTTGTTTCTTCAGAAGCAATTCAATTGCTTTTTCAATCTTTTTGGTGAAGATCTGCCATAGGTGTTGTATTACCACTTTTCTAACCTGAATTAAAATGTTCACTGAAGGCCATTTACCTTATCTTTTATGACAGTTTACTATTGATGATCACATCGTCTCTTACATTTTTTCAGTGGTATAGAGGAGTTTTGCGGCTCTCACAAGGACCGCTCTGTATAAGTGAGATCTCTAAAGAAAATAATTTCACGGACACTTGACGAATTACACTCTGAATTGAAATATATGAAGTATTTGTTAAAAAAACGCATCTAAATATTAATGACAAATGCACCCCGCAACACTCGGGCAGCAAAATTAAAATCGATATAGCCTCAAAATCAGAAATTTTGAGGCTGAAAGCTTCGCAGAAACATTCCTCACACAACATTCCATCTTCAGGATGAGATCATCTTCGATATTTTATTACATTTTTGCTGCTTCGCCGCTTTTCGGTTCTACCCCACCTGCACAGAGATGTATATAATCTTTATACCGTATCTGAAATTAAACCAATTACTCGATATGCTATGCGATTTAATTGCACGGGTGTACCTCTTTGTTCGGTAATAAAGTTAAAGAAGAATAGTTTGTATTGTCAAATGTGTATTGTACTGTAATGTGAAATATGTTCAGTTAGTACAGTAGCAAGACATAGAACAAGTGGCGGAGAATAAGAGGGACTTGAAGGAAAAGAAATATGATCGGCCAGTAGACGTTTTTAAAAATTTTTAAACTCGTTTAGTTAACAACTTTCCCCCTTTAAATAGAAATAGAAAGACATGCGAATCTAAATAAATATTAAAAGACAACTGTTTTGTATGTTTATGTTAATAAGGTAATAGTTAATAATATGTAAAAGTTGTGGGTCACATTCATTTGAAAATCGGAATTTGTGTTCATATCGGTATTTTTACACTTAGGAACGTAAAAGTCAAAGTCGAACAGAGTTCATTCATTCTCTAACATTCTTTACAATTTTGTTTTCTCCATATTCACTTGAAATTCTTCAAATTTAATATGTTACAAGGCATTACTGTTCGTAGACTTTGCAAATTATATTTTTTAAATACGGTATTAGGCCTACAGATATAATTTAAAATGAAATATTCCTCGTGCGTCACTTGTTCAAGTTAACTTCAATTGTTCACTTAAATATGTCAACATCAGTGTCGCCAACGTCGTGAAAGAAAATAATGTCGCATTGAGCGAAAAAATGCCTTTGAGTTTAATCAACGCCACCTACATAGATCTATTTAGGTGGCAATGGTTTAATTCCCGACATACTCACGAATATGGCAGCACCAAAACACGCAAAAACACGTTTTTGGAAATTTATTTTAATCTTCCGGCCGGACCCGAAAACAAATTATCAGTTCCCCTTCAGGAGACCGAAACGCGTCGAATGACACCTCGTGTGTCTCGATTGGTGCACAGAAAGTGGTCTAACCGTGAGGCACTGAACCGTATTTTCTCCACGCACGCACACGAAGAGTTTACTCAAATACTGTACAGGGATTCATTGATGAGTTTAAGAATGCCTTGTTCAAAACTTGAATGCGAATAAAATGCATGTTGATTTTAGTATATATTATAAACCGCATGCCAATTATTTCATAAACTGGAAAAATAGCGAAACAAATATTTATTGAATTGTTAATTTAACTTACTGTATATTTATTGAATTGTTAAATTAACAAATTGTTATTTTTGTTAAAAAATTAAAGCATTCCTGTTTCATCAAAATAAATACTTTTCTTGTCATTTTAAAAACTTGATGTGTTCTAACCCCGCTTTCTTGAAATGTTTATTGATATTCCGTCGTGTTTATGAAGTCTTAGACGTTCGTATACATGACGAGAGACAAAACAGTTGAAATTGAGTTAAGTGAGTTTTGTATTCGTGTTTTCAGCGTCTTTTTTACATCAATGCGAAGTCAATTTCACGTGACAGTATACAGTATCTCGTGTACTGAGATGTATCTTCAAAATACTAAAGATTCAGGAAAATCTCATAAGAATTTGCAAGCTAAGTCGCAAGCGACGAGGAGAAAACATTTATGAAGTGCTTCATCAAAACAAAACGAACCGCAAAACGTGGAAGGAAGTTGAAAACGGGCGAAATGGAAGCTTAATTAGCAACAACGTCCCCAAGTTGCTGAGAAGAGGTCGGGGGCGTGGAGATGGTCTTGTCAGAAACATCAGCCTGCGTCAGGGAAATTAAGGGCAGGGGTCGGAAAACTTCAGTGCTGTCGCCATTGGCTTGGGCTTTCTCCCTGAATCGACACTTTATGATAACGCGTATTGCGTTTTGCACAAAATGGGTGTGAAATAATTAATAATACCGTGTTTGTTAGCGATCTGTCTAAGTGTTGTACTAAACATCTTGTGTTATTGTTTTTTCGTTAATAATACGTTGAATCAAGTTAGTCAATTAATGCCTCTGCGCGTATCGCGAAGTTATCTTCTACGTTATGTTTACGCCAGCTACATTACAACTAATTACTTGTCCACTCAAAAAGTTAATACCATTTTGAATTTGAAAGTCTGTACGATTAATAGTAATTTCGAATGTGTCTATAATGCTAAAAGTGTTTTTTTCATTTTATTCATAATTTATATTCTAACTGAAAGTGTACCAAAATTCATTTTAATACAAAGAATTTAAGAATTAATTAATTAAACAACAAAATTGCAAAATGAGTGTATTTAATCAATATATTATACATAAAGTACATCATTTTGAAGTTAATTACATTCAATGATGAGCTGCGTAGACTGACACGAAAGGTTCATGAGATGTTTGAATATTAAACTTAATTTAATATAAATCAAATACTAGAAACATTAGTTGGATTAATAATGAAGAATAGAAATAATACTAATTCTTTACCGTAAAGACACAAATGAGTAATGAGAACCTTTCAAAATGTGAATAACTAAACCCAGATGTGTTTATTTTCCATTGGTTAAACTACATTGAAAAAAAAACATTTGATGTAATATAATATTTTCATTATTTATGCTAGTTTGATTGTAACAGCCATGTAAAATAGCGGAATGTGAATTAATATTGTCATTTTGAATGAATTACTCTCGCTTATTGCACGCAAACAAAAAAGATCCCACGTGACATTTCAGATGAATTCCCAATTGTAGGTACAATGGAGAACCGTGAGAGCCTGCAACGTTCGGTAATCAGCATATGTCAACGCGAGTAACCGTATTAACACGTCCATATTGGGAGAATCAGTTCGCAGGTCATGTACATCGTCAGTCACGTTCACGTAAATTCACAGAAGCATTCAACATAAATATCACTCCACGATATTTCTTGACCAATCATTTTACTTGAGCGAGAATCATCTTATTCGCCCTATGGCCTTCCAGTCCAATTCAAATCTTCCATGTGTATTGAAGTGAATTGTAATGAATGTATGAAACAGAAGAATGAATGTATGAAGAATGAAACAGAAGAATGAGTGTATGAAGAATGAAACAGAAGATGAATTGTATCAAACAGAAGATAAGAAAAGGAAGAAATAAAATCGTAAATGGGTATAGTTAACATTTTCTTTCTCCATTATTTCTTCCATTTCGCGGTACAGCCAAAGTAGTTTAATGCTTTGGCGAATAACTGCGATGTTTCAACAGAAAACAGGTATTTTGAAACCTTGATACCGAAAAAGTGGATAAATATTTTTCATATACGTAGTAAATTACTTCCTTAGAAGTTGCCTAGTCACAATTCACTTTTTGTGAGTCCCTGGTTCCACAAAATTAGGTGTTTGGCAAAACGACCCTCTGCTCTTCCGTTCGCCTTTTGTCGACGCTAGCGCTTAAACCGTTTAGTTTCCTCGAAAACTGATATTCTGGGATTGATCTGGCAATACTCAAGACCCTGAGAATTTTAAAAATATTTTGAATTTTCTTAAAAATGACGACAAATTTTTGGGTTAATTTTTCCGTCGGATAGAGCAAAATATGCTTAAAAATGCCGCAGGCCTCACATTTGTTGATCTCTCTGAATGTTTGAAAATTGCAAAAGTTGCAAATACTGTGAGGCAATACTGCTTTTGTAGCTTACATTCTTTATCATCGGAAATATTTCGTATCTACTCCGTAATGAAACATCAATTTTACTGACGTGGCTCGACGAATGAAATCCCCGTACAGAAACACCCGTGTTTAGTGCATACTGTTCCCCGCTTACGAGTCGCTGCCCAGAGCAGATAACCCGAAGACCGATCACCCCACACCTTCCCCCTAGAGAATCACGCTGAAGACGTGCTTGTTTATCCTCCAATGCGCAACACGGGACGGCTGTAGATAAGAGCCAGGTAGAGAGAGGGTCGAAGTACCAAACAATAAAGGCATTGTTGCGCCGAAGGAGCAACAGGTAGCAGCGACGGCGGTAGCATGCGGCGGCAGTTGCCATGGATACTCCGAGCAAACAAAAGCTGCAGGCTCTATCGATCCCCCCTCCTCCTGAATGCAACGGCATGCAACTACCTAGGCGCCTTACCAGGAGCTGCCAGTGCACCTGAAAATTACAAGGAGCAGTAGTTCTTTCTGCTGCTGCAAGCTGTCTAGGCTAGATGGGCAACCCGACCAGGGTCCATGAGAAGAAATGAAGGGACTCGCAAAAGACTGCACGATAAATATATGATTCCAACTTACCCAAGTAAGAACATGACTTTCCTTAAAGAAGCACCAGCTTTTCTAAATATCCTAAGTCGTGGAAAGAAATAACATATCATTCAGTTGGTCCATCATTTAAAAGACATAAAATGTTTAAAATAACAGCTTTATGTATTAAAAAGAATACAAATTCCACACGTTTCGGAAACAGCTGGTTTCCTCCAAAAATTAAATATCAGGTGCAGGTTCATTATAATTATATAATTTAGCATAAATAGCTTCGGTCGCATTATGGCCACTTTCAGTAGTGGCTGGAGGCTCTGTAAAAACAGTTGTTTTCTATTTTTCAACAATAAATCACCATTTATAATAAAACTAAGCATAAAAAATATTCTTTTAATACGAAGAATATCACAAACCTCTTACCACTTCCTAACATGCTTTAAATATGTTTTCACGTGACAATGCTCATCACATATGACCATAACGCAAAATGTGACGTCGTTCCAAAAATAAATTTCAAATTTGGAATTCTAAAATAAAAGTCAACGGTGAGAAGTTAAAAAATTTTCTTGAGAGGTTTCACTTTCTATTTCCAAACAGTGAAATGTTGCTTAAAAGCTGGGACATGGCCGTGACTGAAATAGGACCTGTAAATTAGTTTCGGGTGAGCTTTTCTTTCGTCAGAATTTTTTAGAAGAAGTAAAGTTTACCTATTGTTCGTGACGTACAGTTTACCTATAGTGAGAACAGGAATAAACACTGGAATTTAAGCAAAGGGATGGATGTTTTATTAGCTTAAGCAAGACCGTGTTGCCATCCTACACGCTCCTCTGGCTCAGAAGTTCCTACTTTGATCTGTGAGGACATAAAATAATATTTTTTTGTATTCCGTAGAAATGACTTCAAGAAATTTTAAAATTAGTTGGTAAAAAAGTGGCAAAATTAGCTCATTTAATGCACTTGTAGGTGTTTATTCTGCTCCTTAAATAAACTGTGTTTTCAATATTTGATTTTCTTCTTAACCAAATTACTAAACTCTCTATAAATTGTAGTTCCACCATTACTGTATTAAACTGTATTAAACATTAAATTACACTACTTACGCATTATTTCTGCTTTAAATATATAATGTACACAAACATCATAGATGTGGCATCACTGACATATCGTATAATTTAGCATACTTATCATTCACTTTATCATTTTGTTGGTCACATTATTATTAATCATGTTTTTATTGTTTTATGTTTTGTAGACGAATGCAATAAGATACGATTGTTATCGCCTAAAACAAGGCCTGCTTTACTCAGGCCCCGAAGCGAAATTGTCACGTGATCAAGGTAGTCGGTGGTCGGCTACCGTGCATGTGGCGTTCGGAGGTGTTTCATGTTTTGAGAGTGGCCATACAGGTTTTGTGCGTGTTTTCACTGTTCAAATCGAAATTGATATTGTTTGCGATTGTGCTTACTGTGTACTATTAATTATTACGCTTTATGTGGTTGTTGCTTTCAGCAGAACTTATGTGACGGGCGTTTTTGTATGTACATGAAAGTAACTAAGGTAGGTTATGTAGCTAAAGTAGGAGATCTCACAGTGCCGGAAAAATTACACAAACTTCTTCGTGACGCATATTTAGAATATCTAGCCATCTTGTTATTAATGAATAATCGTTTTGTATTTTACAGAAAATGCTTTGTGTAATTTGAATCCTTTTTATTTCAATCAAGAGCGGATTCGATCGAGAATCGTGAATACCCTCCAGTAAGTGCATGTTTCCTATTATACGCTTTTACTATTTACATTTGTATATCCATGTTTCAATGAGATTAAAAAAGTATTTGTGCCGTTTACGAACATGAAAAAAACGTACCTAAAAGAACGACTATCAATGTTACTTGTTTATGTAAATTTCAACTTGATGTAAACTTAAGGTAGGCAACAACTAGATGTTTGATTTGATTAGATCTATTTGGTCTGAAAGTAGTTAAAACTGTATACGACGTGTGGGGGTGAAGATTATTTGCGCACGTTTTCTTAAGTTCCATAATCCCTTCCCAACATTTATCTACAAATACGATGGTTGAAAGACGAAGAAAATATAAAAAAGACATAATAATAAAATTTAAAAAAGCGCGAGATTAGCAACATTTGAAAAAACTGAATATTTCTTTCCCGAGTTATATAAAAAAACTTGCAACTGTAAACGAAATGCAGATGCAATTTTTCAGCATTGCTAACAAAATAGTAACTCACCCTCAGCTCTACTCCTTCCAATAAAAGCAAAGGTGTGCTCAACAAAATGTGTGCATAGTGAAACTACATTTACGTCCAGAAGAAAAACAAGGGGCCATCTCAGCATTTCCTCAATGGATCAGGGAAACTGGACAAAAAAAACTGATTGAGATAGGGGTCATTGACCCGGAAGCTAAAGTACATTACTTGTTACAGGGGTTCTTTTTTAAAATTATACAATATAAATGTAAAGTAATTCATTCAGTATATATATCATTGTTTTGTTGAAATTAACATTATTTTTCATTTTGATGGTCAGTATAGTCTCTAATTATATAGAAACAGTTATGCAGCAGACAAAATTTACTTTTAACTTAAATTTGTTTACCAACTTTAATTGTTTAATGTCATCTGGCAATGCGTTGTAAAGTAACGTACATGTATGTAGATTTCCTGTAATGAGTTGTTGATATTGACACTTGATGAACATATTTTTACGACGTGTGTTGTAATTATAAATATCAGTATTACGTGAAAATATGTTCCCACCGTTAAGTAAGTCAGTTTTGACAAAGATTACAGATTCGTAAATAAATAAGCAATGTTGATACATTGTACTGGCCTTGGGACATCCGCAAGGCCTGATTGGGGATGATTGAAAGATTTAATTTCCTCAAAATGAATAATGATATGTCTTAGTCAATTGTACATTGCTGAAAGATGAGCAGTTTGTTACCCAAATTTTCTCCACTTGCCTCCCAAAACAAATCACGTTTGGCGAGGCCGCCGGAGCCTGGAGGACTTTCGACTACCGTGATCACGTGACTCAAAACTATGACGTATGCTTCGGGGCCTGAGTAAAGCTGGCCATGCGCCTAAAATAACTGACGTAATAAACAAGTGAATAATCACTGCCATTTGTTGACCGATTTTCGAAATCACTTGGAATACAAAGATACTACTTGCATTCGTTCAAAACGACCAAAACTGCGATTGTAAATCGGCCTTGTGAAGTGAATTTCATTTTACCGGAGAGTCATAGAACACTGTCAAATAATAATTACTTGTCTTCGTATCGCAAGTTTTAATAGACTATTGTATCTTAAAGGCACCAATTCTACGACGATATTTTTGGGATTTCTCTTCACAACACTTACACGAAATTTTCTTTTCGACTTAGAATTACGTTAATGAGTTTTAATTATTTCAGAGTGCTCATTGTCAATGAGGCACAGCGACACGCAGTTGCAGGTCAACGACATTTCACTGGTAACCTACATACGAAAACGCTGTTCAAGTCAACTTACAAAATGAAATTACACTGATCAGATCCTGTTTGATCTTTCCAGAACACAATACTACTGGGGGATTCACACGCCGCAATACCAACCCATAAATACTTAAAATCAACGTTTTTAAATGATCTTATTTTATTAAAAGTTAACCAAATGCTAAATGATGTGGGAGAAAAATTATTTGATATCTCAGTTTTAATGTCAGTGCTTTCATTCTGGATGTGCAAACAGCAAACAAAATGTGCAATGGAAAAGAAAGTCAGGTCTGAAGATTATAGACCAGTCGATCGATAGAGCAGCTGACGGCAGTGATCTAATTCTAAACCAGGGGTCTCCAAACTACAGACCGCGGGCCACATTCGACCCTTGGCAATATTCTACGTGGTCCGTCAATTCAATAAATATCCTAGTTCAAATTAATCGTGACTCAGGCTGTAAAACTTCATTGCCAGATATAAGAATCTGGTTACACACTTTGGTCCACATACCAGCCATGTCGCGAGTTACGTACCACTGTGATTTAAGTGATGAACATTGAGAGACATTTTAACCTCCGTAACTTAAATGATGAGCATTACAGAGACATTTTAATAATAGATGGGTGAAACACAAATTGAACCATAAATTAACTTATTGTTACAGTCTAAAAATGAATTTCATTGCTCTCATTGAGGAACACTTTGAAATTAATCACTTCTATGTTTAGACACGGAAGTATCTCTAATTCAATTTTGAAATTTTAAAAATGTTACTCTCAATGTCATCATCATCAACTGCAAGGATTAGACTTGTTCAGTCTGTTCTGGCTCCTGAAAATTGCTCACTCCATCTTCTCAGTGGTCTTCTCACATGACTTCTTTCCTTCGGCTTGTAGTTCAAGGCAATTTTGACTATCCTTTCTTCGGGCGTTCTTAATACATAATTTTTCCATTTTTCTCTATATTCTTTAATATTGTCATTCACATTTAAAATTTTTAATTCATTTTTAATTTCTTCGCTTTTCTTATGATCAAGAAGTGTATAACCTGCTACGGTTCGAAGATACTTCATTTCAGCCGATTCTAATTTGGTCTTTAGTTAATGTCCAACATTCACTTCAGTATAACAGCATGGGGAGGGCCATTGTTTTGTATAGTTTCAATTTAGTTTCTTTTCTGACTTTATTTTTCAAAGTTCGAACTATTGTGCCACAGAAGTGTCTATATTTGACACTTCTATCTGTTGAATTTTACTAGTAAATCATAATTTTTATAATATGTTATTTTATAGCCAAGGCAATTAAATGCACTTACTTGTTCTATTATATATTTTCCAAGGGCTATTTTTGCACTTATTGGCTCACAACCTCTAAACGCCATGATTTTAGTTTTGTCTATTGATATAATCATATTATATTGTTTAGTTATATTATCTAATTTATATATTGCTTCTTGGATACTGTCTTCGTTGGAGCCTGTAATAACTTGATCATCTGCAAATAATACAGTAGTAATATTTACATTATTTACTATAAATTGTCTATTTAAAATTTTTAGACACTCATTTATGACTTCGTCACTATAAATGATAAATAATGCAGGTGAAAATGGGCACCCTTGTCTTACAACTTGATTAATGATTGCAGTTTGTTTTCCATTTTTTGGTGTCCTTATTTTTATTACGTTTTCTCTATACAGGCTCTGTATAGCTGTTATTAGATGTTTTGGTACCCCTTTCTTTTTTAATGTTTTCTGAACACATTCTGATACACATTGAGAGTTTTAATGAAGTCTCAATGTATATTCATTATTACAAATATTATGTTCAGAATTGTGTATATCATGAAATTTAATTTTAGACCCTCGACGCTCTTAAAAACTATCTATCCGGCTCACGGTAGAGAAAAGTTTGGAGACCCCTGATCTAAACTAACGCGAACGGTTAGTTTCCTAGTTACGTTCCGTAAGCTTTCTCATCTACCACCTGGCCTCCCGCGCCAACCAACAGGGTTCGCCGCGCTTTGGGAAAGAATAGACGCCGATCGATGCTGACACTGTTCTGAAGAGCGCCTGCTGGAAATTTCGAATTAAATTCGCGTCCGGAGCCCGGAATTGCCCTCCCGTTTACTCGTCTCGATTGGTATGTTCGATTTATTGCGTCGAGAGCGGTGCGTGGGCAGGACCGCAAGCATCCCGCACTCAACTCCCTCCCACCCTCCCTGGCACGCACACACGCACACACGCGAGTCACTTGTTGACGGAACCGGTGCAACTGGGGCTCAACTTTCTTCATTCACTTTATCGGACCGCTTAGTTTCCGAAACTAGCACACATAAATGTTGTTGAATATTGCAAAAAATTGGGAGAAATATGTAATAAACAATTCTATTTAATATATTCTTTGTGGCTCTTTCGTTAGAAATATAGTATAATTTTGTACAATAAATTATTGTAAGAAAGTCAATGCATATAAAAATTTACATTATTGTTCTGAGTTTTGTGTGTTCTTTATATTCGACGTTTTGGACATATGAGTGTGCTCGTCTTCAGGAGATCTATAAGGTTACAGTTTTTACGGATACTAACATGCCATTTTTGTTAAATACATCAATTTCATGATCTGATATACAAGAAAGTACAAGAAACAATTCAATAAACTGTAGATAAACTTTATAAAACCGAATTTCTACATCTCAAATATTAAGCAGAAAGAACAATCGCGAGTACACAAATATTGTGGTAAGACCATACACTGCGAATTATAATTATTGTAGATAAAGGATTTATGAAGATAATTCCTCATTCATGTACCCTAAGTTTTAGTAAGACGTCTGTATTCGGGAATAACTAACTGGAGAAGAACGTCCCAAGGTAAGAAAAAGTAAAGACGGACTGAAGGACTTTACAATTTATGTGATATGTCGAAAGAAGAAGGAGAAGAAGAAGAACAAGAAGAGGAAAAGGAGTAGAAGGATAAGATAGTTAAAAGAGAAGGAGAGAAAGGAGAGGACGTGAGGTGGTCTGCAAAATGAAGGAAAAGAAGAAAAACTGGGAAATCTACGTTCTTTTATTTGAATGATTTTTCGCCATTCTATGATAAGCCTGTTACTTCAACGTAAGCCACAACCCTTCACAATATTTTTTGACAATTAAATTAAAACGCAAATAAACAGGACATTCGCCTGGTATTTCTACAATCACTTGTTCCAATTCTGACAATAGAGCTCGCGAAAAGCACGTCCTGCAAGAATACCGGAATGTAAAGAGACAAGCAGATTTACGTGAACGTTCTTGCTTTCATAACCACATACACCTTCGCTGCCACAGAATACAAATCAGCGAGAGAACCAATTGTCCGCACGTGAATTAATACCTCAATTCTCACTCGCAAAGCCACAGCGTAACATACATCCATTCTGTTACACCTGCAACACTACCTACTCCACAAGCCACAATGAAACTTCCGCATTCACTCCCAGCGAGCGGGTGTTCCTTCATTGACTCGCCACAATGCAACACAAACGCGTCTGTTTACTCTACTCTCGCGGTCTCTATCTCCGTCTGAGCGCAACAATACGACGCGGATCACGTGCACGCTGACATAGTGCCTTTCCTGGCGAACGCTTCTCGTAGCGGGCAGGCCGACGCGGGGCTGCGCGGGTTCTTTTGAAGCCGCAGCAGCGGTCGCTGCGGAGGGTGTGTGGGGATGGGGGCACCTCCCCATTCGCCGTCGTCCCCCGCCCCCGCTCTCGCTCGCGCCGCGTGGCGCGTTCGCCACCGCTCGCCAAGTGACGTCACCTCTTTCAGGACTAAAATTAGTTTCGAAAATACGTTAATCGAGCAAAGCAGGCCCCGCGCTGCGGCTGCGGCGTGCGGATGCAGGCGCTGCTGCCGGTGATTCGATCTGCGCGGGAGGGTCCTCCCCCCCCCCGCTGTGCCGCAGTTTGCGATGGCCGGCCCCGCCCCCGCAATGCTCCTCCCCCTCCCCTCACTGTTCGCCTCTTATCCCTGCCACCCACTTAGGTGGATCAGGGCACCAACTGACGTCCCTGCAGCGCATCTCACCGGGAGGCCCTGGGTTCGAGTCCCGAAGGCGGCAGGATTTTCGACACTAGTTACATGGCTAGGTCGAATTCAGCTGTTGTCTGGAGGATTCTAGCGATCGGCTGTTCTGATTGGAAGTTTTCCATGGTTTCTCCCATCAACACCAGACGAATGTCGGAGCAGTACCCTCATAATTGGGCCACGGACCGCGCGCTATCTTTCCTTTCTCTTCCTTGTCCTATCCTCGCCTCCTTACTTTCACACACACTCACAAGCACTACATTACCACACTTTTCAGGAGACCGGGCGGGAGCTTAGAGCTTGTGCCGGTAGGGGCGGTACCCCTCTGGTGGGAGATCTCTGCTTGCAATCCCCGCAAGCCGACGTGAGTCAGCCATGTCACCAAGATCATCGCCAACGCCCGCGATAAAACATGCATTATAATTACGGGACAAATGACCTTAGCAGTTGACGCGCCCGGAATCACTAATCCTTCAATCAACTTTTCCCTCTCACGTTCGCCGTCATCGCAGCAGTCAAAAACTTCCCAGCATTCTCTTGCTATTTTCACTTTATCGCCACCGCCATCGCGAAATACCCGCTTTAGTCTTCACCGCTGCCCATACCACCTCCGCATCCATTGTTAACCCTCGGATGCAATCGTGGGGTCAATCTTACCTCAGTATGTGCTTTTCGGGTTGTGTCTTCTGCAATTTTTTCTCCGAGATCTAAGCCTTCGTGACATCTTTTATTACAATCTTATTTATTGAAAAAAGTAATATTTTTTAACTTTCACTACTTTTAAATTCTGATTTGAAGTATCTTTTATAAGAAAAAGACGTTTAAAATCGTGGGGGCACTCTTACCTTATCCATCTATTTATTCCATTACGGATGTTATTATTTTTGTAGTTCCTAATTCTTCCCTTTCGTTAGAGTAAAATGTATTAGTGCAAAACGATTTGTATATCATGATTTTTGTTTAGCATGCTTCCAGCATTGTTTGAATGTATACGCTTAATCTTAGTTGCGTTTGATTTTGTAAATGTGATGCTTTTGTATTGACATTTGTGATACATGAAATATTTTTGAATATCTATAGTAATTGATCTATTACGGACAAGATACGCATTTGCTATTAAACAAAAGATTACATTGGAAATATTTTTATCATGTTACTGATTAGTAGATGCTGATATATCAGAATTCGGATATTTTCGTAAACACTATCGCACATTTGTCCCAGTTTATCGAGAATTAGCAACTGTCATATTTTCTGATGTATATCAATGATCTACTTTATCAAACAGTACCACGTATAATCTTAATAGAGTTGACGGGTACTCGGAAGTACATGATAAATGCTTTATGAAGGCTATTGAAACTCCTCTTCATTCAACTGTCTGGGTACAGATCACCAGCGTGAGCTACTTCACTTGATCTCGTATCATGGAGTAAACACTTTTCGTTAGAGTCTCATTGTATTAATGGTTTAATGATTGCGCTTATTGACATTTATTGATGTCACAATACAACCAGCTGAGTTGGGAATGCACTCGTGCTGTGAACTAATGAACAGCTAAAATCAGGATAATTTTCAATAGTCCCCTAAAGCATATTTGTGATTGAATCAATAAGTTCGCACCCAGAACATCAAATCAAGAGCAAAAGTTGGGAAAAATGTTTTAGTAATACAGAAACACAGAAATTAGTTTTAAATCTTCGATTCTCCAGCTAATTATATTTTTTTAGAATTTCGTATTTTAAATGTGTTCACAATCTCTTAGGAAGTGTGAAAAACATTACTGTGGGAACTTTGAACCGTACATCTGGATCCATCTGAAAAGTAAAGAAACTTACTTCTGTACTACGTCTATAGTAGCAGCCAGTTTACATCAAGTTCCCTCCCCTTCAAAGCGCGGTCATCTGTTTCTAATGTTCTTGATACCCATGTATCTGCTCCCTTGGTGTACAAGAATGTCGGCATGCAATCTTACGAGAATGTTACGAAAGGGACAATCTTGAATTCGGTATAGTATTATTTTTTGTTTTTGTAATTTTTATTTTCTTCCTTCCTTTAACCAAGATTGTAAGCATCATTTTCGTCTTCTTCATTCATGAATTAATACTGTAAATACATTTTCATTATTGTAACCTGATGAGAAAGAAGGAAAAGTATCCAGATCCTCAAATAAAATAAAATAAATTTGGATATAATGTATTTAAATAAGATTGTCCAAAATTTTTAAAAGGGACTAAAAGTATTGGAAAATATAAATTACAAGAAGAGACAACCAAATGAAAATTTATGTCTTACTAAATGATAAATTCTGTTTGGCCTAACAAATACATAACAATGGAGCCTGCGTTATCATTATGTCAATCTATTATTATGTTTACTAGTTTTAATTTACCGGAGCTACAATAGCACATACCTTTTCGCATTATTGTTACTGGTTATGTAATATTTTAATATGACAATTTCAGTCTTACATGTCAACTACCATTTGAAAAATTCTTAAACAATGGAAGCGCGAAAAATACATAACGATCATTTGAATCGATCATTTCGCTTTGCATGCTAAGGTGCGGAAATGACGGGTAATGCGTGTAGAAACGAATAGTTTTGATGAATATAACAATGTTATATGTAATTATTATATTTTGCTATCCATTTGCACTTTGTTGCTAGCGTTATCAATAATGCTGATTTGCGAAATGTGTAAGTCATACGAAAACAGCGGCCATTGTTTCTTTGACAACTTCACTGGCAACAGAAGGCCGCTGCTCGTTCGCGTTATTATAAACAAATAATTTTAATTACCGATAAAATACGCATCGCTCATCGTTGGTGTATTGATGAAGAACGTGAATACACTGAATTCAATGGCAGAAAGCTATTTGCGTTTAAACGTTTGAATTAAAATAATACATATATTTTTTGCGCCTCATTTGTTTGAGAAGTTGTCAAATGGTCAAATGGTAGGTGCTAATATATACCTAAGACAGAAATTGTCACATTACAATATTACATAACCATTAATATATCATACATAATATATCATATATATTGAAATTATGTACTATTGCAGTTACAATAATTATAATCATTTGAAGCTATTATGGAGATAAAATCTCAAACTTCATTAATTAGAATATATCTTAATTGTAACTTTCATTGTAATGTTACACTGATATAAATTCGTTAGTAGCCCTAAATTTCCTAACAACTTTCTTGTAGTCAGGCATAATCTATTTCACAAGTTTAATTTAATTTTAAATAATAATAATAATAATAATAATAATAATAATAATAATAATAATAATAATAATAATAATAATAATAATAATAATAATAATAATAATAAAGCATGTTTTTACAAAATGTTTACTGTAATTATATTGCTCGATACAAATATTTTTTCAATCTTCTGAATAACACACATAATTTGTAAACTCACTTTGATTAAAAATTCATTTGCAGACTTTTTTGTACACATTTCGTTAAAATTGACTCAACTGACATCACCCGAGGTTGTAGCAAGTCTAAAAAAAGCGTTTGGCCCTAGCTACAGGTCATCTCGAGTAAAGTGCCTGCGGTTTGCAGCCCTTTCCACAGCGACAATCCAGGGCAAGCCATCGATCTCAGCGTTGCCAGTGACGCACGTGTCGAACGTCATTCCGAGTTTGTTGGAGAACTGCACGCACACGCAGTCTCCACTGCCCACCACCAACACTCGCCCGCTCCCCTTGCGGGAGTAATTGGCAGACGGCACCTCCTCTGTCTTTGCGACAATATACGACATCCGCTCAACACATTCCCAGGTGAAAGAGTGCACCACGTCGATCCACTCCGGGTCATCAGTTCGAACTTCATTCAGAGGAAAACTCACCCTGCGCGGCCCTGCGCTGCCTAAAAACATCGTCGTCAGGGCTCGCAAGTTCAAGCGGTTAATATAGTTAAGCGTGAGATGCACAACTTTCACGTTCTTTCCCAAACGCAATGCTGGTAAAGCTATGATTTGATTTTTTGCCAACAACAATGTTTCCAAGGCAGGAAGGTTACTAAATGTGTTGTCAGAAACCTTCACAATTAAGTTGGAGCAAATATCCGCCACTTTCAAAGACTTCAGTCCCTGGAACATGTCACTCGAAAGTTTCGTCATGTCGTTGGTGTTGAGTTTCAGAGTCTCCAGAGATTCAAGATTGGAGAAACTACCTGGTTCAATAATTTTTATCTTATTTCCATTCATGTTCAGATACGTCAATGCCGCGAGGCCATGGAACATTCTAGAATTAACTCTTGTAATTCTGTTGCCAGAGATATCCAAAGTGTCTAAATTCGGAGGGAGTCTGTTCACATACATTAATTTGTTCCTAGTTAAATCCAGCGTTTTAAGATTTGTCAACGATGATAAATTGTCAGGCAAGTCGGAAATCACGTTATCTCTAGCCAGAAGAACAGACAATTGCCTACACTTTGTAACTGTTTGCAGCGACGAAACAATGTTCTCAGATAAGTCGAGATGAATAAGATTGCAGTTTCCTTCTATGAAATTCTCTTTATCAAATCCTAAAGTATTCTTTGATGCGTCCAGACGTCGAAGTTTCTGAAAATAATCTTTCAAATTAATTTGTATCAGATTATTTCCTGCAACGACTAAAATTTCCACCCTCTGATTAACCGAAACATCTAAGTTCTTGAGGGAATTATATGATATATTTACAGATCTGAATTGACGCAGACTATCCGGAAACTTGTGAATATTGTTTGCAGAAACATCTATGTTTTCGAAATCTCCACATACAATGTTATATCCTTTTAAATCGGTCAGATCCATTCCTGAGCATTTCACTATACGTCTGATGTGATCGCAGCCACAATTTCCATCACCTCCTACAGTCACTACGAAAACAGAAACAAACACTAACAACAATTTCATTATAACTTCTTTCCAGTGTTTCACCATGATATTACTTTTACTAAAGGAGACCGGAGTAGCACCGTACAAGATTAGTCAAGTAACTGCGGGCGACTGAAATACATGTTGGTATTTTCCGTATTAATTCCTATTATCTTAAATGATGGAAGATAACGATTACACTTCGATTTGATAAGGTTCCTTGAATTTTTTCTCGCTGAAATCTGTAACCAGCACCACAATTTTCACAAAATCCAGCGTTGTACAGAAAGTTACTCTGAATTAATCTAATTAGGAATTAATATTTAGTTAGAAGATTTACCTGAAAACAAATTACTTACAATGTAAGTTGACTTACAATGTAATGTGTTGTACAATGTAACTTGTAAGTTGAATTACTCACAACCACTGGTAAGTTGAACAGGTTCTGATTTGAGTATAAATGTCAAAATGTAATTAAAACTCCCACTTCTTGTAATTAAAAATGCAAGTGAGATTTTAAAACCATTTGAAATAGTATGTAATTTTCGATTGTAAGTTGCTCTCCAAAACGAATATTACGTTTGTCAATATGTTTTAATAGAAAACACAAAATGAACGTTTTAAGTACTTTACTTATGAACTTAAATAAGAAGATATGAAGGTTGCAATTATTTAGCCCCAGAATCGTTTACTGCGTATTTATCTTGCAAACACACCGTATCTTGTCTCTTCGTCGAATAGCAAGGTTTATTATTATTCCACTACATCACGACTGAAGATGAAATGAGCCGGCTCAAAATAAAATCTGCTCTAGGTTGCAACCAGCTACCTAAGGAGCAAATCTAGGGACTGTCGGTGCCTCTATAATACTTTGCGCAAAATGTGGGCTGTTCCAAATAAAGCAATTTCTTACACTTCTCAGTCTTTTGGACTACCTGGGAGTTTAGACAAGTTCTTACACAAATTTTGCGGAACACATCCCAGAGCTCCGATAACTACCGGTACGACCTGTGCTTTTACGCTTCACATTCGGATGATCTGGATTTCCAAACTCTTGTATTTAAGACATTTCCCTGTCTCCTTGGTAACGACATTTTGATCGCAAGGTACAGCACCATCGACAAGTACACACGATTTTTTTCCAAACCTCGGAAAAATATATCCGGTTTGTTTGCTGCTATCGTGCGATCAGTTTGGTCATACAATATAGTACACAGTTCAACAAACGTCACCGGCTTTGGTGAGTTTTCGTACCCTTAGGGGCATGTGTTCGGAACTTCCGGTGGAGGTAGCTACACACCCTGTCGTGTCTTTTCAAGTATTTGGTCTTTGCTACAATTGGACAAGCTGAGACAATATGATCAATGGTTTCTACGTAATCCTGGCAAATGCGGCATTTATCATCCTGAGAAATTTTGAGACCCGCTTCATAATAATGTCGTTCTCAATGCCTGATCTTGGGCAGCTATTACAAATGCTTCCGATTCTGGTTTCATTCTTTCCTTTTCGAGCCACATAAATGATTGATCTTTATTGATCTGTACCCTGTCCATTCGTTTAAAATATTTTCCGTGGAGTGGTTTGTCTCTCCACGATTTCTTTAACATTTTTTGTGTCTCAAATTTCATGTTAAGTAGCATCAGAAGTTCAGTGTCTCTGTCATTCTGGGTGTCTTGCATAGTCTTGTTCGCAATGCTTCTTGCTACACTTACAATGCCTCTGTTTCCCATTTTTCGGTCAGATTTCATGTCCTGCCTCATTAGTGGGTCATCTTGACGGCTGACTACATACTTTCCCATCCCAGTTATTGCATTGTGCCAGGAGGCTTCAATTTGTCTCAGGCCTCTTCCTCCTTCCTTACGTGACACATAAAGTCTATGTACATCAGCCCGGGGGTGGGCAACATGGTGCATTGTAAGCAGTTTTCTGGTTTTTCGATCCATGATGCGAATTTCCTGTTCAGTCTAGTCTACTAGGCCGAAACTGTATTCGGCTACAGGCACCGCCAAACTACCTATTGCTGATATTTTATTCCTTGAGTTCAGAGCGGACTGCAGGACAAGTTTCACTCTTCTATAATACTCTTTGCGAATTCTCTCTTTCATTGTGTCGTTCGAGATGGTCTCACATTCTTCAATTCCCAGATATTTGTAAGTTTTACCTGGCTCAAGATCTTGAATCACAGTGTGTCTATCAACTTCTATGTTCTCTGACGTGGTCATTTTGCCTCTTTTTAAGTTGACTTTTGCACACTTGTCAAGACCAAATTTCATGCAGATGTCGTTGCTAAAGTAATTCACGACAAACAGCATTTGGGAGAGAATCGCTTCATTCTTAGCAAACACTTTAAGATCATCCATGTAAAACAAATGTGATACTGGCCTTTCATCACCATGGAGTTTGTAACCAAAGTCAGCTTGCGACAACTGTCTAGATAGTGGGATCAAACTAAGGCAAAACAGCAGAGGGGACAGTGAATCGCCTTGAAAAATACCCCTGTTGATCTGAATACTTCTGGTTTCTACTGCTTCCTTTCCTCTGTGTATTAGTAACCTGGTACTCCGCGACTTCATATTAGCCTTGCAAAATTCAATAAGCTTAGGATGAAATTGGTAGATCTCTAGGGTCTTCAAAATCCAATCGTGCGGTTCACTGTCAAAGGCCTTCTGGTAGTCAAACCATGCCATGTTTAAATTACATTTTCGTTTCTTTACATCATTCAAGATGATTTTATTCAGTAGCAAGATTTTCTTACAGCCATAGGAACCTTTACGACATCCTTTCTGTTCAACAGGTTCGTTTTCAAGTTCTACATGTTTGTCATGTGGGTAGTTCCATCGAAGGACATACTTAAGACGGCGACAGAAGGCAGCTGGCAAGTCCGAATAGGTAGCCTAGACCAAATTAAATAGAAAACTAACACGGGAATGTCTGTGCCATAATGTAGCACCTCTATTTTTGAATGTTCTCATCTTCTTCGAGGAAGTCGCAAAAAAGGAAAACGGAAAGAATACAGTTTTAAATTTCGTTTAAGGGTGACGAAAGTTAGGTGGCGGTAGTTCATATGATATTTATGAATACAATAATTATTGGTTTGTTTTGAATATAACGTGTACAAACGTTATTTAAAATCAGAATAAAAGTGTAGGTTTTTTGAAAACATTCTTGATAGATTTGAAAGTAAAAAATTGATCAAAGTAGTCAAAGTACAATCTGACAAAATATTCCATCTTGCAGTGAAAACTCCCAAGGAAATAGCATTACCTATTTCCGCGATAAGTTCAGAGAAACACACGTAGAGAAAGGCAGACAAAAGTTGTAAAACTAATTGAATATGTTTTTGTATAAATATTTACAACTAAATAAGCAGAAGGTATAAAAAGTTATTTTGAAATCATAGATATATCAAAATTTATGTAGATAAAATTCTGATAACGAAGGATGTCCCGTTAATCAGCTGGAAGAAAGCTCCACGACACCTTACTCAGGTTCATTGATCTTTCATGAGTGTATCTAATCTTATCAACAATTTCTTGGGGCTCAGAATGTTTGTGATATCCAAACGTGTTCGATTAGCTCAAGGCTGCCCAACTTCTTTCATGTTAATGAGTTCTTGTTCGTCTACTTAATATGAGTATTTTAGGTAGATTCGCGAAAATATTTCGCACTCACTGTGGAAATCGCGAGAAATGATTGGTAAGATGTTGAGATTCAATTATAGGTATTATTATCTACACGAATTTTTTTTAAATCGATTGCCTGCTGTCGACGAGTTTGACAATATCAGTCTGTGAAAATAAAAATAGAGTAATTCATCAACGAAAGGATATCAAATAATACGTAAGTAATAATTAAATACATAAATAAAATGAACTAGGAAAACCCGTCAGGCGTTGTTCTGCCCATCATCCCCCCTCTTTCCCCACCCATCAACCACTCACTTCCCTCCCTCCATCACAATGTCCGTGTCTGTCTCTGCCGCTCCCTGTCCTTCTCATTCACATTTAATTGCGGATTCTGCACATCTTTGAGCAGGTGAGGTAATATCGGGAAGCGCCGGACCAGCAAAAATGTAATAGAATGTGCAAGAAGGTTTCATCCTGTAGATTACGGCGTGAGAAACATTACTTTTAACGGCCTCAAAATTTTAGTTTTTAAGGCCATAGAACGCATCGTTTAGGAGTTATTTAACGATATAGATTCACAATCCTACCGAATGTGTTGCGGGTTGCATTTTACGTTACTATTTAGTTTTGTTCTACAGCGCCATGAAGTGGAGGTACCACAGATTTAACAACACATGATGAAAAAACTTCTGGATGAAAAAACATGTAGAAATGCCAAATATCATGGAGATTGGTCTCACGATGTCTGAGTTTAGCTCATTATATTGTAATCGGTTTCCCTACCTGCTCCTTTTCTCACCATGAAATATCTATCGCAATGTCATGCGTGTGCGTCCGCGAGTTGCAATACGGGCTTTCCCCTTCGCACCGGCTAGCTTACTTAATTTATTTACCAATCAACTCGTCAAAACACAACATAAAACATGAACGCACGGAGCCATTCCACGTCAAATCGCACAAAAATGACCAAAATTTGACCTTCATATTTTTATTTATTTTCTATTTGTTATATGGATCAAATAAGTGAACATGTGTATTTTTATTTTTTTCTAACTTTATTATTTTCGGAAATATTGTATAATGAAATTTGCTAAAAATGACGCGCATCACTAACTTAAAAATATCATACATTTGAATACACCAATTATAGAAATTCCGTTCAAATTCTATTAGAAACATGTTTAATTTTTAAAATTTTGCAAAATATTTAATTTGTTGAATTTTCAATTTTTTTTAAAAAACTGAAATTTTGAAAATTGAATATTTTTGTAAACTCGATGAGCTAAAAATTTAAAAAACATTTTTTATAAACGCACTAGAGTATTGACAATAAGTCCAGAAAAAATCAAAGTGGGATCTCAGTAACTTTAAAAGATATTAATATTTTACGAACCAGTGTGTAATAGATTGCTGCAATAGACAAGTTTTTTGCGTTACTGGTCGTCGGTTTCTTTGGATGAAGCAGTAATTTAAGTACTTCTTGAGGTGGTAAAACCTCATGATTGAATTTATAAATAATATTTATATGTATTAATATACATATAAATAATATTAATATATTTATAAATAATTTATAATTTTATAAATAATTAAATGACAGATTCTTCATTAAGGTTTTGACTGACATTTTGAAATTTTCTGGTCCCTCACAACTCACTTTAAGTACAAGTACTCGCGTTCCATAGAATTCCTGAAATTTCGTCACAACACACAGTTTTAATGCCCTACCGAATTTACTTTAGTTCTGGACAAAATTTCATTTTCTTCAGCCAACGTTTTAGACACTTTTATCGTGCGTTCGGTTGCTGCAAAAAGTCATTTAATTTTATTGTATGTCCAACTTTCAAAAATTGTCAAACTTTAAATTTTCAACGTCATGTCATCTGTTGAGTGAAAGTAATCGATAAGTTACTAAATAGTATCTTTGTCTGATTTTTCGATGGATGTCGAAGGATCTTCAACGTGAAAAAGTTTATCTGTGTTGGCCCTTTGTACTTTCTAAAATTTCTCATGGGGATGCCATTTTGTTCCAATTTTCTTTTCGTGGCGGGGGTTTTTCCCCTATTGCAATTAAACTCATGTTTATCTTCTCTTTATTCATTTCGCAGACACTTGAACTATCTGAAGAGCTTAAATTCTCACTTCCTTGATTTCCACTTTTTTCACTGGACGTTCCGCTACTTTCGTTAATGCCACGGGATCCACTGATCTCGACGCTATCTTCATTAAGAAAAGGCCGTTTTGGAAACCGATTCCCTTTCTTCCGAGATGAATCACAAATTCGCCAATCTAATGACTCCTGTAAATTCACCAGCAAATCGTGGTTTACGCGTCTTAGAGATTTTCTTTTTTAAAAATCGTGATCAGAAAGTTTAAATGGATTGATTCATCTATCTCATACGCTAATCGCCACTCATGTTGCACAGTGTACACACGATTCACAGAACAAATATTAGCACTCTTGTCTTCATAAGTATTGCGTATTGCGACTAATGTTGAGAAAATTTTACCATGTCCCTTGGCGAGTGGTCGATTGTATTTCACGAGCAAGATTAGGAGGGCACCCCGTCCCTAGGACGCAAAGGGACTCTGCAGTAAAATTCGTTTTGCTGACACGAGGAAAAGCATTCGTTTTGCTGTCACCCAACCCTTCTGGGGAAAGAGTGAACATAGATTTACTGTTTCTTGAAACCCAAATCAGGCAGAGGGCCATTCTTTTTATTGTTCGTCGGCATTAGTATCCAAGACTGATCGAACACAATTAGTTAGTGCAGGGGCAGGAACCACGCGCCTGAATACTATAATTACAATATATTTTTTATCTATACGTGTTGAGTGCCCCCTTTTTTCTTTTTTGTAGAAAATTGAACACGAAATATGCCTATTTTTTTCAAATTTTAATGTGAGAGCGTTCATAAAGAAATTTTCGTTTTTTAAAAATAATTACAATTTTTTAATGAAATATTTATTTTTGAGAAAGTAATTTACAGATGAATAAAATACACATATCAAAAAATTAAACGAAACAAACCAGTAATTTTTATGTTAATGTGCATTCAGAGCGTCAATTAATCATATTTTGCAAAGTACGCGTAAATTTCAAAATTTAATAAAGGCAAAACTACACAAATAAACAATTTTCAGGTAAATAAAGAAACACGTGCCTCTTTTTTTTGATGTCCTGGATGAATGCCATATATTCGTGTCATTTATTTTTTTTAAATAGTCGTGTCAATTCCAGTGAGATTTGACGTGGAATGGCTCGTATTTCAATTCGTTTCGCTCTCACCCATAAGAACGTAGGTGACCCACAAGTCACCCACGATGTTACCCAAAAAATATGTATGACACAATGTCATACATTCTGGGGCAGAGTGAACATCTGAAATACTAATAACTGTTGAAACCCTTATCAGGCAGACGGTCATTCTTTTTTTAGTTCTTCAGCACCTGCATCAAAGACTGGTCGAACACAATTCGTTAGTGCATGGGTAGGCAGAGCGCGCCCTCATACTTACAATTTATTTTCTTAGAACTGAATGTGTGGAGTGCCCACATTTTTTCTTGTTGTATTTTATAGCAAATTGAACAAGAAACACACCCATATTTTTTTCAAATTTTTATGTCGTCGAGTTTATATAGAAATTTTACTTTTTTTGAAAAAAATACATTTTTTAAAATGAAAAAAATATTTTTTGAAAAATGTATTTACAGACGAATAAAATAATTTTAAAGTATTAAATGACACAAACCAGAAACTTTTATATTTAGTACATTCGGAGAGAAAATTGATCTTATTTTGTGAAATATCTGTAAATTCCAAAATTTAATATAGCCATAACTACACAAATAATCAATTTTCAGGCAAATAAAAAAATACCTGTTTCTTTTTTTGATGTCCAGATTTAAGAAAAAAAATATCGTACATTTTAAAAAATGTCGTGTCAACTCTTGTGCGATTTGACGTGGAATGGCTCTTGCCCAACTTCCATTCCGGCATACACACACACACATAACGCCCATAACGTATTTACTTTTCAAATAATTTAAAATGCCCAATTTTCTCAAAAATTATAATTACAGAAAATTTGTTTCCAAGGAAAGTCGTGACCGGTTCCGTACGGAAAGCCGTAAACTGTAGGTTTAATTTGCAGTACATCTAGGTTCCTAACTACTGAAATAATGACACATTAGTGTGAAAGAGCAAAAAACTCGGTTGGCAGCCTCGCCTTCCGACATTTATTTTATTCACCAAAAGAATCTTTTCCTTTTTTCATCCACTTGTGATCTGCATTTAAACCAGCCCATCACTTACACACAATACACATAAATAACACACACAAATTTAAAAAAATCCTGAAACATATATATCACACTGACAAAACAAAATATACCAACCATCAAAATATATACACAACAATAACCATTTCTCCATGGAATTCCTTTCTTTTTATTTTTGCACGTGCTTTCTTTTAACCCGGAAGAGGTGGCGCGGGGTGTTTTGGGACCCCACGTATCTTTGGTTAGCTGCAGTTGCCTAATTTTGCGAGTCAGAACCTTCACATTTCACATAGCTTTCACCACATTCTTTACCTTTTTTCTGAATTTTTTTTGAAAAATTTTATATGTAATAATTTATCTATAAATATTTGTGAAACCAATAGAAACGCCTTAAATTTCGTTCCTTTTCTAAGTTGTATTGATTGGCTTTGAATCATTTTCAAGAAATTGTTTGTTCTTATGTGAGACAATGTTAGAAAATGAAACTTACTGAATTTTCTGATACCTTTGTCGTTGAAATATTCAGAAAAATGTAAATGGAGTAACTATATAAAATTATGTTTGTCATGAAATTATAGAAAAACGACTCGTATTTTCAAAAAAATTAAGCATGACCTTATTTGAAGATGTAGTTTTGATAAATACATTTCATTGAAAAAACAATTATTTTCACAATTGTACTTGTAAGAAGTCGCCGAAAACAAAGCGCAGTCAATTCCGAGTGGGCTATTATATTTGTCACGAAATTATAGAAAAAGTTTTCATATTTTCAAAAAATTCAACATGACGTTATTTGAAGCTCTTTTTTTGATGAGTACATTTCATTAAGAAAACCAATTGTATCTTCACAATTGTAGTTTTAGGAAGATGCCGAAACTTTTTTAACTTTTTTAAATTTATGCAAAACCAGGCATTTCAAGGAACATGAAACTTGCACCATTATCTTAAGCTTCCTTTATACTATCTAAAGTCCCAATTAAAATGTTGTGAGGTTTTTAAGAAAAATGGTTTAAAGGAAATAAAAAAATGCCTGTTTGACCAAAATTTCGCAACAAATACTCATGTTTTTAAAAAACTGAACATGACCTTATTTGAATATCTGTTTTTATAAACACATTAAGAAAAAATTGTATCTTCATAATTGTAGTTGTAGGAAGATGCCGAAAACATTTTGAATCTTTTCAATTTTCAAAAAATCAGTTTTTAATTAACATGAGACCTACGCCATTCTCTTAAATGACATTCAGACTATCCAACATCATAATTTAGTCAAAATTGTTGGCGCCATTTTTTTGAAACTTTTGAAAATGTCCCAAGGGCTTCATGTAAATACCCCGAAAATTAAAATATCGGCTTCAAATTCAAAGGGGCCGAGATAAGTCAGATCGATCGGGGAATGTCAATTTTGGAGAAAATCGGCTGAACGGTTTTGTCGCTAGCGTTGTTCAGAGATAGATAGACAGACGGACGGACGGACAGACGTTTTGCTTTCAATTGGTTTTGGGGTATCAATGACCCCCAAAAAAGAGATTCTGGCTCTAGCTTTTTCTGTACTACGTATATTACTCAGTAAATACGTACGAAAGTAAAAGATTTGGGTTTCGTTTCAAGACAATGTGGCTAAGTTTTGAAACAACTACAAAGTTACAAACTAGAAATCCAGTGTTAAAGACTGTCGCATAATTTCACAGAATCAGGATGCAACATGAGCGTACTTCGTTTTTACGTTCTCAAAATAATTGTTCCACCGCCGAACCTCGGAGATGTCAGTGAAGAACAAGGAGAATGTTTGCAACAAGGCAGCAAAGACACGGAAAAGATATACAAGGGGAGGTGGAATACAAACGTGATGAATGATTACTGTTTTATTATAAAGAGACACGGGATTAGTGAAGGGAGTAATTGATCTTGGCTGTCCGTGTGACGCCGCGTCGAAGGCTGTGTCTGCTTGAGGCAGACCAGCCCAGAGGAAGACCACGATATGATGGTCGAATCGTCCACAACACAGCCTTCGACGCGGTGTCACCCTGACAGCCAACGTGACTCTGGACGCGGAAGAATACGACGTTATTAGTGAACGGAGACAATCAAGAAAAAGTTTCACATCAGTTATGCAGAATTTGAAGTGAATTAAATAGAGAAGTTAAAATAAATTATTTATTAAATAAATAAAAGATTTCGCCCGATATCAAATGTAGTAGTATACATAATATATTTGATACCGGAAAAATCTTTTATTTATTTAATTATTAGAAGGTATCTACCTCACCAGCGATCTTATTAATAAATTATTTATACCTATATTGAAAATTGCAACATCTGTGTATGGAAATGTATTGACACAGTGTGCCCACGTTGTGCCAATTTAAAACTAAGTTTTTTTGAAAATATTTAAAATTCTAAAGCATTTAATTCTTATTTTAATTTTTAAGAATGCCCGACTTTCACATTCTTGTGTGATTGAGTTGGTCGACATCTCATCCTCAACGGAGTAGGTTCTCTCTATTAAAAATAAAACAGTGAGCCTGCGTAGTCTAAAATCAGCTTTCTTTTTTCAATAACACAGTTCCATCATTTATTAGTACTAGCTGTTTTGTTTTCTTTACAAATCTTTACTTTATGGAATATCGGCATTATTTTTAAATATTATTTATCTTTTAAAGGACTTTTGAATATTTCTTTAATATTTTCTTTGCAAAGACTTGCGACATTTTGTCGCGTACGATGTTTTCCGCGTCGCTTACGGTTTGTGAAGGAGATGTACTCGTCGACTGCGTGCTGCTGAAGTGGAGAAGTTCCCACGAAGAGTTTCGACAACTCCCCTAAATCTGTTCTTCTTTCTTAATGTTAATAATGAATGAGAGTTAATGCCCCTACATCTAATATTAACTGACACAAAATATTTACATTGAATCAGTTCCCGAATGCTTTGGATGAACGTCTCTATTCGGCACTATTTCAAATCGCGATAACTAAACTCTCGGACAACCTGGATCTCTACTATGCTAAACAAAACTTTCCAAGTGCTCGGCTCGCAACGACGACCATACATCTTCTGAAGGACTCGCCACCACGATCAACTAACTTCTGAAGAACTCGCGACGACGACCAAATATCTACTGGCAAAATTACGGTCCCTATGAAACATATCATCTCCGTTTTCATTCGACTTATAATTTTGTCATTGTCTACATCTCGTCTGTCCTATCCTGACAACCGTCTATCCTATCCTGACGCCTACAGCTGTACTAGACTGTGTCACCATTGATGTCCATCATTTCTGCATTCCATCATATGTCGCTACCCAAATAAAAATATATATTTTATAATTCGCCACGTATCAAATAATGCCTTTATTTATTTTATATTAAGAATATCGAACATCCCATAATCGTTGTATATTCCGGACTCGAACACAGCCGAATCTTAATATTTACGTTGTAATGTTTGCAATTAATTCTTGTCATGTCCAGTATTGATACGCTACGTTCTCTTTGTAAATATACTAAGCTAGTTACTAAATTTCCGGGTACGAATGTTTCGAAATAATCTATTATTTTATAATTTTTTAAAACCAAGGATATCTGGGTATATCTCAATATCTTTTCTTTTTGTAATATTTAAACTGTTTTTATAATAATTAGAATTTTAAGTAAATCAATACCATTATCCACTATATTGTATTTCATTTTAATTCTATGCAAGGTTTCCAATTACTGAATTAATTTTTTAACGAAAAAAGTATTTTCCCCCGTTAAAAACAATGCTATTTTTGTTAAAATTGTATATTTGACGGACGGTGCAGTAAATTTCTGAAGGTTTTCAATCTGCTTTAAAATGCCAAATTGATCACAAAAAGCGAAATCACGCAAAAAGTCCAAAATGGTCTTGAATCTGCGGTAAAATTGCTGAATTGTATTTTATGGTTTCCTTCGCATTCGCACTCTAACTAGGGCTGCCACATCGACAACAACACATCGGTTTTTTGAAACATTGAAATTGTCAGTGGCCAACAGTGTAGAAGCTGAACAATTTTTTCAGTCAATGTATTTTAAATATTGCTGGTAGAAGAAATAGATTAAAGGAAGCCAACATTGAAATATGTTCTAGGTAACTTTTTCATTGATTGTGATACGTATTGATAAGTTATTTATGTAAATTTATTTCATGTAACAAAATACTGAGCGTTTAAAATAATGTTGTGTTTCGTTAATACGTATTCACAAATTGCAAGACTATACTTTCCTCTCCTTTGAATAGTGTTATACAGATTCATTCTTCGGATTTAAAATTACTTATTTCAAAATTATTTTGTTGTAGTTCACAAATGGTGAAATATTAAATTAGTTTAAATTTCCTGGTTTAAAAAAAAATAATTGCTCATATCAAAGAGACGTCATTTAATAATAATTTTCTTAACAAACGCTACAAAATGCTAAATCTTATTTTTACTTTCTCGCCTTACGAATACTTTGTAAGAGGAGAAAGTTATGTAATCGTGCGGTGGAAAACGGGGAATTTTCGCCAGAAAATCTCTTATAGCAGGAGTCTGGTGACAAAAAAGTGGATAAAACCTGTTGCTAAATTTAGGGAAAAAATCCTCTATCTCGTGGTGGAGTCAAAATCCATGATTTGTTGCTTCTTCATACTTCAAAATCGATTGACGGCAAAACGTCCGTCTGTCCGTCTGTGGTCAACGCTGGCGCCTAAACCGTTCGGTCGATTTTCTTCAAAATTGATATTCCCCGATGGTTTTTACTCGTCTCAAGGCCTCTTGAATTTGAAACGGATATCTTAGTATTTGAGAATACTTTACATGAAGCCCATTTTGAGATTTTGTAAATTAAAAAAAATGGCTCCAAATTTTTTGATTATATTTTGTTGTTGAATAGTGCGAAGAACGTTGAAGGGAATGACGTAGGTATCATTTTCGTTGATAGGCCCTATTTTTCGAAAATTGCAAAAACCTGTTTAAAAACTGGAAAATTGAAGATGGAGATTCAGACAAAGTCGGTTGTAAAAAATTAGCTCTTCAAATAAGGTCATGTACCATTTTTTGGAAAAACAAATAGTTTTTGCGTAAATTGCGATTCAAATTGACAAAAAAAATTTTCTCACAAACCGCTCCAAATTTTTTCTTTAAATTTTCTGCACGTGTGTAAGAAGTGAAGGTAAATATATCAATAAACTAGTGGTGCTATAGAATGGCGCATACTTTCTCGCAGTAGTTATTTTCCAAATGTCGATTATCCGATAAAGTATGTGGAGTTAACCGTTTACCGCTGCCTTTCTTGGTCATGTTTTTTGAAAGACATGTTTTTCGCATGTTGACAATTACCGGCTTCCTAATAAGAGAACTGATACAAGATCGTTATGACTGCAATATTAGCAGTTGTTTCGCAAGTCTCTCTCGTAGCGCGGTTGGTTAATGCACCTTCGGGTTGAGATCTTCAATAAGGAAGGTACCGAGTTCGATCCTCCGTGGGGAATTTTAATTTGATGAATGTGATGTTGCAGGAAAAAAACACTGAAGAGTGTAGATACTTTATTGAAAATCATTTGAAGTACTTCTACTCACGAATAGATTCAATACAGATAAATAGACAGGGCTTGTCTGTGTTTTTCCTAAATGCGTCTTTTAAACAATTTTTCAACTCTGTTATTCGATTTCTGAAGCGTATGACATGTCAAATCAACCGTTGTCTAGTATATATCTGTATGAACCAATTTAAATAAAATTATGAGCATTTTAACGTTAAATTGTAATACAATATAACCAGAAGGCATGCGATAAACTTACAGTCCCTAACGGTTCCGAAATGATTATTACTTTGTAGCCTTACGAATACTTCGTAATGCGGTTTATCGCTGCCTTTTTTGGTCATGTTTGAAAGACACGTTTTTCGCATGTTGAAAATTACCGGCTCCTAATGATAAAAGCGATAGAATTACGTTTTGACTAAAATATATGTAATTGCGATAAATGTCCTGGAAATGTCTGTAGAGATTTGTTCAAATAATTAACGTTTAACAATTTTTTACTTCTCTTGTATTTGTAAAGCGTTTTACCATCGTATCAATTGTTTCTTAATCATTCATTTACCATTTTATAGGTCGGTTCTGTTCTTTCATGGTTCTGTTCAACAGAGACGGTGTTGGTGTTGCGTAGTGGTATAAGTGCCGGTTTGTTGAATTTGAGTTTCGGTTGTCGGGCCTTGGTACCGAAAAGGTTTACTGGTATAATACACTTTTTTCTGGTTTATGAAGTAGTGGAATAGCAAAAAGGACCGTAAAGAAGCAGAGCGAGAAAGTATGTGCGTTGGAAGCACCACTAGTTTCCCTTTCGTTGCAGTGAGAAATTTATGTAAGCTGCGCGAAAGAACAGCGAATTTTCGGCAGGAAACTCTTATTACAGGGCACTGGTAACGAAAAAGTAGATAAATGAAGTAGGTAAATTGAGAAAAAAAATCCTCTATCACTTGGTGCAGCCAGAATCCATTTTTTGTGGGTCCTTAATACCGAAAAATCGAATGACGGCAAAATTTGTGTATCCATCCGTTCCTCTGTCTGTCCAACCGTCTGTAAACAGCGCTAGCGGCTGAACCGTTCATCCGATTTTCTCCAAAATTTCCCTCATCGATGTGGTTGACGTCGCGGTCCCTTGAATTTGAAACCTATGTTTTAATTTGGGAGATTTTTATTTCAAGCTCCTGGGACGTATTCAAATTTCTCAAAAAATGGCCCCGTTTTTAATTTGTTTTCCGTTGGATATAGTGAAGGACGATTAAGAGAGTGGTACAAGTTCCATGTTCATTAAAAACACTGATTTTTCGAAAATTGCAAAAAGTTATTTTTTTTACAACAATATCTACTGCTATAATATACAATACCTACAACTATAATTATGAAATTAGAGACTTCCCTTCTTGAAAGCTGTTCCTTAAAGCTATATTTTGAAATAAGTTCAAGTACAATTTTTCGACAATTTGAGGACTTTTCGCATAATTTTGCGTAAAATTACGGGCGAGAAAGTATGTGCTGCTTTAGCACCACTAGTTAAAAACTTAAAGTGCTAAACTGTACTATCACTATTGATAACCGAAGTGGAAAAACGGTGTTTTACGCATCTGGCGCCTAGACAAACGAACGTCGTGTGCTGGCCCCCTCCGCCGCGCCGCGCCGGGCCGGGCGTTGGCCGAGTCGCATGCGACGCCGCCGTCGCTCGCCCCGGGGCGTGCCCCGCCGACTAACAAGCTCAAACGGCGGGGCCAATTGTTGCGCGCGCGCCCAATCGAACCGGATGGCGTCACCGCGCTCGAATCTCGGCCGCGACGCCCGCGCCCGCGCCCGCGTCGGCGCCCTCCAACGGCCCCCGTGGCGACGGCGGAGAAAGTTACGTCCCAGATGGAGTTCACATGGATGTTTTACATTCATGCGACAGACCGGGAGAGGTGGACCAGGGCATCAACTGATGTCAATGTAGTACCTCTGACCGGGACGTCCTAGGGTTCGGGCCCCGGCGGTGGCAGGATTTTCGACAGAGCTACATAGCTAGTTCGAGTTGTCACTGACTGCAGGAGAATTCTCGCGGCCGGCTGCTCTGATCGGTAGTTTTACGCGGTTTCTTCGATCAATACCACGTGAATGCCGAAGCAGTATCATAACAAACTGTCTACTGACCGCGAGCCGATCGAGAGATTCGAGCTTGTCCCGGCTGGGGCTATGCCCCACTGGACGATATCTGGTTGGGGAAAATCCCGCCAGCCGGCGGTAGGCCGGCGCCGGATCTCACAATGCAGCGAGGAAAGATTACCTCCACCTTCCGAGCAAAAACCATGCACTACACTTACGGGTCTAATGACCTTATCAGTTGACGCTCCCGGATTTACTAATCCAGCAATCAAAAATCAATTCATTCCATAGAGTGGGCGTAATGTAACTTAGGTATTTTCAATATTCGATAAATTATAACATGCTATTAATAATTTGAAGTCATAAACAGAAGTGAAGTATAATGTGAAGTATTAATTCGAATTTCATATCGCCTGCTTCACCCATTTACCGCAGGAAGCAGCATGCGCATTATAAACAAAGAACTCAGGTTTTGCCCCATGGAAATCCCAAAACGTTGAAAGTTAAAATTCGAGGCCTGTGACCGAAGAATAGAATTTGGTGAATTTATGCTGGCTTTATGCTAACGAACTTTGCATGAATTATTCGCGAATGGTTGGACTTGGAATTTCCTGGTGCGGATTCAAGAGGTAATGGCCAACAACCTAATTAATTTCCTTCAGAAGTGTAAATCGTGTAAGCGAAATATTGAGGAGGCTAGCGGACAACATCTAATGTCGAGATTTAAAATATGTTTCTTTCTTGTATAACAAAGATTTCTAATCAATAAAAAATAAATCTCACAGAAAATACAATAGATTTTTAATATGTAGTTACCTCATATCCAATCTGTACTTACTGTAACGTAGCCGAGCTCTGCAGCTTTCAAGAAGACGTAAACGTTTCATCAACATCAGACCTAAACTCTCCTTTTCAATCTTTCTGAACAACTTACTATCCAGGAAAGCAAGGAGGGCTCATCACTATTCCAATACAATTAATTAGTTTTACCACATTAATCAAATTTTAGTATCTTTACGGCCTGTAAGTAATCATTAAATCTTAATTTTTATAAAAATACGTGTATAAGTAAATAAAAGTATTCGGGAAAGTATACTTTCCCGTATAGTATACGCACGTACGTATAGTATATGGAAAGTTATGTAATGCTGCGCGAAAAAACGGCGGATTTTCGGCAGGAAAAACTCTTATTACAGGGCCCTGGTAGCAAAAGAGTAGATAAATCCAGTTCCTAAATTATTAAAAAAGTCTCCTAACACGTGGTGCAGCCAGAATCCCTATTTTGTTGGTCCTAGATACCGAAAAAACCAATTGAAAGCAAAACGTCTGTCAGTCCGTCCGTTTGTGAACAACGCTAGCGACTAAACCGTTCAGTCAATTTTCTCCAAAATTGATACTCCCCGATCGATCTAAATGATCTCGCGTCCATTTGAATTTGAAATCTATATTTTAATTTTGGAGGGTACTTTATATGAAGCCCCTGGGACATTTTCAAAATTTTCAAAAAAATGGCCCCAACAATTTTGACTAAATTTTGTTGCTGAATAGTCTGAAGGTCATTTAAGACAATAGCATAGGTCTCATGTCGGTTAAAAAATCTGAATTTTCGAAAATTGCAAAAGTTTGAATTTTTGTCAGCTTCTTCCTCTAACTATAAAATTGCAGATAGAGATTTTTCCTCGAAATAAAATTTCTTCTTCAAAGTGAGTTCTTTCATTAAGGTCAAGTACGTTTTTTTTTGAAAATTTTAGTAATTTTGGCACAACATTGTAGTAGTTTAGCACATCAATATGTGCAATTTTAAAAAATTACAAAAACAAGATTTTCTCAAAAACTACTCAAACTTTTTTCTTTAAACTTTTGGTTGGGATAGTATTAAATATACTCTATGAGATGACATAAACTCCATATTGCTCTATTCTTTTATTTTTTCCAAAAATTACAAAAATGAATTTTTTCGCCTTATATTTCACGTCCTTAATATTGAATTAAAAAAACTCAAACGCCTTTTTCTTATAAATGGCTCCAATTTTTGTCTTCAAACTTTTGGAACGAATAATGCTAATTGCACTCTTTAATACCACGTAAAGTTCATAGGATTTGGGGATTTTTTGTTGTTTAAAAAATTACACAAATCTAATTTTTTTGAAAGTTCTCTCAAGCCTTTAATATGCACATTACCAGCAATTTGTAAACATTATTATATTTGTGAATGTAAGGGCTTCAAATGACTTCAAATGAAGTTTTTTGAAAACTTAAACATTTTCTGGGAAAAAGAGATTTAAATTTCCCATTTTTAGTAGCGCTTAAACGCCATTTTCTTAAAAACGGCTACAAATTTTCAAAAGAAAATTGCCATTTAGGGTGAGGTTTTTGTGTTCTGTAATATTTTACAATTAATATTTCCGTTCTACCATTAGGAAACCGAAGAATTAGGAAAATGTCAAAAAAATACCTTGAGCGGCTATAGATGACAGCTAGTTTTCTCAATATTTATCAGTACTACATCTTCAAATAGTAGTAATTCATATTTAATTTTTTTCAAAAATACGAATAGTTTTTCTATAATTTTATGACAAACATAATAGCCCGCTGTAAATTTTCTGCGCTTCGGACAGCTGGATGCGTCGTAAATTAGAATTTGCAATTTTGTGTATTATTTCTTTGTTCGTCGTTCATCAGACTTCTTTTTCCAATATAAGTTTACAAAACTTTTGTATTATATTTTTATGCAGTTGTGGAATTCACTTAGTTTTCACAACACTGCGATGGAAACAGCGAGTAATTTGCACTGTGTAAGATATATAGGTGTGTTCACTCCCAGTCTAAAACTGAATGTGAGTGCTTATGTGAGGCTAGTTCTCACAGTTCTCGCGTATAAGCTGCGATCTTTGGGTCTCATTCGGGCAAGGTCGTGATTGGTTGCCTAATGTGTAACAACCACAGTTTAAGATGTCATCTTAAGATGTATTCCTTACACCGCGACCCAAACCGATCGAAGGCACCTTGCGGACAAGCGAGGAACTAGCGTCAAACTGGCTTCAGAAAATATGCCCCAAAGGCGGTTAGTTAACACATCTATATAGCTTACACCGTGGTTGATCCTTCTTGGTTGACTTGGACGTTTTCAAATAATATCTAAGGTGTTAGTAGGGCAGAAAGGGCAATATTTCAATTCTACTTAACTGCTTCCAATAATACTGGAAAGTATGTGCTGTTGTAGCACCACTAGTTTTAGAAAAACAAAGCTCTGATACCTGTTTTCTATAACTGTCGTTCTTATTTTGTTACCTTTGGGCAATGTTTTCCTGTACGTCAAATACGTATGTTCCCTTTACGTTTAATAAATATTATTAGGTATACTCTATGCACTCCGAGGATTTGATGTTTTCCACAATGAATTACATTTGCACCTAAATCTGTATGGGAAACGCTGAGTAATTTATAAGAAATTTAACATGTTTTTATGAAGTAATTTTTTTTTTAATTGAAGATTTTCTGATTGTATGTCCTATGGATACTGAAATTTGCTGAAGGATTTGGGAAATATGTTTGACGACTTGTACACGAGAGCAGGAAGACGGATATTGAGAATACGAACAGACTGTTAAGTTTTTTCTTTAATTGTTTGTGTAAAGTTCTTCTCTCATTGATTTTTTTCTGAGTGTTATTTTATATTGTAAATGTTTCATTTTGATTTGAAATTTGAAAATGTTTTTAATTTAATCAAACGAAAAGTTACCTTATACAAGTCTACGATGTGTGCCGTAGAATCATCGGCCCTAATATAATTATATTTCTGTTTATTTTATTAGTGAACTTAATTCATTAAAGAAAAATTAGAAACATCACAGTAGGACCTAGCACAATTTATACCAAACTTACTACTCATATTATTCGTAATTTGAAAAAATACTTTGAGGGGTCAACTAGCACGCCTAGGGGGATTGGTCGGAATAAGGTGTCAAAATGTACTGCCAAAATTCATTGCCTAGCAATACATTTAAAATGGCTGAAACGGGAGGGGGAGACTAGCGGTATGTCTAATGCATGACTATGATAAATAAACTCCCCCAATGTGCTGTGTTGTAAGCAAGTCAAAATATAACAAAAACCTTCACGTGAATACGTCGAAGTTGCAGATGGCAGAGTACACTGTCTCTCACACTGAAGGAGTTGAGGGAGCAGTTAGTTGCAGATGCAACATCGCGTAATGTAGCTGGCTCTTCTTCCTTGGTTTCTGGAGGGCGCCTTGACCGACTTCTTCAGTTCGCTGAATCCGTTTCTTTCGCCGCCAAGAAGAAAATTAAGACAAGTTTGCAAAAGAAATGAATAGAAAACCTCAAGCGGAAGTGTCTGGTTGACGTGGCTCATCTGGCTGCTCGCAACTCCTTTCACTTCCTATTTCGAGTAGTAGACATGTTTTAGTTTTGGACAACTTGTTCTTTTTTAGATTAGTGGATAATATAAACTATGACAAGAATAATAAAATTTTGAAGTTTTTATTACGTTCTAATACGAAAATATTTCGTTAAGATAAGAGAGGTAAAAGTGGCATTTGATTTTGTGAGTAGAAAATGTTGCGACACAAAGTCGATAAGCCGAGTGGCGCAATACTAGGAGCAAAATAAAATCTTTTCTACCACGTGTGCAATTGACTCTTTTGAGACAGCCTTACTGACATTTATTTTAATTTATATATACAAATCACCATGAAGACTATAAGGAGGAGACTCAACTGTTGGCATGAACGAAAGTATCGACAGCTAATTAGCGAAACAGAAACATTTGCCATATCACGCGGTCAATGGGGAGACCCTTCTAAAGCATTTTAGGCCAATGGCCAACAAACTTATGGGTCACCCAGATAAGTTTCTAAATTCACCACAAGATGTTAGTGAAAGTAAGTTTGGTCTATTACCTGCGGATGTTTTTCGTACATATCCCCACTATGCCTCCATCACCGGAGTTGAGTTTCCTTCTTACAGTTTTTACACAAATTACTATGTTACAATAAGTTCAGTAGTCGCTGATGCGATCAGAAGAAAGCATTTTGAATTATTTGTCGTATTCGCATTTTTATCTGAATATCTGAGATCGCCTCACTTTGAGCACTAGTGCGAAAAATTGAACTTTTATCACGCTTTGTATACTCTGAAAGAAACCTCTTTTATTGTGAAATTTCAAAACTATCTGAGAAAGCTAGTTTAATGTATTTAGCCTGATAATATTTCTTCATATCTAAGTCTATTCATTTATATTCATTCATAAGTTCATTATTCATTTATAAGTTCATTATTCATTTATATTTTATTTAAAATATTCAAAACATAATTATATTTAATGAACAATTTTAAATTTAATCTTCCAATGTTTTCTTTAGAACTACTATACAAATGAAATATGCTATTTTAGATTCTTTGTAAAGGAAGAATGAGCGTCTGAGAACTTCTCATAAACGATGCATTGAACATCACACCATACGTTTCCAGAATTCATTAAACTTATGTCATTCTCACGTAGAAAATTATTACATGGCCCAGAACAAAGAGTAACGAGTGAAAGGAGGAAAGATGGTCCAACCATCTTTCTTCCCTGAATGCGCCCCCTTTCACAGTTCCGCGGAAACTCCTGCCCGAGACTCTGTCCCGTGGGTTCGCGTTTGGACGAACGAGGCTTAAAGATGAAGGTAAAAGACAGCCAAAGGAATGAGACCGAGTAAAATATGGTTTTCGAAAACGTAGTTTTGACCAAAAAAACTGATGATACCGGAGGATTTTTGTATGCAGAGGAAAAACAAATTAATAAATTTAGCAAGTAGCAAAGGATCTCTGTAAGTGTATGCCTTTATCTATTAATATTAACCTTCAGGTCTTTTATTTTAACATAGATATTTCCTCTATAAAGAACCATTTCTTCATCATGGCAATGAAATGATTTCTTGATAGATGCAAAGGATCAAGGGTGTAAAAACAGTTCTTTACTAAGGACTTTACTAATCGTCCACAATTTTTAATGTACTATTCATGATAACTGGTTCTAAGTCGTTCATTACAGTTATAAATTCATTTATTACAAAAACATGGAATAATAATTTTAATATCTAAAACGCCAACAATATGATAGCTGTAAGACGATAATATAACTTAAAGACTTTCAAAACTTCCGTTAATATTTTCACAGATTTCAGGAGAAAATTAAGGACAGACAGAATGGAATATACTGAAGAAAGGATTTTGGTTTGATGATGTATATATCAATAAAATAAAAAAAAACATAAGAATGAAGGTTCGCTTTTATAAAGAGGGAGTGTATAAGGGAAAGCAGAATATGTCAAAAATGCTGGCCAGGCAGGAAGAAAAAAGCCGGAGCCGATATTAAATAAAAAAAATATTGACAGTTTGGTATTCAGCTAAATCCATTCCTTAAAGGAATATTGGAAGTCAAGGGGATTCCAGCAAGTCAGACATTTTTGGTTGAACCTTGTTTCTAAATCAATCACTCTTTCTAAAAGAAATTAAATGTTTATAATCACAACATAATTTGAAATCGAAAATTACGAAAGTTTTAGAATGCTAATTTTGTCAAGGCATGATCAGCTTAATAATAATCCGCATAGTATTTGCATAATCAACACTGATTGATTGATCTCTTAGAATATTAGAAATGTGTGTAATAATTTCTTGCAATAGCGTTTATTTATTACTTTTATTAACAAAACTCAAATATTTATAAACAACACTCGTCAGCCGATCGAATTCTACTTCAAGATATGCAATTTTCTTATCGATTACATCAAATCTCTATCAAACCACCAAAAGCAGCAGACATCAGTAGCGGAAGAGCGTGTGTTAAACTTAGCAAAGCGAAGATTTTAAAGCGAGCGAATATTTTTAAGTTCTAAGATTGAGTGATTGTAAATGCAAAGATAAGGACTGTATATACAATGTTCAGCAACCGTTTGTCATATATGTCCCTTTTAAAAAATATTCATTATGTATAATTATATCTGATGTACAACGATTTAGAGTTTTATAAAACATTTCAGTTACATTTACAGAAACATGTTCAACTCAGTGTTCATGGCGAAAAGTAACTGAATTCTTCGAGAAAGTGTGAATCTCCCTTATTCCAATAGTATTACGAAATAAGTACATGACCGGCTTTGGTGAGTCAGAGCATCAATTGACTTCACTGTAGTAACAGGGCATCACAGGGAAGTCCTAAGTTTCGAGTCCCGACGGTGACAGGATTTTTCGAGAGAAGAATTCTTGGGGCTGGTTTCTCTGATCGGTAATTTAGGACTAACACCAGAGTTTTCAGATCAACACTAGGTGAATGAGGGAGCAGAAACCCTAACCAACGGGCCACAGACCGCGCTCGATCTTTCCTTCCTCTTCCTTGTCCTATCCTCACCCCTTACTTACACATTCTTACACTTACATACACTCCACTTCCACACTTGTCGTGAGACCAGTCGGCAGCTTATAGCTTATCGCGGCTGGGGCGGTGCCCCGCTGGTGGGAGACACCTGGTTGGGGAAAACACTGCAAGCATATGTGTAAGTCGTCGGATCTCACCATCCAGAGGGGGAAGATCACCGCCTCCTTCCGTGATGAAAAGCGTGCACTTAACTTTCGAGACTAATGACAATAGCTGACGCACCCGGAATCACTAATCAATATTTTTGGGGGGTTCCGATAATGTAGTTATTTTGAGCAGTAACCTCTCGACTCTTCCCACGGTGTAAGAGATATAGATGGGTTCACTCCCGGTCTAAAACTGAAGCAAATGTGAGGCTAGTTCTCACAGTTCTCGCTATGTAAGCGCTGCGAACGACTTGGGCATTTTTGGGACAAGATGGTGATCCATTTAATAGCTTTGTAACCTCTGGTGGAAGCCACTAAATCGCGAGACGCCATCATGAATGCCCAACTTGATCGTGCGCACCGTACGGATAAGCGAGGAACTAGCCTCAAACTGGCTTCAAAAATTTTGTCCAAAACGCGGCTAGTTGACACACCTATATATCTTACACCGTGACTCTTCCCTTAGTTCAGCCTAGTTTCTACAATGTTGCTACCACTGGGTGCGCGGCAGGTAGCGCCCTACAACAGGAGGCGCGGGGGGCGAGCGCGTTTCATTTCGCAGGCGCCGCGCTGCGTTTGGCGGCGCGCGGAGTGGGGTCGAGTGGCGGTTGGGCGGGTGGAGGGGGGAGAGGGGGGAGCCAAATATTTGCGCAGGGCGCGCGGTCGCGGCGCCGCGGGCCCGAGGCGGCAGATTGGCAATAACGTCGCAAGACCTGCTCAAACAGCGCCATTACGCCGCCTATGAAAATGAGCTGCGACCCGCGGCGCCCGCACTCGCGCTCTTTTTTTTCCCTCGCTGCGCCGCGACGCTCTGCGTGCGAGAGATCGATCGTCCCGGCGCCTCGAATGTCGGCGAGGAAGGTTCCTGACTGCCTCGTCTGGAATTTCGATCCAAGAAGGGTCACAGTTAAAGGGCCTGATACCGGCTGAAGTGGCATCAATTGATGTCACTGCAATACCTCTGACCGGGAAGTACTAGGTTTGAGTTTCGTCGGTGGCAGGATTTTGGACTCTAGCTAGACAGCCAGGTCGAATACAGCGGCTGTCTGGAGGAGAGATCTGTTGGACGACTGGTCTGAATGGTAGTTGCTTTGATTTCTCCAATCAACTCTACGCGAGAGCCGGTTTAGTAGCCTAATAAATAGGTTATGGGCAGCGCGTGATCTTTCCTTCCTCTTCCTTGTTCTACTTTCAGACCTTACTTACGCATCCACATACGCTGCACTTCCCACTAATGTAGGGAGCTTACAGCTTGTCCTAGCTGGAGCGGCGCCTCAGGCCCAGTGTCACCTAAGCCAGTCGAGGCCAACGGCGTCTAGAGGTTTTTGAAAATCAGCGGTTGAGCTCTCCACCCGAGGAAAACAAACGGTAACTCATAGTCTGTAATATTGCCCCTAGGACGATCTTGTAGCTAACCCTTCTGACAAATTCGTCAGACCAAGAACCGTCTGTTTGGCTAAGGAAGATAGAATCAAAGCACCTTATCCTTCTGAATCCTCACGACTGATCCTAAATTCACCTGCTGTGCTTGACTTGATGCCCAGACAGGTGACTGACTTGATGGTTCACCATCATCGTGGTATTATAGGTGCAGTCGCCTGCGTTTTATATCCCGAAATATTTACAGATAATTTCAATGAAATGTCTGTATGGAAACTGGACATGGACATTCATCAAATACACGTTGACCTTCGTCAAATCTGAAAGAACTCGTGGCCATCAATTATACATACACATTTGAATTTTGAGCATTACTTTACATGAAGTTCTTAAGAAATTATCAAATTAATTAAATAATAATAATTTAATATAATAATATTTAATTAATAATAATTAAATAATAATTAAAAATAAAATTTTAAAAATGGCATAAAAATTGTACTTACATTTGAAAAACTAAATATTTCGACTGAAAATATTGCTACTGGTCATTTGTCGCAGAAATCCGGCGCAGTACGTCGCAAATCGATGTTCTTACGCACTCATCACGAAACTACAGAATTCGCAAAACAACATGACCTTCTTGGCCAGCGCTCTCGATCTTCCCTTACGTACAGCTTCCTTATGATGGAGTAAAGCGAAAATAAATATCCACGCATGAAGTCGTGTGGAGTGGCACACTAAGATGAGCCCATGGCATTCGAATTTTATTTTCGGAAACTCTAATTTTCGACATTATAACTTTTACTCTCATGAATTCTTAAGAAAAAATTACATTTAATTATCCTGTATTTCTCATCAAAGTTGTGACCATTCAACAAAATGCTCATAATTCTGATGTAAAAACAGACGAAAAAACTCATATCAATATGATGATATCAGATATCAGAAATCTGATAATCTTCTTCTCATATGTAGTAAAGTACTTTGTCTTCATTGTGTAGTTCGAATTATCGATTTCTGAGTCATTCACATCTAAAAATTGCTTTACGGCAAAACGTCTGTCTGCACTAAACGCTACTGCCTAATTCTCCTTATTAGAAACTAGTAGTGCTACAGAATGGCACAGACTTTCCCATATTAGTTTTCTATTTCCTTTGGTCCCGGTTAGCTATTCAGACTTGCCACACATTCACCAACTGCCATCTATCGCCGCCCAAAGCACATTTTTTTGGGCATTTTCTTACTTTTTCGGTTTCCTAATGGTAGAACGGAAATATTCATTTTAGAATATTAAAGGACACTAAAACATAGTTCTAAATGGCAATTTTCTTTGAAAAATTTGAAGCGGCTTTTAAGAAAATGGCGTTTAAGCACTTCCAAAAGTGCGAAATTTGAAGCTCTTTTTCACAGAAAACTTTTGATTCTTCTAAAAAGTTCATTTGAAGTAATTTATTATTATCGTATTTATGAGAGCATGTGCTTTAATGTCAAGTAAAGTTTCTCGGGAACTCAACAGTTTTCTGTGAAAAATAGCTCAAAATTCCGCATTTTCAGAACCGCTCAAATGCCATTTTCTCAGAAATAGCTCCAAAACTTTTCGAACGGATACTGTAAATTGCACTCCTCAATATTACGTTAAGTTCAATTTGGGGTATTTTTTGTTTTTGCAAAAATCACACAAATGTATTTTTTAAAGATCTTTCACACCTTTAAAATGCACATTTCCAGTAATTTATAAACACTATTGTATTTATGAGTGTAAGTGCTTTAAATGACTTCAAATGAAGTTTTCCGAGAACTCAAAAGTTTTCTGTGAAAAAGAGCTTCAAATTTCGCATTTCAGTAGCGCTTAAACGTCATTTTTTCAAATCGGCTCCAAATTTTCAAATAAAATTGCCATTTAGGATGAGGTTTTACTGTTCTTTAATATTTCCGTTCTACCCTAGGAAACCGAAAAATTAAGAAAATGTCAAAAAAAATGTACTTTGGGTGGTGATAGAAGGAAACTCGCACGAGTGTGTGGCAATTGCGAATAGCTAGCCCAGACCCAAGAAAATAGGAAACTAATATGGGAAAGTCTGTGCCATTTTGTAACACCACTAGTTTCGCGCAGCATTACATAACATTCACTATACTGTATATTACTCAGTATATACGTATGTATACGGGAAAGTAAAAATTATCTTTGAGAAAATATTGAAAGATTATGCAGAGAAAAAATGGACATTCTTTTCATTATGAGAAAATGTTTTCCATACAATTTCATGCTTTTGACTTCTTGGCTGTCCGGGTGACGCCCCGTCGTTGGCTGAGAGGCCGACGTTTTGCCTGTCATGTCCGCTTCCTCAGGGTAGTGCATGAAGTACATGACGTTGTATGCGTCCGGTGTTAAATACTGTTCTGCCTGGGCTCTCGGGTGGGGCAGGTGCGCGTGATTGGCAGAGAGATCCCTCTGATTGGCTGGCGGTCCAAGAAGTCATGGACTCGAGCCGCGGAAGCTTACGTGTACATAATTCCATATTTCCCATTATATGGAAAACATTTTCTCATCATGAAAATAATGTCTATTTTTTCTCTGTAATCTATTTTTTGGACTGTATGTAGAAAACATTTTCTCATAATGAAAAGAATGTTTTTTCTAATATAGAAATATTTTCAAACAGCAACCATATTAATTTCAAGAAATGATCTTTTATGGGCCATTTTAGCAAAAATCAACAAGATATAACAAATCATGAGACGCATAATAATAACAAGTGTAAAAGTAAGTAACGAAATACTACCAAAACTAGAAATAAATAAACAAAATTAATAAATCAAAACATAAATTTCGTAATTTGTTTTGAATGTGGTATTGACGTTTTGTTTGAAACCGCCAAATGCTCTTTTTGCTGGTCCAAGGTAAGTAAGGTTAGGCAGAAACGACTCATTTACAATAAATTAGACAGAGAAAATCCAGGGATTGATTAAATTCTGAAAAAAACATTTTGTATATTAAATTTTTAAACAACCACATACTATCTTTGTAGAGGAAATAACCTTTGTCATCCCACCTACAAAAGAAGAATGAAACAAAACATAATGTAAGGAAAGACTTTCCCGCAAGTGTTTATAACCTGAAGTCAGCTATGGGCCTTCCATTACTGGACGGCACATACTCTCTAGATAGCGCCAAACAGGACTGGGATAATCCCCCAGTTCAAGTTATGAGGCATACAGGTAAGTGTGTAATGCATACTGGGCAACATATGTAATACTGTCTTGGTCAATTGCCCATTGTGTATGCGAACGTCTCTTACACTCACTGAATGGTCCAAGCAGGGCGTGGTTACCCCATCAGTTCATAATGCAAGAACTAAAGTTGAGCATGTGAGGGAGCGATGGGCAACGAATGTGATACTGTCTTCATGTGACCCTTTCGCCATTGTGTTGGAAACTGACTTGTGGGGCCAGGCAGGGCGTGCTTACCCCACCTGTTCATAATGCGAGTAATAAAGTAGTGCTTCGAGGAAGCGATGTGCAACGTATGTGATACTGTCTTGAAGTGACCTATTACTGGCCATTTTGTCCCCCCACATACTGTGGGGCAAGGCAGGGCGTGGTTACCCACCTTTTCATAATTCGAGAAATAAAGTGGTGCTTCGAGGAAGCGATGTGAAACGTATGTGATACTGTCTTGAAGTGACCTATTACTGGCCATTTTGCCCCGCCACATAGTATGTGGTGCCAGGCAGGGCGTGGTTACCTCACCTCTTCATAATGCGAGTAATAAAGTGGTTCTTTGAGGAAGCGCTGTGCAACGTGTGCCGTATTGTCTTGAAGTGACTTATTATTGGTCATTGTATCGCGCCACATACTGTCTATGTGGGTCCAGGCAGGGCTTGGTTACTCCACCTGTTCATAATGCGAGTAATAAAGTGGTTCTTTGAGGGAGCGCTATGCAACGTATGCCATACTGTCTTGAAGTGACTTATTATTGGCCATTTTATCCCGCCACATAGTGTCTATTGGTCGTTGTGTCGTGGACCGACACACACACCGACACATTGTCTCTATGGGGCCAGGAGGGGCTTGGTTACCCCACCGATTCATAATACGAGGAATAAAGGTGTGCTGGTGATGGACCGATGGGCCTCGTATGTGATTATCTTGAAATTGCCTTTTTTTTAATCATTAGATGTTCTCTGTGCTGGGCCAGGGCGTGGGTAGATTCTCTGGCAGTCGAAGTTTCTAAAAACAAAATTTGACTTCTGATAAAGTTTTTTATATTTACTTTCTTGCCTATTGGTGACGATGTGTAGGATAATTATTGTAATACATTGGTGGAAAGTAACGATATTCGGCAGAAGTATTCATGGTGTTAATCCGTACTACCGACACGTGGTTAATTATTGTTTATACTTTTCACGTAATTTGTCGAAATTCGGAATTCACTAATTTGCTTCAATTTATGGTTATGAATTTGATAATCAAAGTTACATGAACTCAGATAAGCCCTAACTGGCCCTGCCGACCTCCCTTCACCCCTCCGTCGGTTCAGATCGGCACTAACTGGCCCTGCCGACCTCGCTTCACCACTCCGTCGGTTCAAATCGACCCTAACTGGCCTGCCGACACTCCTCCACCCTGCTAGTCCAGACCGACCCTCCGGGGTCCTGCTAGCAGCTTCCCGCCCTCGCCACTGACCGCCGTGCATTTCGAGTTGCCATGGTCGCTGCGCAGTCGCTCTTCCGGAGGACCGTCTTTGCCGAAGCTGGGCTACGTCAGGTGCCTATGTAAGTAACACCTCTCCAATAAACTGCAGTTTGCCATGACTGGGGTCATCCCTATTACTGCTCCTTCTCATCCGCCTTAGCCCTTTACGAGAATAGGGAATGACCCAGAGGGCACCTTCTGCCCTTACCGTCCTTTCACTCCCTTGCACATGGTGCCAGACCCCTTCCCCACGACAATATGTACAGATTCATATGTACAAGATTCGAATCGACCCAAGTTATATGTATACCATGGCCAGGAGTATACGTTGTCTTAGCGATCACGGCCAAATCGACATCTGGCATTCAGGAATGAAAAAACTTGCTTAAATGTTTCGTCAGGATATTTACATCTATTGAAGAAATAAAATTCCCAAATTATATTACACAACGTTAAGCAACAATGAAAATGGTCTGAGATCCCCAATTGGGAATAATAGCAGTTAATTTGTTAAAGTATCACTGAATGAACAAGGATAAGTATTTTTTAGAGAAGTAAGCACGAGTTCGTGTCATTTGTGTTAATTCACAGTCCTTACTAATTTAAATTCTGATTAACATTTTTCAATAGATACATTATATGGGTAAGTTTCAATTTTACAATCAAGATGCAGAACGCTTGTTCCGCTTTGGAGAGTTTTCAGCAAACACTAGGGAGGAACAACGGATTATGTGTGAAATCTGCGACTTGAGGTCACATGCAGACTGTGCCCGTTTTGACAACGAGCATTATATTTGTGATTATTGGAAATGAAAAATCTGTTTTACAATACATTATTCCATATATTTCATTATTCTCATGTCTCAACGAAATAGAAAAATATCAGTTTGCAATTTGGACAAATTCTTTAGAATTTATTGCACATTATCGGTGGTATTCCATATTTGCAAACTATTTTTCTAAACAAAAAAGTATGGACTTAACAAATAAAGAACATTTTTAAGCACATTGAGTGCAGTTGGCGTATCATCAGGTATTACAGTATTAGTATACCTTCACATTGTGCAATATTTTACTATTTCTTTTTTATGCGATTGCAAGCACTAGAAAACGAAATGGTATTCCATATTTATACTTCTTCCTCTATTTGATAATGGAATTATCAAATTCTATTATATTAACAATGAGGAATGAATACAAGCAAATCATTAATTTTTTAACACTATACCCATAGTTCCATGGATAAAATGTAAAATGTTCATTAAAATGTTATTACGATGACTTCAGAAATTTTTATTTGACTTTACTATGATTGTGTATGAGATTATAAAAATCCCATTCAAGCGTGTGAAATATGCGGTAATGATAAATAGGGCAATTACGGATGATAAGAAATGTGACTCACTTGTTGCCGTGCAGTCTGGAACTGTATGTAGCGTTTACGCCGCTTTGTAAATACTTTGATCGTATAAATATAGCGTAGGGGTTTTGGTATTTTCGTCTTGTAATTAGGTTAAATCATGTGACAGGATTTTATTTTGGACCGCTCATTCGTCGTTATGTATTATTTTTAGTATATTAGTTCAATATTTTGTGATGGTTTTCTGAAGATTGACACATGTAGCGGACGGGTGGCGACACCCTGATATCTTAACTTTCTGTTTAATCATTTAGTTGCCTGGTAATGACAACACTAGATAAAGTGATTGTAGGTGTATGTATGGTAACATTCTAAAACCCGTTTCTGAGGTTAATGAAACAATGGGTATTTTTTTGTGATTTTTATTGTCACCGAGTGTGTCCATGGTCTCTACCAAATTAGGAAAGATCTCAGATTGAATAACTGGGTGAACATTCTGCACTTTGAAATTCATCATTTTTAAAAAACAAAATGACATACTGGAACCCACCTTCGAATGATGAGGGGAGTGTGTTACGAGGGCCCTTCTACAAAGGGTCGATACGTCGTGAAGTGAAGGGTACGGGGATAGGCACATTTTCTTTATTTCTTTATATTCGTCTATTTGAGCCGTTGAGAGCAAAAGTGATGTAAGTCATAATTTTGAAATAATTGAGTTCGATGCACTGGTAGGTGATTTCAGTATGTGTTCCATCAGGGGATAAAATGATGCGAGTAAAACTTCAGTATTTCTTCGCTAGAGGCCAGCACAATGCAGAAGTAGACAAGATGCTCATACCGTTGCATGGAATTGTGGTATAAGTAACAAATATGACCAAATAACAGCTTCCAGAGGCTCCCAATAAATAAGTTCTTGTTTATCTGAACCCATCACAGAAGAAGCATCTCGGAGAAATAACATTTAATCGCTTTTAGTGACACATGCACAAGTCAAAATCGTAACTTCAAAATTGCTCTCACATCGATGAAAATCGTGACAAAGCCAATAATTTAAACTTTACTGACCACAATGTTTTTATCAAGATATCAGAACACTCATTTATGAAAAATGACTAAAATTTTGCGAACATAGAGCTAGCTGGTAAAAATAAAATTCATTATGTTCCCTTTCACTGATATAATACCATCCGTTCAGCTCGAAAGAAAAGCAGCACGTAAAATAGCCCAAGCTGATTTTAAGTCTACTTTGCAGCTTGAAGAAGTAATTGTGGGAAAGATAAATAATGTTGGAGCCAAAGAAAATTGGGTGCAAATACAATGGATGCGCGTTCCTTAGAGAAGAACCTAGTCAATGTAGCCTGTAACTGTAGCAAAAAAAGGACATGATTCAACTTCCGCAAATACATACTTCTAATGCACCACAACTAAAACTTTTCTAGTTGAGGAAGATATAGGATCATTAGAACAAGTTAGGACCATTAGGGTAAATGTCTATTAAAAGTAATCTGTTCAATCCTTAAAGCATCACTAGATGAACAGGGATAAGTACTTTTTAGAAAAGTAAGCACTAGTTCTTGTGATTTGGGTTAATTCACAGTGCTTACTAATTTTAATTCTGATTAACATTTTCAATAGAGATATTAGATGGGCAAGTTTTCAATTTATTAATATTAACCGTTTTGGTCACTCTTCCCCTTCGACGGGCTTGGTAGGTCAGGGCATCAACTGATGCATAAACATTCAACACGTCAATACGCAATACACGTCATTCAATACGCAAACTTCTTAACGTTTACGAAAAATTGTTAATAATATTATTTAAATCTTTGTCTTTGACGAACAGATTCCATCCATCTACACTCAGTCTATCAATTTAGTCGAATCATATCGCCTCCCAGATTATTTTCCATTTGTTTCATGCGAAGCATGGACAGTTCTTAAAACCATTGAAGTCAGCTTCAAATCAACAAATAACTGCTCATTGCAATCTTTATTGACCAACTCTTAAAACACTAGAAAATAGACGTTCTGGTAATTTCATGGTACAAATAATCCAAGAACTTATATTATTCAAGGTAAAAAGGGATACACATTGAATTTATTTACATCCCATCCCATATGGCAATCGCTGGCAATGCGAAAGCTGATACATCCGCAAAAATGGCAACATCTTTCTTAAGTTTTGATTCTCAATTCGTGGCATTACAAAAGACATTAACAGCTCTTCAAGACATTCTGTTTCAAATATTAGGACTCACAATGGGAATTAAAACCATCGAAATTACATCTAGTTAGGAACTCCGTACTGAATCATGCCCTGCCGAAATCTGTCTTAAAAGAAGGGAGCAAGTTATCATCACTCGACTACAAATTGGTCATTTTAATCTAAAATATTGCTACATATTCAAAGCTTCCGACCCAAAATCATTCTCTGAATGTGGTGCATCAATATCTCCACAACACCTTATCCTAAACTGCCCCGGTATTGCTAAGGAAAGAAACTTACTAAAATTAGATACAAATTTAAATAAATTGTTCAGCTCTGCAGAAGGATGTACTAAAGTACTGAAGTTGTTAGAAATTTAATTTTAATTTACTAATTTAAGTAAGTAATATAGTATGTTATATATTGTAATGTACTATAATCGCTCATGTAATCCATTGATGTATATTTAATTGTGGTCGCTGATGACCTTTGCCATTAAAAAGCGACCTTAAATAAATAAAAAAAGATATATAAGTCTATAGTAGAGAGCATTGTTACCTATGGAAGCAGAAGAGTGGACAACTACAGAGTAACTTAAGAAAAATTCCCACAAACAAAAAATAAAAATGCATTTAAACTGCCCTCCCAAATAATGTAGTCTTCTGCAATGGCAACCGCTCTGGCAGTTTGAGTTTAGCTAGGAGCCAGCATTGCCTCTGTTTCTGCAGCAATGCCTCAGCGGGGATTGACATAAAATAATTTCTATTTTATACTATAAACATAATTTGATGATTCTGACGTCTAATAAATGATTGCGATACATAATGCTTGGTCAACATCAAGATACATTCCTCTAAAGAGTTTAATTTTTTGCACACGTACAAATGAGCAACTTAAAATCCCTTCCACGGAACTCCACGGAAAAAGGGGTTTCCGAGTGAAGTAGGTCACCTTGAAGTGAAATTTCACCCGAAAAAGATTTGTCGGCAAGCGTGCACTCTCACACGCCTGCGGAAATGCGTCAAGGGATGGAAATGAGCCGCTGCAATCAAACGCAGGCTACTGCCGCACAGTGTATGGAACTACGGTTCTAGCTAGACATATGAATTTTTTGACTTTTTAAAAGAAATTTTGGATTTTGAAACGCATTTAGGGCAAAAGATTAGGGAAAAAATTTAATAAATTTTCGCATTCTCTATTATTCAGCAGTGAAATTTTCAAATGTATTTTACATATATTCTCTACCTGTGACTATAACGTAAATAGAAAACATCATTTGGCTATCAATATCTGTCGATTTATTATTTACTTGAATTTCCAGCCGTGTGAACTGCTCCGGTCATTTCTCTCCTAAGTGTGAGGCATGCTGTGTCCAAGGAGTTGGCGATATCCTTGTCCTCTAGAACATGAGATCCGGTGCCATCTATATAACGACATGCAGGGTTTCCCCCTCCAGGTCTTTTCAAAGGCAAAGCACCAGCCTAGGGAGACAAACTAAGCTCACGACTGGACGCTTGACATGTGTGGTAGTCTAACGCATGTGTATGTGAATGTGTGTGTGTCTGTTAAGACGAGAGAAGACAAATATGAGGAAAGGAGGATCATCCGCGGTCCGTGGCCCGTTTGTTAAGTACTAAATAGACATTCGCCTGTAATTGGTAGGAAAAAGCATGGAAAATTTCCAAAAAGAGCATCCAGAGGCTATAATTCTAATCCGGATGTTAAATTCCACCCTGATATGTAGCGAGTGTCGAAAATCCACCGACGATGAGATTGAATCCTAGGATCTCCCCCATCAGGGACACTGCAATGGCAACATTTGTAGCCTGAACTATGTCGGTTGAGAAACCCCTAAAGAACGATAGATCATATGGATGACCTATGTAATAAGATGCGCGTGGTAAAAGGGTGAACGAGCCCCTGCAAGCCTGCAGCCGGTGGTGCAATATCCTCCTTGAGAGTCGAACAGCAAGAGAGTAGCCGACAAATATTTGTTAAAATGAGCAGTACGATAAAATTAACATGATTTAAATTATATTCAATTTAGTCAATGTTATTTAGAACACCTTTTAAAATAATTACTTTAATGTATGTTCATTTAACTAGCACAGTTTCAAGGTTTATTTATCTCATCTTAATCTAGAATACAAAATTATTGAGTAATACAATATCGGAAAAGAAATTTTTAAACAATTTGATGTTTTCTTAAAATGATAATGTATTATTCAAGAATTTTGTATTCTAGCCTAAAGATGAGGTAAATAAACTTGAATCTGTTGCTAGTTCAATGAACATACTGCGACCTCCACCGTCTTGGCTAAAGGGAGTTGGTGTTTTTAAATAATCTCACCTAGGATGTTTGGTAGCTCAGTCGGGATGACGGTGGGCCACATAAAAAAATGAAATTGTTGGGATCAGGGACGTGGGTTCTCTACACGGGGGTCTCGCAAATCATTCAGATTAAAACACAGATTTCTTAAAAATCTTACTATAACTCTTGAGATGAAAAATTTTGTGGCATAGAAATCTCATACATCTCGACACTCATAAATACATAAAGACAACAAAATACGCTGTCAATTACTGTAAACAGAATACAAAAAAAATTCCTTAAATCTATACGCCCTTCTCTTGCCACTATACTAATTTACACTGTCTTTCTCATCAAATCAAAAAAAGTTTACTAGCCTTTACACACTCTTGGTACCATTTATATTCTCTTTCATGTAACACAAAAAAATTAAGTTTTTGCTGTTTCTATTTTTACAAAGAATAAGGATAAAGAAAGATTGATTCTGTAAGTTATATAAATGCTCTCTTCCTCTAACTAACTCACTGAATATTAAATCTTTTCCTTGGTTTGCACAGAATTACTCTATCTGCTTCGTTAAACAAGTCGTGGGCACTAGAATGTTTGTAAAAGTAACCTTACTTTGAAATCCTTTTCAACACGGGGGTTTCGTTCGCCGTCTTCTGAACCTCGAGCAGTCGGCGACATCGGGACCTTGATGCTGGGCGCTTCCCTTCGCTGCTCGCTCCGCTGATCGGGTACCGTTACCAAAGCTCCCCTGCAGTAGAACTCCCTCTGGGACAACGGTGTGGTTAAATACTCGTCTTTTGTCAACGTAAATGTTTTATATTACCATATGCGATAGTATCCTCCAATTATATCCAGTAGAATTCAATTCCAAATAATAAGCGAAGAGCATATAAAAAGAATAAAGACTAAAAGAAAAGAAGAAAAAGCAGGAAAAGAAGGATATAAAACCACGTGTTAGATTCTAATCAATTATAAATAACAGGGCTACTTCCCCTCTTCTCACTGTTCTTAAACATCTTGTTAATTAATCCTTAAATAGTAATTCTCTTCGTACTAATTCAAAGAATTAATTACATCTTCCTTTTGTCTTTGAAGAGCTCTGATGCATTTTCTTCGTCAGGGTTGATGGCGTCCACGTTGATACGTTACGTCCGTTCAACCTCGCTGCTTGACGACACGCTTCGAAAAGGAACGGGATATGCTATATGCCTCGCTGTTACCCTCTAGCCAAGCGATTCTAGTGAACTCTTGTGATACTTTTGCGCGAACTAATCAGTAGCTCTCTTCTGTCTGTGCGGCGCGCGCTATGAGTACTGAAGCTCTTCGTACGGGCGCGAAAATGCCAGGTTTTCCTGAGCTTTCGGAGGAAAACGGATGGTCACAATACATTAAAGTTAATTATTTTTAAAAAGTCTGTTCTAAACAATATTGACCAAATTGAATATAACTTAAAATATTTAAAATACGAACAGACATATGTACAGGCTGTCCGGGGAAGAAACGTCGGAAGTTGGAAAATAAGCTTAATTTTTCTTTCTGAACAACTATATTAAATTCTTTTGTAAATAATAAACCACTTATGTTTCTGGAGTGTTTTTATCCTTACATAATGCAAATTTTTGCCTAGAAATCATTTGTGTCAAACCAAATTTTGAGTGCTCATAGCGGCCCTACCTTTCGGAATATCCACATAGTATATAAGACCAAATATGCTTAGAATTATCTTAAGAGCTTATTTTCGAAGTTTCGAAGATTTTCCTCCCTGGACACCGTGATATATTGTGTGTGTGTGTATATATATATATAATATTATATATTAATATATATATCATATTTATATATATATAATTATATACAGGGTGAGTCACGTAACTTTAGCACCTCCTGTGACTTTGAACGGTTGAAGTTATTGCAATGCAGTTTTCACGGAAGTGCATGAGGGGAAGGGGCTAATAGGATACGTGCATTAATTTCTATTTATCACTTGTATTTTACGAGGATTTTTTAGGTAACTTTGTTTTTTTTAAATAGAACTATACATATTTTTTCAGTTCCAGCATGATGAGCGTAAAAGACGAAATCCAATGATGTACATATTGTCATATGTTAGATAAGCTTTTTTTGATTAATTTTGATTTTTTGCGACTGGGGTTTAACGGACATTTTTGAATAGTCTACCACACAAAGGTCACCCAGCGCTCCACCAGCAACGCTGCGCCCGAGCAAGGGAAGGGAGATTTGAAGATACGAAGCATATATCCAAATTTCACAAAACCATTGCAGTTTTTTCCTGAACTGTGCTTTCCATCCTTCCGCCATTTTCAGATTTTCGACTTTCTTTGATTGAAGGAATTAAAGGATGGAAAGTAAGGATTTGTCCATTAGTTTGTATCGTATTAAAATTGTTTATAACTTCAACTCCATTTAATGGGGTTTCATAAGATACGTATTAATGGGATCTTGAAACAAAGCACAATAAGAATAAATAATTAAAACTGTACAAAAATATTGCGTATTTTGAGCAAACAATTTCAATGTTAATAAGAATATAACAATGACTTAGGGATAGAAATAATCTTATTTCAATAATACTTAAAACAAATCCGTATTTTCAATCCCTAAGAAACACAAAATATCTGAAAATGGATCAGGATAGAAAGGAGAGTTCAGGATAAAATGCAACAGTTTTTGTGAATATTTTTCGTATCCTCAAGTACTAAAATCCTTCCTTTCTGACCCCGCGTTGCTGGGGGGAGTGCTGCGTGACCTTGTGGGGCTGACAGTTACAATGAAAATATCGTTAAACACTAGTCGCAAAAAAATCACACTCAAAAAAATGCTATGTCTAACATATGACAATATTTATATCTTTGGATTTGTCTTTTACGCTTGTCATGATAGACTAAAAAAATATGTATAGTCCCATTTGAAAAAACAAAGTTACCTAAAATATCTCGTAAAATACAAGTGATAAAAGAGAAATCAATACACATATCAATTAGCCCCATTCCCTCATTCACTTTCGTGAAAACTGCACTGCAATATCTTCAACCGTTCAGAAGTTACAGGAGGTGCTAAAGTTTATATATATATATATATATATATATATATATATATATATATTATATATATATATCTATAATATAAATTAAAGACGTCTTGAACTTAGCATTAATGTATAGCTGTGTAATCTCAGTAAGAAAA